>LR738710.1:238408283-238550310 GCA_902687465.1 Secale cereale
GTGAGACGTGGGAGGTTGTGTGCCTGGCGTGTGTCGCGGTTGTTTCCTTTTTTTTGTTTGGTGCGATCATCTTGGGCTGGTGTGCTCGTGGCTCTGAGATTCTTTTTGTCGATCGTGCGTACGTGGGGGATCGCTGTGGTCGAACCATCGCGACGACTGCAGATCCTCCTTTAATAGTAGAGATAAAGTAAGATTAAAATGTAGCTGGCCAATGTAGGCTCAGGAAGAAGTTTTTATTATACTTGCTTAAATATCGTGTGAATGAAGCTAGAAACACCATTTCTAATATTGTGCGAGAATTGCGTAAACACAACAACAAGGAACAGTAGATCTTAATGTGTAATAGAATTTTAATTGGATCATCGCTCTATATGTATACATTGTTAATTTATCTATTTTCTCAATTTACATTGCAAGTGAATTAGACTTCAACAAATACCCCGATTGTGCCCATGCTATCTTGTCTCTGCATGTAAAATTTGACATGCGTTGTGTTTACATAATTTCAGCAAAATATTTTCGTAGCACGTGACAAAGCACCGACATTCCCGTGCTATCTTATCTCTACATGTGAAAATTTACATCCATTATGTTTATACAACTCAACAAAAATATTTCAAAAGCCCGTGGCAACTCACGGGCGTTCTACTAGTTAGCAACAGTAGTAAAGTAGAAGCAACAACACACATCAAAAAGTTATGAAGCAGGAGCATCATGCGGCTAACACCAGGGAGGTAAAAACATCACGCTCTAGGAGGGTGTCATCCTTGTCCGTGGCTGCAGGGGAGGCGTGCGTTCCTCCGGAGCGAGAGCATCTTCCGCCATGCGCACATGCTCAGCTTGTTTACATCATGACGGTAGGAGGAACCACCGGCAGAAAACTCCACGCTCAATGGCATGAGAAGATGTTGGCGAAGACGCCCACGGTAGAATGACAACGGGGAGCTCGAGGATGAGAATGTCTGGATCTGGCGCTGCCCGCCATCGGAAGGAACTAGCCATGGTCGAGGGCTACATATCACCATCGTCCGGTCGCCTCAGGCTTGCCTCCTCTTGCCTCTCGATGGTTGCCGAAGTATGGCAGCCTTAGGCTAGCCTCCTCGTGCATCATTTTGGTAGCCATCGTCCAGCCGCCTCGTGCTCGCCGCACAACAGCCTTCGGCGGCGGCTTGGGCCTGAGGAGCGGGAAGTGAAGGAGAGCCGCGGGGAGGACATGAATTTGATTTGCGCGGATGTCGCGGAAGAAGCGGTTTCGTTCCCGAGGAGGTCGTGGAGATCGTTAGGGTTGTGTGGGAAGGGGGACTAGGGTGCCGAGATCCAACGTCGTTCTCCCCCTCTCGCTCTTTGGCAATCACGGGTCGGCCACAGATGTGGTGCGGCGACGCGTGGTCAGGCGGGGCGGGCCGTGGCACGAGGCGGAGATGGGATTGCGGGTGTGTGGGTGCGAGTGCTTGAGGCCTCCTTTGGTTCGTAGGATAGGAATGTTATAGGAATAGGAAAATCATAGGAAGTGAGATGACATGCATCTCAATTCCTATAGAGAAAGAGATGTTATTTGATGCATAGGATAGGAATTTTTCCATTGAGTCTTAGCTAATGTTTTTTTCCCTCCAAAATGTGAAGGATTGATTCCTATCCTACACAGGAATAGGAATACATTCCTACAAACCAAAGGGCTTGAAAGGAAAATTTCCTTTGCAAATCCTATCCTATAGAAATCCTATAAAATTCCTACAAACCAAAGGAGGCCTGAGTGTTTTATTTTGCCTTTACCGGTTCGCATTGACTTACAACGTGGATCGCGGATTGAATACTAAAAACCATAGGGACCTCTGGATAAAAAGTCTGCGACGGTGACCATAGGGACCTTTGTGTAAAAAGTCCGCGACGGTGAACCCGACAGACTCAATCTCTGCTTTATTATTATTAGGGAAAGATTTTTTCTCCTCCACTTTTTTCCATTTCTTGCTTCTTTTTTCTTCGTGGTCTTTTCTTCAAATACTTGTCCAATATTTTTCAAATGCTTGTTCAACATTTTCTCAAATACTTGTTTAACAATTTTAATACTTATTCAATATTTTTCATATACTCATTTAACATTTTTTTCATACTTATTAAATAAAATCAAATTCTTGTTCAATATTTTAAATACTTATTCAATATTTTGAAATACATTTTCGACATTTTTCAAAATTTTGTTAAATACTCCCTCTGTAAACTAATATAAGAGCGTTTAGATCACTAAAATAGTTATCTAAACGCTCTTATATTAGTTTACGGAGGGAGTATATTCTAATGCTTATTCAACATTTATCATATACTCGTTCAATATTTTTTAATACCTATTCAAAAAAATCTAACGCTTGCTCCACATTTTTAATACTTATTCAACATTTTTGAATACTTGTTCAACATTTTCAAACACTTGTTCAACATTTTTAAATACTCATCCAACAATTTTTCAGATAAGATAGGCGGTGGCTCCCGGAGCAGGGCCGGGCCATCTGGTGCACCCCCAGAAGCGAGCGGACCCCGTCGTCTCGCTTAACGTGAGAAATAGAGACCTCCTCACTGGCGCCTTCAGCGCCCGATCGCTTTCCTGGCGCTCACGCGCGCCCCTAGTGGGATGTGGCCCATTCACTTGCTTGATCGCTCCTCTCTCGAGACAGCTGCTGCTCGGTCCTTTGGTAGCCCTTTTTTTGTCTTGCGAGCACTTGTCAAAAAAAAAATCCTGGACTTGGTAAAAGAAAAAAATTTGAAAAATATGGGAAACCGTGAATTACAAAATGGGCACGAATTATTATAATTTTTTACAAAAAAATTCATTGATTTTAAAAACCAGTTCATCGGTTTCGAAAAAAGTTCATCATCTTTGAAATAAGTTCATCAAATAAAAAAAGTCATTGGATTTGGAAAAAGGTTCATCAAACTTGTAAAAAAGTTCATTGAATTTGAAAAAAGTTCATCGAATTAAGAAAAAATATTCATCAGTTTTGAAAAAGTTCATTGAATTTGAAAAAAAAATCATCGGGTTTCAAAAAGTCCATCGAATTCGAAAAACTTTATTGAATTTGGAAAAAATCATCGAATTAGATAAAGTTAACGAATTTCAAATGAAAATTCCTGTATTATAGAAAAAGGCGAAATGGAAATGAATGAAAATAGAAAAAAAGAAGGAAAAAAGAAAGAAGAAATGAAAGAAAACCTGTTACTACACACGTCAATCGTAGGTGGTCAATTGGTTAAGGCAGCGAAGGTTCCTCCAGACGATCGCAAGTTCGATTCGCGGTATGTAAACGTTTTCTTTTTTGCGTCTTTAAAACCAAAAGAAAGGTCTGTGGGCCGACCCAGCATGGACAAGGGGGGTGTGCGCCCCGTACCATTAACCCTTTATCGGGCGGTTAAGGCGCCAAATAGGGTTTCGCCGAGAAATAGGGGTTCTTACATTTTTGTTTTCATTTGTTTTAACTTTTTTTTATACTTGCAGATATTGAATATATTGCAAGAAACACTTTAAATAAAACATTTCAAAGAAAATCTTAATGAATCATTTAAAACCAAAAGAAAGGTCTGTGGGCCGACCCAACATGGACAAGGGGGGTGTGCGCCCCGTACCATTAACCCTTTATCGGGCGCTTAAGGCGCCAAATAGGGTTTCGCCGAGAAATAGGGGTTCTTACTTTTTTGTTTTCATTTTATTTAATTTGTTTTAACTTTTTTTTTATACTTGCAGATATTGAATATATTGCAAGAAACACTTTAAATAAAACATTTCAAAGAAAATCTTATTGAATCATTTAAAAATGTTAAATGTACATAGAGAAAATGTTTGTCTTATATAGGAAAAATGTATAAAAATATATATTATGTGTATCGAAAGGCTGATCATGTATTTGAATAACTGTTAATGGAAGCATTTGGAAAAAAAATGTTAAACTTGTATTTGAAAAGTATTAATCAAACATTTGAAAAGTGCTAACCGTGTATAGAAAAAATGCAGATCATGCATTCAAGCAATATTAAACTTATTTTTAAGAAAAATATTTAAGCATTTGAAAAATGTCAAATGTGTATAGACAAAATGTTGACCTTGTATTAGAAAAATGATAAACTAGTGTTTGAAAAATGTTAATTTAACATTTAAGAAAATGTTAAATATGTATAGAATAATTGTTGACCATGTAATAAAAAATGGCAATCTAGTATTTGAAAAATGTTGATCAAGCATTTGAAAAGAATATTAAATATTTATAGATAAAATGATGATCATGTATAAAAAATGTGAAACTTGTATTTGAAAAATGCTAATCAGGGAATTGAAAAGGTGTAAAATGTCTATAGAAAAAATGTTGACCATGTATTAAAAAACTGTTAATCTGGTATTTGAAAAATGTTAATCAAGCATTGTAATTGTTAATGTATGTAGAAAAAATGTTGACTATGTATTCAATAAATGTTAATCTTGTTTTTAAATAATATTAAAAATGTATTTTGTATATACCAAAAATATGTATAAAAGAACAGTAAAAAGCCGAGAGAAAACAAAATAAAAACCATTGAAAAATGAGAAAAATAAAAAAACCGAATAAAAGTGAAGAAAGAAAAAATGGAAAGAAAAAAGCTTTTATAACACGAAAAAGAAACAAAGAAAATAATAGGAAAAAACTAGTAAAAGGAGAGAAAGAAACAAATGAAAAACAAGAGAAAATACCAGAAAAACCGGAAGAATAGTAGAAAATTGTCTCTTTTTCTTTAACAAAGTCACGACGTAATAATTTAACACGAACTAGACAGTGGCCCTATTGACGATGTCCTGGACTAGGGGGTGCTAATCTGTTCAGCCCACAGTCCATGGGTTGAGCTTACGACCCGCCAATCGTTACAATGAAGGACTCCGGGAGCTATGAACCTTGGCGTGAACAAGATGGAAAACTCCAAAGACTTGGCGTGCACTTCAAGGATAGCTCATTATCTCGATGCTGGCAACCGACCATATATGTAACCTAGGTACACCCGGTGTAGATATAAGTCGTGGGGTTTATTCCTTAGACACACGATTACCAACCTTATGGCTTAGAACAAAATCATACGATCTACAAGTAGATCATCTTGTACCGTATACTCCATGATATCAATATAATCAAGGTAGGACGTAGGGTTTTACCCCTTTGAGAGGGCCCGAACCTGGGTAATCATCGTCTCTTGTTCCCCCCTGTTACCATCATTCCTAGACCAACAGCTCAGAACCCCCTACCCTAGATCTTCCAGTTTCAGCACCGACATTGGTGGCACATATAGGTCTTGTTGTGTGGTAAAAAAGGATCAATGGCTCCTCTTTAGATCAATAACGACATCAGCTGTGGGACATCTTTGTCCCCGACAGCTTTTCGCGTTCGGTAGCATTGTTCTTCATGCCGATTCAACCGGACAGCTCGACCGCATCGAAAGCTTTGGGAGCTTGGAGTACACCGCCGATTCCCGTGGCGATCTTGCCCTCTCTGGCTGGGCACCAGATCGACTAGAGAGCTACACGGATATCGTGGCTTTTCCTCGGACCCAACCTTAGATCCTGACTTCGGATCGCCCCGGACCCAACCTCGAGTTCGGATCAGATCTCTTCTGGATCAGACCAGGATCTCGCCCTAGTGGATCCACCCTTTGAAGTCGCGTCACGCACTTCATCAAATATATTGCAAGTTAGTCCCACTTACTATCAAGAGATGGGACCGACAAACCTCTCGCTTCTAAACGAGTGCGAGATCGAATCCAGAATCTGGCAATTTCGGACGGTCGGCCTTCGGTCTACGACCAGATTGGATGTAAAGCCAATGATAGGGAGATTTATGTCCCACGCACCAGCCATCTAGTCGCTACGGTCGAGGATTTAACCGACGTATTGGACCACGCCTCTGAGGAGGCAATCGACATGGATGAAGATGTTGGAGATATGCTCGGCGTCATGCCAGCGCACACATGCAGCTGGTCTTGTACCTCCACCTATGATGTCTACATGGTGGACACACCCAAGGACGACACGAAAAAGGAGGATAAAAAGGATGTCCCCAGACACTGACGAAAGCGCGGTAAACACATCGTCAAGGGGGGCACCGGCAAACACCATACTGGTAACAACACTCTTGGTAACAATGCCACTCCGGATGGTGCCGAGGACCAGGAAAACAACGATGGTGCCGATAACCATGCCATAGGTGATAATGCCATACCTTGTCAGATCGAGGGCACTGCGGGGATGGATGACCCCGATGATCCGGATGATCTCGATGATAGCAACTATATGCTAGAGTGAGAGGAATGCATAAGTTTGGGACCTGACGAATTCAAAGTCCCCGAAGACTTCTTCGATCTGGAAACATTCCGACGATGCCTCATTAAATCCGCCCGAAGTATTAAAAAAGGGCGTGAGAGCTTAATGACGATCTAGACAAGCTCAAGGGTAAATGGGTAGAAGTCCTCGCAACAGAACAAGACCTCGAGTAAAGGCGCGCATGCCAAACTAGAACCTACCCATGAAGGCGTTTACTACCGGCATTAGATGTCAAAGACGATGACAACCTGCATTACAAGCATGATCAACCAAATCAACCTGACCGCCCTCCCCAGGGTCGGGACCGGCCGAAGGGAGATCCTCGAGAACACCCCCTTCACGCCTCACCATGAGGGTAAATACCCAATCTCATTCGCTCCGCAATATGACTTGTAGGAAAAATTGTTAGCCAAGACTGCCCCATCATGATCAATATATAGATCTAGGGATCAAGCGCCTACTGGACAGGACGAATATCAGGCATGGCTCAATAAGTATGACAGGGCTAGGGATTATGTGCGTGCTCGGACAATAGTAGGCATTCGACAAACCATAGCTCGGGTTAGAGGAGCCGCACATCCCATATGTTTCACAGACATGGTGATGCGACATCAGTTCCAAGAAGGGTTTAAACCCGTTAACATTGAACAATGTGACAGAACCACTAATCCCACTGTGTGGATCAAATAATTTCTTCTCCACATCCATTTGGCTTAAGGATATGACCTCCACGCCATTAAATACCTACCGTTGAAGCTTAAAGGACCAGTGAGGCACTAGCTCAACAGCTTGTCTGGAAACTCTATAGGGAGCCAGGAGGAACTTGAGGATGCCTTTCGGGCTAACTTCCAGGGCAGCTATGTTCGGCCTACGGATGCCGATGACCTGAGCCACATCAAGCAACAACTTGGCAAATATGCCAAGAAATTTTGGGATCCGTTTTTGACCAAAAAGAATCAAATCATCGATTGTCCCGACGCACAAGCAATTGCCTCTTTCCAGCACAACATCGTGATGAATGGCCTGCACGACAACCCACACAGGATAAGCCAAAGATCATGGTGGCCCTCACCTCTCTGATGACCCTCCTCTACGCCGGAGAGGATAGCTGGTTGGTCCGTAGCAACCACATCAGAGACCCCGGTACTTCAGAAGTATGCGACGAGAACGGGAAACCTCATTGCAACAAAAGTAACAAGCACCACCACAAAGGCAATAGTAGTGACGTGAATAAGGCGACTGTACATGCTAGATCTAGCAATCAATACAGTGGTCAGAAGAAAAAGCACTTTAAAGAACATAGATGACCCATCTGTGTTGGAAAAGATCCTCGATAAGCCTTGCCAAATTCACAGCACCTTGGATAAACCTGTCAATCATACCAATCGAAACTGATGGGTCATAAAACAAGCAGACAAAATTGTAGCCGAGAGTTCGGGCAAAGGACAACCTCGAAGTGAGGATGAGTATGAACCCCTTAGGCCAAGCAACGGAGGCCAAAAATAGTTCCCATCCATAGTAAATGATGTGAGCATGGTATATGTTACCCACATCCCTAAAATGGAGAGGAAACTAGCACTACGCGATGTGTACGCTTTAGAGCCCATAGCGCCAAAATACAATCCAAGGTTGGCTTGCCCGATCACTTTTGATAAAGAGACCACCCGACCAATATCCGTCATGGAGGAACTACGACTTTGGTTCTCGATCGCATAGTAGATCACTACTTCAGGATGGTCCAAACGCGACAATACAATTAGAGACCCTTTGACGAAGCTGTGTGCAATGCATTAATCGCAAACGATGGTGTAAGAAAACCATAAAAAAATGATACGAACTGTTTGCAATGGTATGAACATAAAAATGATTCTGATCAGAGGTGCGTGTGTGATATGTGGCATACGGTTGGTCCATACGAACTGTTTGCGATGAGCATAAAACAAAAATGGTTTGCTAGATGAGTGTGTGTGCAATATACAACATATAGCTCACTCGGATGAACTGTCTGTGATTAGGCAACACAACAGAAACGGTCAGCGAAACCAATGTGTGTGCAATGGAGGGCATACAATTCACTCGGATGAACTGTTTGCGGTGAGCTAAGATAACAGAAATAGTTCAACTGAACAAGATGTGTGTGATATGCAGCTAACAGGCCCGTAATCAGAAATGTGTGCAAAGACCGATAATAACCAAACACATACGATTACTGCTAATAAGACGTGTGTGTTGTGGGCAAACGATTGCGGGTATACAATTGTCAGTGATTGATGAAATCATCACCGACGGGTTCCCTAGTTTACTCCGCCTGCGATGTAACTTGCTTTGTCTACAGAACAACAACATATATATAGCCAAAATAAACATGCAATTACTAAGTGACTATACAAATCATCCGCACACACCCCAATAAACAATTACATGCATTCTAAACTAAAAGAAATGCTCATCTAGTCATCTACTTCTTGTAATGCTCCCACCACTTCTCTGTGGCTCGATCCCTCTTCTGGAGAAGGACGAAGACACTTCCTCATGAATCCGCATGTATATCCCGTAGCTTGTGTACACATCATTCGCCGTGTACTTGACGTGTTCTTCATCCAGTCTCTGTTCCCAGGCACCGTGCCAGGCGGTCCAATCCTTGCTCTCATCCTTCATCTTCTTGTAGTAGGGGTCGATGATGGCCGAGGTGAGGTCAACCAGGGAGTTCTAATTGCTCTTGGTGCTTCCCCAGACCTTGTAGTGATCACGGATGTTGACAAGATTCTAGCAGGCAAGCTCGAAACCACGAGCGCTTTTAGATCGTTGGTAGTGTCCACCATAGCGAAACTGTAGTTGATGTTGTTGATAAACATGGTGAAACACCAGGCGAGTCCTGCGTTGCATTTTCCCCTCCCTCCCTGTAACTTATCTCATCTGCTTCTGCCACAATTGCCAATAGCACCGGTCCGTCGTCGTCCCTCAGCCACTCCGATGTCATCAGTGGATAGCTCCATCTAGGAGGCTACACCGCGGCGGTGGCGCAATCGAAAACGTAGTGTAGTGCATGTGGCATCCCTGTTGGGTGTATGCACAATACCCACCACATGCTCCACCGCCGCTGCCCGTCGGTAGCTATTGCCGGTAGCTGTTGCCGCCACCCCACCATCTGCCATCGTGGCTGCCACACCACCATCGAAAGCCATGGCCATCGCCCGCTCCGCCACCGCCTGCCCGAAGGCGGGAGGTAGCCGTCATGGCCGCCACCCCACTGTCGGCCACCGTGGCCATCACCCGTTCCACCACCACGGCCTGAAGGCAGGAGGTGGCCGCCATGGCCGCCACCCCACCGTCGACCGTCGAGGTCATCAACTGCTCCGCCACCGCCGCCCGAAAGCGGGATGTGGAGGTGGATCCCCACATGTGCGTCAGCGACATTGCACGCTACATCGAGTTCCTACGGCAGCAGGAGGAGCGCCTGGTCGAGCATGCAAAGAGTCTTACCACCGTCGTGGTCGTAGCACACGCCGACACAGGCGTGGAGTGAGGAGATCTACAAGGAGTCCCGCCGGTTTGAGAGGGGTCGTCTGGAGTGGCACAGGGCGTCCAAGGTGAGCGTCGCTAAAGGTGCAGCAGCGACAGGCACTGGATTCCACTTGTCCAGCTCGTCGGTAGGCTCATCCTCCTCTGCATATTACTGAGCGCGCTTGGCAGAGGAGAGGCTACTGGAAATAGTAGAAAGCCCCTCCATAGTAGTAGTATTTAGGTGCTATTTTGTTCAGTTCATCTGACTATAGATATGGTTGAACTGTACTACATACTTAAAATTAGCTAGTATATATAGTTGAACTAGCTATTTCAGTACGTGTTGGCAACAATTGGGGAAAAGTTTGGTTGGTTCAGCTGTCAGTTGAACGGTTTGTATAAAGAACGAATGCTTAATCTATGAATGAAATCTATGCTTACTGAATTTCAGTTGCAAAATTAGATAGTGCTAGTGATTTTTAGCTGCAATTTTTGACAAATGACAGTGTTACAAGGTTGACAAAGGGCAATTGTCACTACATCGACAAATGCCAATCTTTCCAGTTTGACAAATGGCATTATATATATATATACCCAATATGACTGACACAGATCTTACCAAATTGTCTGTACGTTGTTGCACATGGGACATCAGAAAAAATTGTTTGCGTTGGGATGTACAAATCCAGCGCATCATATTTTCTCTTGTCTTAGTGGCGCCAGGGATGTACAGATCCTTGCGATGAGTGTTTTAAATCTAAGTCTGTACATTCACAGAGAAAAATGCAAGTTTGTTCAAACCATAGGTTTCATTCAGTTGCATTGTGAATTTATATTCATACGATCAAGATACAATATTAAACCCAAAAAAACTAATTGCGGCGGCGGCGGAGGCGCCTTGCCGCGCCAGTGTTGTCGTTGTCATCCTCCGGGACGCCATTGTTGAAGTATTCAAGACATCACATAATGTTCTTCACTTGGAAAACAAAGACCCTGTCGTCGTGCGATGGACGGGTGGGGTGCGGGAGGACGGCAATTCGCAGTGCTGCTAGGTAGCGGTCGACGGCGGTGTCCCATGATGCTGAGGGGGGGAGCACACACGGGCACGAGCACATCGGGTGCAGGCAAACCCATGGGGACCGGCACCATGGTGGGTGCAGGGGCGCGCATGGGAATGGGTGAGGGCGCTGGCGCTGGCATGTACACGAGCTCGCGCGGGTCCTCGGGGACCTCGCTGACACCCGCGGTTTCCAGCACTGCAATAGTGCTCAGCAACTAGCCCGTCAATGCTATGGGGATGGTCATTGGCGCGGGTGCGGGGATGGGAGCTGGGACGGGTGCGGGGGCAGCATCCACTGCGGCCAGCTTGTTCAGGGCCATGTCCATGAGGCCCCATTACTCCTTATCTTCTATCTCGTTCGGCTCAAAGTTGACTTCACCAAACTGGAAGACTAGTGGTAGATGATCCTTATGCGCCAGGGCATTGGTGGAGGTCTACGGGAGGGGAATGGGAGGCTAAGAGTAAGGTCGTCCGTATTAAATAGTGGCCCGGGTGCCATTAATGGAGATGTTGGGAGCGAGGCGGACGATCATGGAAGTCAAAAGGCTCGCTTACCAGTGAGCTTGCGCAACGTACAACTCGCACACTTCTCGGTGAATCTATGCATTGGAGGACTGCTTACATGCCTCCCGGTTAGCCTACACAGTGGATCGCGCTCGCACGCCTCCCTTCTACTCAAGCAGCTGTCCGCATAACACCTCCTAACCATTAAAAGTGGGACATGTGGCGTCACGTGAATGGTTAGCAGGACACCCACGATTTAAATTATTCAAACGTTTGAGATGATAACCTGGCAACTATTTGTTTCAAAATGTCTTTGTTGGCTGTTAATTCATGTGCCTCTCTCAAATTGGACACGAAAAATACCACAACATGTTGGTGCCATTCCATGATAGCATGCCAATTTTCATGAATTTCAGATGAGTTTTGGATTTATTAGAGTTTGAAAACCAAGTATCTCAATGTTTGTCGGCAAGCAACGGTGCCGAGGTGTTTGAAATTTATTTACATTTCTTGCATGGGACCTAAGCATGCACCGAAGGACACACATTTGATTTTTCAACCCATTTTTTCGCACTGGGGCACGTGCATGTAGTTCAAATTTGAATTATGCATATAAAATGCCTAGAAACTCATTTAATGTATTAAAATGTCCAGACGAACCCAGAAAAATTCCAAGACACTCATGTTGTTCTATGTTGCCACTAGACAAAAATTTAAAAGCAAGAAGAGGCAACGATATGGTTTCGTCCATGAAGGTGACATGTTCCCTACCAGAACCACGAGTCTTCCTGTGAGATGCTCTGGTTTGTGAGAAACTTATACCCAAACCTACCCAAATGGGACCATTATTTTACCACAACATGTTGATGTCATTCCATGATAGCATGCCAAGTTTCATGAATTTCAGACGAGTTTTGGATTTACTAAAATTTAAAACCATCTATCTCAATGTTTTCGATCGAGCGATGGTGCCGGAGTGTTTGAAATTCATTCCCATTTCTTGCATGGGACCTAAGCATGCAACGAAGGACACACACTTGATTTTTCAGCCCATTTTTCTACACTGGAGCATGTGCCCATAGTTTAAATTTGAATTATGCACGTAAATGCCTAGAAAACTCAGATAATGTATAAAAATGTCCAAACAAACGCAAGAAAATTCCAAATTTTAACATGACACTCCTGTTGGTCCATGTTGCCGCTAGAAAAAAATGAAAGCAAGAAGAGGCGACGAATATTGTTTCGTCCACAAATGTGACACGTTCCCTATCGGAACCATCAGGTTTCTTGTGAGAAGCTCTGGTCTGTGAGAAGCTTATACCAAGACCTATCCCAAATGGGACATTTTTTTTACCACAACATATTGGTGCTGTCCGATGATAGAATGCCAAGTTTCATAAATTTCAGACGAGTTTTGGATTTACTAGAATTTAAAAACTATGTATGTCAATGTTTGTGGTCGAGCGACATGGCTGAGGTGTTTGAAATTTATTCTCATTTCTTGCATGGGACCTAAGTATGCCCCAAGAACACACATTTGATTTTTCAACCCATATTTCTACACTGGAGCATGTGCCTATAGTTCAAATTTGAATTATGCACATAAAATGCCTAGAAAACTCAATTAATGTATTAAAATGTCAATACGAACGTCGAAAAATTCCAAAACTTAACATCACACTCCTGTTGTTCTATTTTGACACTAGAAAAAAATGAAAGCAAGAAGAGGCATTGAATATCATTCCGTCCATAAAGGTGACACGTTCCCTACTGAAACCATGAGGCTTCTTGTGAGAAGCTCTGGTTTGTGAGAAGGTTATACCAAAACCTGTCCCAAATGGGAGATTTCTTTTTACCACGACATGTTTGTGCCATTCCAAGATAGCATGCCAAGTTTCATGATTTTCAGACGAGTTTTGGATTTACTAGAATTTAAAAACCAAGTATCTCAATGTTTGCTGGCGAGCCACGGTGCTGAGGTGTTTGAAATTCAATCTCATTTCTTGCTTAGGACATAAGCATCCGCCATGGACACATATATGATTTTACAACCCATTTTGGTGCATCACAACATGTGCATGTAGTTTAATTTTGAATTATGCACCTTAAATACCTAGAAAACTTAATTATGCATAAAAATGTCCAAATGAACCTTAAAAAATTCCAAAAAAATTGACGACACTCCTATAGTTGCATGTTCACTGCCGATAAAAGTTCTAGCAATTCAAACACTCTCCTTTGCCAATGTGACCCCATTATGTATTTCAAATCGAGACAAAAAATCAAGTATATCACACACAATTTAGTTTCAGCATCTGCGTGAGATGCAGTACAAAATATCTTGGAGCACCGCCGGAGTAGTATATGGCTTACGCGAGAAGGCTTGTCGGCTACAATGTACAGTCCATAGCCATCGCGTGAAGCACACTAGCTCGCTCCCGAAATATCATTTCACTGTTCAATCGTCACCGATCAAAGATGGGGACGTGGACCTGCACCGTGAGCGAAACTTTGGCGGACCAATCCGGCGAGAGCGCGACCACAACCGCTATGAGGGTGCTAACAACCCGCATGAGCGTGGCCACAATTTACGACTGGGCGGCCAAGATGGCCCAAACGGCTGTTGCTGCCGCTCAGGTGGCGGCAACAACATCTGCGATGGGGATAGAAACTGGCGAGAGCGGCACAACAACTGTCCGTTCCACAGCAGCCACCTTAGCCCCGATGAAGGCCGCCGGCGCCCAGCTCCCGGCGGTCACCGCACAAATTGTAGAAAGCTTCTCTGAGAACGGTCGGCAATCGTCTGCAACGTATCTATATTTTTTATTGTTCCATGTTGTTATATTATCAATCTTGGATGTTTTATATACATTTACAAGCAATCATATATCATTTTTGGTACTACCCTATTAACTTAGTGCCTGTTGCTATTTTAAATAAATAGATGAACTCTCATGCTTCACTTATATATATTTTAGAGTAAAAAATAGCTATGGTAATTTCCACGAGATATGAATTTAGTCCCAATATGATAGATATCCAAGAAGGATATAATAATAACTTTCCAGAAGATCCTTGAAAATTATGAAATTGATTCCTTGCAATAGTTTTGCGATATGGAGATAGTGATATGTGAGTCATGTTGATGAGTAATTATTCTTTAGTAAGAATATTGGTGTTAAGGTTTGTGATTCCCTATGCATGAACGTAAAGTCTATAGTTATGCAATGAGATTATATCCTACTTGTGGTGCAGTATTCGGTGTTGATTATGTTTAATGTTTGTTTATGGCCGTTTACGTTTCTTGGTTGGTCGCTTCTCAATCTATTTGCTAGCCTTCATTCGTACTAAGCGGGACTATTCCTTGTGCATCCAACCCTTAAACCAAAAGGTGTGCCATATGAATCCACCATACTTGCCTATATGTGATATTTCCATGTCGTTCCAAGTAAATTTGTATATGCCAACTCTAATTTTCAAAATAAATTTCCCTTTTGTGTGTCTGTACCGCTCATGAAGCAGCAAGGGGTGGCCAATACTTTCCATGTTAGATATTTTATTCTCATGATGAGTGTTTACTCACTAGTCACTGCACGAGAGTATGGCATATAGTAGGGATGCCTAGTCCCGAAATGCAAATAAATACTATAATAAATTCCTTGGAATGTGTTGATATGGAAGGCAACCGTGGATATGGCTAGCCACGTATTGTGAAAGAATGGTGGAAAGGAAACAAACTTTACTTTCTGTTTGGAAAACGCCTATAAATTGTCTAGCATGAAAGATATTGGGAATTCCCGATCATTTTCATTGACAGGGAAAGCATGCCTCTCAAAATAATTTCATCTCTCAACTTAAAGCTATGTGCTCTGGCACCTCTATAAATCCATGATTCTCTCTACGAAGAGCCTATCTATTTACTTTTATGCAGTTTATGTATTTTTGAGTCTCCATCTTCTCCTATAAAGCACCAACTAAGGAACACTATTGTCATACTTGAGCATTGGATATAGTTAATATTTGGATGTGTTTCATGAATGGATCAATGATTGAGCATAATGGGCTAGGGATAGGTTCCTTTAGCATTGATATTTTGAAAGACATTGTTGTTTGTTGATATGCTTGAGTATTGATGTATTCATGTCAAATTATAGACTATTGCTTTGAATCATTCGAAGTCCAAATATCCATGACATAAAATAAAAGTATAAGATGAACATGATGGGAAGCATTCCACATCAAAAAATCTATTTTTATCATTTACCTACTCGAGGAAGAGCAGGAATTAAGCTTGGGGATGCTTGATACGTCTCCAATGTATCTATAATTTTTGATTGTTCCATGCTGCTATATTATCAATCTTGGATGTTTTATATACATTTACAAGTAATTATATATCATTTTTTTGGTACTAACCTATTAACTTAGTGGCTAGTGCCAGTTGTTGTTTTCTGCATGTTTTTGGTTCTATAGAATATCAAATGAAGTCCAATTGCCATGAAACATTTTGGAGATTTTTTTCTAACAATAAGAGACCCTCAAAGCTTTGGGAGGACGTGTGAAGATGAAGCAGTGACCCACGAGGAATGAGGGCGCGACCCAGGGGGGGCGTGTTGGGGAACGTAGCATAATTCAAAAAAAATTCCTACGCTTCACCAAGATCAATCTAAGGAGTCATCTAGCAACGAGCATAAAGGAGTGCATCTACATACCCTTTGTAGATCGCGAGCGGAAGCGTTCGAAGGAACGTGGGTGATGGAGTCGTACTCGTCGTGATCCCTGTCACCGATGATCCCAGCGTCGAACGGACGACACCTCCGCGTTCAACACATGTACGGTACAATGACGTATCCTCCTTCTTGATCCAGCAAGGGGGGAGGAGAGGTTGATGGAGATCCAGCAGCACGACGGCGTGGTGGTGGATGCAACGGGAAAAGTTGCAGGGCTTCGCCGAGACCCTGCGGGAGGAGGGCGAGATGTCACGGGGGGAGGGGGGGAGAGGCGCCAGGGGCTGAGGTGCGGCTGCCCTCTCCCCCCCCACTATATATAGGGGCCAGGGGGGGCGCCGGCCCTAGGAGGCTTGCTTCCCAAGCCTAGGGGGGCGCCCCCACCCCTAGGGTTTCAACCATAGGCGCAAGGGGAAGGCCCAAGGGGGGTGCGCCAGCCCACTAGGGGCTGGCCCCCCTCCCCCTATGGCCCATGGGGCCCTCCGGGATGGGTGGCCCCACCCGGTGGACCCCCGGGACCCTTCCGGTGGTCCCGGTACACTACCGGTGACCCCCAGAACTCTCCCGATGGCCGAAACTGGACTTCCTATATATCATTCTTTACCTCCGGACCATTCCGGAACTCCTCGTGACGTCCTAGATCTCATTCGGGACTCCGAACAACATTCGGGTTACCGTGTGCATATATCTCTACAACTATAGCATCATCGAACCTTAAGTGTGTAGACCCTACGGGTTCGGGAGACACGTAGACATGACCGAGACGACTCTCCGGTCAATAACCGACAGCGGGATCTGAATACCCATGTTGGTTCCCACGTGTTCCTCGATGATCTCATCGGATGAACCACGATGTCAAGGATTCACTCAATCCCGTATGCTATTCCCTTTGTCTATCGGTACGGTACTTGCACGAGATTCGATCGTCGGTATACCGATACCTTGTTCAATCTCGTCATGGCAAGTCTCTTTACTCGTTCCGTAATCCATCATCCCGTGACCATCTCCTTAGTCACATTGAGCTCATTATGATGATGTCTTACCGAGTGGGCCCAGAGATACCTCTCCGTCATACGGAGTGACAAATCCCAGTCTCGGTTCGTGCCAACTCAAGAGACACTTTCGGAGATGCCCGTTGCGTACCTTTATAGCCACCCAGTTACGTTTTGACGTTTGGCACACCCAAAGTATTCCTACGTTATCCGGGAGTTGCACAACCTCATGGTCTAAGGAAAAGATACTTGACATTGGAAAAGCTTAAGCATTACGAACTACACGATCTTGTGCTAGGCTTAGGATTGGGTCTTGTCCATCACATCATTCTCCTAATGATGTGATCCCGTTATCAATGACATTCAATGTCCATGGCCAGGAAACCGTGACCATCTGTTGATCAACGAGCTAGTAACTAGAGGCTTACCAGGGACACGTTGTGGTCTATGTATTGACACATGTATCGCTGTTTCCGTACAATACAATTCAAGCATGAATAACAGACAAATATCATGAACAAGGAAATATAGTAATAACCATTTTATTATTGCCTCTAGGGCATATTTCCAACAGTCTCCCAATTGCACTAGAGTCAATAATCTAGTTACATTGTGATGAATCGAACACCCATAGAGTTCTGGTGTTGATCATGTTTTGCTCGTGGAATAGGTTTAGTCAACGGATCTACGACATTCAGATCTGTATGCACTTTACAAATATCTATGTCTCCATCTTGAACATAATTCCGGATGGAGTTGAAACGGCGCTTGATGTGCTTGGTCTTCTTGTGAAACCTGGGCTCCTTGACAATGGCAATAGCTCCAGTGTTGTCATAGAAGAGAGTCATCGGGCTTGACGCGCTTGGAATGACTCCTAGGTCGGTGATGATCTCCTTCATCCAGACTCCTTCATGCGCTGCTTCGCAAGCAACTATGTACTCCGCTTCACATGTAGAATGCGCCACGACGCTCTGCTTGCAACTGCACCAGCTGACTGCTCCACCATTCAAAATATACACGTATCCGGTTTGTGACTTGGAGTCATCTAGATCTGTGTCGAAGCTAGCATCGACGTAACCCTTTACGACAAGCTCTTCGCCACCTCCATAAACGAGAAACATATCCTTAGTCCTTTTCAGGTACTTTAGGATGTTCTTGACCACTGTCCAGTGTTCCATACCGGAATCACTTTGGTACCTCCCTACCAAACTTATGGCAAGGTTCACATCAGGTCTGGTCCACAGCATGGCATACATAATAGAACCTATGGCTGAGGCATAGGGGATGACACTCATCTTTTCTCTATCTTCTGGCGTGGTCAGGGACTGAGCCGTGCTCAATCTCATACCTTGCAAAACAGGCAAGAACCCTTTCTTGGACTGATCCATATTGAACTTCTTCAATATCTTGTCAAGGTATGTGCTTTGTGAAAGACCAATGAGGCGTCTTGATATATCTCTATAGATTTTGATGCCTAATATATAAGCAGCTTCTCCAAGGTCCTTCATTGAAAAACTCTTATTCAAGTAGGCTTTTATGCTCTCCAAGAATTCTATATCATTTCTTATCAGCAGTATGTCATCCACATATAATATGAGAAATGCTACAGAGCTCCCACTCACTTTCTTGTAGATACAGGCTTCTCCCCAAGTCTGTATAAAACTAAACGCTTTGATCACATCATTAAAGCGAATATTCCAACTCCGAGATGCTTGCACTAGCCCGTAGATCGAGCGCTGGAGCCTGCATAGCTTGTTAGCATTTTCAGGATCGACAAAACCTTTCGGCTGCATCATATACAGTTCTTCCTTGAGGAAGCCATTAAGGAATGCCGTTTTGACGTCCATTTGCCATATCTCATAATCATAGAATGCGGCAATTGCTAACATGATTCAAACGGACTTCAGCATCGCTACGGGAGAGAAAGTCTCGTCGTAGTCAATCCCTTGAACTTGTCGATAACCTTTAGCGACAAGCCGAGCCTTATAGATGGTCACATTACCATCCGCGTCTATCTTCTTCTTAAATATCCATTTATTTTCTATGGCGTGCCGATCATCGGGCAAGTCCACCAAAGTCCATACTTTGTTTTCATACATGGATCATATCTCGGATTTCATGGCTTCAAGCCATTTGTTGGAATCCGGGCCCGCCATGCTTCGTCATAGTTCGAAGGTTCACTGTTGTCTAACAACATGATTTCCATGACAGGGTTGCCGTACCACTCTGGTGAGGAACATGTCCTTGTGGACCTTCGAAGTTCAGTAGTAACTTGATTTGTATCTTCATGATCATCATCATCAACTTCCTCCCTTGTCGGTGCAGGCACCTCAGGAACAATTTCCCGCGCTGCTCTACTTTCCAGTTCGGGAGGGGTGACTGTCACCTCATCAAGTTCTACTTTTCTCCCACTCACTTCTTTCGAGAGAAACTCTTTCTCCAGAAAGGATCCATTATTGGCAACGAAAACCTTGCCTTCGGATCTGAGGTAGAAGGTGTACCCAATCGTTTCCTTTGGGTATCCTATGAAAACGCATTTTTCCAATTTGGGTACGAGCTTTTCAGGTTGAAGTTTCTTGACATAAGCGTCGCAACCCCAAACTTTCAGAAACGACATCTTAGGTTTCTTGCCAAACCAAAGTTCATACGGTGTCGTCTCAACGGATTTTGACGGAGCTCTATTTAAAGTGAATGCGGCAATCTCTAAAGCATAACCCCAAAAAGATAGCGGTAAGTCGGTGAGAGACATCATAGATCGCACCATGTCCAACAGAGTACGATTTCGACGTTCGGACACACCATTACGCTGAGGTGTTCCGGGCGGTGTCAATTGTGAAACAATTCCACAGTTCCTTAGGTATGTGCCAAATTCATGACTTAAATATTCACCCCCACGATCCGATCGTAAGAACTTTATTTTTCTGTCACGTTGATTCTCAACCTCATTTTGAAATTCCTTGAACTTTTCAAAGGTCTCATACTTGTGTTTCATCAAGTAGACATACCCATATCCACTCATGTCATCTGTGAGGGTGAGAACATAACGATAGCCTCCACGAGCTTCAACACTCATTGGACCGCACACATCGGTATGTATGATTTCCAATAAGTTGGTTGCTCGCTCCATTGTTCCGGAGAACAGAGTCTTGGTCATCTTGCCCAAAAGGAATGGTTCGCACGTGTCAAATGATTCATAATCAAGAGACTCTAGAAGTCCATCTGCATGGAGCTTCTTCATACGTTTGACACCAATATGACCAAGGCGACAATGCCACAAATATGTGGGACTATCATTGTCAACTTTACATCTTTTGGCATTCACACTATGAATATGTGTATCATCACATTCGAGATTCATCAAAAATAAACCATTGACCAGCGGGGCATGACCATAAAACATATCTCTCATATAAATAGAACAACCATTATTCTCGGATTTAAATGAGTAGCCATCTCGCATCAAACGAGATCCAGATACAATGTTCATGCTCAAAGCTGGTACTAAATAACAATTATTAAGGTTTAAAACTAATCCCGAGGGCAGATGTAGAGGCAGCGTGCCGACGGCGATCACATCGACCTTGGAACCATTCCTGACGCGCATCGTCACCTCGCCCTTCGCCAGTCTCCGCTTATTCCGCAGCTCCTGCTTTGAGTTACAAATGTGAGCAATTGCACCGGTATCAAATACCCAGGAGCTACTACGAGCGCTGGTAAGGTACACATCAATAACATTTATATCACATATACCTTTGACATTGCCGGCCTTCTTGTCTGCTAAGTATTTGGGGCAGTTCCGCTTCCAGTGACCCGTTCCCTTGCAATAAAAGCACTCTGTCTCAGGCTTGGGTCCATTCTTTGGCTTCTGCCCGGCAACTGGCTTACCGGGTGCGGCAACTCCTTTGCCGTCCTTCTTGAAGTTCTTCTTACCCTTGCCCTTCTTGAACTTAGTGGTTTTATTCACCATCAACACTTGATGCTCTTTCTTGATCTCCACCTCCGCTGATTTCAGCATTGAATACACTTCAAGAATGGACTTCTCCATCCCTTGCATATTGAAGTTCAACACGAAGCTCTTGTAGCTAGGTGGGAGCGACTGAAGGATTCTGTCAACAACTGCTTCGTCTGGGAGATTCATTCCCAACTGAGACAAGCGGTTGTGCAACCCAGACAACTTGAGTATGTGCTCGCTGACTGAACTATTCTCCTCCATCTTACAGCTGTAGAATGCGTTGGAGACGTCATATCTCTCAACTCGGGCATGAGCTTGGAAAACGATTTTTAGCTCTTGGAACATCTCATATGCTCTATGGTGCTCAAAACGCTATTGGAGCCCCGATTCTAAGCTGTAGAGCATGCCGCACTGAACCAGGGAGTAATCATCACAACGCGACTGATGGGCCTCGAACCCCTCGTTGGTTACCCCAAGTGGAAGGTGTAAGATGCAGTATGTAGAAGTGTTTTCCCTTAGCAAAGATGCCAAGGATCGAATCCCCAGAGACTCCTAGGTTCAACAAGTAGGTGTCAACTGCTAACGGCGCAATTAGCAATCAACGTGGACCTACACACAGGTACAAATAACTTTGCTCCCAACGAGTACAGAGAGGTTGTCAATCCCTCCGGCCTTGTAGTTCACAAAGGGTTAAAAGCAATGATAGTAGTGATAGATGGTGTTTTGCAATAGTAAGTAAATAGCGAAAAGTAAATAGCGGGTGTGATCAATGATGGTAATATGGACTGGAGTCTCATGATGTTCACTAGTGATGTCTCTCTCCCAAAAGACGATAAAACAGCTATGTGAGGTAAACAAATTACAGCTGGGCAATTGACAGGACCACGAACGCAAACCAATGCTGATTACATTGCAGAAAGGTTGAGGTTCAAAGCATGGGCGGTACGCCAAAATAAGTAGACCGAAATCCATCAATATCTACTACTAATCATCCACCTTGAGATATCTATCCAGAACATCTCGCTGGTATTAAGTTGCGAGTCCCACCCATAGTGTAAACTCAATGCAACAGACAACTGCATTAAAAGAACTTTGCGTAAAGTAAACAATCCTTGCACCCGCGGGTAGAAGCACCGTAGTTTTCCCCCTTGTGGCAACAGCACATCCCCTAGACTCATGTTTCTGTCACTCAAGCTAGTCATCGAGGGGCATGAACCCACAATCGAACATAACGTTCCCTCTTGGAGTCACTACGTATTACTTGGCCAAAGCAATAAATAACAACGGAGAACATGCAAGAATTACTTATGAACATAAATATAAAAGAGGTAGATCAAATATATTACTCAAGATCAATCTGAACATAATCCCATAATCCATCGGATCCCAGCAAACTCAACATAGCAACAACATAAGGATTACATAGGTGCCTCGATCATGTAGGGCAGCTCACGAGGACTAATTAGTGAAGCACAAGAAGGGGAGGAGAACATCACATAGCTACTGGTCATGGACTCATGGTCCAAGGGAGACTACTCACGAGTCATCCGGGAGGCGTCCATGGTGGTGGAGAAGCTCACGGTGGTGATCCTCCCCTCCGGCAGGGTGCCGGGAAGAGTTCTCCTGGTGCTCCCGATCTTGGAAGCGGCGGCGGCGGCGGAACAGAGATGGGATCGCGAAAAGAGTTCCTGTTCTGAGGGTTTCGGAGGACGCTTTAAATATATGCCAAAGGGGAGCATCGCGGAAGCTTCGGGGGGCCCAGGCGCCCCCCCGGCGCGGCCCAGGGGGGGGGGGGGGCGCTGCCAGGGCGCCTGGATCCCTGGTGCCCCCCGACTGTCCTTCGAACGCAAGGTTGTTCCCGAAACGCTGATTTTTTATATAATTTTTCTGGATTTTTCTGGGCAGTTCTCGAAACGTGAAAACCTGAAATACAAAAACTGCCGAAAACAGAAACTGGCACTGGGGTGCATTGGATTAGTAAGTTAGTCCAAATATGATCAAAAGTGTATGGAAGTGTATGAATATGATAGCAATATCACCCAAAAGTGGCATGGAGCAAGCAGAAATTATAGATACGTTTTGGACGTATCAACATCCCCAAGCTTAATTCCTGCTCGTCCTCGAGTAGGTAAATGATAACAAGAATAATTTCTGTGGTGACATGCTATTAACCATATAGGACTTTTTCATAGTCATATGACAAAAGCTTATGAGACAATGATTCTATAGTAATTAAGTTGCCTAAAGAGAAAATCACAAATGAGTGAAAGTTTTACAACATGACATTGAAGCATCAAATAGATTTGCAATGAATATGATGTGCAAATATGATAAAGTGATATCTAGCTTGCCCCCTTTAGTGAAGCAAAACATAAATGCAGGGGCACCTTCAAGGTTTAAGTGACGACTAGATACAATGATTTCAGAATAAACGATATCACAATCATGCAAAAGACGATGCTACTTTGGGACAATGCACATTACACTCAGAATGACAATCATGCTCTCAGTAGTTGGTGCTTTTAAAAGAAGGTGGGGACTCAACATAAAAAGTAAAAGATGGTTATGACTTTTTATTTTGAAAACATGGAAGCAATTTTGTCAACGGTAGTAGTACTTCATATGTGTCATGTATAAGACCTCCTATAAGTTGCAAGCCTCATGCATCGAATACCAATAGTGCTCGCACCTTGTCCTAATTAGCTCGGATTTCCATGGGTTATCATTGCATTACATATGTTTCAACCAAGTGTCACAAAGGGGTACCTCTATGCCACCTGTACAAAGGTCCAAGGAGATAAATCGCATTTGATTTCTCGTTTTTGATAGATCTCAACTTGAGGACATCCATACCGGGACAACATAGAAAATAGATGATGGACTCCTCTTAAATGCATAAGCATATTCTCATAAGAGATTGAGGATTAATGTCCAAGCTAAAACTTCCACCATGATGCATGGCTTTGGTTGGCGGCCCAATGTTCTTCTCTAACAATATGCATATTCATTCAACCCACGATAAATCACCCTTACTTCAGACAAGACAAACATGCATAGCAACTCACATGATATTCAACAAAAGTGTGACAGTTGATGGCGTCCCCAGAAACATGGTTACGGCTCAGCAAGCAACTTATAAGAAATAAGATACATAGGCAACATATTCTTTACCACAATAGTTTTAAGCTACTTTCCCATGAGCTATGTATTGCAAAGTTAGTTCGCTTAGTACAGGTGGAGGTTAGCAAAAAGACTGGGAGCGACCAACTAAGAGAGGAATGATGGTCATAATCATGCAGAGCGACAAAGCAATATTGAATCAGGCATGGTAGTTATATCGCTACTCAGAAACAAAAGATCATCAAGGCTTGACAGACTTTCTTTACAGTCTTAAATATGCGTGAGCATACGCCAAGTCAATCAAAATAAATTCTCGAAGGAAGATATTACTAAACCATACCACATCACAGGCAAACAAATCAAGTTGGTACTCCGATAAAACATTGGGAATCCCCCAGCTATTTGAGACTAACCATAAGAAAACCTGAACTACTAAGCACCATTATGCACGTAGCATCTTTATCATAGACATATTAACCAATGCAACGGAAGCAAACTCTCTTAATAAGGTGAGCATGATAATTAAAGAGAGTTCAAGCAACCAACTAAACAAAAGCTCTTTGAAAAGATAAGCATGAATACTAAGAGCAGAGCATGATAGTAGCTATTAAAAGACAAAGAACACACACAGCAAAAGATAGATATGAAAATTCTATGTTATGTTCTAGGTAGAAGTGGAGCGTGTTTCTCTCCCACATAAAGGAATGCTGGGTTCCGACTCGTTATGAAAAACTAAAAAGAAAACTAAAAGCAAGACGCTCCAAGCATAACACATAACACATGAAGTGATAAAAATATAGCGAAACGAAAGACGAACTGATAATGTTGATGGAGAAGGGGATGCACGGGGGCATCCCCAAGCTTAGACGCTTGAGTCTCCTTGAATATTTCTTGGGGGTGCACGGGGGCATCCCCAAGCTTGAGCGCTTGACACTCCTGAATCTTTTTATCATCTTCCCTCGCACACTTGAAAACTCCCTTCATACATAACTCATCATAATCTGATTAGCGAGGTTAGTACCCTTAATAAAATAATTATAACTTGCTGGAAATAAAGATATTCTTGAAGTTCTACTGTTTCTCAAGATTGCCAAAAGGTTTTTGCAAAGAAAAAGCAAGTTCTTGATTTGCAAAGTGAAGGAAAGGCAAAACAGGACAGAATCTGTGAAAAACAGAACAGCAGGTAGTAATTGATCTGTTCGGGATACTTCTGCAACTCAAATCAAAAAACTCAGAACAGACGCACGAAAGACAATTATATAGAGAATGCTGTCGAAGAAATTCAGACCAAAAAGATGATCTGGTGATTTTATACGATTTTTTCTATCCAAGGACAGAATCTGTTTCCTGGACAGCACCTCACAACTTTTGAACTTTCTAGCAATCAGAGGCTATACTTGGCACAAATATGAAAAGTAAAGATACAATGATGATGCTACAGCAGTAAACAACATCAAGAAACAACAAAAGCAAAAATTTATTCATGTGGGCTGCCTCCCAAAAGCGCTTTCTTTTATGCCTTTAAGCTAGGCATAATGCATAGAGGAATCAATAACCATCATAATAATCGGAGTTATAAATTGAGTCATATGGTTCCTGAACAAGTTCACTCTTGTTTCTTCTTGGAAAGGGGTACACACCTTTTGCCTTACCGCGTAAGCGGATTTGTCCCTTACCTATATCGATGAAGCCTTTAACTGCTCGGAGGAAGTCCCTTCCAAGCACTATATTTCCTTGGTTTGGCTCCATGATGAAGAAATCAACCATTGCAATCCCTTTAAGGAATTTAACTGGCACATCTTTTATTCTTCCCTGGATTTCAGAAATATCTCCATTAGTATGTTCATGATAAGATGGTAATCTATCCATGTTAAATTTTAAAGAATCATGAACAATTTTTGGCATAGTAGAAACCATAGATCCAATATCACAATAAGCAAGGAAGTCTTGATTAGAGATGCTAATCCTAACAAGAGGCTCCCAGTCATTATCTATTTCCAAAATATCTCTCTTATTGGGTCTGGGTTTCTCTACCTTCATTAAGTCTAGAGCATCCATTCTCTTTTCAATAGTAGCGAGTCTATCTATGACAGTATCAAAATTACGATCATAAACAAAGTAACTAGATAGACCATGTATAATTTCAAGAGCTCTAGCTTCATCACAGTCTAGGAAATCTCCCTCGGCTATAATATCAAGAGAGTGTTTACACCATTTAAAAAGACCCTGGTAAAAATTCCTAAGCACAATTTTTATAGGTATCAAAGGCATAATTCTCCTATGTGCATCAGAAATTCTGTCCCATGCCTTCTTCATATTTTCTCCACCCCTTTGATGGAAATCTAGAACTTCTGATTCCCTCAAAGCACCAAATCCTAACATGTTTGGCTAAACAGAAAGGACTACTAATAAAAAGGCAAATAATTTTTTTTGTGATTTTTGATAAAGGATACTAAAGCAAAAATGAAAGGTAAACTAACAAGACTAAAAAGCAAGGTAAAAGATAGCATGCAACTCCCCTATCCTGAAGAGTGGAGTCCCCGGCAACGGCGCCAGAAAATACTCCTTGATGGGCCTCGAACCCCTCGTTGGTTACCCTAAGTGGAAGGTGTAAGATGCAGTATGTAGAAGTGTTTTCCCTTAGCAAAGATGCCAAGGATCGAATCCCCAGAGACTCCTAGGTTCAACAAGTAGGTGTCAACTGCTAACGGCGCAATTAGCAATCCACGTGGACCTGCACACAGATACAAATAACTTTGCTCCCAACGAGTACAGAGAGGTTGTCAATCCCTCCGGCCTTGTAGTTCACAAAGGGTTAAAAGCAATGATAGTAGTGATAGATGGTGTTTTGCAATAGTAAGTAAATAGCGAGTGTGATCAATGATGGTAATATGGACCGAAGTCTCACGATGTTCACTAGTGATGTCTCTCTCCCAAAAGATGATAAAACAGCTATGTGAGGTAAACAAATTACAGCTGGGCAATTGACAGGACCACGAATGCAAACCAATGCTGATTACATTGCAGAAAGGTTGAGGTTCAAAGCATGGGCGGTACGCCAAAATAAGTAGACCGAAATCCATCAATATCTACTACTAATCATCCACCTTGAGATATCTATCCAGAACATCTCGCTGGTATTAAGTTGCGAGTCCCACCCATAGTGTAAACTCAATGCAACAGACAACTGCATTAAAAGAACTTTGCGTAAAGTAAACAATCCTTGCACCCGTGGGTACAAGCACCATTGTTTTCCCCCTTGTGGTAACAGCACATCCCCTAGACTCATGTTTCTGTCACTCAAGCTAGTCATCGAGGGGCATGAACCCACAATCGAGCATAACGTTCCCTCTTGGAGTCACTACGTATTACTTGGCCAAAGCAATAAATAACAACGGAGAACATGCAAGAATTACTTATGAAAATAAATATAAAAGAGGTAGATCAAATATATTACTCAAGATCAATCTGAACATAATCCCATAATCCATCGGATCCCAGCAAACTCAACATAGCAACAGCATAAGGATTACATAGGTGCCTCGATCATGTAGGGCAGCTCACGAGGACTAATTAGTGAAGCACAAGAACGGGAGGAGAACATCACATAGCTACTGGTCATGGACTCATGGTCCAAGGGAGACTACTCATGAGTCATCCGGGAGGCGTCCATGGTGGTGGAGAAGCTCCCGGTGGTGATCCTCCCCTCCGGCAGGGTGCCGAGAAGAGTTCTCCTGGTGCTCCCGATCTTGGAAGCGGCGGCGGCGGCGGCGGAACAGAGATGGGATCGCGGAAAGAGTTCCTGTTCTGAGGGTTTCGGAGGACGCTTTAAATATATGCCAAAGGGGAGCATCGGGGAAGCTTCGGGGGGCCCAGGCGCCCCCCCGACGCGGCCCGGGGGGGGGGGGGCGCCGCCAGGGCGCCTGGAGCCCTGGTGCCCCCCCCCCCGGCTGTCCTTCGGACGAAAGGTTGTTCCCGAAACGCTGATTTTTTATATATTTTTTCTGGATTTTTCTGGGCAGTTCTCGAAACGTGAAAACCTGAAATACAAAAACAGCCGAAAACAGAAACTGGCACTGGGGTGCACTGGATTAGTAAGTTAGTCCAAATATGATCAAAAGTGTATGGAAGTGTATGAATATCATAGCAATATCACCCAAAAGTGGCATGGAGCAAGCAGAAATTATAGATACGTTTTGGACATATCAGCGACTGCCAAGCGTTCATAACATCTTGGTTTGCCGGGGCGGGAGCGTCACCTAGCGGTGCTTCTAGGACATAAGTTTTCTTGGCAGCTATGAGGATAATCCTCAGGTTACGGACCCAATCCGTATAGTTGCTACCATCGTCTTTCAGCTTGGATTTCTCTAGGAACGCGTTGAAGTTGAGGGTAACATGAGCGTGGGCCATTTGATCTACAAGACATGTTGTAAAGAATTTAGACTAAGTTCACGACAATTAAGTTCATCTAATCAAATTTAATGAACTCCCACTCAGATTGACATCTCTCTAGTCATCTAAGTGATACATGATCCGAACCGACTAGACCGTGTCCGATCATCACGTGATACGGACTAGTTATCAACGGTGAACATCTTCATGTTGATCGTATCTTCTATATGACTCATGTTCGACCTTTCAGTCTTTTGTGTTCCGAGGCCATGTCTGTACATGCTAGGCTCGTCAAGTGAACCCTAAGTGTATTGCGTGTGTAAATCTGGCTTACACCCATCGTATGCGAACGTTAGAGCCTATCACACCCGATCATCACGTGGTGCTTCGGAACAACGATCCTTAGCAACGGTGCACGGTTAGGGGGAACACAATTCTTGAAATTTTTAGTGAGAGATCATCTTATTTACTACCGTTGTTCTAAGCAAATAAGATGCATAAACATGATAAACATCACATGCAATCAAATAAAGTGACATGATATGGTCAATATCATTTTGCTCCTTTGATGTCCATCTTCGGGGCACCATGATCATCTTTGTCACCGGCATGACACCATGATCTCCATCATCATGATCTCCATCATCGTGTCTTCATGAAGTCGTCTCGCCAAATATTACTTCTACTACTATGGCTAACGTTTAGCAATAAAGTAAAGTAATTACATGGCGTTATTTAGTGACACGTAGGTCATACAATAAATAAGACAACTCCAATGGCTCCTGCCGGTTGTCATTCTCATCGACATGCAAGTTGTGATTACCTATTACAAGAACATGATCAATCTCATACATCACATATATCATTCATCACATCTTCTTGGCCATATCACATCACATAGCACATGCTGCAAGAACAAGTTAGACGTCCTCTAATTGTTGTTGCAAGTTTTTTACGTGGCTTCTATAGGTTTCTAGCAAGAACGTTTCTTACCTATGCCAAAACCACAACGTGATATGTCAATTTCCATTTACCCTTCATAAGGACCCTTTTCATCGACTCCGATCCGACTAAAGTGGGAGAGACAGACACCCGCCAGCCACCTTATGCAACTAGTGCATGTCAGTCGGTGGAACCAGTCTCACGTAAGCGTACGTGTAAGGTCGGTCCGGGCTGCTTCATCCCACGATGCCGCCGAATCAAGATTGGACTAGTAGCGGTAAGAGAATTGAACAAAATCAACGCCCACAACTTGTTTGTGTTCTACTCGTGCAAGATGCTACGCAAAGACCTAGCTCAGATGCCACTGTTGGGGAACATAGCATAATTCAAAAAAATTCCTACGCTTCACCAAGATCAATCTAAGGAGTCATCTAGCAACGAGCATAAAGGAGTGCATCTATATACCCTTTGTAGATCGTGAGCGGAAGCGTTAGAAGGAACATGGGTGATGGAGTCGTACTCGTCGTGATCCCTATCGCCGATGATCCCAGCGCCGAACGGACGACACCTCCGCGTTCAACACACGGACGGTACTGCGACGTCTCCTCCTTCTTGATCCAACATGGGGGGAGGAGAGGTTGATGGAGATCCAGCAGCACGACGGCGTGGTGGTGGATGCAACGGGAAAAGCTGCAGGGCTTCGCCGAGAACCTGCGGGAGGAGGGAGAGATGTAACGGGGGGGAGGCGCCAGGGGCTGAGGTGCGACTGCCCTCTCTCCCCCCCACTACCGGTGACCCCCGGAACTCTCCCGATGGCCGAAACTGGACTTCCTATATATCATTCTTTACCTCCGGACCATTCCGGAACTCCTCGTGACGTCCGGGATCTCATCCGGGACTCCGAACAACATTCGGGTTACCGTGTGCATATATCTCTACAACCCTAGCGTCACCGAACCTTAAGTGTGTAGACCCTACGGGTTCGGGAGACACTAGACATGACCGAGACGACTCTCCGGTCAATAACCAACCGTGGGATCTGGATACCCATGTTGGTTCCCACGTGTTCCTCGATGATCTCATCGGATTAACCACGATGTCAAGGATTCACTCAATCTCGTATGCTATTCCCTTTGTCTATCGGTACGGTACTTGCCCGAGATTCGATCGTCGGTATACCGATACCTTGTTCAATCTCGTCATGGCAAGTCTCTTTACTCGTTCCGTAATCCATCATCCCGTGACCAACTCCTTAGTCACATTGAGCTCATTATGATGATGTCTTACCGAGTGGGCCCAGAGATACCTCTCCGTCATACGGAGTGACAAATCCTAGTCTCGGTTCGTGCCAACTCAATAGACACTTTTGGAGATACCCGTTGTGTACCTTTATAGCCACCCAGTTACGTTTTGACGTTTGGCACACCCAATGTATTCCTACGGTATCCGGGAGTTGCACAACCTCATTGTCTAAGGAAAAGATACTTGACATTGGAAAAGCTTAAGCATTACGAACTACACGATCTTGTGCTAGGCTTAGGATTGGGTCTTGTCCATCACATCATTCTCCTAATGATGTGATCCCATTATCAATGACATTCAATGTCCATGGCCAGGAAACCGTGACCATTTGTTGATCAACGAGATAGTAACTAGAGGCTTACCAGGGACACATTGTGGTCTATGTATTCACACATGTGTCACTGTTTCCGTACAATACAATTCAAGCATGAATAATAGACAAATATCATGAACAAGGAAATATAATAATAACCATTTTATTATTGCCTCTAGGGCATATTTCCAACAGGACGCACCCATTAGTCCATTTTTAATGAACTTAAAGTATTAGTCCATTTTTAATGAACTTAATACACTAGATGCATGCTGGATAGCGATCGATGTGTGGAGTAATATTAGTAGATGCAGGCAGGAGTCGGTCTATTAATCTTGGAAGTGGTGCTTATACGCATGATCGTTGCATCAGATATCGTCATAATTATTTTCTTTTCTACCAATTGCCCAACAGTAATTTGTTTACCCACCGTATGTATCTTCAAGAGAGAAGCCTCTAGTGAAAATTATGGCCCCGAGTCTATTTCTATCATATTATTTTCAGATCTATTAAACCAAAAATACAAAAAATACTATGCTGTAATTTATTTACTTTTATTTTATTTGCATCTATCAATCAACCTATTTATCAAATAGCATACAATTTAATCTTGCACTTAACCTTCGAGAGATTGACAACCCCTTGTTGCATTGAGTTGCGAGGATTTGTTGTTTGTGTGCACGTGTTTTTACATAGTGTTGCTTGGTTCTCCTACTGGATTGATAACCTTGGTTTCTTAACTGAGGGAAATACTTATATCCGCTATACTGCATCATCCTCTCCTCTTCGGGGAAATACCAACACAGATCGCAAGTAGAAGCAACCCACGGTCGAAGAGTTGGCAATCGCCGAGAGCCTTGGAGCAGCCGTCCGTTCGTTAGAGGCATACCTTGCCACAATGGAGCCCGTCCAAGCCCAGACCACGGCCGCTGACATCCAGCTCGTGGCGGCCTTTTCCAAAGAGATGGTGGACGTGGATGGCGAGATGCTTGCCGAGTATGGTGTGATGGATGCCATGGCGCCCCTTCCCCAGGAGATTGTCGGGCACGAGCTGGACATGGAGGAGGCGGCGGAGATCAACGAGCGCCAGCAGGAGTAGTACTCTTTGTTTAGAGCGGCGGTCTTTAATTTGTTAGAGTAATGTTTAGGTTAGCTAGCTCTGTTTAATTGCTGAAATTGCTCGATTAAGAAGTGTTGGTGTGTTGTAGGCTCTTTTGTGTACCCAAATTATGTAATGACGTGGAGGACCACTGTAACAAGGGAAATTTGGACCAAAATTTGCACGTTCAAACTCATCACACACGGGGTAAGCTATATGGATTATTTGTGATGTTCACATATCGTACACAGTGATGAATAAGGGACCGTGTCTGATGACACTTTGCGTGCGAGTTTTCCGCTGCACCGAGCAAAAAAAAATCCGGCTTCCGCGGAAATAAATACCTCCCTCGCCCCCTCCCCCTGACGAAAAGCCACATTTACCCTATTGCCGCCTACCTTTCCAAATTCAAACCTTCACTGCTTGCTTGCAGCGCCACCTCCTCCCCGGAGATCCTCCTTCACGCTGCTCGACCTCCTCAATCTAGGCATGTAATCCACACCCGACCCCCATCCTCCTCCTCCTTCTACATCCCACATGCCCCGACCGCCGGCATGACACCTTCCACCCAAATCACCGACTCATCCTCCAAATAAGCGTTGCACCAAGCCATGGTGCACACAATATAGCCAAGAGCTCAAGGAGCATTTGGCAGCGAAGAAGCAAATCGCGACCGCATGCGAGGATGAGGTCGCGATGGCTGCCATTTGTGCCGACCTCCAGATCTTGGAGGAGCACCTCGCTGTAGCGGCCACTATCGACACCTCGCGCGCCGATGCCGCCACACGATTGGCTGCTTTAAACGAAAGTTCGTGGCGTTTTCTCGAGGCCATCATCGCTGCCTTCGATGAAGACTCTGTGGTGTTTTCTCAGCGTGCCCGTACTTGCCTCAACTCGAGAGCCAGCAGGTTGGTTCTTTGAGTGACTCAGGCAACTCATCACTACGAGGAGGGCACCCACGATGTGGAGGCCGCACCCTCTTCCAAGTCCAAGGAGCCAATCATCATCGATATCTCCGACGATAAGGAGTAGATTGCCTTATTAGCTAACTAAAATGCCCTATGTTCAGGTATATAGCCATGCCGGTTAACCATGTTCAGATTACCTATTGCATGTGCTGCTCCTACCATTCCTTAACAAATTCTATTGAATTATCCTATGTACTTTTACCATGCAATTTGATCTTCTAGTATATATGTTCAAATTCTATTATATACTCCTATGCACGGTTGAGGCTCAAAAGCATGGGCGATACGCCAAAGTAAGTAGACCGAAATCCATCTGCATCTACTACTAATCATCCACCTTGAGATATCTATCCAGAACATCTCGCTGGTATTAAGTTGCGAGTCCCACCCATAGTGTAAACTCAAAGCAATAGACAACTACATTAAAAGAACTTTGCGTAAAGTAAACAATCCTTGCACCCGCGAGTACAAGCACCGTTGTTTTCCCCCTTGTGGCAACAGCACATCCCCTAGACTCATGTTTCTGTCACTCAAGCTAGTCATCGAGGGGCATGAACCCACAATCAAGCATAACGTTCCCTCTTGGAGTTACTACCTACTACTCGGCCAAAGCAATAAACAGCCCAGGAGAACATGCAAGAATTACTCAAGAACATAAATATAAAAGAGGTAAATCAAATATATTACTCACACACAATCTGAACATAATCTCACAATCCATCGGATCCCAGCAAACTCAACATAGCAACAGCATAAGGATTACATATGTGCCTCGATCATGTAGGGCAGCTCACGAGGTCTAATTAGTGAAGCACAAAGAGGGGAGGAGAACATCACATAGCTATTGGTCATGGACCCATGGTCCAAGGAAGACTACTCACAACTCATCCGGGAGGCGTCCATGGTGGTGGAGAGGCTCCCGGTGGTGGTTCTCCCCTCCGGCAGGGTGCCGGGAAGAGTTCTCCTGGTGCTCCCGATCTTGGAAGCGCGGCGGCGGCGGAACAGAGATGAGATCGCGAAAAAGGGTTCCATCCTCGAGGGTTTCGGGACGCGGTGTAAATATATGCCAAAGGGGGGCATCAGCGGAGACCTGGGGGCCCAGGCGCCCCCCCGGCGCGGCCAGGAGGGGGGCCGCGCCACCAGGGCGCCTGGAGCCCTGGTGGCCCCCCTCCGGCCCTACTTTGGCCGCAAGGAAGCTTCCGGAACGCTGATTTTTTATATAATTTTTCCGGGATTTTTTTGGCAGTTTACGTAATGGGAAAACCTGAAATACAAAAACAGCAGAAAACAGAAACTGGCACTGGGGTGCACTGAGTTAATAGGTTAGTCCAAATATGATCAAAAGTGTATGGACGTGTATAAATATCATAGCAATATCACACAAAAGAGGCATGGAGCAAGCAGAAATTATAGATACGTTTTGGACGTATCAACATGCCCACGCAGAGAGGAGTACGAGGGTTCACTGGTTCGGCTGCGGTGTGAGGCTGCCATCGCCGCAGAATAACAGGGGGTGTGGGTGAGTAGAGGGATGTCCTGGCCGGCGGTGGGAGTAGTAGGGGGCAGTGAGGCCTCCACGGCATCGCAGCCGGCCACGGGAGGCACGAGCACGAGGCACGACCGACGCTGGTTTGGGCGGCTGGAGCAAGAAGACCAGAGATTTAAGAAGCACTACGGCCGTTGGATGGACATCGTACGGTCAATGGAGCTAGAATCGTGCATATTGACTTAGTTGACAAAGCCCTCCATCCCCGTCAACTTAGTAGGCCCACAAGTCAGCCTCCCACTATACTGGGTCCTAGCTACCAGGGGGAGTACTCATTTTTTTGTGCGTAATAAGGAGGCACTTCCTTGTGTGCGAAGATATAGCTGGTGGGTCCGAGCTGTCAGCAGCGGTAACATTTTTTTCGCGAAATACAGAGGCCCTTTCGGTGGGTCCCAGATGCCAGGTGGAGGAATCATTATTTTGTGCGTAATAAGGAGGCATTTCCTTGCGTGCGGCCGTGAACACAGCTGTCAGCCTCTCCACGTACAGTCCACTTCAGATGCATGTCGGTCGTTGACCACGTTGACCAGGCCACGCTGAGAGCACCAGGGCGATGGACGACGGCGAGGCCTAGTAAGGGAACGACATGGAGCCAGGGAAGACTCGGCAGTTGTTTCCCACGTGGAGGGGAGTACGACTGTAGGAGGGTTTACTGGTTCGTCTGCCGTCGCCGGAGAATAACAGCAGGTGTGGGTGAGTAGAGGGATGGCTAGGCCAGCGATGGGAGTACGGTGGGGCGGTGAGGCCTGCGCGGCAGCACAGCCGGCCGCGGGGAGGAGAGAGAAGGCAGTCCCGCCAGCGCTTGTTTGAGCCGCTGGAGCAAGAAGAACAGAGATTGAAGAAGCACGACGGCCGTTGGATGGACACCCAACAGTCACTGCTTGTGCGTCAACTTTTTTTAGGAAAGCCTCAAATATGTGGAAAACATCATACAGCCCATGTGCCATTATTTCTAATAATTTACAGCCCACTTGTTAATTCTTAAGGTTTTTTTTTGGAGCCCATATTCTTTTTGTTAGCATTACAGCCCATATTGTGGCCACGGTTAAAAATTTATATGAAATTTTGCACATTTCGACGCGGTCCGGACTATTTTTAATCCCGAAATTTCGAGTCACGTTCAAACTGATTTTAAAAATAAATATATAACAATATAAAATCCAACAAATTGTCCACGCATAAAAATAAATTCAATTTAAAATCTCGAAATGAAAAAAAAAGAAATTTGAAACTAATTGCCGGTTTGATGTGTTTTAAAAATGTACATCCCATTTCTCTTTACTGATAGGCCATTTTCTCGGCCAGCCGAATAAAAGCTCTCCTCGTCTTGAAAGATTTGCAGCCCAACAGGCCTGACAAAGCAACTTACTTGGCAAATCACAAAAAAACTAGGTTGTGGCCGTGGACCCAGCTGTCAGCCTCTCCACATACAGTACTCTTCCGATGGAAGTCGGTCGTTGACCACATTGACTATGCCGCGCCTAGAGCACCAAGGCGGTGGACGACGGCGAGGCCTAGGAAGGGGACGACGTCGAGCCGGGGAAGACACGGCAGTGGATGCCCATGCGGAGAGGAGTACGAGGGTTCACTGGTTCGGCTGCGGTGTGAGGCTGCCGTCGCCGCAGGGCCTGGCTAGCGGTGGGAGTAGTAGGGGGCGATGAGGTCTCAACGGCAGCACAGTCGGCCACTGGAGGCAGGAGCAGGCGGTCTCGTCGGCGATGGTTTGGGCGGTTGGTGCAAGAAGAGCAGCGATTGAAGAAGCAGCAGGACCGTTCGATTCAAATCCAACGGTTACTGCTGCTAGAATCGTTTGTTGACTAAGTTGACAAGCCCTGCGTATGCGTCAACTTAGTAGGCCCACAGATCAGCCTCCCAACCGGTGCGCCCCAGATGTCAGTGGGAGGAATCATTTTTTTCGTGTAATAAGGAGGCAGTTTATTGCGTGCGGCCAGGCCAGCGGATGGAGTAGGGTGGGCCGAGGAAGCCGGCGCGGCATCACAGCGGGCCACAAGAGGAGGGAGTAGGTAGTCCCCGCCGGCGCTAGTTTAGGCGGCTGGAGCAGGAAGATCAGAGATTGAAGAAGCACATCGGCCGTTGGATGGACATCCAACAATCACTGCTGATAGAATCGTGTGTTGACTCACAAAGCCTTGCGTAAACAAGTCAGCCTCGAAATCCGTGGCGTGTACAACCCATTTGCTATTATTTTTATATTTTTTACTCATTTTCTAATTCATTTGGAATTTATTGCAGCCCGTTTTCCATTTTTAGAATTGCTGCCCATTTTCTGGTCAGTACCAGGGTTAAAAAATTAACTAAATATGTGGAAAATTTGTAAAATTTGCAAATTTTTGCTGGGGAACAAAATATTCTTAATCCAAAAATTAGTAGCCATACTAAAACTAATTTAAAAATAAATTAGTACTATGTCATGTTAAATCCAATGAAATGCGTATAAAATATCAGTGAAGAACAAAAACAAAAAAGAAACTAATATCCCATTTGCTATATTTTTGTTGGAATTTTCAACCCCTTTTGATATTAATTTTAACAGACACTGACCATACTCTTTGGTCAGGTTGGAATGCATCCCTCCTCGTCTTGAAAGATTTACAGCCCAGTAAGTCGGAGAAAACAAATAGGCCTAGCTTGGGTATTCTTCAAAAAGAAATACCGGGCTACCTATTTTCCCAAAGAAAAAACTGCTGGGCTGGTCATGTTGTTAGACGGGTCACAGAGACCGCACAACCCAGTCTATAGCTTGCTTCTCCGAATTACTTATTTATGTTTAGGGGGCCATGAGCTTGTACCTGGGCCGGATTCATGTGAGAGCCTCCCTTCCAGTTAATTATGGGCTTCTCTATTGGCCCTTCATCAGTGGGCTGCATGTTATCAACAAGTGGAAAATGTGTTCCGTACGAGAAATAGTATGCGCTACGTATGGTACGGGGCACTAAAGGATCGAACCGTGCAACGACTTCCAAAACATTGTGTTTGTCGTTCTAACAACACATTTATTCAACCAACAGACGAAATATACTACTGATTGTACATTGAAAACAGCAGCAGCAGCAACCAGGGCTGGGGGTGCAAGAGAAGCAGTAAGCAGGCCAGAAGAGTGAAGACGCAGCTCTCTCTTCCAAACCAAACATCAGCCATCATTACAAAAGGGCTACCAAAAAAGAATAAGTGTATGCATCAAAGTAAATAAAGATCCTACTAGACAAGTGTACGCATCTAACTAACTGGCTCAGTTAGACGTTACTATCTATTAAGCTGTGGAGATTGGCTGACGACTTGAATCATATGGGTGCCTGATGGGGGAAACTCCGGCCAGCAGGTCGAAGTCTGATACTTGCGACCCTCTCTCCTACTTTGGGTTGTAGAGCGTGGCGGCACATATCAGGGTATGGTGCATGCAGAGACGCATGGTACGCTGTGTACACACTGTTTTGCCTGATGAACAAAACAGCGCTGCCATCATGATCCTTGCCGTCGGTTATCTCCTGGTTAATCAGATAATTCAGTCCGACAAACAGAGAGCGTGTACCAAGGCTACATACCAACCTCCAGTCAAAAATTCCTGAAGGCCCAGAGAAGCTGGGATCCTGCTCAAAGAACTTGCAGTGACTGTGATTGTATTCCGCGAAACAACACGTCTGATACGTGCGAACGATCATCAATGGCATCAAAGAACCATGGAGGATGTATGATCCTGCGATGGACGTGCAGATTTATCCACTTACCATAGTGACCTGTCAGATAGGCGAGACCGCGGTTGAAGAACGCAATTAGCCTGAAGTCTTTATAATTCACAGATCACTACTGGCCCTTGGCGAAGAACATCAAGTACGAGACGTGCTACTCATTCACCGTGCCGAAGTTGCTGGAGGATTAGCGCCGCCTGCTAGTCTCGGAGGAGGACGATAGCGTCTTCCTCTTGATCGTGGGCATCGGCGAGGCCCGCGCAGGCCGCCGCCACATCTCTGTAGTGTGCGTCAGGGGCGACGCCGCTGCCGCTGACACTAACACGAGGCCGATGTACGGGTGCGTGCTCACTATTACTACCCCTCGGAGGTACGTGGGCGGCGACACTGGGTACGTCAAGCTGACTTGGACTGTGCCGAGCTGGGACCTTCCCGCTGATGTGGACATGGAAGACGCACAGTATTATGTGACCCCCAACAATGTGCACGGGGACTCCAAGGAGGTTCACCTGGACATCAGCATTATCAAGTTAAATGTTGATCATTAGTCTTCGCTCAATGTAATCCGCTGTCTAAGCATGTGGAGACTTCCATGCATGATCTTACTCTATTGGAGTATCGCGCATGAATAAAAGTGTATCCATTTATGGTTTAGTCTAGAATCTTCCATGTATAAGTTTTTACTACAGTACTGGTGAAAGACTTATGATCAACCATTTCTTACATATTCTCTGCCCCCTTCAAGTCATCCTGATTTAATCCCTCCGTCTAGGTGTATAAGGGCATGGTTAATACTTAAATAGTATAGCCAACTGTTGACTATAAGAAAGTGCCATGTCATCTGTAGCCAACATATATAACAATGGATACTCAAAAACCAATTCTTGAAGATCATTTCCTGCAAAGCACAATAAGAGTTATTTGTTCACAAATTTTGGATGCAGGTTGAACAGTTGAACGCTTTTGTTTGCAAAAGATTCTTTTTTTATCTATTTCACTCGGATGTTTGTGAGCTCTAGAGATGAAATAATATCCGAACAAACCTATCGATACCCGTTACACATGAGATGACCCCAACATCCTTTGTCAAAATAAACAACTCCTCGATCAATGCATTTCACTCTTCCGTGCAACGTACGACCAAAAATTGAAGTAACATTATATATAGTACGATAAATGATGATGCATGTCACCTAAAATTATATCATTGAAAACTATGTTCAAATATGAATCCAACGATATTGTTTTTGTTGACATGCACTAACATTTTGTTAGTTAAATCTTCAGTCAAATTCAATGGGGGTAAACTACGACGGATGTAGTAGTAAAAGTGTAGAGGGCGACGCTGCACGGGAGTCTCACCCTGCTCGTGGCGCGGCAGTAAAGCCTTCATATCAAGCCGTCATATCACAAAACCCAACCACTCCCAGTAATAAGTGGCCTGGTAAAATAAACGGACAAGCAACCATCATATCCCTCCGTCTTTTTTGCATTTCATCTTTTTGTATTTACTTTCTCCGGTTCATGTCGCACACTCAATCCTAGCTACTACTCGTAGTATCCCTAGCCACTACTCCTAGGACTAGTCACAGTGGAGAGTAACATTAAGGCGCCTCACTCATTTATTTGGGCTTCTAAACTAGTACTACTAGTAATACCTCCGTCTTGATTTATTCCTCGCCATTGTAATTTGTGCTAAATTTTGACCAAAGATTTAAATGATAAAATGTTAGTGCATGTACTAACATTTCATTAGTTAAATTTATGATCAAAATTTGACACAGATTACAATGGGGACCAATAAACTAGGATGGAGGTACTTAGTAGTTATGGGATTACTAATCTAGAAGCCTAAAAGAACTGGCCCCTGGTAATCCTACTAGTAGTACTCCCTCCGTCTAGGTGTGTAAGTCACCTAAGGTGGAGCAGCGCGATCTAGGTGGTTGCGGATTGGAAGAGGCCAAAGATTCAGACCGAAAATTCGTTCAATCACCGCGCCACTTTTTTCCTCCTAAACCAAATGGAGATTAGCAATGAATCCCTATTTAATAGGGCTGCCGTTTCAGCCAACCCATGCAGACCCATTGACGTGCATGCAAACTGGGATCAATCCCTCTCCTAATCAACATGTTCCTTCTCTACATGCATAGGTCGCTCATTCTCTCCCGCATTAACTTCCTCCCCCGCGTGGTTCAGCCAAAAAATTGCTCGCTGATGAACGAGGCAGTGAGGAGAACGACGACGGAATTTAATACATTGCGCCTAAGTGTTTTGGGAATATCTGATTTTCGTAAGGTGACTTACACACCTAGACGGAGGGAGTAGTACTCAAGTTGGAATTCCAATTGCACGACACAACTTATTAGGCAAAAAATCCGATACAGGGTGTAGGAAACGGTTTGGGAATTTGCATGCCTTTTCGACCAGTGAGATACTCCGTACAAAGTACGACAGAGAAATAACCACAGAGAAGGAAGCTAAAAGTAAACAATCAAACGAGCATTTTTGCATTTGTTTTGCATTGAATCGTTTCACAAGCTTGACTAGTGCTATTATTCTACTTTTACAAAAACCGCATCGTAGTGTTAAAACGTGCATTTGCACGTACATAAGCAATAGTAGTACTCCCCCCGTTTAGGTGTATAAGTCTTCCCTCTTTCTTGGTCACGGTGCACAACCAAAGATGACTTATTGACCTGGACGGAGGGAGTAGCACAGTCTGCAAGCATATATAGAGAGAGACGTGTAGTGCGATAGTATAGAGTAAAGTTTGTGCTATATGCATGTACTTACAAAATGCGTACGAATACACAAGGTTTCCAAACTTTCCCTTTTACATACTTAATTAAGGACGCTAATAATTCCTGAACGTTTGGGATTTATCATTTGCTTCCCAAAACTAATGAGATCGCCTTATGAAACAAAAAATATACTCCTACTGAAAGCCACGGCGCTTGCGGTGCGCCACGAGTGCCCTGGTGCGCGGTCGTTTCCCAGCGCGCCAACACAATGCCTCTTCCTTAGCCTCGCAACTCATGAGGTGCTGATTGGCGGCTTGCCGGCGGGCGAGCGCGATCTCACCGATGTGGTGATCCAGCGACAATAGGTACTCCTCCTGGCTGGAAGCGTACACCTGGTCCTCGTACCGCCAAGCATAGATGAGGCGCTTGGGTCCGACTGCACTCAGGGCTTTGGCACGGGCGTCCTCCACCACCCTCACGGCCCTCGCACGAGCCTTCTGCCAAAGAGCCAATTGCCTGACTCCCTCGGACGCAACATAGGCCTGCTAGGCAGCTTGTCCCGCGGTGCACTTCTCTTCCTCGGCCTTCTTCTCCGCCTCTATTTTGGCGCGCTCTGCTGGAGGCAAAGCCTCCCACAAGGCGACATCCATTTCTTTCCAAAGCTCCTCAAGGCTGGGGGGCTCGGCGGGCGGTGCGGCATTCTCCTCATAGCGGGCAGCCGACGCGTCCTCCGACGTGCGTGCTGGCGAGATTGGGAACGCCGATGCGTCCACCTTGACGCATCGCGGCGAGGAGAGGAATGTCGACGCGTCCTCCTCGACTAGTGGCGGCGAGGAGCGGAACGCCAACGCGTCCACCTCGATGCGTCCTCCTCGACTAGTGGCGGTGAGGAACGGACCGACGATGCATGGCCGTCCGCTCGGTCCAGCGAGGGGCGCCTAGGGCTTGGGAGGGGCGATGCCATGGTGGTCGACGTGAGAGGGATGGGGAGGAGATAGCGATGAACGTGAGCGTTCTTCCGAATGTCGTGGGAGGCGCAATATTTATAGCGAGCAATGGTGCGTGTAAGATATGGACTGAGCTGCATTGACTTAACTGCAGGTCCAGTTGCGTCACTGACATGTGGGCCAAACCCCTGTTGGGCCCATATGTCAGTGACCCAATGCACCTGAAGTTAAGTAACTGAAGAAGCGTCGCGGGTGGAGTGGTGGGACCGCCGGAGGGATAAGGAGAGTCTGGCAGGCATATTGTTTCCACACATGGAGAGGAAAAGATTTGGAGACGAACGGGCTTCCTGCAGGTATGGGGAACGGTGCATAAAGTCTCATCTTGCATGTTGGGCTAGGTATAGTCTCAAGTCATTAAAAACATACACGCCCCACACATGTTCATATTTCAAGGTGCACTAAATTATTGCATGCGATGGTTAAGGCTGACCATAATGGTGGTATCTTAGCTGGTACTCCCTCCGATCCTTTATACTCTACGCATAACTTTTTTCGTTTTTTTTTCCAAATGCTCTACGCGATCCCCTTGAGTAGCGCACCTTTCCCAGCCTACCCCTGCCTTTCCGCTTCACTAGCAATTAATCTCCTTAGTTGGCGCAACTTCCTAGTTTGCATGCAGAGACATAAGCGAAGGAGAGAGAGATTACGTGTGGCATGCATGGAGGGATTCAAGGCGACTAGTACTCTAATCCACGCAAAAGCAGGGGCAAACTTGTCCAGAAAATTTCGAACGGGCCTCTCCTTGGTATGCAAGCTATGAGTTATGCGCAAAGTAAAAAGAAACGGATGGAGTATCATGCACACGAGAATAGAAAACAAGCCGACATGGCGTGCGAACAGGCCGAAGGTCGTGGGAGGCGCGACGGTTGACGGAGTTAATTAAAGTTACACACAAGCCGGCATGGCGTGCAAACAGGCAGAAGCTATACCGCCAGGCCTACGATATGGGTCTAGTAGACATGACATCTAGTGGGTCCCGCATAGTTCTCGAGAACTCTTGGGGGGCTTGCAGCCGTTTATCCATCGGGCAAGCCAGCAACCCCACGCCGTTCGCACGCCCTACTCGTCCTCTTCTTCTACTAGTACAGTACCTTACAACAGTTCGCTCCCAGTTGTCCCGTCAATCCTAACCCTCCTCCCAAATCCATGGCGTCCCAAATCTCCATGATCGGCGGTGAGTACAAGGTTAGAACCATCACCGGCGATGAGTTCGACGTCATCTACGCCCATTCTTCCGCAACGGAGAAAGAATGCCTTGCTCCTTTCCAACGCATGTTCGAAAACTCAAATGATGAGTGGGTCTCTAGGCTAGATGTTGAGTACACCACAGTCCTAGGAAGCAAGAAGAAACGAAAGGAGGCAAAGAAAAAGAAGCCCGTCGTGATCCAGGTTTGCGTGCATGACTTATGCTTGGTCTACCACATATTCCATGCCGACATTGAGTGCGAGGAATTTAAGAAGTTCCTCAAGGGCGTCCGAGTCAAATTCGTTACTGTAGAATTTAGGAACGACAAGGAAATCCTGGGTCGGGTAGGCCTCGTTGTAGGCCAGCCCTTCGATCTCTAGAAGGAGAGCATGGTGTCGTCCTCTCAGCCTTCAATGCTGACCCTGGCAGCAGCCATGATTGATTGTTCGTACGCTAAACTGAAGAAACATCACCACGAGTTTCATCATGCATGGGAGTCGAAGACATTAGATGAAGATCACATCCTGTACGCAGTAATGGATGCCTACCTTTGTTTAAATATCTACAAGGGTTGGATGAAGAAGTAGATCCCACTGTCCGATTCAAGCAAAGAAGCGTCCGCGAAGAGGAAGAGGAAGAGGGACGAGGACGAAGTCGAGGACGTGGACTCGTACTCCGAGTAGGTGGCAGTGCCGCCGCTCATGCTGGTTCTACTGCAGTGTCACGCGGACTAGTTGCTTAGTTTATTTTCAAGGCTGTGTTTTGCTGAGGCCCCAGAAGAACAATGTTTATGTTCTTTCTCGTTATTTGAACTCTTTAGTACGTACAGTAGTACTACTACTATGTCTTACTACTGCTCTTCTTGCAGTTGGTACTACTGCTTGTATCTTTGTGGTCCTACTGTAGTTAATACGTTCGTACTAGTAGTATAATTAGGGTCAGTCGATTTGTGAAAGAAGTTCGACGGAGTGTAGGAAGAAGACGACAGGGTGCCCATGATCTATCTTATGAGTGTTGGGTGTGGAATGCAGTTCGCCGAAAAAAATGGATCGTGCCCGTGGTTAAACACGGATGGCAGGGGTGGGGGGAGCGTGGCGGTGGCAGACGGTTCAGGGGAGGAAGCGGCGGCGGCGACATGCGGTTAGGCGTCTGGCTGGCTGAGAAGATGAACCGTGCATCTATTTTGGAGGTTGAAGAAGCCCTTGTAGCCATGCATGTTGCATCAAACGGCTCACAAGAGTCAACTGACCCAAATTGCTCCTTCAGATTGCAGGATCCACGTGGCATTCAAGGTCTCGAAGGCCGATTCTGCATCTGCACCCGGTTTGCGGGCTCGACGCGCGCGCGACCGGCTTCCGCCGCGACAGCCACCATGCGCGCCTCCTCCGCGCGGGCGGACACGAAAATGACACACTAGTTCCTGCTCGCCGGCGTGCTGGAGCACGCGCTCGTCCTCCTCTTCGTACGCTGCACGCATAGACACGCTCCACTGGCTGCTCGTGTCCTTGGCAGCGCGGCGGCATCGCGAGGAGGGACTGCAGACGACGTGAGCGGGCGAGCCTTCGGCTTGGCGGCGACACGGCGGTGATGGGCGATAAATTGTTGGCCGGAGCAGGTGGACGCCGGCATGCGCAACGGCGGCGGCATATTGATGAGTGCGCGTATGGGAGCTTAGTTATAGGGTTGGTCAAACTTAAAAGAAAACCGTACTAGTACACATAAACATTAGACTTCGGCAACGCTTTTATTAGTTAACACAGCCACGATACGGAATCCAATGCAAGCGCGTGAACCGCGGCCGCGCGGTCGATCCAACGGTGCGTCACCGTGTCACACTCGAGGGACATCCACCGAACCTGTTTTGTGTGTGTGAAAACAATCCCCGAATATCACTCAAATTTTTTTTCGGGAAAAGTTCTTGACGCTACAATATTTCCATATATTTGAATTTAGCTCCAGTTCATGTTTATTTGGATTTGGACGTTTTAGGTGCGCCCTAGTTTTTTTAATACTAATTTTGTGTGTGTGACTGAGAGAGAACGTGTGTATGTGTTCATATGTGTGTTGTGGCGGAAGGGCAATGTGGAGACGGCGTGCGTGTGATAAAGACATAGAGAGGTGTGAATGGGTAAATGATCATGCATGAGTGACACATAGACAGATGCCGATACGTTGTGTATACATGAGAGAACGGTCTTCCATTTTACTTGTGTGTGTGTGTGTGTGAGGGAGAGAAAGAGAGAGGAGCATCCGTAACACAACAACCATCTCTCTCGATTCATTCGTCCCTCGCACGATCGCATGAAACACATGCATCAACGCACACATTTTGACACCCACACCCGGCCCCTGCCCACCTCAAGGCCCGCACATCGCTCTCTATCTCGCACGCACAATCTTTTCGTGAATACCCTGTTTAGCAAGTAGTTTTCCGTCACATACACACACATTTCTCTCCTTAGGTTAGTTTTCTCTCAATATCTGACACACACACACACACAACACACAACACACACACACCCCCTCCCCCGAGCACACAATTCATCCCCATCCAAGGTTATATGGCGACCACTCTCGCTTGTGCTTCTCTGCACCCCAGCATGCACAACACCTCAATCTTCAAAGAGGGCATCGTGGAGATCGAAGATGGCGACCACACTGCGCTAGAGAATGCGGGGCCATTTGGAAGCAGGATGATGTGACGACGGCTGGCTGACTCCTCCCCCACCCTCTCTCCCGCACAAAATTACCAATCCCTCGCCCCCCCCCACAAATTTATCAATCCCTCAACCCACGAGATCCTTCCCCTCTCGTCCATGTTTTTCCAGCTCTCTCATCAAACCTGTTGTCTCTTCTCCTTCCACGTGTACTGAATCCGGATGCACACGCATCTCACGTATATTACATGTCTCCATCTTTTTCACAGACCTAACTTCTTCCTCTCTCTATTTTGTTAGGTTTGTCTCCTGCTCTCTCATCCACATACATACAATCTTTCCTGCCCTACCTGCTCCATCTTCGCAAGCTCTCTCTGCATGTTTCATTCACACATTGGGATATGTTCAAAATGTTGCTTTTATAATGGCTGATGTAGAGTTATTGTTGGTTTTGTTGCATCCTACAAAGTAATACCTATGAAATGCATTTTGATTGTCATTTGACTGGGATTATGCGAGTTTGAGCATGTTGTGAAGTACTATAGACCTCGTATACGTCTTGGAATTCGACAATGATTGTAACTATTGAATTGTATAGACCATTACATTCAAAGTTAGTAGCCTAATATATTTATTTCACAATTTCAACAAATGATTAATTCATTACATACTAGGAAAACAAATGTGTACACCCTCCGTTTTTATTTATGTCTGCGTATTAGCATTGGTCAAAGTCAAGTTTTGTAAACTCTCAGAAAGTTTATAACAAAAAATATTAACATATACAATAACAAATAAATACCATTAGATTCATTATTGAATGTACTTTCACATCATACATATCTGTTATGGTAAATGTTTATATTTTTCTATAAACTTGGTCAAACTTTAGGAAGTTTGACTTCGGTCAAACCTAATACGCAGAGTTTACTAGTATTACTCGCTAGTTGCTTAGCCGAATCACCCAACACGCCACACGGGGAGTTCAGTGTCACAAAATTTTGAGGTCGGCGGGAAAATCTCCCGCGACCCTGAATCGAGCAGTGGGAAGTTACCATCATAGCCTTCGGAACATGCCGACAGTTGACGGTTGATAGGGGCTGTTTTCGTAACTTCAGGTTCACCCTACCCAGCCAACCCCACCCGGGCACCCAGAGTAGTACACCTGAATACTCCCCATTTTCTATCCCCACCGTAAAATAGACTCCTCCACAGCACCGCAGCCTTCGTGCTCCTCCCCATCTACATCGGCGCACTCGTCCACCGCAGTGCATCTACCTCATCGACGAGCTCGTACGCCGGACTGGAGCCGGTCCACCATCGTCGTCGTACACGAAGCCTCTTCCCCGACACCGTCTTCCATGGTCTCGGATCTGCTTCCCGGAAGCCGACGCCAAGCGCATAAGCACCACCGTCGTGGACAATGAACTGACTCCCATTGCCGACTCACAGAGGCCGCCGCAACCATCGTTTTCCTCCTCGATTGGTAATGTGTGTATTGAATCACTTAGCAGTACATGTGCAGTTCCAATTTTGTTCATACCTACCCTTCAAATTTCCTGGGTGCTATTGTTCCCATAAAAGTAGTTTGTTATAGCCTCCATTGTCCAACAGAATATCAGCTTGTAATTGTGCGTCGCTCCTGTATCGCGCGGTGCTTGGGTAGGTATTTCATCTGCAACCAGTAGTGTGGCAAATGATGGATAGTTTTTTAGAAGTAGCAAGATGCCCATGCATTGCACGCATCAAGATGCATTTGTATGAGTAGTTTATCTTGTGGGAGAAATGGATGAACGAGGGAATGCCTCATTTGCAAATGCGGAGAGGGGTGTGGGTATCTTTTTGCAAAATTGCCACAGTTTCCTTCCTATCCGTCGGATATAAATCGGATGGCCTATATTGCAGGATGGCAGGAACACCATCATCACCAACTCTGTTTTTTAGAAGATTAGGGAAAAAGTAGAGAAAAAAATAGAGAGTAGAGAAGTAGAGATAAATGTTAAATGTAAAATAAATATAACAGTAGAGAAGAGAGTAGAGATACCAGAGACGTCGGGAAAGGATTGCGCGCGCGGGGGAAAAAGCGGTCGGGCGTGCGCTAGTTTTGGCGCGTGGCGTCCGACGCGCTTCATAAAGTTTAACGCCCTCCAACCGCTCTGTGCCTTGCCACCGCTCTCTCCCCACTCTTTCTCGCCTCGCCGCCACCGCGCCACCATGCCACCGTGTCGCAGGGAAACTTGGGGATACCGCGGCGTCCGCGCGCGCCCCTCCGGCAGCTTCTCCTCCGAGATCCGGTTCCGCGGGATGCGCCTCGGCCTCGGCAATATTGACACCGCCAACGAGGCCGCCTGCGCGTACGACGCGGCGGCGTGGCGCCTCTGGTGGCCTCATAGAACATTGAACTTCCCCAACGTGCCGACGCGGGAGCGGGCACAGGAGCTCGCGCCTCTGCCACGACTTATCTCTGACAAGGATCGTCGCGACCACCGGGGGCGGTTGCACCGTCTCGGCATCGCCGAGATGGACGAGGAAGCCATGGCACTGTGGCGCCAACGCTTCCCGCAGGACATCATCAACAAGCGCGAGTTCTACGAGCAAAGGAGGGCGGAGCGAGCTGCCTATCGCGAGGACAAGCGTAGGCGAAAAGCAGAGGCTCAATTCAACATGAGGCTAGGAGCAGCGTCACCCTGGGAATCTGACGATGATCGGTATCTTCAGGCCTACAGTCAGACATCGGAGGAGGACATCACCGTGGAGGAGTCGGACAATGAGGAGAATTTGAATAATCTATTTTTTCATCTATCTATGTTGAGAACTATCCTCTACTCTCTATCTCTACTTCTCGATCTCAGCACTGTAAACGCTTTTTTAAAGCGCCGCGCGTTCCGATTCTGTTGGAGATGCTCTAACATGGCAGACGAGTGCTTTAATGTTGCCCACAAGATGCACAAGTATTACTAGTAGTATATTTTTCTTGCCATGTTGAGATTTTAAAACCACGAGTGCGAACATGCAGAGGAGCAGCGAAGACCAAACACGGGATATTGGGGACATCTTCAAGGAGCGTGGCAAGTTAAAGAGGAGCTGTACCCAACCTGTAAAATGAGCTTTGGTAAGTAACACCCTTTCAATTAGTTTCGTTTAGCCTCCTGTTCTTCGATGTGTATATGTTGTAGTTTCTGTTTCTCTTAAGCCTCGTGTTCTTCGATGTGTCCTAAGAAGAGTCTTAATCATCCTAATGCTTTCGTTTTTAGCTTGATGTAGGAAGTGTGTGTTCTCACCTTGTAGTCTGTTTTTATATTTTTTTCCTTTTGAATTCACTTCTCCCAGTTCTATTTATCTGGCTTCTACTAAATGGATCTGGGTTGCTCTGGGTAATTATCTAAAAAAGAAGTAACTTCATGTTAGGATGCAGTTCCTGCGAGGAGGTAAGTATGGTCAACCTCGACATCATGTTTCCAGAATGAGGCTGGATTAAACACAAGGTGCCAGTTCCCTAATGATGCTGGATTAGACAAAAGGTGCAAATTCCCAGATGATGCTGGATTACACACAAGTCAGGTGGAGTCGTCAGCTGTTCGTGTCCTCGTGGCTCTAGTAAAGGCTGAAAGAAAGCGTGCAACAGCCCTTGAGAATGTAGGTGATTTCCTGAAGAAGCGAAAAGAGCAATCAGATGCTCTCTTCACCCATGCCAAAGAAGAGATGGAAGAAGCCAGAAATAAGCTAGCAGAGGCAGAGCAGGATAGGCGTCTCCTGCTATCTAAAACCGTTGTCAATACAAAATTTCCTTCATAGTAGATAGGTTCAAATGTTTATCTAGTTAGCATGCCTGTTCTGATGTCCGTGCATCTACTGATGTGGCAAATTTTTTTTTTCGGGTCATGTAATAAGAGCAATTACTTTCCAAACAATAACAGACGAAGCACTGGACATGGTATAGTTCACGCGCAAGCCCGACATTCCAAGTTCAACTTCCACATTAAACTCATGTTCACAAATATCTCCACATTCATACATAATGTCCAGAACCATGATTCACTTCAAAGCCAAAAATAATTTGAGGAGAGTTATGAATAAAGAAAAACCTCTAGTTCCTGCTACCAGTACGAGCACAACAAGTCAAGACCATGCGTAATTAATTATATTTTGGTCATCTTTTGTGTTCTAAAATGCCGTCTGGCTCGCGGAAGGACGTGTTGCCGGCACACGCATGGATTCAATGAAGGCAGGCGGGGCAGTCTGAAGCCGGTAGCATGCGGCGAGGAGGCGTGTTCAGCCGGGCCTGTAGCGAGTGGGGCCCTCTTGGTCGGCGCTCCGGTTCAATGCATGCGCTATGAGAGGTCGCGTCCGTGTCAGAGCAATCACTCCCTCCAGTCCTTTTTTGTTTGCGTATAACAAAATCTCGTTTTCCATTCACATTTTACAAGTAAAATTCATGGACAAACTTTGACCCAAAATAGGATGGGGACTAGTAAACCAGAATGGAGGTAGTAATTTTTTTTCTAATCAAAGAAGGGTTTCCCCCTTCCAATTTTCATTACTGAAAACTAACATCTAAATCTAAACATAGTATTTTTTCCTAGAACTACCAGGTTCAACATCTCGCGACATAAACCCATACAACCATACGCCAAGGAGGTACTTAGTACTATGAATTCCATTTTCGCTCCATACCAATCGTTCTAAAAACTACTTAATACTTATAACGCGCCATTGAAAATCAGAACTCTTAACCCCGCTAAAAATGATATTTTAAACGTGGCTACTCGATCTGTGGCAACTGGCGAGCCACCGCCTCCAAGTCATTCACCTGTGGTCCCGACCATCAACTCCTACGGATCAAGGGTATGTTTGGTTCTTGCCTATAGATGCCCTGCCAATATTGGCTTGGGATTCCACCGCCCAGGGTTTGCCAAAATTTTGGGAAGAAATGTGAAGGAAGGGACAAGGGACTCATTGGTAGCCGAAATTTTGGCAACAAAGCAAACAACATAGAAAGAATTTGGCATGACCAATATTTTGGTAGGGTAAGTTGGGGGCATAAACCAAACAACCCCAAATTATCTGAGCTGACTATTCCTACAAAGGTGCGCTCCACCACGTACCGGGTACCCGCGAATGCAGCAATCGTGCACCTAGGGTTTTAAGGTTTATTTGTTAACGTTGCCTTTACGTAACACTCGTGTGTGCGAGACAGCGAGAGACCGACTGCTTGCGTGTGCCTCTTCTCTTCGTATATGTACTCCACCGTTTGTCTGGTGTCCAAAAAATTATACTAATAACTACTAGCAATGTGCCAATGCGTTGCCACACAATCTGAGTAGATTAATACATATTCACCGATTTGATAGAAAAAAAAGTCTAGTTTTGAAATACGTATATCACTAAAAAATTGTTATGTTTCACTCAAAATATATTCCTTTGACGGTTTTGACGAGATACGGGAGGAATGTCGTTGGTTTCAAGATTCGAGAAGTGGTATATGTCTAATATCTACTCTTACTAGCAAGATGCCCGTGCGTTGCACGGAACATAAAGATCTTGTGGGAGAAAAGGATGAACGAGGGAATGCCTTATCTGCAAATATGGAGAGGAGTGCGGGTAAATTGCCATAGTTTCATTCCTATCCGTCAGATATAAATCGGATGGCCTATATTGCAGGATGGCAGGCCCACCATCATCACCAACTCTGGTTTTTATCCCTACTCTTATAAAAAGCATAGTCGGTGATGATCGTGTGCCTGCATCCTGCAATATAGGCCGTCCGATCTATATCTGATGGACAAGAATAGGAAACTATGGCAATTTTGCAAAAAGATACCCACACCCCTCTCCACACTTGCAAATAAGGCCTTCCCTTGTTCATCCTTTTCTCCCACAAGATAAACTACTCATACAAATGCATCTTGATGTTCCGTGCAACGCATGGGCATCTTGCTAGTTGTTGCAAAAACCCCATGTGTGTGTGAGAGAGAGAGGGAGAGAGGAGGAGGAGGGAGTGCAAGTGTGACAAAGACACAAAGAGTGTGTGTGCGAGTGGTATCAGCTTAAAATGAGGCGATAGTGTGTGTGCACGATCGAGAGGGCATGTCTCAAGAAGGGAAGAAAAAACTACATAGATACAAGGAGCGGGAGAGAGATATGTATGCGATAGTGGAAGCATGAGTGTGCATGTGTATAAACCTATCTAGAGGCTAGTCGATAAATGTTTTTGAGAGAAATACGAGTCGGGGGTGCGAAAGCGAGAGTTTTGTGTGTGTGAGAGAGAGACGGTAGTCGGGAAGGGGAGTGGAAGCAGGAGTTGTGTGTGTGTGAGAGAGGGGGGAGTTTGTCTGATCGGTAAACAAATGAATAATGTCAGTCTGGGATGGAGACAAAAAGGAGACCGCACGAAATGTTGTGTCTACAGGAGAGATATTGAGTAATTTTAGTGGTATGATTCATATCTAGAGACATATAGGGTGTGTGAGAGAATCCCATAGAGAGAAAGACAAAGTGAAAGACGAGTGGAGACTGTGTGTGTGGCGGTGAAAAAGAAAGCTTAGGTACCTAGTGATACGTGAGAACGATAGAGATGTGGGAGATAATGAAAACCGTGTAATGTATAATGATAGGGAGAGCATGACACTTCTCAAGGGAGACGTCACGAGACCATGTTTGCGAGGATCGGAGAAACATGAAGTGAGCGTGCGGGTGAGCTGGAGAAAAGAGAATGATAGGTACATGAAGGAGCATGCATGCGAGAGAGATGGGCATGAAAGGAGTGAACATAAAAGGGATTCAAATATTTGAATTCGAGATGATGATACATGTAATCCATACTCGAACCAAAATTGATCTATCAAACAGGCATACTCATATGAATTCACACGCATCTATATTATTTAATATGTAGATATTAGTGATCCATACATTTTAGTAAACGTAATTTGGTTTAATTTTTTGATTTCAACCTTATGATTTTGAGATCATTGTATTTGTAAATCATATTATACATATAAAGGAGCAGAATTCTTTGTCGTGCTTTTAAAAGTATATATATAAATGATGTATATAGAATTTTATTCCAATCGAAAATGGATCCCGCCCAAAAAAAATAGAATACAAACGGGATTCGAATTGAGTTGGCACGGTAAACGCGCACTCTGCAAAATTTGAACGAAGTGGGGAAAGTCGCAGTAACCGCCCGAAACCAAAATCTGCGAGATGGAAATTAGTAGTGCCTATCCCTGCCACACAAAGCCTATCTGCTCGATTTCTATAGGTTTCGATAGGGGTAGGTTTGTAATTTCACTCAAACGTGACATAAGCGCCTCTCACCCGGATTCATACACGGTGGGCGCCAAAACACAGTGTGTCCTCGGCCGAAATCGACTCCCTCCCCGATTCATACACGGTGCGCGCCAAAAACAAACTCTCGTCGGCAAATATTCAGTGTATGTGAGATTACCGGCCTATCCCCAACCGACTAATATTGTTGTGATGTAGGAAATTTGAAACGGGGGCTAAGTTTGTAAATTTCCTCGGATTTGAGACAAGCGCGCCCTGTATACATGGTCCCCCTTCCTCTCCACAACCATTTCCCCATTCGTACTCCGTGGGAGCCAAAACACCCTCTCCACCCCAGCCTCCTCCGTCCGCCATCCCATCCACCGCCGTCCTCCTCCACCATGCTGGAGCTGATACCCCGATGCCGCTTTCCATTACAAGAGATCGACCTCTCTCATCCATGGCTTCGGTCTGGGATCCTTGCATCACGTCCTCTCGCTTCATCCCCACCGTCGTCCACCTTGCCAGAGCCGCTCCTACGACCGTCTTGTCCATCGCGCCCCGCCGCCACCGTCTACCCTCCTAGAACTGCTTCCATGCCGCCGACAGCCATCACTACCGCAGCACCGTCAAATTCTCAGCATATGCATACATGGCGCCGCACCATAGGCGGTACTCTTTCGTATCTGCTAAACTTATTTATCGCAGCAAGAAAATAGATCGCCACTTCTTTACTCTGATTTCTTGTGCATCACTTGCTAGTTGAGAGCAAACATTGGTTGCGAAGTTGCCTTTGCCCGGTTTGCACCTTCAGATCCGCCATGGCACGCTCAACACTATACTCCCAATGCTTATGGTTTTCCCCTTTTATATTCCACACTAGTTAAATCACAGTAGACTAAATTTCAAAATTGGGTCAGTCGATTTTTCAGAGCTCGCCGGAGTTTGCCGATGTGAACAAAGGGGCTCGGGTGGGGACTTTGGTTGTGTGGGGGGGTGGTGGTGGGGCCTCGCCGAACGAAGAAAACTCAACGCGGGTGGGGGCGGGGGTGGGGGGTGGGGGTGGCGGAGGAACATAGGCGGTGGGGGCCAGTGGTCCGGCCGGCGGCCCGTGCGGTATTCTGTATGGGAAGAATCAGAGACGAGGAAGAAGAAGGGTTAGGAGACGTAGGATCTTCATCCAACCGTCTGAAATGGTCGACTGACCCAAATGACAAAAGTCACGCGACTTGCATGCAGCCATGCCTTTATATTTAGTACCATCATCGTACCTGCTTAGCACTGCTCCTGAATCCATCAAGCTAAACAACGCGCCCACTCATAATTCCAAACTTGTTGCTCAAGTACGAATCTGATATTACTAAAACATATAACATTTAATTGGTCAGCTAATGTTCCTACTTTACTTTCAAAAAAGCATGTGCACCACATATAGAGAGACAACAGGGAGTTGCTTTCTTAGTGCGCTCTGGTTCATCATGTGTGGGCACTGCGCAACGAACATTTTATTATCCAAAATCTTTTTGCTCTTCTTTAGCATGTTCCTCTTCCGTTCTTCTTTAATAAGTACTCTCTCCGTTCGTAAATACAAGTCTTTGTATAGATTCCAGCATGGACTACATATGGAGCAAAATGAGTGAATCTACACTCTAAAATGTATCTGGATACATCTGTATGTGATCCATAGTGGAAATCTCTACCAAGACTTATATTTTGGAACAGAGGGAGTATGATAGTAGTAAAGTATGTTCCTTGTAGTGAAGATGAGCAGGGACATTTGCAGTGTAGAGGTCTATACGGTAGGTTGGTATGGACACTTTGAACTCTTCGGGCCACTTTGATTCGTAGGATTTTGTAAACATGGGAATAGGATTTGTAGTGGCCTGCCCACTTGAATCCTATAAGAATAGAAAGGAAATGCGAGGAGCTGTGTCGCCTTTGAGAGTTACACTGATATTAACAGTACCGCACCTTCAGTTGAAGAGAGCTGGTATCCGAAGCCTTTCTAGCCGTACCAGCAATACTACCACATATATTCCAGCAAGTCCCACTTTGCTGATTTTACTCTGATGCTTACGATTTTCCCGTTATATCGACACTATGATTTGGGTAGCTGATTTGTGTCACACTAGCAGCAGTCCACTCTTGAAGCTAAACACGACAATGACTTACAAAATTGGCACCAAGGCATTGAGCGCCATTGGATGCAATGAAACTCATACGCTCCCCACCTGTTGACTCTTGTTCAGAATATGATCCTAATGACTCTTGTTCAAAATAGCCACATATAGAGAGACAACATGGAATTGCATTTCTTTGGGCGATGTGATTCATCATGAGTGTGCAACCAACATTGTATGCAATTAAGCGGAACCTCAAGAATATGCTTCCTCTTCTGTTCTTTAACATGTTCCTCTTTTGTTATTCTTAATTTAGTACGTACAGTATGTTCCTTGTCAGGAAGGGGAGGAGGGACATCTGCAGTCAACAGCTGATAGAGCTGGCATGTACTTGATTGATAGGCACCCCAAGGTAAAATTCAAGGACAACCAAAAGCCTAAGCTTGGGGATGCCCCGGGAAGGCATCCCCTCTTTCATCTTCGTCTATCGGTAACTTTACTTGAGACTATATTTTTATTCACCACATGATATGTGTTTTTCTTGGGGCGTTATGTATGATTTGAGTCTTTGATTTTTATTTTACCACAATCATCCTCGCTGTACACAGCTTTTGAGAGAGATACACATGAATCGGAATTTATTAGAATACTCTTTGTGCTTCACTTATATCTTTTGAGCTAGATAGTTTTGCTCTAGTGCTCCCCTTATATCTTTTTAGGGCACGGTGGTGGTTTTATTTTGTGGAAATTATTGATCTCTCATGCTTCACTTATATTATTTTGAGAGTCTCTTAGAACAGCATGGTAATTTGCTTTGGTCATAAAATTAGTCCTAATATGATAGGCATCCAAGATGGGTATAATAAAAAGTTTCATATAAAATGCATTGAATATTATGAGAAGTTTGATACTTGATGATTGTTTTGAGATATGAGGATGGTGATATTAGAGTCATGCTAGTAGAGTAGTTGTGAATTTGAGAAATACTTGTGTTGAGGTTTGGAAGTCCCGTAGCATGCACGTATGGTAACCGTTGTGTGACAGATTTGAAGCATGAGGTATTTCATTGAGTGTCATCCTTTGTGTGGAGGTCGGGATCGCGCGATGGTTAAGTCCTACCAACCCTTCCCCTAGGAGCATGCGTGTAGTACTTTGTTTTGATGACTTGTAGATTTTTGCAATAAGTATGTGAGTTCTTTATGACTAATGTTGAGTCCATGGATTATACGCACTCTCACCCTTCCACCGTTGCAAGCGTCTCTTGTACCGCGCAACTTTCACCGGTACCATACACCCACCATATACCTTCCTCAAAACAGCCACCATACCTACCTATCATGGCGTTTCCATAGCCATTCCAAGATATATTGCCATGCAACATTCCACCGTTCCGTTCATATGACACGCTTCATCATTGTCATATTGCCATGCATGATCATGTAGTTGACATCGTATTTGTGGCAAGGCCACCATGCATAATTTTTCATACATGTCACTCTTGCTTCATCGCACATCTCGGTACACCGCCGGAGGCATTCATATAGAGTCATACTTTGTTCTAGTATCGAGTTGTAAGTAAATAAAGTGTGATGATCATGATTATTAGAGCATTGTCCCAAAGAAAAAAAAAATAAAAAAAGGGGAGAAAGGCCAAAGAAAAAAAGAAAGGCCAAAAAAAGAAAAAAAAGAAAAAAGGACAAAAAAGGAAAAAAAAGAAAAAAAGAAAAAGAAAAAAAGGGACAATGCTACTATGTTTTCCACACTTGTGCTTCAAAGTAGCACCATGATCTTCATGATAGAGAAGTCTCTTGTTTGTCACTTTCATATACTAGTGGGAATTTTCATTATAGAACTTGGCTTGTATATTCCCACGATGGGCTACCTCAAATGCCCTAGGTCTTCGTGAGCAAGCAAGTTGGATGCAACCCACTTAGTTTCTTTTCTTGAGCTTTCCTACATTTATAGCTCTAGTGCATCCGTTGCATGGCAGTCCCTACTCACTCACATTGATATCTATTGATGGGCATCTCCATAGCCCATTTATACGCCTAGTTGATGTGAGACCATCTTCTCCTTTTTATCTTCTCCACAACCACAACTCTATTCCACCTATAGTGCTATATATATGGCTCACGCTCATGTATTGCGTGAAAGTTGAAAAAGGTTGAAAAAATTAAAATATGAAACAATTGCTTGGCTAAAACCGGGGTTGCGCATGATTTGAGTATTTTGTGTGACGAAGATGGAACATAGCCAAACTATATGATTTTGTAGGGATGAACTTTCTTTGGCCATGTTATTTTGAGAATACATAATTGCTTTGTTAGTATGCTTGAAGTATTATTATTCTTATGTCAATATTAAACTTTTGTCTTGAATGTTTCGGACATGAACATTCATGCCACAATAAAGAAAATTACATCGAGAATTATGTTAGGTAGCATTCCGCATCAAAAATTCTGTTTTTATCATTTACCTACTCGAGGACGAGCAGGAATTAAGCTTGGGGATGCTTGATATGTCTCCAACGTATCTATAATTTTTGATTGTTCCATGCTATTATATTATCTGTTTTGGATGTTTAATGGGCTTTATTATACACTTTATATTATTTTTGGGACTAACCTACTAACCCAAGGCCCAGTGCAAATTGCTGTTTTTTTTGCCTATTTCAGTGTTTTGCAGAAAAAGGAATATCAAACGGAGTCTAAATGGAATGAAACCTTCGGGTGAGTCATTTTTGGAACAGTTGCAACATAGAAGACTTGGAGTACACGCCAGGAAGCAAACGAGGCGACCACGAGGGCAGGGGCACGCCTATGGGGGTAGGCGTGCCCCCACCCTTGTGGCCCCCCCGTGGCTCCCCTGACGTGCCCCTTCCTCCTATGAATACCTACGTACCCTGAAACCATCGTGGAGCACCACGAACCCTAATTCCACCACCGCAACCTTCTGTACCCGTGAGATCCCATCTTGGGGCCTATTTCAGAGGTCCACCGGAGGGGGAATCGATCCCGGAGGGCTTCTACATCAACACCATAGCCTCTCCGATGTGTTGTGAGTAGTTTACCACAGACCTTCGTGTGAAGCCCCCGATTTGACCGTACACTAATCATGCACGCAAATGTGTACGACCAAGATCAGGGACTCACTGGAAGATATCACAACACAACTCTAGACACAAATTAAAATAATACAAGCTTTATATTACAAGCCAGGGCCTCGAGGGCTTGAATACATAAGCTCGAATACACAAGAGTCAGCGGAAGCAATAATATCTGAGTACAGACATAAGTTAAACAAGTTTGCCTTAAGAAGGCCAGCACAAAAGTAATAATGATCGAAAAGTCAAGGCATCCTGCCTGGGACCTCCTAACTACTCCTCAAAACCGAACTTCACATAGAAACATCCTCGGGATCCTCTGGGTCCTGGACTCCACCATCTGGTTGCGTCAACCGAGAAGAAAGGAGAAATGGGGAAAAGGGGGAACAAAGCAACCGTGAGTACTCATCCAAAGTACTAGCAAGCAAGGATCTACACTACATATGCAATGATATATGTGTAAAGGGGTAATATCTGTGGACTGAACAGCAGAAAGCCAGAATAAGAGGGGGGATAGCTAATCCAATCGAAGACTACGCTTCAAGCAGCCTCCATCTTGCAGCAGTAGAAGAGAGTAGATGGAAAAGTAACAAGTATCAAAGCTTGTGGCAGCCTCCGTCTTGAGTAGTTGAAGAGTCCACCAAGTAACAACGTATAGCATAATCCTACCCGGCAATCCTCCCGCACATCACCCTGTGAGAGAGCAACCACCGAGTTATATCTGGAACTTATCTGGGTGTGTTTTATTAAGTATCCAGTTCTAGTTGTCATGAGGTCAGAGTACAACTCCGGGTCGTCCTTTTTCCGAGGGACACGACTATTCGAATAGATTAACTTCCCTGCAGGGGTGCACCACATAACCCAGCACGCTCGATCCCATTTGGCCGGACACACTTTCCAGGGTCATGCCCGGCCTCGGAAGATCAACACGTTGCAGCCCTACCTAAGCACAACAGAGAGGTCAGCACGTCGTTCTAAGTCCTAAACGCACAAGGGTCTGGGCCCATCGCCCAATACACACTTGCACGTCGCGAGGTCGGCCGGTGAGCAGACCTAGCAACTTCCATTACTAAGGAAGTTACATTATGCGGTCCAACCCGGCGCGCGCCGCTCAGTCGCTGACCTCAAGAAGGCTTCGGCTGATACCACGACGTCGAGAGCCCATAACTATTCCCACGTAGCTGGTTAGTGCGTATAGGACAATGGCCAGACTCAGATCAAATATCCAAACTCGTTAAGCGTGTTATTATGAAGTAGTCGTGGACAACGACCAGGGCCAGGCCACCTCTCGACTGGTTGTCTCAACCTGCCCTGTCGCTCCGCCACAAAGATCCACTCGGGGGCCGTCGGGAACTCAGGCCCACCACTACCTGGATGGAGCCACCTGTCCTTTCAGCCCCCACATCGGAATCACTTGCGGGTACTCAATGAGCCGACCCGACTTTAGTCACATCATGTGTCATGTAATGTATGTATATGGTATATACCCATGATCACCACCCTAAGTGATCACAGCAAAAATAGTATAGCATGGCAGACAGACAAGAATGTAGGGCCACTGATGGAATACTAGCATCCTATACTAAGCAATAGGGTAGCAGGTAAGGTATCAACAGATGTAGCAACAATGACAGGCTATGCAACAGAATAGGAGTATTCGATAGCAGTAACATGCTATACTACTCTAATGCAAGCAGTAGAGAGAAGAATAGGCGATATCTGGTGATCAAGGGTGGGCTTGTCTGGTAGCTCTGGCAAGAAGGAGGGGTCGTCGTCGACGCAGTCGATCACCGTGGCACTGTCAGCGGTCTCAGTCCCGATGTCTATCGGAGAGAAGAGGGGAAGAAACAATATATATAAAGCAAGCATCACACCACAAAGCATAACATGGAAATGCGCCATGCTACGTGTGACCTACCGCGGTATCGGGTGCTAGTGGCGAAGGGGGGAAACATCCGGGAAAGTATTCCCGGTGTTTCGCGTTTTCAGGCAGATGAAACGGAGGGCGAAAGTTGCAGGTTCAGTATGCTAGGGACGTGTGCTTGACGAACGGTCTCCGTATTCGGATTCGTCTCGAAATTCTGAGCAACTTCCATATATAAAGTATTTTCATCCGAGTTACGGATTATTCTATATTAATTTTTAAAGTTTTAAATCATTTTCTAATTTTCTTTAATTCGAAAATAAATATCTAAATACTTCTCTCACATGGGGCTGTGCTAGTCAGTTAGTATTACAGGTGGGGCTATGATTTGGGTTGACCCAGTCAATTTGACTAGTCAATGGGATGTGTGTGGCCCATATATCATAGACCATTTATCTAAACATTTAAATAAGCCTACCTTAATGGGGTCTACATGTCATCTACTACTAGACTAACTTAGCACTAATTAATAATAAACCTAGTACTCCCTCCGTCCCAAAATTATTGTCTTAGATTTGTCTAGATAAAGAAGTATCTAACACTAAAACCTGACTAGATACATCCATATTTAGACAAATGGAAGACAAGAATTTTGGGACGGAGCGAGTACTAACAAGGGCACTAATTAATACTACTGGGCAAAACCCAGCCGGCCACCACACGACGCGCACACACACAACACATACAAGTTAGTATGCTAGGGATTACTAACATAATATGTCATTTTTGTGATTTTTATAGGATTTAATTTATGCATCAAATGAATTTGGTCCAATTGACATATTTGAGCCTTGTCAAGTATACTATCTTCCCATATTTTCTTTTGTCCTATTAACATTTGTTTAACCACTGATTAGAGGTTGTCTAGGGGGTTACTCGATGTAATATTGTTAAAGCTAGCTCCATCTACAGTAGTTAGCAGTAGCAGTACATCAAGCGGATGGCTGGGTAAGGGTGCGGGGCTGCGCGGGCGCCGTGGGCGCGGCCACCAAGTGGCCCCGGGCGCGGCCGTAACAGCGGAGGCGCAGCAGCGGTTCGCGAGCCGCGCGGTCGAGCGCCGTGGCCGGAACAGCACCAAGCTGAGCAAGAGCAGCGATGCAGCGGCGGCAGTAACAGGCAACAACATCGGGGCGGCAAAAGGAGGCGAGCGGGGGCGCGACGGTAGGCGTACACGGCCGGCGCAGTCGGGAAGCGCGGCCGGCACGCGGATCTGAGTAAGCAGGCACGCGCGTGCGGCGGCCAAGTGCGCATGGGTGGCTGCAAGGGGCCGCAGGTGGAGGTGGTCAGATGCGTCGACAACGACGATTGGCGGCGGCCAACGGTGATCCATCGCGGGTCTAGTTACAGAGGGAGCAACCGAAGCCGGGAGATGGAGCAAGAGGGGTGTGCTGCTCACCTCGAGGTCAGAGGAAGCTCAGGGGAGCCAGGGTCTTGTCGGAGTCAACGGGATCGAGCAGCACGGTGGCGCGGCTGTGGCCGAAGAAGGAAGGGCGATGGCGGTGATTCGGTGCAGCTCCGGTCCAATTCGTTGACGTAGCCGAAGGAGACGACATCGAAGCTCCTGCTGGACATCTCCGCGCGACCCGAGGCTGCTTCGGTGCACGACGGCGGCGACGGCTTGGAGACGGACTCGCTAGGGCAAGCGGAAACAGAGAGGGAGACGACGAAAAGGGGGAAGAACTACAGCTAGGGTTCCGTCGGGGTTGTCGAGGTGCGGACTTATCCACCCAGGGAGCCGGGGGATGGCCGACAGCACGATATCCATGACATGGACGGCGTGCGAGCACTGCCAGCGCCATGGCCTCCCTGTTCTGTTCAAGTGGTAGGAGAAAAGCCCACTGGTGGGCTGGGCCTTCTGTAGTACTAGGCTTTTAGGTGAACAGTGTTAGGCTTTAACTCTTCTTCTCTTTTCTTTTCTGTTTTATTTCTTGTTTCCTTTTATTTTAGTTTTATAAAAATTATCACTAGCACCTAAAATAGTATTTATAAATATACTACTGCCACATTAATTCTTATCCCCAAATTAAAATGGTTTAATATTTTATAAAATTCAAAAGGCATTTATTTAATTGTTTTACCTACTGTTTTAGTCATTCAAGTGCATTTAAACCTTTCATAAAAATGTGGTTTCTCCACCATAATTACTTATGATGTATTTGTCCCATTTTGAACATTTTAGTTTTAGCGTTTAAAAAAAATTATTGCTTGCCTTGATTTTAAATTTGAATTTGGATGTGATTTGAATCAACACGAGTTTAACAACAGTAACCGTAGTGACATGGCATCATTAGTAGAGGGTTACTGTAGTTTGATTATCCGGGCGTCACAATTCTCCTCCACTACAAGAAATCTCGTCCCGAGATTTAAGCGGTGGAGTAAGGGGGAAATTGCTGGTAGAGAAAACCTAACGAGTCTTCTCGGTCTTGGCTGCCCTTTCGAAGAGCTTGATCCCTTTCGTTGATGTCTTCATTTCTCTGCTTCAAGTCATTATGATCAAGTCGTCATCCTTTCTTCGGGATCTCCATCGTTCTACGAAAGCGACTAGGGGGAAAAACAACGGAAGAACGCATCTCCACAAAGCTGGGCACCTTACGGTGAACTCAATGGGAAATACATGAGGTACCCCACGAGTTGTATTTCAGTGAATTCGTTGAGTGCAATATACGATGGTACCAAAGTCTCAAATGGATATGCAATCATTTGATGCCTAGACAGAAGCTGGAATGGGGGCTTGAACAACGAGAATAACACGGTGTTGGATTCCAGGATGAATAATGGTATAGAATTTAGCTCGTGAATCACATACGAAGCAAGGTGCAAAGGATACAATAGAATCCAGGTTGTCAAAAAAAGAGTCAGGTTTCGACCTAGTGGATCTGTGGGTTATGGGCCCACCATGTGGGTTGAAAATATGAAGGGTGGTGACATCTTGCACAGCCGCAACAGGGAGGCATGTCATTGGATAGCTTGTCAGCTATGTCGGCTACAATGTCGGTATCAAGGACGGGGAGCGAAGAGAACCATTTTCCCGCTCGTTTAAACGAGGCAGACCAATAGGCAAAGTTCTCGTCCACCGGCAGTACGGGAATGTTATCAATAATAGAATCAAGGTCTTACTGATAGAGTTGTACAAGGAGGTGTTTATATAAGCAGAGAATTATTACTGCTTAGCTTATATGTAGATCACAGAAAGGTTAAACAAACAAATGGAAAGGAATTGTGTTTAAACACAATGAATAGGAGTATATCATTTTCAAGATTAAGCAGGGCATGATGTACGTGTCAGGAGATCAAAGTCATGACCATATAGAAAAAGGGGTATGAAGAATTAGGATATGTACCCGCACAACAATGTTGGATAATTGATCAAGAAACACTTAGCATCGCGCCTCCAATGTTCTTGTTGATGAGAGGGGTATCATTGTCATGCTTCGAGGTAGCAATGATATGGTGTTTCAATCAAGGGCCAGACTTTGGATATGCAAATGATCCATCAGGAGCAACTTATAAAATAAGTCTTACAATTTCCTCCTGGAAGAATGGTTAACCTTGCAAAAGAAATTTTAATGATAGGTCCTCCAGCCAGGGGTGCTAGGCATGACATCATATTACCGGATCATCAAAGGATCAACATTATAACTCCTGGAAAGTTGCCCCATTCATCATATCTGACCGAGATTCGGATCCAATTGGTGTCATGATACCACAGACTCAGGATGTTCGAGAAGAAAAGGTGCAACACAAATTGACGAAATGACATTGCAAGATTCTTTGGAAATGAACTATGGGAGCGGGTTCCCGAAACAATAGTTCATCATTAAACCAAGGAGAGGATGAGGAGGTGGCTGACGGGCTCAGCGACAATTCATCGAGAATTCCAAACGGATGGATTTCCAAAATAATGTGAACAAGAAGATGACATTTGTCAATTCAAATGATATAATGTTGTATGCTCGAGGAAAACATACACCATTAATCATTAGTTGAAAGGTGTGCCCGAATTATGACCTTAGGCAGCAAGATCAATGTTAGAGTGATGATTCAACAACCAATAGTCTAAGAACGAACCGTCGATCATTAACTTCAAAGCAATAGGGTTGCTAGAAGTAGATAACTCAATCAGCATCGTTAGCATATTGATATTCCGGTTAAAAACAACACGGGGCCAAGGAAGAATGGTGATGGTGAGAAGTATCATCATACCGAGAATTTCTAAGAGGTGGAGCAATCCCCACAACATTCTAGACATAAAAGACAGTAATACTTCAAGGCAGAACACAACACTAGCTGGAGAGCAAGTTGTATTCATAATGTGGACAAGTTCACGATGAAAGGAAGTCAAGGGTGTTACCGATGATAATAAAAATCAAGGGCAAGGATGGTATTTCTCATCATGAACGCAATTGACATCTTGGAAGAAGTCAAAGTGTTGAAGGTGATCCGACACATTTGCCAAGAGGTTTCAAGAGGATGCAGTCAAACAACAACGACAACAAGCAAGGGAATGACGAAGTGGCAACTTATAAGATCAATATATAAAATGCAAGCTCGGAACCAAAGTTGCCTTTCAAGACAAGCAACATGATGTTGAAAGCTTGACATAAGTCGTGCTCACACACTGAAGAATTCGTGCACCAGAGAAGGACGAGGTAGCACAGTCAAGGATAGCAAGACCATGATGCAGCCGATAGTCTAGGAATGACCAGATTGAGTTCAGAATTTCCCAGTAAAAATACAAGGGGTGTTTGATTTGTAATGCAGAATAATTTCACTAGTCGGTGTCCTCGGCTGACAACAACCCAGAACCCGTAGAGTGATTACGACAAGGAAAAACATTACTTCAACAAAGTTAGTAAGATGTGTTGTAATGGCAAGACATCTTCGAGATACCAGGGGGTAATACTCGAAGGTAGAACATGATAGAAGTAGAACCGGGTCATTGACCTATGACAGTAGATACTTCAACCTTGCCAAAATAGACGAGGCACGAGAATGAATTCCCATCAGATATATCAGACCAGGACAGCATGGTCGGAACCATAACTGTAAGGAATCAATTCAAGAATATCGAAAGAATCATATAGCTGGATAATCATTTTGCAAGAAGCTTCTGAGACGGTCTACATCATTTTCATGGGCATGAACACAAGTTCAAGGTCGACTCCCACTTCTTTAATGCAAATAATTTCATTCACCTCTCGCTTTGATAAAACTGTAGTGTTGGAATTTCATTTGGTGGGACACCGTAAGAGTATGACTTGTGAAAACCTTCGGGTTCTCACGGATTAGCAGAAGGCATAGGTTCAACCCATCAGGCATCTTAGTAACATATACCACAAATTTCAAAAGTAGCTACACCAGCTCGAAAGTAGAGCATGGTTGGCCAAACAGAGGATACAATTTACCAAAGGCATTATGTATCAGGGGAAGAACTCACAAGGTGCTTAAATATGATGGACACTGTCGGATAACAATCCAACAACGGATCAGGTGATCCACAACGGATCTGATGTGAGTATCGGTACTCACTCAGAGTAAGAAAGAATGCAGAGGCCTCATATTCAAGAATCACATGATTAGTCTGATGCTTAAAATAGAAAGAAATAATAGTTTCCAAAATGAAGGATCAGAAGCAGACGCTCTGATCAAGGATGGATAAGTTGAAAACAGTTAGTTGGACAATCAATAAAGGTTTGAAATGCCGAGAACCAACTCATGTCCGGAATGACGTCTGAGTCGAAAGGATAATTTTAAAAAGGATAACCTGATGACTGCGTGCATACGCACACATTGAATCAATGGGCTCAAATGGCTAAGACCAGGGATGTTAACGAAGACTACTAGTCATATGGAATTAACCATAATGCAAGCAGGCAAGAATTTCAAGAGTAACAGGCTGCAGAGGATTTTTGAAAGATTGAAAAGTATTCCGAAGAATATTGCGAGACACATGAACAATCGAGAAGAACAAATTGTCGATAAATGTGCGGAAATAACCGTAAGGGTTTTTATATGAAATAAAACTGCAAGACAGTAAACTCAAAGGATTCTCGGGACAATGGAGAATATTTCGAGGCATCTTGTAACAACAAGAGCGACGAGGAATGATCATGAGAATGACAAGTGCATGCAAATATCCATAGGGATATATCGGTGGCAGTGAATTGCAAGGGCAATGAGCACAAGGGTCTCGGGAAAATATCGAGGGATATCCTCAGAATCTTCTGACGAAGCAGGTGATCTTTCGGAATGAGGGCTCTCCGAGAGAAATAGTTACGAGAACCTAGAGTCAGAGTTAGTAAAATCTTTTAACCTGAATAGAAGAGAGATCAGAGTCCCGGAGCATAGAAGAGGAATAAAAGATCCTAACACCACCCATTGGTGTTGTGGGACCGTAAGCCACACAACAAGTTACTAAATTTGATTTTCAAAGACTAGACTCAACTTCGGCCAAGGAGTTGGAAAGGGGATTCCTACAGGCAGTCGGCTCTGATACCAACTTGTGACGCCCCCGATTTGACCGTACAGTAATCATGCACGCAAATGTGTGCGACCAAGATCAGGGACTCACTGGAAGATATCACTACACAACTCTAGACACAAATTAAAGTAATACAAGCTTTATATTACAAGCAAGGGGCCTCGAGGGCTCGAATACATAAGCTCGAATACACAAGAGTCAGCGGAAGCAATAATATCTGAGTACAGACATAAGTTAAACAAGTTTGCCTTAAGAAGGCTAGCACAAAAGTAATAATGATCGAAAAGGCAAGGCCTCCTGCCTGGGACCTCCTAACTACTCCTCGAAACCGAACTTCACGTAGAAACATCCTCGGGATCCTCTGGGTCTTGGACTCCACCATCTGGTTGCGTCAACCGAGAGGAAAGGAGAAATGGGGAAAAGGGGGAACAAAGCAACCATGAGTACTCATCCAAAGTACTCGCAAGCAAGGATCTACACTACATATGCAATGATATATGTGTAAAGGGGTAATATCTGTGGACTGAACTGCAGAAAGCCAGAATAAGAGGGGGGATAGCTAATCCTATCGAAGACTACGCTTCAAGCAGCCTCCATCTTGAAGCAGTAGAAGAGAGTAGATGGAAAGTAACAAGTATCAAAGCTTCTGGCAGCCTCCGTCTTGAGTAGTTGAAGAGTCCACCAAGTAACAACGTATAGCATAATCCTACCCGGCAATCCTCCCGCACATCACCCTGTGAGAGAGCAACCACCGAGTTATATCTGGAACTTATCTGGGTGTGTTTTATTAATTATCCAGTTCTAGTTGTCATGAGGTCAGAGTACAACTCCGGGTCGTCCTTTTTCCGAGGGACACGGCTATTCGAATAGATTAACTTCCCTACAGGGGTGCACCACATAACCCAGCACGCTCGATCCCATTTGGCCGGACACACTTTCCTGGGTCATGCCCGGCCTCGGAAGATCAACACGTCGCAACCCTACCTAAGCACAACAGAGAGGTCAGCACGCCGGTCTAAGTCCTAAGCGCACAGGGGTCTGGGCCCATCGCCCAATGCACACCTGCATGTTGCGAGGGCGGCTGGTGAGCAGACCTAGCAACCTCCATTACTAAGGAAGTTACGTTATGCGGTCCAACCCGGCGCGCGCCGCTCAGTCGCTGACGTCAAGAAGGCTTCGGCTGATACCACGATGTCGAGAGCCCATAACTATTCCCACATAACTGGTTAGTGCGTATAGGCCAATGGCCAGACTCAGATCAAATATCCAAACTCGTTAAGCGTATTATTATGAAGTAACCACGGACAACGACGAGGGCCAGGCCACCTCTCGACTGGGTGTCTCAACCTGCCATGTCGCTCCGCCGCAAAGATCCACTCGGGGGCCGTCGGGAACTCAGGCCCACCACTACCTGGATGGAGCCACCTGTCCATTCAGCCCCCACATCGGAATCACTTGCGGGTACTCAATGAGCCGACCCGACTTTAGTCACATCATGTGTCATGTAATGTATGTATATAGTATATACCCGTGATCACCACCCTAAGTGATCACGGCAAAAACAGTATAGCATGGCAGACGGACAAGAATGTAGGGCCACTGATGGAATACTAGCATCCTATACTAAGCAATAGGGTAGCAGGTAAGGTATTAACAGATGTAGCAACAATGACAGGCTATGCAACAGAATAGGAGTATTCGATAGCAGTAACATGCTACACTACTCTAATGCAAGCCGTAGAGAGAAGAATAGGCGATATCTGGTGATCAAGGGGGGGGGGGCTTGCCTAGTTGCTCTGGCAAGAAGGAGGGGTCGTCGTCGACGTAGTCGATCACCGTGGCACCGTCAGCAGTCTTAGTCCCGATGTCTATCGGAGAGAAGAGGGGAAGAAACAATAAATATAAAGCAAGCATTGCACCACAAAGCATAACATGGATATATGCCGTGCTACGTGTGACCTAACGCCGTATCGGGTGCTAGTGGCGAAGGGGGGAAACATCCGGGAAAGTATTCCCGGTGTTTCGCGTTTTTAGGCAGATGAAACGGAGGGCGAAAGTTGCAGGTTCGTTATGCTAGGGACGTGTGCTTGACGAACGCTCTCCATATTCGGATTCGTCTCGAAATTCTGAGCAACTTTCATATACAAAGTATTTTCATCCGAGTTATGGATTATTTTATATTAATTTTTAAAGTTTTAAATCATTTTCTAATTTTCTTTAATTCGAAAATAAATATCTAAATACTTCTCTCACATGGGGCTGTGCTAGTCAGTTAGTATTACAGGTGGGGCTATGATTTGGGTTGACCCAGTCAATTTGACTAGTCAATGGGATGTGTGTGGCCCATATATCATAGACCATTTATCTAAACATTTAAATAAACCTACCTTAATGGGGTCTACATGTCATCTACTACTAGACTAACTTAGCACTAATTAATACTAAACCTAGTACTCCCTTCATCCCAAAATTCTTGTCTTAGATTTGTCTGGATAAAGAAGTATCTAACACTAAAACGTGACTAGATAATATTTAGACAAATGGAAGACAAAAATTTTGGGACGAGGGAGTACTAACAAGGGCACTAATTAATACTTCTGGGCAAAACCCAGCCGGCCACCACACGACGCGCACACACACAGCACATACAAGTTAGTATGCTAGGGATTACTAACATAAGATGTCATTTTGTGATTTTTATAGGATTTAATCTATGCATCAAATGAATTTGGTCCAATTGACATATTTGAGCCTTGTCAAGTGTACTATCTTCCCATATTTTCTTTTGTCCTATTAACATTTGTTTAACCACTGATTAGAGGCTATCTAGGGGGTTACTCGATGTAATATTGTTAAAGCTAGCTCCATCTACAGTAGTTAGCAGCAGCAGTACAAGAAGCGGATGGCTGGGCAAGGGTGCAGGGCTGCGCGGGCGCCGTGGGCGCGGCCACCAAGTGGCCCCGGGCACGGCCGTAACAGCGGAGGCGCAGCAGCGGTTCGCGAGCAGCGCGGTCGAGCGCCGTGGCCGGAACATCACCAAGCTGAGCAAGATCAGCGATGCAGCAGCAGCAGTAACAGGCAACAACATCGGGGCGGCAGAAGGAGGCGAGCGGGAGCGCGACGGTAGGCGTACACGGCCGACGCAGTCGGGAACGAGGCGAGGCCCAGGCGGGATGCGTGGCCGGCACGCGGATGGGAGTAAGCAGGCACGCGCGTGTGGTGGCCAAGTGCGCATGGGTGGCTGTAAGGGGCCGCAGGCGGAGGTGGTCAGATGCGTCGACAACGACGACGCTTGGCGGCGGCCAACGGTGATCCATCGCGGGTCTAGATACAGAGGGAGCAGCCGAAGCCGGGAGATGGAGCAAGAGGGGTGTGCTGCTCACCTCGAGGTCAGAGGAAGCTCAGTGGAGCCAGGGTCTTATCGGAGTCAACGGGATCGAGCAGCACGGTGGCGCGGCTGTGGCCGAAGAAGGAAGGGCGATGGCGGTGATTCGGTGCGGCTCCAGTCCGATTCGTTGACGTAGCCGAAGGAGACGACATCGAAGCTCCTGCTGGACATCTCCGCGCGACCCGGGGCTGCTTCGGTGCACGACGGCGGCGACGGCTCGGAGACGGACTCGCTCGGGCGAGCGGAAACAGAGAGGGATAGGGCGAAAAGGGGGAAGAACTACAGCTAGGGTTCCGTCGGGGGTGTCGAGGTGCGGCCTTATCCACGCAGGGAGCCGCGGGATGGCCGACAGCGCGATATCCATGACATGGACGGCGTGCGAGCACTGCCAGCGCCATGGCCTCCCTGTTCTGTTCAAGTGGTAGGAGAAAAGCCCACTGGTGGGCTGGGCCTTCTGTAGTACTAGGCTTTTAGGTGAACAGTGTTAGGCTTTAACTCTTCTTCTCTTTTCTTTTCTTTTATGTTTTATTTCTAGTTTCCTTTTATTTTAGTTTTATATAAATTATCACTAGCACCTAAAATAGTATTTATAAATATACCACTGCCACATTAATTCTTATCCCCAAATTAAAATGGTTTAATATTTTATAAAATTCAAAAGGCATTTATTTAATTGTTTTACCTACTGTTTTAATTATTCAAGTGCATTTAAACCTTTCATAAAAATGTGGTTTCTCCACCATAATTACTTACGATTTATTTGTCCCATTTTGAACATTTTAGTTTTAGCGTTTAAAAAATTTATTGCTTGCCTTGATTTTAAATTTGAATTTGGACGGGATTTGAATCAACACGAGTTTAACAACTGTAACCGTAGTGACATGGCATCATTAGTAGAGGGTTACTATAGTTTGATTATCCCCATCTTTTTATCCTCGATGGAAACAATACAATACGTGCCTTGCTGCCCCTACTGTCACTAGGAAAGGACACCGCAATATTGAACCCAAAGCCAAGCACTTCTCCCATTGCGAGAACTATAGATCTAGTAGGCCAAACCAAACCAATAATTTGAAGAGACTTGCAAGGATATTATAATAATACATAAAGAGTTCAGAGAAGAACCAAATATTTCTCATATATAATCTTGATCATAAACCCACAATTCATCGGATCTCTACAAACACACCGCAAAAAGAGATTACATCGAATAGATCTCCTCGAAGACCGAGGATAACTTTGTATTGAGATCCAAAGAGAGAGAAGAAGCCATATAGATACTAGCTATGGACCCGAAGGTCTATGGTAAACTACTGACAACTCATGGTGAGGCGATGATGAAGATGTAGAAGCACTCCGTGGTAGATCCCCCCTCTGGCGGAGCTCCGGAACAGGCCCCAAGATGGGATCTCACAGGAACAGAAGGTTACGGTGGTGGAACTAGGGTTTTCTCTCCTCTTCTGATGGTTTCAGGGTACGTAAGTATATATAGGAGGAAGGAGGGCATCGGGGGCCACACGTGGGGCCCACAAGGCAGGGGCCGCGCCCTATAGGGGAATTGGCGCCCCCACCCTCGTGGCTACCACGTGTGCCCTACTCCGTGGTTCTCAAGTCTCCCGTGCATGATTTTCTCAAAATATATCTCTCCCAAAGGTTTCATTCCGTTTGGACACCGTTTGATATTCCTTTTCTGTAAAACCCTGAAACAGGCAAAAAACAGCAATCTGGACTGGGCCTTTGGGTTAGTAGGTTAGTCCCAAAAATAATATAAAAGTGTATGACAAAGCCCATTAAACATCCAAAACATCATAAATAATAGCATGGAACAATAAAAAAATTACAGATACGTTGGAGACGTATCAAGCATCCCCAAGCTTAATTCTTGCTCGTCCTCGAGTAGGTAAATGATAAAAACAGAATTTTTGATGTGGAATGCTAACCAACATATTTTTTCAATCTAATACTCTTAATTGTGGCATGAATGTTCAGATCTGAAAGATTCAAGACAAAAGTCTATATTGACATAAGAAATAATAATACTTCAAGCATACGAACAAAGCAATCATGTCTTCTCAAAATACTATGGCTAAAGAAAGTTATCCCTACAAAATTATATAGTCTGGCTATGCTCCCTCTTCATCACACAAAATATTCATATCATGCACAACCCCGATTTCAGCCAAGCACTTGTTTTCATACTCTATTCTTTCAAACCTTTCAACTTTCACGCAATAAATGAGCGCGAGCCATGGACATAGCACTATGGGTGGAATAGAGAGGTGGTTGTGGAGAAGACAAAAAGGAGGGAGATAGTCTCACATCGACACGGCGTATCAACGGGCTATGAAGATGCCCATCAATAGATATCAATGTGAGTGAGTAGGGATTGCCATGCAACGGATGCACTAGAGCTAAAAATGTATGAAACCTCAACAAAAGAAACTAGTGGGTGTGCATCCAACTTGCTTGCTCATGACGACCTAGGGCATTTGAGGAAGCCCATCGTTGGAGTATACAAGCCAAGTTCTATAATGAAAATTCCCACTAGTATATGAAAGTGACTAAACATGAGACTCTCTATCATGAAGAACATGGTGCTACTTTGAAGCACAAGTGTGGAAAAAGATAGTAGTAATTGTCCCTTTTTCTTTTCTTTTTTCCTTTTTTCCATTTTTTGGGCCTTCCCTTTTTTTCTTTGGCCTTTATTTTTTTTCTTTCTTTGGCCTTTTTTCCCTCTTTTTTTGGAGGGGCTTTATTGATTTAGCCTTTCCTCACATGGGACAATGCTCTAATAATGATGATCATCACACTTTCATTACAACTCGATACTAGAACAAAGTATGATTCTATATGAATGCCTCTGGCGGTGTACCGGGATGTGCAATGAATCAAGAGTGACATGTATGAAAAATTATGCATGGTAGCTTTGCCACAAATACGATGTCAACTACATGATCATGCATGGCAATATGATAATATGAAGCGTGTCATATGAACAGAACGGTGGAAAGTTGCATGGCAATATATCTCGGAATGGCTATGGAAATGCCATGATAGGTAGGTATGGTGGATGTTTTGAGGAATATATATGGTGGTTGTTTTGAGGAAGGATATATAGTGGGTGTATGGTACCGGCGAAAGTTGCGCGATACAAGAGAGGCTAGCAATGGTGGAAGGGTGAGAGTGCGTATAATCCATGGACTCAACATTAGTCATAAAAGAACTCATATACTTATTGCAAAAATCTACGAGTCATTGGAACAAAGCAATAAATGCATGCTCCTAGGGGGGAGGTTGGTAGGAGTTAACCATCGCGCACCCCCGACCTCCACACAAAGGTTGACACTTTACAAATACCTCAAGCTCTAACTTCGTCACATAGCGGTTCACCATATGTGCATGCTACGAGAATCACTAACCTTAACACAAGCATTTCTCAATTTCATAATAACTCCACTAGCAAGACTCTAATATCACTATCCTCATATCTCAAAACAATTATCAAGCATCCAACTTCTCTTCATATTCAATACACTAAGTGTGAAAGTTTTTACTACATTGATATGGGATGTCTATCATGTGAAGACTAGTTTTATAGCCTAAGAACATTACCATGCTGTTTTAATAGACTCTCAAAAGGATATAAGTGAAACATGAGAGTTCAATAATTTCTTCAAAATATTATCACCACCGTGCTCTAAAAGGTATAAGTGAAGCACTAGAGCAAAAACTATTCAACTCAAAAGATATAAGTGAAGCACATAGAGTGTTCTATCAATTCCTAGGACATATTTAACTCTCTAAAATAGGTGTGTCCAGCAAGGATAATTGTGGCAAACTAACAAGCAAAGAATCAAATTATACAAGACGCTCCAAGTAAAACACATATCATGTGGTGAATAAAAATATAGCTCCGAGTATAGTTACCAATGGATGAAGACAAAAGAGGGGATGCCTTCCCGGGGCATCCCCAAGCTTAGGCTCTTGGTTGTCCTTGAATTTTACCTTGGGGTGCCTTGGGCATCCCCAAGCTTAGGCTCTTGCCCCTCTTTTTTCCATAGTCCATCAAAGCAATACTCAAAACTTGAAAACTTCACAACACAAAACTTAGACACAAATCTCGTGAGCTCCGTTAGTATAAGAAAGCAAACCACTACTCAAAGGTACTGCAATGAATTAATTATTTGTTTATATTGGTGTTAAACCTAATGTATTCCAACTTCTCTATGATTCATACTTCCCAATACTACTCATAGATGCATTGAAATAAGCAAACAACACACGAAAAACAAAATCTGTCAAAAACGGAACAGTCTGTAGTAATCTGCAGTTTTCGCATACTTTTGTAACTCCAAAAAATTCAAACTAAATTGGTAAACGTGATGAATTTATCTATTAATCATCTTCAAAAATAATCAACTAAATAGCACGCTCCAGTAAAATCTGGTGACCATTCTAGCAAGCGCTAACGATTCTGTTTTTCACAGCAAGATCACATAAACTTCACACAAGTCCTCCCAAAGGTTCTACTTGGCACAAACACTAAACAAAACACAAAACCACATCTAAACAGAAGATAGATGCAATATTTATTCCTAAACAGCAGGAAAAAGAAAAAATATAAAATTGGGTTGCCTCCCAAAAAGCGCTATCGTTTTACGCCCCTAGCTAGGCACGATAATTTTAATGATGCTCACATGAAAGACAGGACTTGAAGCACAAATTAAAGATCACCATAAAGAATGTGAAAATCACATATAAGTCTCACATACTTCCTATGCATAGGCATTTTATAGGAAAACAAATTAGCAAGACTAGCAAGATCTAGCATATGCAAGGAAGAAGAAAGAAACAATAGCAATCTCAACATAACGAGAGGTAATTTAGTAACATGAAGATTTCTACAACCATATTTTCCTCTCTCATAATAATTGCATTTAGGATCATAAGAAAATTAAACAATATAGCTATCATAGGATATATCCTCAACACGATCCACATGCATGCGAAGTTGACACTCTTCCAAAATAGTGGGATAAACATTAACTAAAGTCATGACCTCTCCAAATATGTGGGATCTAAAATTGACACTCTTCCAAACACACTTTAAATATTATGGCAAACATTATTATCAATCTTATATTCATGATGGGGTTTAAATAAATTTTCAAGATAGTAAGAATCATCACCCCAATCATGATTATTGCAACAAGTAGTGGGCATAGCAAAATAAGCATCCCCAAGCTTAGGGTTTTGCATATCATTAGCACAATTGACATTAATAGAATTTACAATAACATCATTGCAATCATGATTTTTACTCAAAGAGCTATCGTGAATCACTTTATAATTTTCTTTCAATACTTCATCACAATTTTCAGATTCATAAATTTTGAGCAAAACCTCATAAAGATAATCTAGTGCACGCAGCTCACTAGCAATAGGTTCAACATAATGGGATCTTTTAAAGAGATTAGCAAGTGGATGAGGATCCATACTTTAGCAAGCGAAGATGCAAGCTAATTGAGGGCACATAGCACACAAGCAAACACACGGCAGAATAAGGGCGAATAAAACGGCAAGGGTGAAGTGGGGGAGAGGAAAACGAGAGGCAAAAAAAGTAATGCGAAGGATAAGGGTTTGTGATAGGTACTTGGTATATGACTTTTGCGTAAGCCTCCGCGGCAACGGCGCCAGAAATTGTTCTTGATACTTCTCGAGCTTGCGTTGTATTCCCTCGAAGAGGAAACGGTGATGCAGCACGGTAGTGTAAGTATTTCCCTCGGTTTTTGAGAACCAAGGTATCAATCCAGTAGGAGACCACGCGCGAGTCCCTCGCACCTGCACAAACAAATAAGAACTTCGCAGCCAACGCGATAAGGGGTTGTCAATCCCTTTACGGTCACTTACGAAAGTGAGATCTGATAGAGATGATAGTTTCATATTTTTTGTATTTTTGGTTATAAGAACAGAAAGTAAAAGCGGAAAAGTAAAGTAGATTGTAGATTGATATGTTGAGAATAGACCCGGGGGCCATAGTGTTCTCTAGTGGCTTATCTCATAATAGCGATATTCTACGGCGGGTAAACAAATTACTGTCGAGCAATTGATAGAAAAGCGAATAATTATGAGACTATCTAGGCATGATCATTATATATAGGCATCACGTCCGAGACAAGTAGACCGAAACGATTCTTCATCTACTACTATTACTCCACACATCGACCGCTATCCAGCATGCATCTAGTGTGTTGGATTCATAAGAACAGAGTAACGCCCTAAGCAAGATGACATGATATAGAGGGATAAACTCAAACATAGTGATATAAACCCCATATTTTTATCCTCGATGGCAACAATACAATACGTGCGTTGCTGCCCCTACTGTCACTGGGAAAGGACACCGCAAGATTGAACCCAAAGCCAAGTACTTCTCCCATTGCAAGAGACTTGCAAGACTGAACCCAAAACCAATAATTCGAAGAGACTTGCAAGGATATTATAATCATACATAAAGAGTTCAGAGAAGAACCAAATATTTCTCATAGATAATCTTGATCATAAACCCACAATTCATCGGATCTCGACAAACACACCGCAAAAAGAGATTACATCGAATAGATCTCTTCAAAGACCGAGAAGAACTTTGTATTGAGATCCAAAGAGAGAGAGAAGAAGCCATATAGATACTAGCTATGGACCCAAAGGTCTGTGGTAAACAACTCACAACTCATGGTGAGGCGATGATGATGATGTAGAAGCACTCCGTGGTAGATCCCCCATCCGGCAGAGCTCCGGAACAGGCCCCAAGATGGGATCTCACAGGAACATAAGGTTACAGCGGTGGAACTAGGGTTTTCTCTCCTCTTCTGATGGTTTCGAGGTACGTAGGTATATATAGGAGGAAGGAGGGCACCGGGGGCCAGACGTGGGGCCCACGAGGCAGGGGGCGCGCCCTATAGGGGGGGCGCCCCCACCGTCGTGGGCGCCACATGTGCCCTACTCCGTGGTTCTCAAGTCTCCCATGCGTGATGTTCTCCAAAAATATCTCTTCCGAAGATTTCATTAGTTTGGACTCCGTTTGATATTCCTTTTTTGTAAAACCCTAAAACAGGCAAAAACATCAATCTGGACTGGGCCTTTGGGTTAGTAGGTTAGTCCCAAAAATAATATAAAAATGTATGACAAAGCCCATTAGACATCCAAAACATCATAAATAATAGCATGGAACAATAAAAAATTATAGATACGTTGGAGATGTATCAGAGATCTATTCGATTTAATTATTTTTGCGGTGTGTTTGTCGAGATCCGATGAATTGTGGGTTTATGATCAAGATTATCTATGAACAATATTTGATTCTTCTCTGAAATCTTTTATGAATGATTTAAATATCCTTGCAAGTCTCTTTGAATTATCAGTTTGGTTTGGCCTACTAGATTGGTAGTTCTTGCAATGGGAGTAGTGCTTGGCTTTGGGTTCAATCTTGTGGTGTCCTTTCCAAGTGACAGCAGGGGCAGCAAGGCACGTATTGTATTGTTGCCATCGAGGATAAAAAGATGGGGTTTATATCATATTGCTTGAGTATATCCCTCTACATCATGTCATCTTGCTTAAGGCGTTACTCTGTTCTTATGAACTTAATACTCTAGATGCATGCTGGATAGCGGTCGATGTGTGGAGTAATAGTAGTAGATGTAGAATCGTTTCGGTCTACTTGTCACGGACGTGATGCCTATATAAAATGATCATTCCTAGATATTCTCATAACTATGTGCGTTTCTATCAATTGCTCGACAATAATTTGTTCACCCACCGTAGAAATCTGCTATCATTAGAGAAGCCACTAGTGAAACCTATGGCCCCCAGGTCTATCTTCATCATATCAATCTTCCATCAACTATTTATCTTTACTTTACTTTTGTTTTGCAATCTTTACTTTCAATCTACATATCAAAAATACCAAAAATATTATCTTATCATCTCTATCAGATCTCACTTTTGCAAGTGGCCATGAAGGGATTGACAACCCCTTTATCGCGTTTGTTGCAAGGTTCTTATTTGTTTGTGTAGGTACGAGGGACTCATGCGTGGTCTCCTACTGGATTGGTATCTTGGTTCTCAAAAACTGAGGGAAGTACTTACGCTACTGTGATGCATCACCCTTTCCTCTTCGAGGGAAAACAACGCAAGCTCAAGAAGTAGCACCAACCTGGTGCATCATCGTCGTACGAAGCATATTGAGCTCCATATTCACTCTGTGCACGAGCAAGTTGCCCTTGGCCATGTTCGGGTTCTCTACGTGTTGACGTCGCAACAGTTTGCTGATGTGATGACTAAGGGATTGCCTACTTCCATCTTTGAGAAGTTTCGGTCCAGTCTCTGTGTCTCCAGCGACGCTTCGACAATGGTGGGGGTGTTGAGTATGTATTTTGTGTTGCATGTATATTGGAGTTGTGGCTCACCTCCTAGTCTTGTATAGTTGAGGTAGAGGCCTACCATGTAATTATATATACCTGCACCAGCACCCCATTGAGGGAGTCCTGGATTAAGGTGTCCACAGGTGGCCAGATTACTCGTTATGGGCTGAACTGGTGGCCGAGATGATTACTACTGAAGACTATCTCCCGTATCCGAATATGACTCCCATATGTGTAAAATAGCAAGTTTAGAGTCCGGGTGTAATATTTTCCTTCCTCGGCAAGATGATCATGTACAACCCTAGGTCCCTCCGGTGCATATATAAACCGAAGGGTTTAGTCCGTAGAGACACAATCACAATTGCATAGGCTAGACTCCTATGGTTTTAGTCATTACGATCTCGAGGTAGATCAACTCTTGTAACCCTATATTCATCAAGATCAATCAAGCAGGAAGTAGGGTATTACCTTGATTGAGAGGGCCTGAACCTGGGTAAACATCATTTCCCCAGTCTACTGTTACCATCGATCCTCACACGCATAGTTCGGGACCCCCTAACCGAGATCTGCCTTTTTTGATACCGACATTGGTGCTTTAATTGAGAGTTCCACTGTGTCGTCGACAGAAGGATTAATGGCTCGCTTCGTCATCAATGACGGTGCCACCGCAGATGGAATGTTCTCCCCGGCCAACTTTTTATGTTCGGCGGCTTCGTGCAAACATAGAAGGCCACCTCGAGCGGGTTGACAGCTACGCCCCTGGTCATCAGCTCAAATTTGGAAGCTTCAACTACGTTTACTGGTATGCGTCGGTGCTATACAAATGGTTTTTAACCCCTTTCCGCGATGGCATTTTGAAGTGTCGCCTAGTGAGTGACGGTGATAGGGGGTCCTTCCCACATGACCCAGAAACCGTCGAGGATATGCCCTCCTGGCACACATGCTCGGCAAAATGAAGTCGTGTGCGACCGCCGAGCGCTCAAATATGGAAATACATACAATAGAGCTAAAAAACAATTATACATGCGAAATTATTTCGGGTCGCATGTTCATCCCACACAGTCAGTCCCCGCTACACGTTTCCATTCATATGTACATCCCACATAGTCGCTCCAAGGAAAACGTTTCCGTTCACAGGTACATCACACACAATTTTTCCCGTTGAATCATTTGTGATAGCGTTGCCATTGCACACGATATTAACAATTTCATTGTTTACGTTATTGAATGTATCACACACGATGTGCAGAAGAAACTGTCGTATTTCGGGTTCCGCAAACCCTAGAGAGGTTCGAACTCTGGGGTGCGCACGAAGAACACTCTCTCCCCAGCGCGCCCGCCCTATGATTCCACGGCCAAGCTGGATGAACTCAAGGAACAAGAGACACAGGGGTTTATACTGGTTCGTGCCACCTTGCGGTGTAATACCCTACTCTAGTGTGTGTGGTGGATTGCCTCGTGCGGCTGAGGATGAACTAGTACAATGGATGAACATCATCGGGAGGAGAGGTGTTCTTGGGCTCGGATGAGCTCGTGGTGTGGTCAGGGTGGAATGGATCTGATCCCTTCTATGGTCAGATCAGCTCAAGATGAGATGCCCCCCTATGGTGGTGGCTATGTCCTATTTATAGTGGACTTGGCCCTCTTCCCAAATATCGGTGGGAAGGGATCCCAAAACGGGCAAATTTGAAGGGGAACAACTAGTACAAGCTGTCTTGATAAAAGCAGTCTTCGCCTGCCAAAGGCTCTGGTGGTGACGCCACTCCGGGCTCCACAGTGACCTCCATTTTGCCATCCTAGCGGTCCTTGGTATTCTTGCACCGATATGGAAACCTTTGCTTGACTCCTCGGGACTCCGTGCATGCGCTTGTCCCCTTAGTACCAAAGGGGAAACTGGTACACTGCGCCCGCTGGCGCCCACCTGGCTTTGGTCGTCATGGCTCATGTCACATGAACCTCGCGAAGTGTACCTTGGATAGATATCTCCGCTCCTCGGGAGCCAGCCTAGAGAAGCTGCCCCTAGGGAGGCCTTGCCCTCGTCTGCCTCGCGAGGCTTGGCCCCTCGCGATGGTCTTGAGTTGTGGTTGCTGAAGCTAGGCCGTACCAGGCCACCGATGGAGCCACATCACGGCCTATAGGCACGAAAGTCCAGGTACCCCCATTCCCAAGACGCCAACAGTAGCCTCCGGACCCAAGGCGCGCTCGAACTTGGCTAAGGGGCAAGTGCGGAGCGCCGCGGGCCCTGATAACCCACAAGTGTAGGGGATCGCAACAGTTTTCGAGGGTAAAGTATTCAACCCAAATTTATTGATTCGACACAAGGGGAGCCAAAGAATACTCTCAAGTATTAGCAGCTGAGTTGTCAATTCAACCGCACCTGGAAACTTAGTATCTGCAGCAAGGTAATTTAGTAGCAAAGTAATATGGAAGTAATGGTAACGATAGCAAAAGTAGCGATACTATTTTTGTAGTGATTGTAACAGTGGCAGCAAAAAAGTAAATAAGCAACAAGCAATATGTGAAAAGCTCGTAGGCATTGGATCAGTGATGGATAATTATGTCGGATGCGATTCCTCATGTAATAGTTATAACATAGGGTGACACAGAACTAGCTCCAGTTCATCAATGCAATGTAGGCATGTATTCCGAATATAGTCATACATGCTTATGGAAAAGAACTTGCATGAAATCTTTTGTCCTACCCTCCCGTGGCAGCGGGGTCCTAATGGAAACTAAGGGATATTAAGGCCTTCTTTTAATAGAGTACTGGACCAAAGCATTAACACATACTGAATACATGAACTCCTCAAACTACAGTCATCACCGGGAGTGGTCCCGACTATTGCCACTTCGGGGTTGCCGGATCATAACACATAGTAGGTTACTATTGACTTGCAAGATAGGATCAAGAACACACATATAGTCATGAAAACATAATAGGTTCAGATCTGAAATCATGGCACTCGAGCCCTAGTGACAAGCATTAAGCATAGCAAAGTCATAGCAACATCAATCTTAGAACATAGTGGATACTAGGGATCAAACCCTAACAAAACTAACTCGATTACATGGTAATCCCATCCAACCCATCACCGTCCAGCAAGCCTACGATGGGATTACTCACGCACGGCGGTAAGCATCATGGAATTGGTGATGGAGGAAGGTTGATGATGACGACGGTGACGATCTCCCCTGTCCGGAGCCCCGAACGTACTCCAGATCAGCCCTCCCGAGTGAGATTAGGGCTTGGCGGCGGCTCCGTATTGTAAAACATGATAATTCCTTCTCCTGTTATTTTTTCTACCTGAAAGTGAATATATGGAGTCGGGGAAGATGTCGGTGGAGCAACGGGGGGCCCACGGGGCAGGGGGCGTGCCCCCCACCCTCGCGGACACGGTGTGGGCCCCCTGGTCTGGTTCTTTCTGCTGATATTTTCTATATATTCCAAAATAATTCTCCGTTGAATTTCAGGTCATTCCGAGAACATTTATTTCTGCACAAAAATAACACCATGGCAGTTCTGTTGAAAACAGCGTCAGTCCGGGTTAGTTCCATTCAAATCATGCAAGTTAGAGTCCAAAACAAGGGCAAAAGTGTTTGGAAAAGTAGATACGTTGGAGACGTATAAACTGCCCCAAGCTTAAACCTTTGCTTGTCCTCAAGTAATTCAGTTGATAAACTGAAAGTGATAAAGAAAAACTTTTACAAACTCTGTTTACTCTTGTTGTTGTAAATATGTAAAGCCAGCATTCAAGTTTTCAGCAAAGATCATGAACTAACCATATTCACAATAATTTTCAGGTCTCATGTCTACTCATATCAATGGCATAATCAACTAGCGAGTAATAATAATAAACCTTGGATGACAACACTTTCTCAAAACAATCATAATATGATATAACAAGATGGTATCTCGCTAGCACTTTCTGAGACCGCAAAACATAAATGCAGAGCACCTTTAAAGATCAAGGACTGACTAGACATTGTAATTCATGGTAAAGAGATCCAGTCACAACCATACTCAATGTAAATTAATAGCAATACATACAAATGACAGTGGTGCTCTCCAACTGGTGCTCTTTAATGAGAGGATGATGACTCAACATAAAAGTAAATAGATAGGCCCTTCGCAGAGGGAAGCAGGGATTTGTAGAGGTGCCATAGCTCAATTTTGAAATAGATATGAATAATATTTTGTGCGGTATACTGTCATTGTCAACATAGCAACCAAGAATCTCGATATCTTCCATGCTACACACATTATAGGCGGTTCCCAAACAGAATGGTAAAGTTTATACTCCCCCAATCACCAACAAGCACACTCCACGTCCATCTAAATCCACGGGGAACCGTCCAAACAAGCAACAACCCTGGGGGAGTTTTTTTAATCATTTTGATTTGAGCATGGGACTCGGCATCCCGGTTACCAGCCATTTTCTCATGAGTCCACTCATCGTTAGAATAACCCACCTAGCATGGAAGATATAGACAACCCTAGTTCATACATGAGTTGTTCCAGCATACAAAGCAAAATTTCATTTGAAAGTTTAGAGTTTGGCACATACAAATTTACTTGGAACGACAGGTAGATACCGCATATAGGAAGGTATGGTGGACTCATATGGAATAACTTTGGGGTTTATGGAGGTGGATGCACAAGCAGTATTCCCGCTTAGTACACGTGAAGGCTAGAAAGAGTTTGGGAGCGACCAGCTAGAGAGCGACAACAGTCATGAACATGCATTAAAATTAATCAACAATGAGTGCAAGCATGAGTAGGATATAAATCACCATGAACATAAATATCGTGGAGGCTATGTTGATTTTGTTTCAACTACATGCATGAACATGTGCCAAGTCAGACCACTTGAATCGTTCAAAGGAGGATACAACTCTATCATACTACATCACAACCATTTTAATATCATGTTGGCACGCAAGATAAACCATTATAAACTCCTAGCTAATTAAGCATGGCATGAGCAACTATGATCTCTAATTGTCATTGCAAGCATGTTTCATTCATAACAAGCCGAGTCAGGAATGATGAACTGTCATATTTACAAAAACAAGAGAGGTTGAGTTCATACCAGCTTTTCTCATCCCAATGAATTCATCATATATCGTCATTATTACCTTTCACTCGCACGACCGAACGGTGTGGATAATAATATTAGTGCACGTGCATTGGAATAAGCTGGAATCGGCAAGCATTTAATACAAGAGAGAAGACAAAGTAATATGGCTCATGGTTAAATTAACAATAAAGCATATGAGATCCACTAAGCATTTTCGTCATGGTCTTCTCCTCTTGACCCCCAAAGAAAAGAAAAGAAACTATTTACACATGAAAGCTCCCAACAAGCAAAAGAAGAACGAGAAATCTTTTTGGGTTTTCTTTTAATTACTACCACTACACGCATGGAAAGTAAACTTAGCTAAAAAGCTAGAACTAATATATTTTTAAGGTTTTTCTAACACACAAGAAAAAGACTAAGAAAAGAAATGAAGCTAGCATGGATTGTACAATGAAAGAGTGTGAGCACCGACTACTGGAATAAGTGTGTGAGCATGAATGTAATGTCGATGAGAAATATGTACTCCCCCAAGCTTAGGCTTTTGGCCTAAGTTGGTCTATATATGGCCAATATTGGCCTGATGGATATCCAAAGTCGTAGTTGGGGTTGTACTGAGATGCAGCGGCTACCACCTGACGAGCTGCATCCTGAAAGCGAGCTGCCCTCGTCGTCTCCTGATACTCATTTGCCTCCTCCCTGGTTATAGTATATCTCCCTTTTGCCTGAAAGTCAAAGAAGGTAGGAGCAGAGAGAGCAATATGGACAGTGCGACGCCTGTCAAAGATTAGTCTATACTGGAGGGATTGCTCATCCCTCTCAATGAATTGATGGCGACTCATGGAATTATAATCTAAATAAGCATGAGGCAACTCCACATCATTCTTGTGTATGGGAACATGAAGATAATCAGCCAAGTGAGTTGCATAAATTCCACCAAACTGATCGCCATTTAAACCATTATGATGTAGCCTACGTGCAACAATGGCCCCCAAATTATATTGTCTATCACCTAATACCGCACTTTTGAGGACACTAAGATCTGGTGCACCCATGTGGAAAGCTTCATCTTTACCGTTAATGCACCTACCAATGAAGAGAGCAAAATAATGTATAGCAGGAAAATGAATGCTCCCTATGGTGGCTTGGGTGACTTCTCTAGATTCCCCCACCGTAATACTAGCTAGAAAGTCTTTATACTCAGATTTGCGAGGTTCACCAACACTACCCCACTGTGGAAGTTTACAAGCATCGTTAAAACTTCTAAGTCCATAGTATAAGATTTATCATAGAGATCAAACAAGACAGTGGGAGAGTTACGTGAAGATGTGAATTTAAACCTTCTAACGAAGGTATCGGTTAAGTACTGGTATTGGGGGCACTTAACTGACTGGAAGTTCTCAATATCCGCATTACGCACATACGTGTAAAATTCTTCCTTGATACCTACCCGGATCTTAAACTCTTTTGACAGCCATTCGCAGGGCCTCACTTGAGCTTCCCTTGGTAACTCATCGTCTGGCTCGCGTATCGCGAGCCTTGGTCCTTGCTTCCTTGAGGAACCACCTTCAAAAGATATTCCTATGCATTTTTCTGGAATATTTCTGAAATTTTTGGCGACTCAAAATAAAATTGAACCAAACTCAACAAGGTTGATAGCAACTACTCCTACAAGTTCCTAGAGACTATATCATGCATTAGAACTACTTGGAACCACATAAATTTGACATGCAACCTCAAGAACAGGGTCACCTAAGCAGCAAAAATTTGCAATAAATAAAGCACTGGAACAAAAACTAATTGGACCAATGGAGGAGTCACATACCAAGGAACAATCTCCCAAAATAGTTTTGCGAATGGAGCTTTGAGAAAGGAGATCAAAAATGGCAGCAAGATGAGCTAGAACTCGTGCTTGAGCTGGTTGGTGATTTTTTTTGGGAGGAAGGAGTGTGTGGGTGCAGGAATAAGTGGGGGGGGGGGACACATGGGGCCCACGAGGTAGGGGGCGCACCCTCGACCCTCGTGGCCAGGTGCTGGCTCCCCCGGTTGTCTTCTCAGTGCCAAATATTCTCAAATATTCTTGAAAAAAATCATATTTTATTTTCGGGGCATTTGGAGAACTTCTATTTTTGGGGTATTATTATTGCACGGATAGATCTGGAAATAGACAGAAAATACTATTTTTTCTTTATTTAATCTAATTAACAGAAAGTAAAAGGAGGGTACAGAAGGTTGTGCTATCTAGATTCACCCATCTCATGCTCATCAAAAGGAATCCAATAACAAGGTTGATCAGATCTTGTTAATAAACTCTTTCTGAATCATGAAACCGGAGAATTTTCTAATAACACTAGGTTAACTCAATGGGGATATGCATGTACCCAATAATAAGAATATCATATTTCTTCTTGACAGTAGGAAGAGGTAATTGAAAACCTCCGATAGTAATAGTTGAAATTTTTCCAATAGAATTGATACTGTTGACCTGAGGTTGTTTCCTCAGAAAGTGTACCGTATGTTCATTACCATTGACATGAAAAGTGACATTGCCTTTGTTGCAATCAATAGCAGCCCCTGCAGTATTCAAAAATGTTCTACCAAGGATAAGAGAGTCTGTCAAAATAGTAACATTTGCAACCACAACATGCACATCCTCACAAATACTGACAGGTATAGCAGTTGATTTATCAGCCATTAGCAAAGATATTTCAGTAGGTGTCAACTTACTCAAGTCAAGTCTACGATATAAAGAGAGAGGCATAACACTAACACCAGCTCCAAGATCACACAAAGCAGTTTTAACATAGTTTCTTTTGATGGAGCAAGGTATAGTGGGTACTCCTAGATCTCCTAGTTTCTTTGGTATTCCACCCTTAAAAGTGTAATTGGCAAGCATGGTGGAAATTTCAACTTCATGTATCTTTCTTTTATTGGTAATAATATCTTTCATATACTTAGCATAAGGATTTGTTTTAAGCATATCGGTCAAACGCATACGCAAAAAGATAGGTCTAATCATTTCAGCAAAGCACTCAAAATCCTCATCATCCATTTTCTTGGATGGTTTAGGATGAAAAGGCATGGGTTCCTGAACCCATGGTTCTCTTTCCTTATCGTGCTTCCTAGCAACAAAGTCTCTCTTATCATAACATTGATTCTTTGATTGTGGGTTATCAAGATCAACATCAGGTTCAATCTATACATCATTATCATTACTAGGTTGAGCATCATCATGAACATCATCATTAATATTATCACTAGATTCATGTTCAATACCAGATTGTGTCTCAGCATCACAAATAGAGATATCATTGGGATTCTCACGTGTGTCAGCTACAGGTTCACTAGAGGCATGCAAAGTCCTATCATTTTTCTTTTTCTTCTTCTTAGAACTAGGTGCATCTAAATTAGCTCTCTGAGAATCCTGCTCAGTTCTCTTAGGGTGGCCTTCATTATACATAGGCTCCTGAGTCGTTTTACCACCTCTAGTCATAACTCTAACAACATTATCATTTTTCTTACTATTTAATTCATTGGGCAGATCATTTTTTGCTTTAAGTACTTGTTTTACTTGACTGGTAACCATAGAAGCATGTTTACTAATGAGTTTCAAGTCACCTTTAACTCTAGACATGTAATCATTCAAGAGTTCAATCATATAAGCATTGCGTTGCAATTGTCTACCAAAATAAGCATTGAAGTTTTCTTGCTTCACAATAAAATTGTCAAACTCATCTAAGCATTGGCTAGCAGACTTATACTGAGGAATATCACCTTCATCAAATCTATAAGGAGAATTTACCTTTACTACCTGTGTCGGGTTATCAAGACCATGTATTTCTTCAATAGGTGGTAAATTCTTAACATCGTCGGCTTTAATACCTTTTTCTTTCATAGATTTATTTGCCTCTTGCATATCTTCAAGACTGAGAAATAGAACACCCCTTTTCTTCGGAGTTAGTTAGGGGCTGGTTCAGGAAGTGTCCAATTATTTTCATTGGTTAACATATTATTTAATAGTAATTCAGCTTGATCAACTGTTCTTTCCCTGAAAACACAACCAGCACAACTATCCAGGTGGTCTCTGGAAGCATCGGTTAGTCCATTATAAAAGACATCAAGTATTTCATTCCTCTGAAGAGGATGATCAGGCAAAGCACTAAGTTATTGGAGAAGCCTCCCCCAAGCTTGTGGGAGACTCTCTTCTTCAATTTGCACAAAATTATATATTTCCCTTAAGGCAGCTTGTTTCTTATGAGCGGGAAAATATTTAGCAGAGAAGTAATAAATCATATCTTGGGGACTACGCACACAACCAGGATCAAGAGAATTAAACCATGTCTTAGCATCCCCCTTTAACGAGAACGGAAATAACTGAAGGATATAGTAATAACGAATCTTTTCCTCGTTGGTAAACAGGTTAGCTATATCATTCAACTTAGTAAGATGTGCCACAACAGTTTCAGATTCATAGCCATGGAAAGGATCAGATTCAACCAAAGTAATTAACTCAGGATCAACAGAGAAATCATAATCCTTATCATTAACAAATATAGGTGAAGTAGCACAAGCAGGGTCATATTTCATTCTAGCATTCAAAGACTTCTCTTTAAGTTTAACTAATAATTTCTTAAGATCGTATCTATCGTTGCAAGCAAGAAAGTCTCTAGCAGTTTCTTCATCCATAACATAACCCTCGGGAATAACAGGCAATTCATATCTAGGGGGAGAATCCTCATCGTCACTTTCATCAATATTATCAGTTTCAATATTTGCATTCTCCCTCACCTTAGCAATTTGTTCATCAAGAAATTCACCTAGTGGCACAGTATTATCAAGCATAGAAGTAGTTTCATCAAACATAGCAGGAGTGGCATCATCAAGAACATGCGACATATCAGATTCAATAGCAGGAGTAGGTGTCGCAAGTTTACTCATAACAGAGGGTGAATCAAGTGCAGAGCTAGATGGCAGTTCCTTAACTCCCCTCGTAGTTGAGGGATAAATCTTGGTTTTTGAGTCTTTCAAGTTCTTCATAGTGATCAACAGATATAAATCCCAAGTAACTTAAAGAATATAGATATGCTCCCCGGCGACGGCGCCAGAAAATAGCCTTGATAACCCACAAGTGTAGGGGGTCGCAACAGTTTTCGAGGGTAAAGTATTCAACCCAAATTTATTGATTCGACACAAGGGGAGCTGAAGAATACTCTCAAGTATTAGCAGCTGAGTTGTCAATTCAACCGCACCTGGAAAGTTAGTATCTTCATCAAGGTAATTTAGTAGCAAAGTGATATGGAAGTAACGGTAACGATAGCAAAAGTAGCGATAGTGTTTTTGTAGTGATTGTAACAGTAGCAGCGGAAAAGTAAATAAGCAACAAGCAATATGTGAAAAGCTCGTAGGCATTGGATCAGTGATGGATAATTTTGTCGGATGCGATTTCTCATGTAATAGTTATAACATAGGGCGACACAGAACTAGCTCCTATTCATCAATGTAATGTAGGCATGTATTCCGAATATAGTCATACATGCTTATAGAAAAGAACTTGCATGACATCTTTTCTCCTACCCTCCCGTGGCAGCGGGGTCCTAATGGAAACTAAGGGATATTAAGGCCTCCTTTTAATAGAGTACCAGACCAAAGCATTAACACATAGTGAATACATGAACTCCTCAAACTATGGTCATCACTGGGAGTGGTCCCGACTATTGTCACTTCGGGGTTGCCGGATCATAACACATAGTAGGTGACTATGGACTTGCAATATAGGATCTAGAACACACATATATTCATGAAAACATAAGAGGTTCCGATCTGAAATCATGTCACTCGGGCCCTAGTGACAAACATTAAGCATAACAAAGTCATAGCAACATCAATCTTAGAACATAGTGGATACTAGGGATCAAACCCTAACAAAACTAGCTCGATTACATGGTAAATCTCATCCAACCCATCACCGTGCAGCAAGCCTACGATGGGATTACTAACGCACGGCGGTGAACATCATGGAATTGGTGATGGAGGAAGGTTGACAATGACGACGGCGACGATCTCCCCTCTCCGGAGACCCGAACGGACTCCAGATCAGCCCTTCCGAGAGAGATTAGGGCTTGGCGGAGGCTCCATATCGTGAAACGCGATAATTCCATCTCCTTGATTTTTTTCTCCCTGAAAGTGAATATATGGAGTCGGGGAACACGTCGGCAGAGCAACAGGGGGCCCACGAGGCAGGGGGCGCGCGCAGGGGGGCCACCCTCGTGGACAGGGTGTGGGCCCCCTGGTCTGGTTCTTTCTGCAGATATATTTTATATATTCCAAAATAATTCTCCGTTTAATTTCAGGTCATTCTGAGAACTTTTATTTCTGCACAAAAATAACACCATGGCAGTTCTGCTAAAAACAGCGTCAGTCCGGGTTAGTTCCATTCAAATCATGCAAGTTTGAGTCCAAAACAAGGGGAAAAGTGTTTGGAAAAGTAGATACGTTGGAGACGTATCAACTCCCCCAAGCTTAAACCTTTGCTTGTCCTCAAGCAATTCAGTTGATAAACTGAAAGTGATAAAGAAAAACTTTGACAAACTCTGTTTGCTCTTGTTGTTGTAAATATAAAAAGCCAGCATTCAAGTTTTCAGCAAAGATCATGAACTAACCACATTCACCATAACTTTCAGGTCTCATGTCTACTCATATCAATGGCATAATGAACTAGCGAGCAATAATAATAAACCTCGGATGACAACACTTTCTCAAAACAATCATAATATGATATAACAAGATGGTATCTCGCTAGCCCTTTCTGAGACCGCAAAACATAAATGCAGAGCACCTTTAAATATCAAGGGCTGACTAGATATTGTAATTCATGGTAAAAGAGATCAAGTCACAACCAAACTCAATGTAAATTAATAGCAATACATGCAAATGACAATGGTGCCCTCCAACTGGTGCTCTTTAATGAGAGGATGATGACTCAACATAAAAGTAAATAGATAGGCCCTTCGTAGAGGGAAGCAGGGATTTGTAGGGGTGCCAGAGCTCAATTTTGAAATAGAGATGAATAATATTTTGAGCGGTATACTCTCATTGTCAACATAGCAACCAAGAATCTCGATATCTTCCATGCTACACACAATATAGGCGGTTCCCAAACTGAATGGTAAAGTTTATACTTCCCCAACCACCAACAAGCACACTCCATGGCTGGCCAGAAACAACGGGTACCGTCCATACAAACAACACCTATGAGGGAGTTTTGTTTAATTATTTTTATTTGATTTGAGCATGGGACTGGGCATCTCGGTTACCGGCCATTTTCTTGTGAATGATGAGCGGAGTCCACTCATCATGAGAATAACCCACCTAGCATGGAAGATATAGACAACCCTAGTTGATACATGAGATGTTCGAGCATACAAAACAGAATTTCATTTGAAGGTTTAGAGTTTGGCACATAGAAATTTACTTGGAACGGCAGGTAGATACCGCATATAGGAAGGTATGGTGGACTCATATGGAATAACTTTGGGGTTTATGGAGGTGGATGCATACGCAGTATTCCCGCGTGGTACAGGTGAAGGCTAGAAAGAGTTTGGGAAGCGACCATCTAGAGAGCGACAACAGTCATGAACATGCATTAAAATTAATCAACAATGAGTGCAAGCATGAGTAGGATATAAATCACCATGAACATAAATATCGTGGAGGCTATGTTGATTTTGTTTCAACTAAATGAGTGAACATGTGCCAAGTCAGACCACTTGAATCGTTCAAAGGAGGATACCACCCTATCATACCACATCACAACCATTTTAATATCATGTTGGCACGCAAGATAAACCATTATAAACTCCTAGCTAATTAAGCATGGCATGAGCCGCTATGATCTCTAATTATCATTGCAAGTATGTTTCATTCATAACAAGCTGAGTCAAGAACGATGAACTATCATATTTACAAAAACAAGAGAGGTCGAGTTCATACCAGCTTTTCTCATCCCAATCAATTCATCATATATCGTCATTATTGCCTTTCACTCGCACGGCCAAACGGTGTGGATAATAATAATAGTGCACGTGCATTGGACTAAGCTGGAATCTACAAGCATTTATTACAAGAGAGAAGACAAAGTAATATGGCTCATGGTTAAATCAACAATAAAGCATATGAGAGCCACTAAGGATTTTCATCATGGTCTTCTCCTCTTGACCCCCAAAGAAAAGAAAAGAAACTATTTACACGAGAAAGATCCCAACAAGCAAAAGAACAACGAGAAATCTTTTTGGGTTTTCTTTTAATTACTACCACTACAGGCATGGAAAGTAAACTTAGCTAAAAAGCTACAGCTAATCTTTTTTTTGTTTTTCTTCAGGTTTTTCAAAATCATAAGAAAAAGACTAAGAAAAGAAATGAAGCTAGCATGGATAGTACAATGAAAGAGTGTGAGCACCGACTACTGGAAGTGTGTGAACATGAATGTATTGTCAGTGAGAAATACGTACTCCCCCAAGCTTAGGCTTTTGGCCTAAGTTGGTCTATGGCCAATATTGTCCTGATGGATATCCAAAGTCGTAGTTGGGGTTATACTGAGATGCAGCGGCTACCGCCTGATGAGCTGCATCCTAAAGGCGAGCTACCCTTGTCCTCTCCTGATACTCATTTGCCTCCTCCCTGGTTATAGTATATCTCCCTTTTGCCTGAAAGTCAAAGAAGGTAGGAGCAGGGAGAGCAATATGGAAAGTGTGACGCCTGTCAAAGATTAGTCGATACTGGAGGGACTGCTCATCCCTCTCAATGAATTGATGGCGAATCGTAGCATTATAATCTAAATAAGCATGAGGCAACTCCACATCATTCTCGTGTATGGGCACATGAAGATAATTAGCCAAGCGAGTTGCATAAATTTCACCAAACAGATCGCCATTTAAACCATTATGATGTAGCTTACGTGCAACAATGGCCCCCAAATTATATTGTCTACCACCTAATACCGCACTTTTGAGGACACTAAGATCTGGTACACACATGTGGCAAGCTTCATCTTTACCGTTAATGCACCTACCAATGAAGAGAGCAAAATAATGTATAGCAGGAAAATGAATGCTCCCTATGGTGGCTTGGGTGACTTCCCTAGATTCCCCCACAGTAATACTAGATGGAAAGTCTTTATACTGAGATTTGCGAGGTTCACCAACACTACCCCACTGTGGAAGTTTACAAGCATCGTTGAAATCTTCTAGGTCCATAGTATAAGATTTATCATAGAGATCAAACAAGATAGTGGGAGAGTTACGTGAAGATGTGAATTTAAACCTTCTAACAAAGGTATCAGTTAAGTACTGGTATTGGGGGCACTTAACTGACTCGAAATTCTCAATATCCGCATTATGCACATATGTGTAAAATTCCTCCTTGATACCTGCCCGGATCATAAACTCTTCTGACGACCATTCACAGGGCCGCACTTGAGCTTCCCTTGGTAACTCATCGTCTGGCTCGCGTATCACGAGCCTTGGTCCTTGCTTCCTTGAGGAACCACCTTGAAAGGTTTTCCTATACATTTTTTCTGGAATATTTCTGAAATTTTTAGTGACTCAAAATAAAATTGAACCAAACTCAAAAAGGTTGATAGCAACTACTCCTACAAGTGCCTAGAGACTATAGCATGCATTCGAACTACTTGGAACCACATAAATTTGACATGCAAGCTCAAGAACTGGGTCACCTAAGCAGCAAAAATTTGCAATAAATAAAGCACTAGAACAAAAACTAATTGGACCAATGGAGGAGTCACATACCAAGGAACAATCTCCCCAAACAGTTTTGTGAAAGGAGCTTTGCGAAAGGAGATCGAAAATGGCAGCAAGATGAGCTAGGACTCGTGCTTGAGCTGGTTGGTGATTTTTTGGAGGAATAAGGAGTGTTTGGGTGCAGGAATAAGTGGAGGGGGCAACGTGGGGCCCACGAGGCAGGGGGTGCGCCCAGGGCGGTGGGCGCGCCCTGGACCCTCGTGGCCAGGTGTTGTCTCCCCCGCTGTGTTCTCAGTGCCAAATATTCTCAAATATTGTGGAAAAAATCATATTTTATTTTCGGGGCATTTGGAGAACTTTTATTTTCGAGGTATTTTTATTGCACGGATAACTCTGGAAACAGAAATAAAATACTATTTTGCTTTATTTAATCTAATTAACAGAAAGTAAAAGGAGGGTAGAGAAGGTTATGCTATCTAGATTCGCCCATCTCATGCTTATCAAAAGGAATCCATTAACAAGGTTGATGAGGTCTTGTTAATAAACTCTTTCCGAATATCATGAAACCGGAGAATTTTCGAATAACACTAGGTTACCTCAATGGGGATATGCATGTCCCCAATAATAAGAATATCATATTTCTTGTTGACAGTAGGAAGAGGAAATTCAAAACCTCCAATAGTAATAGTTGAAAAAATTCTAATAGAATTGATACTATGGACCTGAGGTTGTTTACTCGGAAAGTGTACCGTATGCTAATTACGATTGACATGAAAAGTGGCACTGCCTTTGTTCAAATCAATAACAGCCCCTGCAGTATTCAAAAATGGTCTACCAAGGATAATACAGTTTTAACATAGTTTCTTTTGATGGAGCAAGGATAGGGGTTACTCCTAGATCTCCTAGTTTCTTTGGTATTCCACCCTTAAAAGTTTAATTGGCAAGCATGGTGGAAATTTCAACTTCATGTATGTTTCTTTTATTGGTAATAATATCTATCATATACTTAGCATAAGGATTTGTTTTAAGCATATCGGTCAAATGCATACGCAAAAAGATAGGTCTAACCATTTCAGCAAAGCGCTCAAAATCTTCATCATCCTTTTTCTTGGATGGTTTAGGATGAAAATGCATGGGTTTTTGAACCCATGGTTCTCTTTCCTTGTCGTGCTTCCTAGCAACAAAGTCTCTCTTATCATAACGTTGATTCTTTGATTGTGGGTTATCAAGATCAATAGCAGGTTCAATCTCTACATCATTATCATTACTAGGTTGAGCATCATCATGAACATCATCATTAATATTATCACTAGGTTCATGTTCATTACCAGATTGTGTCTCAGCATCAAAAACAGAGATATCATTGGGATTTTCAGTTGTGTCAGCTACAGGTTTACTAGAGGCATGCAAAGTCCTATCATTTTTCTTCTTCTTAGAAGAACTAGGTGCATCTAAATTAGCTCTCTGAGAATCCTGCTCAATTCTCTTAGGTTGGCCTTCAGGATACAGAGGTTCGAGAGTCATTTTACCACCTCTAGTCATAACTCTAACAACATTATCATTTTTCTTACTATTCATTAATTGAGCAAATCATTTTGTGCTTTAAGTACTTGTTCTACTTGAGTGGTAACCACAGAAGCATGTTTACTAATGAGTTTCAATTCACCTTTAACTCTAGACATATAATCACTCAAGCGTTCTATCATATAAGCATTACGTTGCAATTGTCTACCAACATAAGCATTGAAGTTTTCTTGCTTCACAATAAAATTGTCAAACTCATCTAAGCATTGGCTAACAGACTTATAACGAGGAATATCACCTTCATCAAATCTATAAAGAGAATTTACCTTTACTACATGTGTTGGGTTATCAAGACCATGTATTTCTTCAGTAGGTGGTAAATTCTTAACATCTTCGATTTTAATACCTTTTTCTTTTATAGATTTCTTTGCCTCTTGCATATCTTCAGGACTGAGAAATAGAACACCCCTTTTCTTCGGAGTTGGCTTAGGGGATGGTTCAGGGAGTGCCCAATTATTTTCATTTGTCAACATATTATTCAATAGTAATTCAGCTTGATCAACTATTATTTCCCTGAAAACACAACCAGCACAACTATCCATGTGGTCTCTGGAAGCATCGGTTAGTCCATTATAAAAGACATAAAGTATTTCATTCCTCTGAAGAGGATGATCAGGCAAATCATTAAGTAATTGGAGAAGCCTCCCCCAAGTTTGTGGGAGACTCTCTTCTTCAATTTGCACAAAATTATATATTTCCCATAAGGCAGCTAGTTTCTTATGAGTGGGAAAATATTTAGCAGAGAAGTAATAAATCATATCCTGGGGACTACGCACACAACTAGGATCAAGAGAATTAAACAATGTCTTAGCATCCCCCTTTACCGAGAACGGAAATAACTTAAGGATATAGTAATAACGAATATTTTCCTCGTTGGTAAACAGGGTAGCTATATCATTCAACTTAGTAAGATGTGCCACAACAATTTCAGATTCATAGCCATGGAAATGATCAGATTCAAGCAAAGTAATTAACTCAGGATCAACAGAGAAATCATAATCCTTATTATTAACAAAGATAGGTGAAGTAGCAAAAGGAGGGTCATATTTCATTCTAGCATTCAAAGACTTCTCTTTAAGTTTAGCTAATAATTTCGTAAGATCGTGCCTATCGTTGCAAGCAAGAAAGTATCTAGCAGTTTCTTCATCCATAACATAACCCTCAGGAATAACAGGTAATTCATATCTAGGGGAGAATCCTCATCATCACTTTCATCAATATTATGAGTTTCAATATTTGCATTCTCCTTAACCTTAGCAATTTGTTCATCAAGAAATTCACCAAGTGGCACAGTATTATCAAGCATAGAAGTAGTTTCATCATACATAGCAGAAGTGGCGTCATCAAGAACATGCGACATATCAGATTCAATAGCAGGAGTAGGTGTCGCAAGTTTACTCATAACAGAGGGTGAATCAAGTGCAGAGCTAGATGGCAGTTCCTTAACTCCCCTCGTAGTTGAGAGATAAATCTTGGTTTTTGAGTCTTTCAAGTTCTTCATAGCGATCAACAGATATAAATCCCAAGTAACTTAAAGAATATAGATATGCTCCCCGACGACGGCGCCAGAAAATAGCCTTGATAACCCACAAGTGTAGGGGATCGCAACAGTTTTCGAGGGTAAAGTATTCAACTCAAATTTATTGATTCGACACAAGGGGAGCCAAACAATACTCTCAAGTATTAGCAGCTGAGTTGTCAATTCAACCGCACCTGGAAACTTAGTATCTGCATCAAGGTAATTTAGTAGCAAAGTAATATGGAAGTAACGGTAACTATAGCAAAAGTAGCGATAGTGTTTTTGTAGTGATTGTAACAGTAGCAGCGGAAAAGTAAATAAGCAACAAGCAATATGTGAAAAGCTCGTAGGCATTGGATGAGTGATGGATAATTTTTTCGGATGCGATTCCTCATGTAATAGTTATAACATAGGGCGACACAGAACTAGCTCCAGTTCATCAATGTAATGTAGGCATGTATTCCGGATATAGTCATACGTGCTTATGGAAAAGAACTTGCATGACATCTTTTGTCCTACCCTCCCATGGCAGCGGGGTCCTAATGGAAACTAAGGGATATTAAGGCCTCCTTTTAATAGAGTACCGGACCAAATCATTAACACACAGTGAATACATGAACTCCTCAAACTATTGTCATCACCGGGAGTGGTCCCGCCTATTGTCACTTCGGGGTTGCCGGATCATAACACATAGTAGGTGACTATGGACTTGCAAGATAGGATCAAGAACACACATATATTCATGAAAACATAATAGGTTCAGATCTGAAATCATGGCACTCGGGACCTAGTGACAAACATTAAGCATAGCAAAGTCATAGCAACATCAATCTTAGAACATAGTGGATACTAGGGATCAAACCCTAACAAAACTAACTCGATTACATGGTAAATCTCATCCAACCCATCACCGTGCAGCAAGCCTATGATGGGATTACTCACGCACGGCGGTGAGCATCATGGAATTGGTGATGGAGGAAGGTTGATGATGACGACGGCGACGATCTCCCCTCTCCGGAGACCCGAACGGACTCCAGATCAGCCCTCCCGGGAGAGATTAGGGCTTGGTGGCGATTCCGTAGCGTGAAACGCGATAGTTCCTTCTCCCTCATTTTTTTCCTCCCTGAAAGTGAATATATGGAGTCGGGGAAGACGTCGGTGGAGCAACAGGGGGGCCCACGAGGCAGGGGGCGCGCGCAGGGGGGGCCACCCTCATGGATAGGGTGTGGGCCCCCTGGTCTGGTTCTTTCTGCGGATATATTTTATATATTCTAAAATAAATCTCCGTTGAATTTCAGGTCATTCTGAGAACTTTTATTTCTGCACAAAAATAACACCATGGCAGTTCTGCTGAAAACAGCGTCAGTCCGGGTTAGTTCCATTCAAATCATCCAAGTTTGAGTCCAAAACAAGGGCAAAAGTGTTTGGAAAAGTAGATACGTTGAAGACGTATCAACTCCCCCAAGCTTAAACCTTTGCTTGTCCTCAAGCAATTCAGTTGAAAACTGAAAGTGATAAAGAAAAACTTGGACAAACTCTGTTTGCTCTTGTTGTTGTAAATATAAAAAGCCAGCATTCAAGTTTTCAGCAAAGATCATGAACTAACCACATTCACCATAACTTTCAGGTCTCATGTCTATTCATATCAATGGCATAATCAACTAGAGAGCAATAATAATAAACCTCGGATGACAACAATTTCTCAAAACAATCATAATATGATATAACAAGATGGTATCTCGCTAGCCCTTTCTGAGACCGCAAAACATAAATGCAGAGCACCTTTAAATATCAAGGACTGACTAGATATTGTAATTCATGGTAAAAGAGATCCAGTCACAACCATACTCAATGTAAATTAATAGCAATACATGCAAATGAAAGTGGTGCCCTCCAACTGGTGCTCTTTAATGAGAGGATGATGACTCAACATAAAAGTAAATAGATAGGCCCTTCGCAGAGGGAAGCAGGGATTTGTAGGGGTGCCAGTGCTCAATTTTGAAATAGAGATGAATAATATTTTGAGCGGTATACTCTCATTGTCAACATAGCAACCAAGAATCTCGATATCTTCCATGCTACACACATTATAGGCGGTTCCCAAACTGAATGGTAAAGTGTATACTCCCCCAACCACCAACAAGCACACTCCACGGCTGGCCAGAAACAACGGGTACTGTCCATACCAACAACACCCCTGGGGGAGTTTTGTTTAATTATTTTGATTTGATTTGAGCATGGGACTGGGCATCTCGGTTACCGGCCATTTTCTCATGAATGATGAGCGGAGTCCACTCAGCATGAGAATAACTCACCTAGCTTGGAAGATCTAGACAGCCCTAGTTGATACATGAGATGTTCGAGCATACAAAATAGAATTTCATTTGAAGGTTTAGAGTTTGGCACATAGAAATTTACTTGGAACGACAGGTAGATACCGCATATAGGAAGGTATGGCGGACTCATATGGAATAACTTTGGGGTTTATGGAGGTGGATGCACAAGCAGTATTCCCGCTTAGTATAGGTGAAGGCTAGAAAGAGTTTGGGTAGCGACCATCTAGAGAGCGACAATAGTCATGAACATGCATTAAAATTAATCAACAATGAGTGCAAGCATGAGTAGGATATAAATCACCATGAACATAAATATCGTGGAGGCTATGTTGATTTTGTTTCAACTAAATGAGTGAACATGTGCTAAGTCAGACCACTTGAATCGTTCAAAGGAGGATACCACCCTATCATACCACATCACAATCATTTTAATATCATGTTGGCACGCAAGATAAACCATTATAAACTCCTAGCAAATTAAGCATGGCATGAGCAGCTATGATCTCTAATTGTCATTGCAAGCATGTTTCATTCATAACAAGCTGAGTCAGGAACGACGAACTATCATATTTACAAAAACAAGAGAGGTCGAGTTCATACCAGCTTTTTTCATCCCAATCAATTCATCATATATCGTCATTATTGCCTTTCACTCGCACGACCGAACGGTGTGGATAATAATAATAGTGCACGTGCATTGGACTAAGCTGGAATCTTCAAGCATTAAATACAAGAGAGAAGACAAAGTAATATGACTCATGGTTAAATCAACAATAAAGCATATGAGAGCCACTAAGCATTTTCATCATGGTCTTCTCCTCTTGACCCCCAAAGAAAAGAAAAGAAACTATTTACACGGGAAAGCTCCCAACAAGCAAAAGAACAACGAGAAATCTTTTTGGGTTTTCTTTTAATTACTACCACTACACGCATGGAAAGTAAACTTAGCTAAAAAGCTACAGCTAAAATTCTTTTTGTTTTGTTTTTCTTAAGGTTTTTCAAACACACAAGAAAAAGACTAAGAAAAGAAACGAAGCTAGCATGGATAGTACAATGAAAGAGTGTGAGCACCGACTACTGGAAGTGTGTGAACACGAATGTAATGTCGGTGAGAAATACGTTGTCGGGGAAACTGATCCACGAACACCTATGGGGCCGGCGGACCGAGTCCCTTTTAGTTCGGCGGGGGGCGGAGATCGCACGAAGAGCAGATCGAGGCGAAACACACGAGCAGTTTACCCAGGTTCGGGCCGCACGGATGCGTAAAACCCTACTCATGCTTTGTGGTTTGTATTGAGTTCTTGCTCGGGAGCGCTGAGTGCTACAGTACACACCAGCGGCTAGCGAGACCAAGCATGAGAGTTCTTCTGCCTCGAACCCCCCTCTACGTTGCGCATGGGCCTCCTTTTATATGCTCAAGGGGTCACCGACAGGTGGCAACGCAGATAAGGGTAAGAATGGAAAGGTGTTGTGGTTCGTACAAGTACTTGTACAGTGTATCATACCTAACCCTGACGGCAGGGGACAAAGGCATTGAATGCCCGTCTGCGTCGCCCAAACAATGCAAAAAGGGATCGTCAGGGACGCCACCGTTCGCCACGACGGCAACCTTGTCAGCGCCGCTTGCCACCGCGCACCGCTGGCTGCACAGCCTCCCGCCACGTACGCCTGGAAGGGTCCCAGAGCGACACGTTGGCGGATGTGCTGGAGCGTGGGTACAGAGTGGTAGCTTGCCGCGGCAAGCGCCTTGCCGCGGTCGATGTCTTGTTGCGTCCGGGAGCTTGTCGCTCACCGGGCCTTGCCGGGACGCGTGGCGCGTCGCGGCAGGTTCCTCGAGATGCCTTGGTTGGCCTTCCCGGCAAGCTCCTCTCGCCGGGGTCTTGTGCCTTGAGTGGCCTTCCCGGCAAGCTCCTCTTACCGGGGCCTTGTCTTCTTGGCTTGAATACTTTGTTCTTGAATGGCTCAAAAGGAACCACGGAGGACCTTGGCGGTCACCCGGCAAGCCTCGCCGCGGGATGCTGCGACTGCCCGTGCACAAGTTCGGGGTACTAGGGTACCCCTACTCTAGTACACCGACAGGAGCCCCCGGGCCTGGGCCATACACGGTGCCGAGCGCTGTTGGGCCAGGCCCAAATCAGTGCACGGGCACGCGCGGCCTGGGTTACGCCGTATCTCACTCCGTATCCACCGCGCCCTCCCCGAATGGCACGCGTTGATTGCGGCGTCGTGGGAGAGATCGTGGGTGGTTTCTTTATTCGGAAAGGCGGAACGTCCGCCCCATCCCTCCTTATAAGCAGGGGAAACATGGGCAGTTCGCCCATCCGCCAGTTGCTACTCCAACCTCGAAAACCTCCGCCGCTCCCCTTCTTCCCAAAGCTGAAAGAGAGCAGCGCTCCGCCCCCATCGCCACCGGCACCACCTACGCCGTCGACCTCCCTCACCACTTCCGCCATGGCTCCGAAGACCGACAAGGGGAAGGGCGCGAAGTCGGCCGAGGCGTAGCGGCTCGCGGCACTGTGAAAAGAGCGGGCAGTCTTCCCCCCCAAGCTCGCCGCGAAGGAGCTGAGGGAGTATTACTACCTCTTCTGGTCGGGGGAGACGCGGGCGCACCCGCGCACGAAGGTACTTCCAGCCGTTGCTTGGAAAATGGCTCCAAATGGATACCCTTTCTTCGCCTTGTTCTTCTACTGTGGGCTCTGCCCGCCTTTCTCTGAATTTTTCTGCGACATTATGAACACCTACGGGTTCCGCCTCCTTGACTTCACCCCCAATGCCGTTCTGACCATGGCAGTTTTTGCACATCTCTGCGAATACTTTGTCGGAGTCTATCCCAATGTAGCCCTTTTTCGCCACTTCTTTATGCCCCGAGTTGAGAGAGGAGAGCCTTTATCCGGCGGAATCGCCTGGATCTCGAGGGCCGGCAAGAAGGACGCTTATCTGGAGGGAGAGCTCCGCAGCAAGTGGGAGGAGTGGAGAGCAAACTGGTGCTGGATTGTCGAGGAGAACCCGCAGCCATTTACCGCCCAGCGCCAAACCCCAGTAGTGCGCGGCAGTGACTGGAGCAACGTGGCCCCGAAAGACGATAGGCTGAAGATTGCCGTCACCCGGATCCAACGCCTCAGGCTTGCCGGGCTCACTGTAGGCGCAGTTGGCGCAAATTTCCTTCGCCGCCGCATCGCCCCCCTGCAGGAGAGGAGGAGACCCGCCTGGGAGTTCGAGAATGCGGCGGACATCATGAGGCTGCACCCGGGCCTCAACTTCAACTTCACTGTTATGGAACTTGACGCAATGCTCCGGGAGCTGTTCAAATACGACCCTCAACATCCCGAAGTATTCAGGTTGCCGAAGGGTGTCGTTCCGCTGTGCAACAACTCCGCGCTCAGTCGCATTCGCGCAATGATGCCGCTGTGCGACTCACATGGGATTGACCCAACTTGGCAAGAGCCTGCAGACGACGCCGTGCAGGAGTTCTTTGACGGCTTGGAAGAAGTGCCGATTCGCTCCGACGAAAAGAAAGGCCTCACCCGCGACACCACCGATACGGAGCTGAAGCGCATCGCCACTAGGCTGGAAGAGGCGGCGGTAGCCGCAGCCGCGGGCGAGTTCGGATTCACCGTGGAGGAGGCAGAGGCAGCAGAGGCGGAAAGCCTTGCCGAGCGAGAGGAGTTTGTCGGCGAGGAGGAACTTGCCGGGCAAGACGTTGAGTCGAGCGAGCCCGCCGGGGATACGAGCGGCTCGTTCGAGACCGACTCCTCTTCCTCCTCATCTTCGGGCAGCTCGCCGCAAGCAGAGCCACCAGCTCCACCAAGAAGGCGTCTCCACAAGGCCGGGGACGTAGCGGAGCGGCAGACGAGTCAACAGCCGCCGCGCCGCGCGACACGCTCCACCGCGACAAGTAGTGTTGCCGCGGGAGCACCTCGCGCTGCTGCGGCAACTGGAGCGGGGTCTTCTCGGACCACCGCTTCTGCTCCTGCCGCTTCTCACGCCGCCGCGGCAGCCGGAGTGGGGTCGTCTTAGACCACCGCCACTGCTCCCGCCAAGCGGCCAAGGGAGCCTACTCCTTCGCCTCCTCGCGCTGGACGTGAGCCAGACTTCGACTTCTCTGCGCTCAGCTCCGACGAGGAAGAAGAAGAGTAAGATTCTTGTTGTTCTGTCTTGTATCTCATTTGCTTTGCTCTGAACTTATTCCTTTTCAGGACTCTGGCTCAGAGAGCAGCGAAGAGAGCTAAGGTCACGGCGCGTCCAAGGGAGGTGATTATCGTCGAGGACGAATACACCGTGACGGCAGAGGATGCGCCCGAGACCACCTTGCCGGAGACCACCTTGCCGGATCCGGCAACTGTTCTCCAGAGCAGCCCCCAGCGCAGCCCCCAGCGTAAGTATACGGTTTGCTTTCCGCTGTTAGGCGCGCATGGATACTCTTTACTTTGCTGACATCTGATCTTGGTTTGTGTAGGAGCAGAGCAGCACCACCAGGAGCGCCTGGAGACCTCCTCTGACATGCCATCTACTTCGACTACGCCGCCAAGGGAGAGTTCTCCGGCAAGGGACTCTGCCGAGGAGCCGGCTCACGCAGGAGGGATGCCGGCGAGCGGCAACACCAGCGGCCCTCCGGCGGCGGAGACTACGGCTGCAGAACCCGGCACAGGTAATCCTCTTGCTTCAAAACTTCTCTTGGGTTCTTCTTCTTTTGATCTTCTTTTTGGATATTTTCTTGAATTTTCTCCCCTTTCCGGCCGTCAGACCCATCTGCTGCGGAGCCAATGGAGACGGAGGTTGCTGGCGAGGAGAACACGCGCGGCAACACCGGCGACGCCGCCGCCACCGAAGAAGCAGCCGGCGCTGACGATCCCGTCGGCGATGAGGCCGCCAAGGCTGCCACCGCAGCAGCTGGCGAGGGGTCCGGCGATCGCACTGACGGCCCTGAGGCCGCAGGAGCGCCAGGCGCTACGCCGACCACCGATCCCTCCGCCGCTGCCGCAGCGCCAGGCTCCGAAGAGCCCCAGCCAGGCATCTACTTGAAGGCCGGCGATGGCGTCTTCATCAACCTCCCCTGGGCGTCAAGCTCCAGGGCGCCGGTCGAGGGAGAAATCTTTGATGGAGAGGTATTTGCCTCCGCTGGGCTGACGTTAGTTGACGCGCCGAGCAGCAGCAGCGGCGAGCCCGAGGAGGAGCGGCTGCTGCAGAAGTTGTTGTCGCTCTACCGCGCTCGGCAAGCCAAGCTGGAGTCCCGCGAGGCGCTTGCCGCGAAGGCGGGAGCTGACATCGAGAAACGCGCGGAGGAGCTCCGGGGTCTCAACCAGGCAGCTCTCCGGTCCCTGGCAGAGGAGCGGGAGCAACTTGCCGAGGAGCAGCAGGCCTTCTTCCTCGAGAAGGCTGAAGTCGAAGAACAGTGGTGGCTTGCCGCTGAGAAGCTGTCCGCGCGGGAGGGCGAGCTGGCGCAGCGGAAGGTCAATCTTGACAGCCACGAGGAGGAGCTTGCCACGCGCGAGCAATCACTTGGCGGAGCCCTCAAGCAAGCAGAGGACGCTGCCGCAGCTGCCGAGGCCGCCAAGAAGGAGCTGGAGACGAAGGTGGCACAGCTGGAGGCCGATCTCAAGGCTAGCGGTGAGGAGATTGTCGCGCTCAAGCGTGAGCGGGAGAAGGACGCCCACAGCAACTCAGAGCTGCAGGTTCGCCTCGCCGATAAGGGCAAGGAGCTCAGCGCCGCCAAGAACTCCAACGCAGATCTTGAGTTGAAGCTGACCACTTTGACCAAAACGCTGGACGGCGCCAGGGAGCGGGAGGTGGCCTTGAAGGAGGAGATCAAGGCCGACAAGGCGCTGCTGGAGAGTGCTGCTGCCGCCCAGAACACTTTTAGGGAGACTGTGGAGCACTGGACGGAGGGTCTTGTGATTGCTGCCGCAGACATCGACAGGGAGCTGGCGCAGCTAGGGATGGAGGATCTCGGGTATTCCTCCGATGAGAACCTCCAACCCAGCGCCAAGCTCACCTTGTTCTTCAAAGGCGTGGCGACGGCCCTCCAGCGACTCTGGGAGACGACTCCAAAGCGGCTGGCCGACGAGTCGCGCAAGATCTGCGCAGGAGCTCTTCAAAAGGTGTTGGTGAAGGTGGCCTTCCGCAACCCGGGCCTCAACCTCACCAACGTCCTCAAGTCCCTGCCGCCGGATGCCGATCTGGAGGCGCTCAAGGCCCTTGTCGCACCCATTGTGGACAAGGTGAGCGGGATCAAGAGGGTTGAGGATGATCACGTAGACTAGGCCGCCCGTTTTCTTCTTTCCTTGTCGCTGCTTGTCAAGTTACGAGAACAATCTGTTAGAGCTACGACAAGCTACCTTGTAATATAACTCTATTTTGGGTAGTGATTGCAATGTTATTTCCTTTACTTGACTCCTTCCTTTGTATATTTTTGCCCTACGCTTTTAGGGAACTTGCTGGTGCAGGCACCTTAGCCGCGAGCGCTGAGTGCGGGACGTCAGCAGCCTGCTGGCGGTGCCGTTACCGACAAGAAACCTTGTCGCAACTAGTCGCAGCTCACTTAAGTTGTTGAGCGAACTCGAAACAAAGTTGTTGAGCGGACTCGAAACAAAGTTGTTGAGCGAGCTCGAAACAAAGTTAAGGGCGCAACTAGCTACGAGTTGGTTCCTCCACGCACAGGTTTTCCATACAAAGCACGATCGTTCAAGGAAGATAACTTAAAAATTTAAAATTTTGATTGCTCAAACTTTGGCAACTTAGCTTTTCTGTTGTTTGCTTCCCGGCAAGGCGAAACTTTCTTGAACGACGCCTGGTCCATACCACTATCTTCTCCTTCCCCCCTCCCCCCCGGCAAACTTGTGGGTGAGCGAACCTTTCTTTCTTTGAGAAAAAGAAAGAAGAGAAAACAAAGACATGGAGCCTTAAGGCTCGTTATTGCTTACCGGGGGTAGGTGCTGCACAAAGTATCAGATAACACATGCAAAAAATAGAAAGCATGAAATTGACAAGATGTGCGGAGCACAAGAGCTTTACTTATGCACGGGGTCTGCGCCCGGCTTTGTACAAAGGATTACATGCAACAACGGCAAGACTTGTACAAAAGGTGGTTGCCGGAACGGGTTCCGGCAACCGCGCCTTACGGGTAAAACTTACGAAGATGCTCAATGTTCCAGGAGTTGCTCACTGGAATGCCATCTTCGGTCTCAAGGCGGACAGCGCCAGGCCTAGTGACTCGTTTCACCCGGTAAGGGCCTTCCCACTTCGGCGTCAGCTTGTTGGAATTCTTGGCGGACTGAACGCGCAGAAGAACAAGGTCGCCTTCCTCGAGACTTCTGGAGTTAACTTTGCGGCTATGCTAGCGGCGCAAAGCTTGCTGGTAGTGAGCAGCTCGTACAGCAGCCTGAAGACGGTCCTCCTCAAGGAGCAGCGCGTCATCTTGTCGCAGCTGCTCTTGCTCAAGCTCATCATAAGCGAGCACTCGAGGTGACCCGTATACGAGTTCCGTGGGGAGAACTGCCTCTGCTCCATAGACTAGAGCGAAAGGTGTCTGGCCAGTGGCTCGATTTGGTGTCGTCCTGATCGACAAAAGAACCATCGGCAGCTCCTCAATCCAGTTTCTTCCGCACTTGTGCAGCCTGTCGAAAGTTCTGGTCTTGAGGCCATGCAGCACTTCAGCATTTGCCCTCTCCGCTTGACCGTTGCTTCTCGGGTGAGCAACAGAAGCGAAGCAGACCTTGGCGCTAAGATCTTGGACGTACTGCATGAAGGTGCGGCTCGTGAATTGAGTACCGTTGTCGGTGATGATCCTATTAGAGATCCCGAAGCGGCAAACAATCGACCTGAAGAACTTGAGTGCTGACTGTGTTGTCACCTTCCTCACTGCTTCCACTTCCGGCCACTTTGTGAACTTGTCGATTGCAACGTACAAGTACTCAAAGCCCCCGACTGCTCGGGGAAAGGGGCCGAGGATGTCGAGCCCCCAGACCAAAAATGGCCAGGATAAAGGGATCGTCTGGAGAGCTTGAGCTGGCTGGTGTATCTGCTTGGAATGGAACTGGCACGCTTCACACTTGGTTACTTGTGCAGTTGCATCCTGGAGGGCCGTCGGCCAAAAGAAACCTTGCCGGAATGCTTTGCCGGCAAGTGCTCTTGCGCCAATGTGGTGACCACATATGCCTCCATGTATCTCTGCCAACAGCTTTTGTCCGTCTTCCCGGTGAATACACTTCAATTTCACACCGTTGAGTCTTTTTCTGTACAGTGTGTTGTCGACAAACTGGTACATACTTGACTGCCGGGCTACTCTTTCCGCTTCTTCTTGCTCTTCGGGAAGTTCTCCTGTCTGAAGGAAACGGACAATCTGCTGTGCCCATGCTGGAGCTTGTGGCTCGACAACAAGGACTAAAGGCATATCCGCTACTGCGGGAACACCCGCTTCTACGGCGAGAACCTGTGGCTCAGCCGGAGCTTAATGTTCCCCGGCAAGCTTGCCGGAGCAAAACTTGTCGGGAGCCTCTGCTTCAATGGAACAAACCCTAGGGCTTGTCGGAGCAGACTGCTCCTCAGCATTCTTGGTGTTGATCTTAGGGACCTTCTTGGCGGCGGCTTCGGGAAGCTCTGCCGGAAAATAGTCACCAGAAATCAACTTCCTCTTCTTGCTCTGTCCAGTTGATGGCGTTACACACGGTTGAGTCAGCCTGAGCACAAAGATCCCTGGTTCCACAGGTAACTTAAGTGCGGCGCATTTTGACAGGCCATCGGCAATGTCGTTCTGAGCTCTTGGGACATGCTCCATCTGTAGGCCGTCAAAGTGCTCTTCTAGCTTTCTCACTTCATCAACATAGGCCTCCATCAACGGACTCTGATAACTCTTGTTCACTTGGCGGACGACAAGCTGCGAGTCACCCCTGACAATGAGCTTCTTGATCCCAAGGTCTGCCGCGATCCTGAGACCGGCAAGCAAACCTTCATACTCTGCGGTATTGTTTGTTGCTTGATCCTTGGGAAAGTGCATCTGGACTACGTACTTGAGGTGCTGTCCGGTGGGTGCGACAAGCAGCACACCAGCACCGGCGCCTTGCAGCGAGAAGGCACCATCAAAGTACATCAGCCACTCTTTGCTTGCTTCCTTGACGGGGATGCTCATTTCTGGAATTTCTTCATCTGGTGTTGGCGTCCACTCTACTATGAATTCTGCCAATGCTCTGCTTTGGATAGTTGAAGTGCTCTCAAACTTGAGGCCAAAGCTTGACAGTTCCAGTGCCCACTCAACAATCCTGCCTGTTGCTTCTGGATTCTGCAGTATCCTCTTCAACGGAAAACGAGTGACAACTGTGATCTCATGTGCTTGAAAGTAATGGTGCAGCTTTCTCGAGGCCATGAGAAGGCCGAAAAGCAATTTCTCCACACCAGAGTACCTTGAACTAGCCCCCTGCAGAAGGGAACTGACAAAGTAAACTGGGCGCTGCACCATTCTCTTTCGTGTCTCCTCGCGCGCCTGCGCAGATCCATCTTTGTCGGGGCCAGAGCTTGTCGGGGAAGCCCCCTGCTTGTCGCTGGATGCGCCTGCCGTGGTTGATGGCTCATCATCTGCCTCCCTCTCTGCTACTAACGCAACACTAACCACTTGATTGGTTGCCGCTAGATATAGCAGCAACTTCTCTTGTGGCTTAGGTGCGACAAGTATTGGAGTGGAGGACAGGTATCTCTTCAAGTCTTGCAGCGCAGCCTCCGCTTCCGGAGTCCATTTCATTGGACCTGCCTTTTTCAATATTTTCAAAAACGGTAGGGCGCGCTCAGCAGACTTAGAGATAAACCTGCTGAGATCAGCCACGCAACCGGCAAGTCTTCGTACATCCTTGACGCGCTTCGGTGCTTCAATCTGCTCAATGGCCCTGATCTTGTCGGGATTGGCCTCAATTCCCCGCCGAGACACGAAGAACCCGAGAAGCTTGCCGGAAGGGACTCCAAACACACACTTCTCGTGGTTGAGCTTGAGGCTGATCTTGCGCAGATTTGCAAAGGTCTCGTCTAAATCTTGAGTCAGGGTTGCCATGTCTTTGCTCTTGACCACTATGTCATCCATGTAGGCTTCCACATTTCTGTGTATTTGTGGCTCAAGAGCGACATGTACTACCCTTGCAAATGTTGAACCAGCATTCTTCAAACCGAAAGACATCTATATGAAACAGTACGTGCCACATGGAGTGATGAATGCGGTCTTCTCCTCATCCTCTTCTGCCATGAAGATCTGATGGTATCCTGAGTATGCGTCAAGAAATGAAAGCAAGTCACATCCGGCCGTGGAGTCAACAATTTGGTCAATGCGCGGCAAGGGAAATGGGTCTTTGGGACAAGCTTTATTGACATCGGTAAAGTCGATACAAAGCCTCCATTTCCCGTTTGCCTTGCGCATGACTACAGGATTGGCCAACCACGTAGGATGGAGCACTCCTCTGACAAGGCTTGCTGCTTCCAACTTCTTGATCTCTTCTGCGATGAATTCTTGGCGCTCCACTGCTTGCTTCCTGACTTTCTGCTTGACGGGCCGCGCATGAGGACAGACGGCAAGGTGGTGCTCAATTACTTTCCTGGAAACACCGGGGATGTCAAACGGTTGCCACGCAAACACGTCGACGTTTGCCCGCAGGAAAGCAATGAGCGCGCTTTCCTATTTAGGGTCAAGAGTGGCACTGATGGTGAAGGTACCACCAGTGCCGTCCTCCTTGGCGGACACCTTCTTGGTCTCTGGCGGAGCTGCCATTGTCTTCTTACACTTGCCGGTGGAGCTCGATGGTGCGTCCTTGACGGTAGCGCAGCACTCCGAAGAGGTGCGCTTGCCAGAGTGGGCATCAGAACTCTTGCCAGACTTGGTCTTATTCTTCCCCCCCCCCCGGGAGCTTCAGCGGCAAGTGACTTGCGATCTGTTGCGGCTGCTGCTTCCCGGTAGATCTTGTCGGCGCAGATAAGGGCATCCTTCTTGTCGCCAGGGACAGAGATTACGCTTATCGGGCCTGGCATCTTTAGCATGTTGTATGTGTAGTGAGAGGCTGACATGAACTTGGCGAGTGCTGGACGGCCGAGTATCCCCTTGTAAGGCAGTGGAAAATCGGCAACGTCGAAGGTGACCCTCTTAGTCCTGAAGTTCAACTCGCTGCCAAATGTCACTGGCAACATGATCTTCCCCTTCGGCTTGCTCCTTCCAGGGTTGATTCCTTGGAATGTGCCGGTCTCTTCGAGCTCGCTGTCAGGGATCTGGAGTTTCTGGAGTACAGCAGAGGAGATCAGGTTCAAGCCGGCCCCGCCGTCAACTAGCATCTTAGTGACCTTGAGGTTGCGGATAGTTGGTGAAACCAACATCGGCAAGCACCTGACCGCAGTTGTGCGATCAGGGTGGTCCTCAATATCAAAGATGATAGGCGTGCTGGACCATTTCAGAAGCTTGCGTGACTCGACAGGTGGTTCTGCCGCATTGACTTCCCGCACCCACTGCTTGAGTTGGCGGTGTGAAGTATGCAGAGAAGCGCCGCCGTCAATGCACAAGACCTCTGTGGCTTTCTGGAACTCCTGCTCACTGGTCTCGACATCATCCATGTCTTCATCGTCGTCGTCATCTTCATCCTTGTCGCGGCTGCGGGGAGGTCTATCCCCTTGCCGCTGCTTGGCCTTGCCGCGGCGTCCTCCCCGGCCGGGGCGTTTCTTGCCGGATCCTCCATCACCTCCTTGGGCCTTCTCCTTGTCGCGTCGCTCGTATTCAGCCTTTTGCTGCTCAACAAGCTGCTCGACCCTCTTGTAGTTCTGGAGGTCATGGCCCTTGGTGCGGTGGATCTTGCAGTACTGCTTGTCGGTGCCGTCCTGCTTGTCGGCGGCCGCCACAGCCTGGCAGTTGGTGCATGCGGCAATCTCCTTGCCGGAGCTACCAACTTTGGCTTTCTTGGCGCCACCTTCGTTGCCGGACTTCTCAACGACTAGCACATATTTGCCTTTCTTCTTCCTGTTGTTCCGCCGCCGGTTTTTCTTTGCCGGGGCAGCATCCTCGCTGTCAGATCCTCCTGCTCCTGCATTCTCTCCGGGGAGTTTCCTCCCTCCTCAGCACGTGCACACTTGTCGGCCAGGGCATATAGCTCACTGACGTCTCTGATCTTGCACATCGCCATCTCCTCCCGCATCCTGCGGTTACGCACGTGCTGATGGAACGCGCTGATGACCGCGGCAGGGTGGACGTCTGGGATATTGTGTTGTACATGGCTGAATCTCTGAATGTACTTGCGCATGGGCTCTCCTTCCTTCTGGGCGAGCAGATGAAGGTCACTTTCTTGGCCATGAGGTTTGTGGCCGCCTGTAAAGGCGCCGACAAACTGATGGCATAGGTCTGCCCAGGAGGATATGGAGTTGTCCGGCAAGTGCATGAGCCAGGACCTGACGTTGGGCTTGAGCACCAGCGGGAAGTAGTTGGCAAGGATCTTGTCGTCCCGTCCCCCGGCAGCTTGCACCGCGATGGTGTAGATGCTGAGGAACTCCGACGGATGCGACTTGCCGTCGTACTTCTCGGGTACGTCTGGCTTGAAATTCTTCGTGCTGGGCCACTGGACTTGCCGCAGCTCACGAGTAAACGCAGGGCAACCTACCGCATATGGCAAGCCGCCTGGTTCCCCTGGCGCATGCATGTCGACAGAGGGCCCAGCGCGCTGGTCTGATTTACGCCGTGCTTCTCTTCGGCGCTCGATGCGAGTACGAGCGTCTTCTTGCTGTCGTTCGTGAAGAACTTGGCGCTGATCGCGACGAGCTCGCGGATCTGATGATGTGGTGGAGTCGCTGTCGAGGTGGATCCGGCGAGTCGGCGATCTTGGCCTTCGGGGCGGAGAGTGCACGGTGGTTGCACCTCCACCGGTCTTGTCGCCACCGGCTTGTGCCTGGCTGACTTGCCGCGGCTGCGATGTACTTGGCTGCCGCGGAGTGTCGCCGTTGGCAAAGCCGATGAGACTGTGAATGGTGGCCCTCCAATCGTCGATCTTGTCTGCCGTTGGAGGGTAGTCTAGGAGCAGTTGAGCTCGCGCCAAAGCTTCTGCTGGAGTGGAGGGTAGCGGTGGCGAACGGTGCGAGGAGCGGGATATGCTCGGACTTCTAACTATGTTAGAAGGAGCAGTATCCCGTCCAAATGACCATGCCTTGCTCGTGCCAGCATGTTGGCATGCATGCTGGTCTTGAACATTCCGAGACCCACCAGCTCGATCTTGGCCCAGCAAACGTATGGTACCGTGAGTACCATGACGCTACCGGTCCCGCACCTCCTGAGATGGGCGCGGTGCATGTACGGACGCCGAGGTCTTGGAGTGCGCTCGGTCGTTGTGGGAGCCGGCTACGCCGCCGATGGGCAGCGCAGCCTTGTCCTTGGACCTGGCAGCACCGTGAGCTCCCTCGTCGACGCCCGTTCTTCCGCGGGCGTCTACTCCACCAGTCGTTGGCTCCGGCGGTGGTGGGTTCGGCGCGGACGGAGCAGCTGCCTCCGAAGCCTTCTTCTTCGGCGGCATGTTGATGAAGATGATGAAGATCTAGCTCATGTGAACGCTGGATCAGGTTCACACAACCACGACGCCCCCTACCTGGCGCGCCAAAGATGTCGGGGAAACTGATCCACGAACACCTATGGGACCGGCGGACCGAGTCCCTTTCGGTTCGGCGGGGGGCGGAGATCGCACGAAGAGCAGATCGAGGCGAAACACACGAGCAGTTTACCCAGGTTCGGGCCGCACGGATGCGTAAAACCCTACTGCTGCTTTGTGGTTTGTATTGAGTTCTTGCTCGGGAGCGCTGAGTGCTACAGTACACACCAGCGGCTAGCGAGACCAAGCGTGAGAGTTCTTCTGCCTCGAACCCCCCTCTACGTTGCGCATGGGCCTCCTTTTATATGCTCAAGAGGTCACCGACAGGTGGCAACGCAGATAAGGGTAAGAATGGAAAGGTGTTGCGGTTGGTACAACTACTTGTACAGTGTATCATACCTAACCCTGATGGCAGGGTACAAAGGCATTGAATGCCCGTCTGCGTCGCCCAAACAGTGCAAAAAGGGACCATCAGGGACGCCACCGTTCGCCACGACGGCAACCTTGTCAGCGCCGCTTGCCACCGCGCACCGCTGGCTGCACAACCTCCCGCCACGTACGCCTGGAAGGGTCCCAGAGCGACACGTTGGCGGATGTGCTGGAGCGTGGGTACAGAGTGGTAGCTTGCCGCGGCAAGCGCCTTGCCGCGGTCGATGTCTTGTCGCGTCCGGAAGCTTGTCGCTCACCGGGCCTTGCCGGGACGCGTGGCGCGTCGCGGCAGGTTCCTCGAGATGCCTTGGTTGGCCTTCCTGGCAAGCTCCTCTCGCCGGGGTCTTGTGCCTTGAGTGGCCTTCCCGGCAAGCTCCTCTTGTCGGGGCCTTGTCTTCTTGGCTTGAATACTTTGTTCTTGAATGGCTCAAAAGGAACCACAGAGGACCTTGGCGGTCACCCGGCAAGCCTTGCCGCGGGATGTTGCGACTGCCCGTGCACAAGTTCGGGGTACTAGGGTACCCCTACTCTAGTACACCGACATACGTACTCCCCCAAGCTTAGGCTTTTGGCCTAAGTTGGTCTATGGCCAATATTGGCCTGATGGATATCCAAAGTCGTAGTTGGGGTTGTACTGAGATGCAGCGGCTACCGCCTAATGAGCTGCATCCTAAAGGCGAGCTACCCTTGTCCTCTCCTGATACTCATTTGCCTCCTCCCTGGTTATAGTATATCTCCCTTTTGCCTGAAAGTCAAAGAAGGTAGGAGTAGGGAGAGCAATATGGACAGTGCGACGCCTGTCAAAGATTAGTCGATACTGGAGGGACTGCTCATCCCTTGATGGCGAATCATGGCATTATAATCTAAATAAGCATGAGGCAACTCCACATCATTCTCGTGTATGGGCACATGAAGATAATTAGCCAAGCGAGTTGCATAAATTCCACCAAATAGATCGCCATTTAAACCATTATGATGTAGCCTATGTGCAACAATGGCCCCCAAATTATATTTTCTATCACCTAATACCACACTTTTGAGGACACTAAGATCTGGTACACACATGTGGCAAGCGTCATCTTTACTGTTAATGCACCTACCAATGAACAGAGCAAAATAATGTATAGCGGGAAAATGAATGCTCCCCATGGTGGCTTGGGTGACTTCCCTAGATTCCCCCACAATAATACTAGCTGGAAAGTCTTTACACTCAGATTTGTGAGGTTCACCAACACTACCCCACTGTGGAAGTTTACAAGTCCATAGTATAAGATTTATCATAAAGATCAAACAAGATAGTGGGAGAGTTACGTGAACATGTGAATTTAAACCTTCTAACAAAGGTATCAGTTAAGTACTGGTATTGGGGGCACTTAACTAACTCGAAGTTCTCAATATCCGCATTACGCACATACGTGTAAAATTCTTCCTTGATACCTGCCCGGATCATAAACTGTTCTCACGGCCATTCGCAGGGCCGCACTTGACCTTCCCTTGGTAACTCGTTATCTGGCTCGCGTATCGCGAGCCTTGGTCCTTGCTTCCTTGAGGAACCACATTGAAAGGTTTTCCTATGCATTTTTTCTGGAATATTTTTGAAATTTTTAGTGACTCAAGATAAAATTGAACCAAACTCAACAAGGTTGATAGCAACTACTCCTACAAGTGCCTAGAGACTATATCATGCATTCGAACTACTTGGAACCACATAAATTTGACATGCAAGCTCAAGAACGGGGTCACCTAAGTAGCAAAAATTTGCAATAAATAAAGCACTAGAACAAAAACTAATTGGACCAATGGAGGAGTCACATACCAAGGAACAATCTCCACAATAGGCACATCCTCACAAATACCGACAGGTATAGCAGTTGATTTATTGGCCATTTGCAAAGATATTTCAGTAGGTGTCAACTTACTCAAGTCAAGTCTACGATATAAAGAGAGAGGCATAACACTAACACCAGCTCCAAGATCACACAAAGCCGTTTTAACATAGTTTCTTTTGATGGAGCAAGGTATAGTGGGTACTCGTAGATCTCCTAGTTTCTTTGGTATTCCACCCTTAAAAGTTTAATTGGCAAGCATGGTGGAAATTTCAAATTCAGGTATCTTTCTTTTATTGGTAATAATATCTTTCATGTACTTAGCATAAGGATTTGTTTTAAGCATATCAGTCAAACGCATACGCAAAAAGATAGGTCTAATCATTTCAGCAAAGCGCTCAAAATCCTCATCATCCTTTTTCTTGGATGGTTTAAGATGAAAAGGCATGGGTTTTTGAACCCATGGTTCTCTTTCCTTGTCGTGCTTCCTAGCAACAAAGTCTCTCTTATCATAACGTTGATTCTTTGATTGTGGGTTATCAAGATCAACAGCAGGTTCAATCTCTACATCATTATCATTACTAGGTTGAGCATCATCATGAACATCATCATTAATATTATCACTAGGTTCATGTTCATTACCAGATTGTGTCTCAGCATCAGAAACAGAGATATCATTGGGATTCTCAGGTGTGTCAGCCACAGGTTTACTAGAGGCATGCAAAGTCCTATCATTTTTCTTTTTCTTCTTCTTAGAAGAACTAGGTGCATCTAAATTAGCTCTCTGAGAATCCTTCTCAATTCTCTTAGGTTGGCCTTCAGGATACAGAGGTTCCTGAGTCATTTTACCACCTCTAGTCATAACTCTAACAACATTATCATTTTTCTTACTATTCATTCATTGAGCAAACCATTTTGTGCTTTAAGTACTTGTTCTACTTGAGTGGTAACCATAGAAGCATGTTTACTAATGAGTATCAATTCACCTTTAACTCTAGACATATAATCACTCAAGCGTTCTATCATATAAGCATTACGTTGAAATTGTCTACCAACATAAGCATTGAAGTTTTCTTGCTTCACAATAAAATTGTCAAACTCATCTAAGCATTGGCTAGCAGACTTATAACGAGGAATATCACCTTCATCAAATCTATAAAGAGAATTTACATTTACTACCTGTGTCGGGTTATCAAGACCATGTATTTCTTCAATAGGTGGTAAATTCTTAACATCTTCGACTTTAATACCTTTTTCTTTTATACATTTCTTTGCCTCTTGCATATCTTCAGGACTAAGAAATAGAACACCCCTTTTCTTCGGAGTTGGCTTAGGGGCTGGTTCAGGAAGTGCCCAATTATTTTTATTTGTCAACATATTATTCAATAGTAATTCAGCTTGATCAACTATTATTTCCCTGAAAACACAACCAGCACAACTATCCAGGTGGTCTCTGGAAGCATCGGTTAGTCCATTATAAAAGACATCAAGTATTTCATTCCTCTGAAGAGGATGATCAGGCAAAGCATTTAGTAATTGGAGAAGCCTCCCCAAGCTTGTGGGAGACTCTCTTCTTCAATGTGCACAAAATTATATATTTCCCGTAAGGCAGCTTGTTTCTTATGAACGGGAAAATATTTAGCAGAGAAGTAATAAATCATATCCTGGGGACTACGCACACAACCAGGATCAAGAGAACTAAACCATGTCTTAGCGTCACCCGTTAACGAGAATGGAAATAACTTACGGATATAGTAATAACGAATCTTTTCCTCATTGGAAAACAGGGTAGCTATATCATTCAACTTAGTAAGATGTGCCACAACAGTTTCAGATTCATAGCCATGGAAAGGATCAGATTCAACCAAAGTAATTAACTCAGGATCAACAGAGAAATCATAATCCTTATTAGTAACAAAGATAGGTGAAGTAGAAAAAGCAGGGTCATATTTCATTCTAGCATTCAAAGACTTTTCTTTCTGTTTAGCTAATAATTTCTTAAGATCGTATCTATCATTGCAAGCAAGAAAGTCTCTAGCAGTTTTTGATACGTCCATTTTGCATCATGCTTATATGTTGATATTTATTGCATTATGGGTTGTTCTTACATGTTTTGTCACAATACTTATGCCTTTTCTCTCTTATTTTACAAGGTTTACATGAAGAGGGAGAATGCCGGCAGCTGGAATTCTGGGCTGGAAAAGGAGCAAACTCTGAAAACCTATTCTCCACAACTCCAAAAGCACTGAAACTCAACAGAACGCCGTTTCAGAAAATATAAAAACTATCTGGCGAAAGAAGTCCACGAGGGGGACCACCGGCTGCCCACGAGGGTGGGGGGCGCGCCCCCCTTCCCAGGGCACGCCCCCCTGCCTCGTGGGCCGGCCGGAAGGCCCCCGATGCCCATCTTCTCCTATATGAGGTGTTTTGACCTAGAAAAAATCATAAGGAGGCTTTCGGGACCAGACGCCGCCGTCTCGAGGCGGAACCGAGGCGGAAACCAATCTAGGGCTCCGGCGGAGCTGTTCTGCCAGGGATTCTTCCCTCCGGGAGGGGGAAATCATCACCGCCGTCATCACCAACAACTCTCCCATCTTGGGGAGGGCTATCTTCATCAACATCTTCACCAGCACCATCTCCTCTCAAACCCTAGTTCATCTCTTGTATCCAATCTTTGTACCCAAACCTCAGATTGGTACCTGTGGGTTGCTAGTAGTGTTGATTACTCCTTGTAGTTGATGCTAGTTGGTTTGTTTGGTGGAAGATCATATGTTCAGATCCATTATGCATATTGATTCCCGTCTGATCATGAACACTATTATGTCTTGTGAGTAGTTACTTTTGTTCCTGAGGACATGGGAGAAGTCTTGCTATTAGTAGTCATGTGAATTTGGTCTTCGCTCGATATTTTGATGAGATGTATGTTGTCTCTCCTCTAGTGGTGTCAGGTGAACGTCGACTAGATGACACTTCACCATTATTTGGGCCTAGAGGAAGACATTGGGAAGTAATAAGTAGATGATGGGTTGCTAGAGTGACAGAAGCTTAAACCCTAGTTTATGCGTTGCTTCGTAAGGGGCTGATTTGGATCCATATGTTTCAGGCTATGGTTAGGTTTACTTTAATACTTCTTTTGTAGTTGTGGATGCTTGCATTAGAGGTTAATCATAAGTGGGAGGTTTGTCCAAGTAATGGCAGCACCCAAGCATCGGTCCACCCACATACCAAATTATCAAAGTACCGAACGCGAATCAGATGATCGTGATGAAAACTAGCTTGACGATAATTCCCATGTCTCCTCGGGAGCGCTTTCCTTTATATAAGAGTTTGTCTAGGCTTGTCTAGAAAAAGGATTGGGCCACCTTGCTGCACCTTATTTACTTTCATCTTTTGTCACTTGCTACCAATTACCTTATCACAAAACTATTTGTTACCTATAATTTTAGTGCTTGCAGAAAATACCTTACTGAAAACTGCCTATCATTTCCATCTGCTCCTCGTTGGGTTCGACACTCTTACTTATCGAAAGGACTCCGATAGATCCCCTACACTTGTGGGTCATCAGTTTCTTCATCCATAACATAAGCCTCAGGAATAACAGGCAATTCATATCTAGGGGAAGAATATTCATCATCACTTTCATCAATATTTTCAGTTTCAATATTTGCATTCTCCCTAACCTTATCAATGTGTTCATCTAGAAATTCACCTAGTGGCACAGTATTATCAAGCATAGAAGTAGTTTCATCATACATAGCAGAAGTGGCATCATCAATAACATGCGACATATCAGATTCAATAGCAGGAGTAGGTGTCGCAAGTTTACTCATAATAGAGGGTGAATCAAGTGCAGAGCTAGATGGCAGTTCCTTACCTCCCCTCGTAGTTGAGGGACAAATCTTAGTTTTTGAGTCTTTAAAGTTCTTCATAGTGATCAACAGATATAAATCCCAAGTAACTCAAAGAATATAGCTATGCTCCTCGGCGACGGCGCCAGAAAATAGCCTTGATAACCCACAAGTGTAGGGGATCACAACAGTTTTCGAGGGTAAAGTATTCAACTCAAATTTATTGATTCGACACAAGGGGACCAATGAATACTCTCAAGTATTAGCAGCTGAGTTGTCAATTCAACTGCACCTGGAAACTTAGTATCTGTAGCAAAGTAGTTTAGTAGCAAAGTAATATGGAAGTAACGGTAACGATAGCAAAAGTAGCGATAGTGTTTTTGTAGTGATTGTAAGAGTAGCAGCGGAAAAATAAATAAGCAACAAGCAATATGTGAAAAGCTCGTAGGCATTGGATCTGTGATGGATAATTATGTTGGATGTGATTCCTCATGTAATAGTTATAACATAGGGTGACATAGAACTAGCTCTAGTTCATCAATGTAATGTAGGCATGTATTTCGAATATAGTCATACGTGCTTATGGAAAAGAACTTGCATGACATCTTTTGTCCTACCCTCCCGTGGCAGCGGGGTACTAATGGAAACTAAAGGATATTAAGGCCTCCTTTTAATAGAGTACCAGAACAAAGCATTAACACATAGTGAATACATGAACTCCTCAAACTACGGTCAACACCGGGAGTGGTCTCGACTATTGTCACTTCGGGGATGCCGGATCATAACACATAGTAGGTGACTATTGACTTGCAAGATAGGATCAAGAACACATATATTCATGAAAACATAATAGGTTTAGATCTGAAATCATGGCACTCGGGCCCTAGTGACAAGCATTAAGTGTAGCAAAGTCATAGCAACATGAATCTTAGAACATAGTGGATACTAGGGATCAAGTGCTAACAAAACTAACTCGATTACATGGTAAATCTCATCCAACCCATCACCGTCTAGCAAGCTTACGATGGGATTACTCACGCACGGCGGTGAGCATCATGGAATTGGTGATGAAGGAAGGTTGATGATGACGACGGCGACGATCTCCCCTCTCTGAAGCCCCGAACGGACTCCGGATCAGCCCTCCCGAGAGAGATTAGGGCTTGGCGGCGGCTCCGTATCGTAAAACGCGATAATTCCGTCTCCCTGATTTTTTTTCTCCCCAAAAGTGAATATATGGAGTCGGGGAAGACGTCGATGGAGCAACAGGGGGCCCACGAGGCAGGGGGCGGACCCCCACCCTCGTTAATAGGGTGTGGGCCCCCTGGTCTGGTTCTTTCTGCAGATATTTTTAATATATTCTAAAATAATTCTCCGTTGAATTTCAGGTCATTCCGAAAACTTTTATTTCTGCACAAAAATAACACCATGGCAGTTCTGCTGAAAACAGCGTCAGTACGGGTTAGTTCCATTCAAATCCTGCAGGTTAGAGTCCAAAACAAGGGCAAAAGTATTTGGAAAAGTAGATACGTTGGAGACGTATCAGGCCCCAATCACCTGCGGCCTTGGTCGACGCGTGGCGACTGATTGGACGTGGGCTTCTCCGGTTCCCCACGCTGCCTCGGCAACTGTCCGACTTAACGAGACCCTACTGCATGCATAGAAAAATCATCATTACGTGCGATCGTGGAGGCCGGCGGTTGGCCTCCCCTAGCTATAAATGAGGAGAGGGCGAAGCCCCCGTTGCTCATCTCCTTCTTCTTGCCGCCTGCCCTTTCTTACTTCTCCTTGCCATGCCGGCTTGTCGTGACGCCCATGGCGCCGATAAGGAGATTCTCTGCCGCTGAGAAGGAAAAAACCTGCGAGGAGCGGGGACCACTTCCGCGAAGAAGAGGTTCAGCCGCCCCCGCTACGCCGGCACCCCACACCGCTCGCATCATGGTCGAGGTGGCCAAGCTGTGGTCACACGGGCCACCGGCCCCCAAACCCACGCCGAGGGCTCCTCGTGCGAGTTCGTGGTGTGGGCAATGATGCCACCGCCTTCTTGGATCCGGCTCCCGAGGTTCTTCGCGGAGCTAATGCCGGCGACGAGTCTTGCTGAGCTGTGGTTGCAGCACGCTGGGGGCTGCAGCCAAGCTTCGAAGGCAGTGGTCGAGGTCGTCCCCTAGCCGGTGTCTTCATGAATCGAGGATGGGGGGAAGTCACCCGCGCGTGCCGTTCTGATGGAGCCTCTGTCATCCACTTTGAGTTCGACGGCGCCTCCACGTTGTTCTTCAAGGTCTTTGACGGGTAAGGCCACCGTCTGGAGTGTTGTCCTAGAGGGAGCCACCAGGGTGGCGCGGCAGCATGCGCTGGGCCTGCCCTCGGCCCTGCCGATAGCTCCCCTAGCAGCAGCGACAGCCCTGGGAATGCAGCAGCTCTCCCGAGCCTGACGACTCTCCACAGACAAGCGACGACAACTATGCACCACTGAGCTCACGCTGCGCCCGGAGCACGACAGCGGCATTAGCCCGTCATCGTCGATGACCTAGGTGGGGTTGGTGTTGGCCTCTCGTGGCCCTCTGTTGATGATGGCGTCGGCGGTAGCAGCCGCGGTTAGGGCCCCTCGAGATCTCCTTCTTTTGTTCCCTGTGAGGAATCAAAACGAACCCCGTAGGGTGTGTAAAGGACCTGTAATGCTTTTGCTCCGATGTTTATTATTCCCATTACGAAACGATGGTTGCAAGTCTTGCTTCGGCACTGCCCCCCCCCCCTTCGTCATTATAGTTGCTTTGTGCTCTACGCCGGCGGGTCCCAGTCCCTAGGCAAGCTTTAGCCGTCGCAGGTATGCCAGGTCGCGATGTCGTGGTCAAGGCTAGGAGGTGAGCGGCCCGTGGTCCGGTAAGAGCTCCTGACGCGCGATTCTCAAGAAGCCCCCCTTGGCGTGCAAGAAACTTCTCGGAGGCTAAAAAGGAAGGCGGCATTGTTGGAGCAGGACTGCAAAAATCGTGGCATCACGCTAATTTGAATGTGTGACTTATCTTGATGGGCCTGAGGTGGTTCTCCGTCCGGTGCGCCTGGTCCGCGCTTAGGCGGTAGTGTGGCTAAGATTTCGCGATTTTCTTCCCGCTTGTTTTAGTGTTTTGTGTCGGCAGAGCCCGGCCCCGTGCATACCTCAGCCACCGCTGGCTCGTCGAGATCGCCAGGACGAGGCCAAGGGGTGAGGGGCTACGTGACCAGTTAGGCTCCTGAGTCACGATGCTCAGGATTCCCCCTTGACGTACGAATAGCCCTCGGGAAGGAAATGCGAAACTAGGCCTTAGCGTTCCCCGCCGGCCTCCCCCTTTCTCGCTCTTCTAGATGCTTTGCGTCCTCGGGTCCCGACCCTCGAGCAGAGCTCAGCCGCCGCTGGTATGCCAGGTCGCATTGCCGTGGTCAAGGCCAGGGGTGAGGGCTGGAGAGTCAGTAGGAGTTCCTGAGACGCGATGCTTAGGAGCCCCCCTTTAACGTGCAAGCGAATTACGTGAGAAGGGGATAGCCGACAGAGCCGCCTGTAGCTAGGCTCCAAAGACTCATGCGGGTTAGTTTGACGAAATAGCATAGTTCACAATCGCGTCTGCCGCCATGCCACTGATCTTTCCGTAGGAAGATGAAGGCACTAAGGATCCGCTGAGGTGACGTACGCGAGGCGGGCCGCGAGTCAGAGCTCGATCGCATAGATTTATCAGCATTGCAGGGATGAACCAGAGCACAAGCGTCATGCCAGCGTGTGTAGCCCCCGTTGCGGGATGAGCAGGAGTCCGGTCAGCAGCGCGGGAGGACACAAAAGGTGGTGAGTGAGCATGTGATGATCATAAGGTAACTCATGGGAGGATACAACCTAATTTTGGTAATGCGAGTGCGATACGTGCCACAGGGATGTACCCATAAGGCCTGGGGATGATGCTGCCCGAGGGGCGCCCCCAATAGAGTAAGCATAAAGATGCAAAAGGATACGCATCGCAGGGACAGGCCCGTGCAACTTGGGGATGATGCAGCCCGAGGGGCGCCCCCAACTGAACAAACTGAAACAGCGTCACCTAGCACCGTTGCTGGAGACATGTTGGTGTAGCTGAAGACACTTGCTACAGACTCATGAGCCGCCTGACTCCGGGACCTCGTGAGGCTCCTGAGGTTCCGAGAGCTCGCGAAGAATCGTCGCCACCTCCGCCAGGATCTCCTGATGCCTGGCCTCGTGAGCCGCCAGGATGTCCCGCATGTGGCGTTATTGCTGGGCTTCCTGGTTCGGCAAGCCGAAGGGCGTGCGAACGTAGCTGTGAGGAGGGCCCTCACACCGGCCCACCTGAGACGGCCAGTAGAGATCCTGAGACATGGCTCTGTTGAGTCCTGGGATGTTGACGCATACGCGCAGCCTGTCGCCCGAGCCTAGGACGATAGCTGCACTTGGTGGTGTGGAGCGGCACTCGCCTCGCATTGCCCTCGGTACCTGCAAGTCTTCGATGGTCTGGTTGATGAACTCCTGAGCACTTGGCCCTTCGCGCCTTGTGCTCTCGAGAGGGAAGTGTGCGGTGAAGCATGCCTCCACATGGTGCCCGGTGCCTCCCTCGTGACATTGGCTAGGTCGGAGGCCCTCCAGAGGAGAGCCCTCGAGCTCAACCTGAGAGGGGCGCCTGGCGCGCCTCCCTATGCAAGGGAGGGAGGCGCCCCATCCACGGCCACGGATCCTGAGGCGCGGCCGTCGGGTGATGCTTCCTCATGAGGCTGCAGGGCGAGCAACTGCTTCTTCTTCTTCGGGATGGATTCAGGGGGTAGATGATGCCTTCGTTGTCTGGGTCCTCGACTGCCGTAGCCTGGTAGGCGTGCTCAAGGGAGGATACAACGTCCTTTTCCTCACACACGATAGTGATGATGTCACGACTTCCTGGCATCCTGAGGACATTGTATCCATGGTGAGTCACCGCCATGAACTTGGCCAGGGCCGGATACCCAAGGATGGCATTGTATGGGAGACAGATGTGGGCGACGTAGAAGTCGATGAGCTCGGTGCGGTAGTTGTCGCGGCTGCCGAAGGTGACGGGGAGCCGGATCTTCCCGGTTGGGGTGGTAGAGCCATCGGTCACTCCCGAGAAATTCTTGTTGGGCTGTAGCTGGTCATATGGCACTTGGAGACGGTCAAACGTGTCGGCGGAGAGAACATTGAGCCCTGCACCGCCATCGATGAGGGTTTTGGTGACTTGGACGTTGCTCATGATGGGTGAGTAGAGCATCGGGAGTGCGCCGGCGGTTGCCGCGCACTTGAGCTGGTTAGCTAAGATGAAGGTGATGGTGCACTTGGACCACTTTAGCGGCTGCGTGGCTTCTAGCCTGGGAAGAGCTGCGTTCACTTCCCGGGCAAACTGCTCGAAGATGCGCTAAGAGGCTGGAGCCTACGCACTGCCCAAGATGCGGACGATGGTGCGAGGCTCTTGGAAGCCCACAACCCCTTCATCATGATCGTCGTTCTTCCTTGGTGGTGGTGGCAGCGGAGGGAGGCCGGCCTTGCCCTGAGGGCGGTCCTCACGAGGTTGGTCCCTCCAGGCGCCCTCGCAAGGCTGGTCGTGCCAGCGGTCCTCACGAGACTGATCGCACCACTCCTGACGGGGGCCGTGATCGTCCCAGCGCCCTCCAGTTCAGCTTCCTCCATGGTCGTAGCCTCGGTCGTTGCGCTCGAGGCGTCGGCTGAAGCGCCCGTCGCGGATGGCCCTGAGCTCCTAACAGTCGTTGATGTTGTGGCTGTGCATGTTGTGGAAGGCGCAGAACGGCCGGCTGCCCTTGGACGACTTTGGGTGGTCACGGCTGCGCTTCATCTATGGTTCTACCGTGAACACGGCCACCCCCTTGCGCTTCACGTCTTTAGCCTTGGCCTTCTTGTCTTCTGGGTCAGCAGCGGGGAGCTCGACGAGGGAAAGGCGCCCTTTCTCACCTCTCGCGCACTTGGTCGCTATGTTGAACAGCTCCAGGGTTGTGCACAGGTCCTCGTGGATGGCGAGCTCCTCCTTCATCTTGACATTGTGGATGCCATCGGAGAATGCTAAGATGATGGCCTCGTCTGTCACCTTGGGAATCTTGAGGCGGACGTTGTTGAAGCGCTGGATATACTTTTCCAGGGTTTCCCCTGCTGCTGCTTGACGCACCGCAGGTCACCCGCTGCTGGCGGGCGGTCGCGAGTGCCCTGGAAATTGGCGATGAAACGCTCGCTCATCTCACCCCAGGAGAAGATTGATCCCACGGGCAGGTTCAGGAGCCACGAGCGCGCCCCATCTTTGAGAGCCATGGGGAACCAGTTCGCCATAATTTACTCGTCGCCGTTGGCCGCCTCGATGCTCAGCTCGTAAAGCTACAGGAACTCAGCAAGGTCAGGGGCGCCATCGTAGCGTGGAGGCAGGTCTTGCTTGAACTTCCCGGGCCAGATCACGCTGCGTAGCTCAGCAGCAAAGGCTCGGCAGCCTGTTGTGCCCACCGGATCCCGTTGTGGAGGCATATCTTGGTCTTGGTTCTCATGCGCCGCCATCACAGGGGGCGCACGATCTCTACGTGGTGGTGGTGGGAGTGCAGGAGCTCCTCCTTGCGGCCGCTGGACCTCCTGACAGCTTCCTTCTTCATGCGGGGCGCTCCGCGTGGTGGGTCGCGCCACGGGACCGCATGCCTTGGAGTGAGGGCGACGTCCTGACATGGAGGTGGCGGAGGTGCTTCATGAGCCACGTCGCCCGCAAAGGGAGGCGGGCGAGGTAGCGAGAGGGACGGTGCAGGAGAGCCCCCAGCGGCGCTGACGAGTTTGGCGATGCGGTCCAGCCAGTCCTCGTAGAAGTCGTTGACGGGGTGGTAGCGCAGGAGCTCACGTGCCATGAGCAGCACAGCATGCGCGTCCGCGGGTCCGCGACGACCGTGGGACGACAAGCAGGCTAGACTCACCGACGGGGTAGCGGTGCGTCCATCCCGCCGCACCGAGGGGTGCAGCGATAAGGCTTGCTGCTCATGCTTCGTCGGGCCGGTGGCTGCATTGGCGACAGGTGATGGAGAACGGCAGGGGGTCTGCCGGCGGGAGCCGTCTGGGCGGCGAGGGCGGCCCGCTGCTCAGCATGAGCTCGACGACCATCAGCCAAGGAAGCAGTGGAGCGGTGATGCGTCGACCGACGGAAGAGAGGTTTCAGCGCACCCCTACCTGGCACGCCAAATGTCGGATTTTGGGTTCCGCAAACCCTAGAGAGGTTCGAACTCTAGGGTGCGCATGAAGAACACTCTCTCCCTAGCGTGCTCGCCCTGTGATTCCACGGCCATGCTGGACGAACTCAAGGAACAAGAGACACAGGGGTTTATACTGGTTCGGGCCACCTTGCGGTGTAATACCCTACTCCAGTGTGTGTGGTGGATTGCCTCGTGGGGCTGAGGATGAACTAGTACAATGGATGAACAGCATCGGGAGGAGAGGTGTTCTTGGGCTCGGATGAGCTCGTGGTGTGGTAAGGGTGGAATGGGTTCGATCCCTTCTATGGTCGGATCAGCTCAAAATGAGATGCCCCCCTATGGTGGTGGCTAGGTCCTATTTATAGTGGCCTTGGTCCTGTTCCCAAATATCGGCGAGAAGGGATCACACAATGGCCAAATTTGAAGGGGAACAGCCAGTACAAACTATCCTGACAAAAGCGGTCTTGGCCTGTGTAACACCCCGGATGTAACAATTCCATTTATGGCAATATGATCTTCATTGACTTAATCAATTCCATTCTGGGCTCTTCCTTCATGTCGGGTTTCTTCGTTTTGTCGTGTGCGTGTGTGCATATCATCCATGTCATGTCATCATGTGCATTGCATTGCATTCGTGTTGTCACTTGCACCCGGTCATGCTCGTCTCTTCCCGTTGTTCGTTTCGAGTTCCGACACTCACACACGTGCCCGTGGCACCTCCAAGTCCTTCTCTCGTATGTCGTCGTGGAACGTTCTCGGAATGAGGTGAGACTTGTCGTACGTTGTTGTTTTGGTACGTGTAGGCCGCCTACCAAGTTTCGTCGCATTTGGAGGTCGTTTGATACTCCAACGGTTAACCTAGTAGGCTAAAAGCCTCTCTCTCTTTTGGCCCAACACCCCTCCACAATAGCCCATTAACCCAGCACAACCACTTCCATCCTCTCGGTCGTCGGATCATGATCGTGTGGGGAAAATCGCACCTCATTTGGACACTCCTAGATCCCTCTACCTATTAAAAGGCCCCATCCCCTCCATTTTCGGGCAAAACCCTAGCTCCTCCTCCTCCGCGCCGCGCCGGACACGTCTGCCCGGCGCCGGAGACGTCCGCTCCGCCCCCTCAGCCACTTTGCGTCCGCCACGTCAGCGTCGCGCCTCCTTCTCTCTCCCCTCCGCCGCCGACCTGCCGGGGCCCGAGTCGGGCCCCCCGGCCCACTTCGCCGCGCCGCCCCAGCCCGCTTCGCCCCGCCGCCCGGGCACATGCCACCGCGTCGGTCGCCGCTGCGCCACCCGCGCCGGCGTCAGCGCGCTCGTGCCGCCGTGACCGGCCCCGCCGCCGCCCTCCGCGTCTCCAACCGCCGCCGCGGAGCTTCTATGCTGCCGCCGCCACGGCACCGGCCGCCGCCGCCCCGCCGGGCCACGTCCCCGCCTCACCGGCCTCTTCTGCACCATTCCGGCCGCCGCGCCGCTGTCCCCAGCTGCTTCTCTAGTGAGCCGCCGCCGGAACCGTCCCGGTCTGGATCCACCAGGAGGGTGGATCTGATCCACCAAGTCCGTGATCCAAACGCCACCAGCGCCCGGATCCCTCCGTTCTGAATCCGTCCCATCCCGCATTGACTATTCGCGGAGGTGAAATATCACTAAGTCCCGGATCTGTTAAATGTCTTGCCTCCTTCATCATGTGATAACTTTGTGCTCGGTGCTCCGTTTTGCGCGTATGATATATCAAAATGTTCGTCTCGACATGCTCTACATGTTAGCATCAGTTTCATGCATGATAGGGATCATATAGTTAGCTTAAACTTCATGGAAAGAGTGCTTCGTGATGAAATTGTTTCAGCACTTGTTGTGTGTTTAAATTTGTTGGCATGTTCGTGGGCTAGTAACTTTGTGCATGTTGGTCCGAATGAGGTGAATGATATGTCCAGATGTTCGTTGTGAAGTGCTCTACATGATGGTTGATGTAGCATTCATGTTAGGTGTCATATTTCCCTGGTTATCTATGTCGCAAAAGTGTATTTGGCTGATAAGTCTCTGCACTTGTTATGAGATGAGGTTTTGTCTTGCTTGTGTACATTAATCCATGTGTCATATGTGCTAGGTGTCTCCATGAGTTTTGCTCTTTAGAATGTGCTCTACATGATAGATTCATTTTCATGCCATGATATGTCTTAAGATGAGTGCATCTAGCTTGTTAACATGCCATCGTGATGTTAAATTTCTGCTAAGTGCGAATTTGTTAATTTTTATGCCATGTTTCCATGATGCCACTGTCATTATTGTGCATGTTTAGAGTTGCCCAGTGGGTGTTCCTTGATGTATATGTTATGCTGTAGGTATCCATGCTCTTGTTTGCCATAATGCCATGTTGTAGCTTGTTGTTTTCATGCTCTCAAGTTGCTATAAAATGTTTCTGTCAGCATGTTATCAACAAGTTCAGTTTTGCCATGTGAATAGCTAGTGTTCTATGCACCCTATGCCAATGTTCTTACCATGAGTAGCTTCTTAAATATGTCTTCTTGTTGATGGTTATCTTCACATGTCATGTTATGCTTTGAGTTGAGTTGCACAAGCTTGCAAACATGCCTACATGTTGTAATTTATGCCATGCCCAGTTTTTCTCTAAGTCTGGATAAACTTATTGAATCTTGCCATGCTTGTTTAATTGTGTTCCAGCAAGTTTTTGGGTGTGCTCTAAGTTCACGCTTGTTAAGTATCATGTCTATTTCACATCCATGCCTTTTGTCTTCATGTTTGGGTGTTGTAGCATATTTATTTCTTGCTCCAAAGATGCCATATTGCTGTAAACTGCAGTTTTGCATTGCATCTTGTATTGCTTGCCATTTGCAAACCATGCATCCGTTTCCCGTGATCTTTATATTGATTTCGACCGAAATCTTCCCATCTATCCAGTGGCTTACTTGGTTACCCAAGATAAGGCCATTTCCATCACCTTCTCCTTAGGCTCGAGAGCATCCTCATGCATATGCACATCATACTTGCATCCCATGACATGTCTTGCATCATGTTGATTGTGCATTGCACCGTGTTTGATAGTGTGCCGTTGTTGTGCTCTTGTGTTGGGTAGAGCCGGGAGCTGATACCGAGTTCGAGGACCTTGTCGAGACTGAGTTCGAGGAGCCGTCTTACCATCCCACCGACCACTTACCAGGCAAGATGACCATTCCCTGATATCACCTCTATCTTTGCCTATGCTAGTTGTCTTGTTCTTTTTGATATGCCTCGATGCCCATTCCTATTTGCCAGCCTCCTATTGTTGCCATGAAACACCCTAACCGCCTTCCTAGCAAACCGTTGTTTGGCTAAGTATGCATTGCTCAGCCCCTCTTATAGCATTTTTAGTTGCAGGTGAAGTTCTGAAGACTGCTCTATGATGAACTTGTTTGGGATAACACAATATATATACCTGATAAACTACTGTACCTATATATTGGCTATGGGTCGAAGGCTAGGCCTTCTGCTTGGTGTTTTGTTCCACTCAGGCGACCTTAGGAACCGATAAACTGGTGTAAGGTTCCTTGATTTTGCGTTCCTAACACAGTTGGGGTTTATCGGCCCCCCTTGATAATTCGCTCTGTTTAAAGCTTTTCCAGTAAGGCCCAACACTGGTTTTACATTTTCCTAATAACTAAAACTAGCATAGGGCGTTGCAAACACGAGTTCTTAATTAACAACCCGGGCTAGTGTGTTGGTCCAAACTGGGCAGCCTGCGGGGCCGACTTGAGGCAACTCAAGGTTCTGGTTCTACCGTAGCTTTTCCCATCCGGTCGTGGCCTGAGACGAGATACGCGCGGCTACTATCAGGGTGTCGGCACGCCGGGAGGTCTTGCTGGATTAGTTTTACCTTTGTTGAAATATCTTGAGCACGGGATTCCGAGAATACTCGAGTCTTCTCACTTTGGAGTTGCGACTCCGCCGATCGTGAGCTTGTGATGGGCTAAGTTGGTACACCCTTGCAGGGTTTGATCTTTCGAAAGCCGTGCCCGCGGTTATGTGGCAGATGGGAATTTGTTAATATCCCGTTATAGATAACTTGACACCATAATCATAAGAATACACTACATGTGTGAGTAACCGTGATGGTCTCTTTCCGAAGGGCTTCGGGAAGTGACCATGGTGGGGTTATGTTTGGCCGTGAGCAGCTAGGATCACTTCTTGATCAACTTGGCGATCGTTGGCACTTGTTCTCTTCTCGCTCTAAAATAGCAATCTAGTGCTTAGTGCTTGTTGCAACCTCTTTAATAACCTTTCCACACCTAAGGCTTTGGTAGTTTTGATACCCGGGAACGGGATTGCTGAGTCCTTTGTGGCTCACATATTAAACACACACTAGATGCAGGTACCGCTGAGAAAGATACATGAGATGGATCAGAACTTCAGTGGGAGTTCGATGAAGAGCGTGGACGTTACTATGTTTTGTATGCTGACGATCAGTAGTGGTTCCTACTAGGGGTGATCAGGCCTTGTGTTTTTGGTATCTTTCTCATTTGGATTTCATCCATAGTCGGACCTTGTGTTATTTGGATGATGTATGCTATTGTATTCATTGTTTGACGTGGCAAGTGTAAGCCAACTATCTTTTACAATTTCATCCCTGAATTTTACATGAGATATGCAAAGATACCATACTTGAGATCATTCTAGTATGCGCTTATGTCGTTAAGTCGTGCCTCGGCACGTGGGAGACATAGTCGCATACTGGGCATTACAGCCTGCCAAAGGCTGTGGTGGTGATGCCGCGCCGGGCTCCACAGTGACATCCATTCTGCCGTCCTGGCGGTCCTTGGTCTTGTTGCACCGATATGGAAACCTTTGATTCATTCCTCAGGACTCCGCGCCTGCGCTTGCCCCCTTAGCACCAAAGGGGAAAGTGGTACATTGCGCCCGCTGGCGCCCGCCTGGCCTTGGTCGTCATGGCTCACGTCACATGAACCTCGCGAGGTGTACCTTGCATAGATATCTCCGCTCTTCGGGAGCCAGCCTAGAGAAGCTGGTCCTAGGGAGGTCTTGCCGTCGTCCGCCTCGCGAGGCTTGGCCCCTCACGAGGGTCTTGAATTGTGGTTGCTGAAGCTAAGCCGTACCAGGCCGCCGATGGAGCCACGTCACGGGCCGCAGGCAGGCAAGTCTGGGTACCCCCGTTCCCAGGATGCTGACAGAAACTGTGTGGCAAAGGTTGTCCATTACACACAGTTTTTATGTGGTAAACATTTGCGCAAGGTGGCCTAATGCAAACAGTTTTCAAGAGAAGGTCGTGTGTGATTGTTCATTGACCCAACACAGTTTATTCCTAGGAATTGTGTGTGTTGCATGTGCTCATCGCCCACAATATTATCTCAATAACCGTTTGCAATAGCAAAATCAAATTAGCAGGCTAATTGCCCTATTATTAATAGTCCATTTATTAATATAATTGACATTCATATTAAGCACATAATATATTTCATTACCATATTAAGGAAGCAGGATTTCATACTCCAAATACATTAGAATACAACATGATATAGCTTCAGCACTCAGCTACCCCATTACACAACTGCACCAGCACCAAGTTTCACATGCAACATGTAGAACCTTTCGAAATTAGCATCATAGACGGTATATTTCCAGATGCATCTCATCTGGAAAACTGCTGAAGTGGAAGGCGAATATTGATCCTTCATTCTTGTTGAAGGCTTTGCAACTTTAGGCCGGTGCTTGTGGATGATTGACCGTCCGTCCTTCGTCCTCTTAGAAACACTTCAATATTGAACCGTTGGTGTTGTATTAAAACCTTCCTCGCCTCCTTACCATAGAGGTGGTTTGAGAGGTAATCATCAGTGAACTTCTTTGGAAATGCCTGAAAACAAGGGTGTGCATAAATATCTTCTCTATATTGTAAATGGGGCAAAGGAACAAAAAAGGCAAGGTATAATAGTTAGTACCATCTTGTAGTGAACTGATGTCTTCTTCACAGTTGGTTAAAACCTCTGATAGCAGGACCTACATGTGCAAGACCAAATTGTTAAAAACCTAAATATTAGAATGGTTCCTGCAATTGCACAATAATGTGCTATTAGACAACGGACCGTGCACGTGCAGTTAACTAAACACCACAGCAAATGAACCAAACGTTAACTGAGCACCACATTGTACAATATAACATACTCCTAATAGAAGATCAGACAGTTAACCAAACCAAGCATGCTTAACAACTTGGAAATATAGCAACTGTATTTGTTTCTCATGTATTTAGTACAGCCAAATTTGATTTATTTCTCACATGGTATACAATAACATAATGCAGCCACAACAATTGAACATCGCGTTGCAGAATTGAACCAAACAGTTAACTAAACACCACAACAAATGAACCAAACGTTTACTGAGCACCACATTGCACAAATATAACATACTCCTAATAGAAGATAAGACATTTAACCAAACCAAGCATGCTTAACAACTTGGAAATATAGCAATTGTATTTGTTTCTCATGCATTTAGTACAGCCAAAGTCGATTTATTTCTCACATGGTATACAATAACAGAATGCACCCACAATAATTGAACATCGCATTGCAGAATTGAACCAAACAGTTAACTAAACACCACAACAAATGAACCTAACGTTTACTGAGCACCACATTGCACAAATATAACATACTCCTAATAGAAGATAAGACAATTAACCAAACCAAGCATGCTTAACAACTTGGAAATATAGCAATTGTATTTGTTTCTCATGTATTTAGTACAGCCAAAGTCGGTTTATTTCTCACATGGTATACAATAACAGAATGCACCCACAACAATTGAACATCGCATTGCCGAATTAAACCAAACAGTTAACTAAACACCACAACAAATGAACCAAACGTTAACCGAGCACCAGATTGCACAATATAACATACTCCTAATAGAAGATCGGATAGTTAACCAAACCAAGCATGCTTGACAACTTGGAAAATTGTACCCTGAAGAATTGAATATCATATTTGCAGAATTGAACCAAACAGTTAACTGAACACCATAGTGCAGGACATATAGAACATATACTCTAGAGCAGAAGATTGCATGGTAAAAGTAGATAGCACAATTCACTAGAATTTGCTAAGGAAATGCAGTAGCTAGCAAACTGAACATGGGTCCTTATAGTGAGCTAATAAGACAAGCTACTCCTCATTGTCAGAGATATCGATGACGATTGGCTCCTTGGACATGGAAGAGGGCGAGGCCTCCGCTTCATGGGTGCCCTCGTCCTAGTGGTGAGTTGCCTGAGCCGCTCCGGGCACCAACCTGCTGGCTCTCCAGATGAGGTAAGCACATGCACGCTGAGAAAACCCCTCGTAGTCTTCGTCGAAGGCACCGACGGTGGCCTCGAGAAAACGCCACGAACTATTGTTTAAAGCAGCCAACCGCGTCGCGGCGTTGGCACGCGAGGCGTCAACGGTGGCCTCAACGTCGATGTGCTCCTCCAAGATCTGGGGGTCGGCACGAATGGCAACCATCGCGACCTCATCCGCTCGTGCGGCCGCGATTTTCTTCTCCGCTGCCAAATGCTCCTTGAGATCCTGGCTATACTACGCGCACCTTGGCTTAGGGCGGCGCTTATTTGCTGGAGGGGTCGGTGATTTGGGTGGAAGGCGTCGCGCTCGCGCCGGCGGGTCAGGGCATGTGGGATGTGGAAGGAGGAGGATGGAGGTCGGGTGTGGATTACCTGCCTGAAGGAGGGTCGCCGGCGAGGAGGCGTGCTGCAAGCAAGGAGTGAAGTTTTCAACTTGGAAAGGAAGGCAGAAACAGGGGAAATGTGGCTTTTGGTAAGGGGGAGGGGGCAGGGAGGTAGATATTTCCGCGGAAGCCGAAAATTTGGAATCGCTTCTGCGATAAAACTGGCGCGCAAAGTGTCATCAGACACAGTCCCTTATTCAGAACTGTGTACAATATGTGAACATCACAAACGATTCAGATAGCTTAACCCGTGTGTCATGAGTTTGAACATCAAAAAATTTGGTTCGAATTTCCATGGTTACAGTGGTCATCCACATCATTGCATAATTTGGGTACACAAAGGAGGCTACAACACACACACACACACACACACTTCTCAATCGAGCAAGTTCAGCAATTAAACAGAGCTAGCTGACCTAAACATTACTCTGACAAGTTAAAGACTGACGCTCTTAAATTAACAAAACAAAGAGTACTACTATGGCTGGTGCTCATCGATCTCCCCCGCCGCCTCCATGTCCAGCTCATGCCCGACGGTCTCTTGGGAAGGGGCTCCATGGCATCAATCGCACCATATTCGGCAAGCATCTCGCCATCCATGTTCGCAATATCTTTGGAATAGGCCGCCATGAGCTGGGCGTAGACGGCCGCGATCTGGACTTTGGCGGGCTTCGTCGTGGCAAGGTATGTCGTGCAGGAATGGACGGCTGCTCGAATGCTTTCGGCGATTGCTAACTCGTCGGCCTTGGGTTGCAAACCGTTGTCGAAGAAGCTTCGTTCCATTTGTGCGATGACCGCCACGAGCTGGGCATGGACGGCTCCATCGGGGCTAAGGCACCCGCTGTGAAACCGACAGCTGTTGTGCCGCTCTCACCAGTTGCTATCCCCGAGGCAGATGTTCCTGCCGCCGCCTGAGAAGCAACAGCGGCTGTTTGGGCTGCCTTGGCCGCCCGGCCGCAGATTGCGGCCGCGCTCACGAAGCTTGTTAGCACGCGCATGGCGGTTGCAGCCACGCTCTCGCTGGAGTGGACCACCAAAGATGCCCTCACGACGCGGGTCCACGTGCCCATCTTTCACCGGCGATGATTGAACAGTGAAATGATATTTTGGGAGCGAGCTAGTGTGCTTGAGACGCCGGCCGTGGACTGTAGCCGACGCACCTTCTGGCGTGAGCCATAGGTATACTATACACCGACGGTACTCCAGGATATTTTGTGCTGCATCTCACACGGTTGATAATAAAGTGTGTGCGATCTACTTGATTTTTCATCTTGATTTGAACTATATAATGGGGTCACATTGGCAATGGATGGTGTTTGAATTGCTAGACCTTTTATCTGAAGTGAACATGCAACTATATGTGTGTCGTAAAAGAATTGGGATTATTCAGGGTTTGTTTGAACATTTTATACATTAAATTGGTTTTCTAGCCATTTCAGGTGCACAATTCAAAACTAAACTACATGCACATGCTCTGGTGCACCAACATGGGTTGTAAAATCATATATGTGTCCATGGGTTTCTGCTTATGTCCCATGCAAGAAATGGGGGTGAAATTCGAACACCACGGCACTGTGGCTCTCCGGCAAACGTCGACGTACTTGCGTTTGTAATTCTAGTAAATCTAAAATCCGTTTGAAATTCATGAAACTTGGCATTCTATCACGGAGCGGCATCAACACGCCTTGGTAAAAAATTTGTCCCATTTGGGGCAGGTTTTGGTAGAAGATTCTCATAAACCAGAGCTTCTCACAACAAGTGTGATGGTCTCGGTAGGGATAGGTTCACCTTTCTGGACGAAAACGATATCCGTTGCCTCTTCTCGATTTCAATTTTTTTCCTAGTGTCAACATATAACAACAGGAGCGTTATGTCAATTTTTCAGATTTTTGGGGTTTGCTTGGACATTTTTATACATTAACTAAGTTTTCTATGTGTTTATGTGCATAATTCAAATTTGAACTACATGAACATGCTCTAATGCATATAAATTGGTTGAAATTTTAAATTTTTGTCCTTGGTTGCATGCTTAGGTCCCATGCACGAAATGTGAATGAATGTCAAACACCCTGCCACGGTCACTCGGCCGCAAATATTGAGATACCTAGTTTTTTTAATTCAAGTAAATCCAAAGCTCGTCTGAAATTCATGAAACTTCGCATGCCGTGATGGAGCGGCATGAACATGTCGTGGTAAATATTTTGTCCCATTTGTGGCAGGTTTGGGTATAAGCTTCTCATAAACCTGAGCTTCTCACAACAAGTGCGATGGTTTCTGTAGGGAACGTTTCACCTTTCTGGACGAAAATGATATCAGTTGCCTCTTCTCGATTTCAATTTTTTTTCCTAGTGTCAACATAGAACAACACGAGCGTTGTGTCAATTTTTGGGATTTTTCGGGGTTCGCTTGGACATTTTTATACATTAACTGAGTTTTCTATGCATTTATGTGCATAATTAAAATTTCAACTATGCACATGCTCTAATGCATATAAATTGGTTGAAAATTCAAATCGGTGTCCTTGGTTGCATGCTTAGGTCCTATGCAAGAAATGGGAATGAATGTCAAACACCATGCAACGGTCACTTGGCCACAAACATTGAGATACCTGGTTTTTTAATTCAAGTAAATCCAAAGCTCGTCTTAAATTCATGAAATTTGGCATGCCGTGATGGAGCGGCATTAACATGTCGTGGTAAATATTTTGTCCCATTTGTGGCAGGTTTGGGTATAAGCTTCTCATAAACAAGAGATTCTCACAACAAATGTGATGGTTTCGGTAGGGAACATTTCACCTTTCTGGACGAAAACGATATTCGTTGCCTTTTCTCGATTTCAAAATTTTTCCTAGTGTCAACATAGAACAACAGGAGCGTTGTGTCAATTTTTGGGATTTTTCGGGGTTTGCTTGGACATTTTTGTACGTTAACTGAGTTTTCTATGCATTTATGTGCATTATTCAAATTTGAACTACATGCACATGCTCTAATGCGTATAAATTGGTTGAAAATTCAAATTCGTGCCCTTGGTTGCATGCTTAGGTCCCATGCAAGAAATGGGAATGAATGTCAAATACCCTGTCGTGGTCACTCGGCCGCAAACATTGAGATACGTGGTTTTTTAATTCTAGTAAATCCAAAGCTCGTCTAAAATTCATGAAACTTGGCATGCCGTGATGGAGTGGAATCAGCATGCCGTGGTAAAAATTTTGTCCTATTTGGGCCAGGTTTGGGATATGCTTCTCACAAACCAGAGCTTCTCACAACAAGCCTGATGATTTCGGTAGGGAACGTTTCACCTTTCTGGATGAAAATGATATACGTTGCCTCTTATCGATTTCAATTTTTTTCCTATTGTCAACATAGAACAAGAAGAGAGTTGTGTCAATTTTTGGGATTTTTTGGGGTTCGCTTGGACATTTTTATACATTAACTGAGTTTTCTATGTATATATGTGCATGTTCAAATTTGAACTACATGCACATGCTCTAATGCATATAAATTGGTTGAAAAAACAAATCAGTGTCCTTGGTGGCATGCTTAGGTCCCATGCAAGAAATGGGAATGAATGTCAAACACCCTGCCACGATCACTCGGCCGCAAACATTGAGATACCTGGTTTTTTAATTCTAGTAAATCCAAAGCTCGTCTGAAATTCATGAAACTTGGCATACCGTGATGGAGCGATATCAACATGTCGTGGTAAATTTTTTGTCCCATTTGGGGCAGGTTTGGGGATATGCTTCTCACAAATCAGAGCTTATCACAACAAGCCTGATGGTTTCGGTAGGGAACGTTTCACCTTTCTGGACGAAAACGATATCCGTTGCCTCTTCTCAATTTCAATTTTTTTCCTAGTGTCAACATAGAACAACAAGAGCGTTGTGTCCATTTTTCGGATTTTTTCGGTGTTCACTAGGACATTTATATGCATTAATTGAGTTTTCAATGCATTTATGTGCATAATTCAAATTTGAACTACATTTACATGCTCTAATGCATATAAATTGGTTGAAAAATCAAATTTGTGTCCTTGGGTGCATGCTTAGGTCCCATGCAAGAAATAGGAATGAATTTCAAACACCAGCGCACCATTGATTGCCGGCAAAACGTTGAGATACTTTGTTTTTATATTCTAGTAAATACAAAACTCGTATGAAATTCATGAAACTTGGTATGCTATCACGGAATGGCACCCGACATGCTGTGGTATTTTTCGTGTCCATTTTGAGAGAATGCGCACTCGAATAACAGCCAACAAAGGCATTTTCAAATGAATAGCTGCCACTTTAATATCTCAAACGTTTATATAATTCAAATCGTGTGTGTTCTGTTAACCATTCACGTGACGCCACGTGTCTTTGTTTTAATGGCTATAGGAGGTGTCGTCCGGACAACTGCTTGACCTTGACTGAATGAGAGGCGTGCGAGCGGAGTCCGGTGCGCAGGCTGACCGAGAGGCGTGCAAGTTGTCCTCCAATGTGCAGGCTCACCGGGAAGTGTGCGAGCTGTACGTTGCGCAGGCTCGCTGGGAAGCGAGCCCTTTGACTTCCATGGCCGCCCACCTTCCTCTCCATTAATGGCGCCCGAGCCGCTGTTTAATACGGGCGGCCTTACTGTTCGCCTCCCATTTCCCTCCCTCCCGCAGACCTCCACCAACGACATGGCGCAGAATGATCATCTGCCACTAGTCTTCAAGTTTGGTGAAGTCGACTCTGAGCCGGAGGAGATAGAAAATATTTAAGGAGGAATGGGACCTCATGGACATGGCCCAGAACGAGCTGGTCGTGGCGGTTGCTGGACCCGCTCCCGTCCCAGCTCCCATCCCCGCGCCCGCGCCAGCGACCATCCCCGTAGCATTGACGGGCTGGTCGCCAAGCACTATCGTAGAGCCGGAAGCTGCGGGCGTCAGCGAGGTCTTCGTGGACCCGCGCAAGCTCGTGTACATGCCAGCGCCAGCGCTCGTGCCCATTACGTGTGTGCCCCTCCACCCACCGTGGCGCCGGCCCCCGTGCATTTGGCTACACCCGCCGCGTCCGTGCCCCTGCCCATGTGTGCCCCTCCACCCACCGTGGTGCCAGTCCCCGTGCGTTTGGATGCACCCGCCACGCCTGTGCTCGTGCGCGCGCCCCCCTAAGCGGCATGGGACGCTACCGTCGACTGCTACCTCTCAGCGGCGCTAGTTTCCATCTTCCCACGCCTCGCTCGTCGATCGTGTGACGACATGATGTTTGATTTGCAAGTGAAGAACATTTTGTGCTTCCTTGAATACTTCAACAATGGCGTCCCGGAGGACGACAACAACAACAACGGCGCGACACGCCGCCTCCACCCCTGCCGAAAATATTTTTTGGGGGTTTAATATTGCATATCGAATTCTCGATCATATAAATATAAATTCGAAGTGTGACTGAATGAGATATATGGTTTGAATGAACTTGCATTTTTCTCTCTTAATGTACATACTTATCAAATGATTTTCTGTCAAAAAATGTCAATGGTTTTTAAATATAAACAATCATCACAAATGTTTTAGTTAGAACACCCGTATGCAAACCGACAGCTTCCCCAGGAAACCAAGGGAAAATGTGTCGAGCAGGATTTGTGCAGCTGTTGATGGCAAACGTTGTAGATAGAACACCCGTAGGCAAAGTGAGAGCTATGGAAATTCGCATTGGAGGATTTGTGCATCCCTTCAACGCAAACGGTTGTTTTGGATGACCCGTGTGCAACCACGTAGAAACAATTGGGTAAGATTTGCATCTATCGTATTGGGTATGTTGCCATATGTCAAACTGGAAAGATTGACATTTGTTTATCTAGTAACATTTCTATTTGTCAACCTTGTAGCATATCGGTTTGTCAAAATATGCAGCTAAAAATCACTAGCACTATGTAATTTTTGCAACTAAAATCACTAGCACTGTTCATATGGACAGAAATACAAAGGGCATTGTACTTTTTTTTGTCATCCAAATAGAAAATAATATACGTGCCGCCACGTGTTCCATGTGACGTGCGAGCAGGCATGAGTTGATGGGACGCATATTCAAATGTACCATTCATTACATACAACAAGTCATCAACACACAACAACAACGAGGATACATGTTGGATTATAGATTATTTCCAACAAAACATTCTAGTAAAGTAAAGTTTTTCTCACACAACAAATAACAAAGCGATGAAATGAACTTCAGCTCAACCAATCATCGGCGTTGGAAACACTTGCTTTGAACCATAACTGATTCTCTGGGAAGGGACAACTATTGTCAATCTCGAGACCAACGTAGGACTGATCATCCAGGCTGAAGCGGCCTATATCAGGACGCATATTGTGATAGCCAGGGTAGGGAACCATAGCAATGTCCATGGTATAGATATAGTTGCTTCTCATAAATGGTAGTAATGTTGTGTCAACAGCAGATGGATCGCCTTTCACCATCATTGGATAGTATTGTCCAAGGAAGAGCAAGTTTTCTCCAAGACTATCAATACTGAACCAGGGAGAAGGAGTTGTTGGCGCTAGTACACTAGTACCCATATGGTATACCCTGCAACGGATGTTGGAATAGGTCCGGATAGTGCGACCATGGGAGACAACACCTGCTTCGTTAGTAACATTAGCAGTGCCCTGTATACATACAAGAAGAGGTGATCCATCGGAATAAGTTGCGAGGCACCATTGAGTATATGGGTCCTGCTCCTCCTCATGCTCGTGATCATAACCATCGTCATCTCCCCTTGGTTATAAAAAAATTCAAGTATAGGTGGTGGAATGTTCATAGGACTTTGGAAACATGAGAAGGTTAATTAGTATGGTGATACTAACTAGCATGCATGTGGATGAAACAATTCTAATTATGGTGGAAGACAAATGTACCGAAACAATAAGGATCCCATGCAAAAACAGTGCCACGAGTGGTGGCAGCAAACACAAGACGCTCGTATTGAATTGCATCACAGTACTCATTCGTGTATAGAAATTGATTTTTGAGCAATAACCATCCATCCATGGAAGCATAGATGGCAACAAGCTTGTTGAAGATAGCAACAACATCACAGTTGTTGTAATCCCAAGAGTGGTTGGGAACTCGAGAAATTACTATCTTCCGTAGACGACAGTCATGATGATCGTATCTGAACGTACTTCGACTATCTATGTGCTGAACCTCTAGGCAGTCTGAGATTTTGGAAAGTGGAACCCGGTGACGGGTGTACACATTCACAAGTTCCCACTCGCAATTGTTCCCAATATAAACAACCCAATCTCCATTTTCGCTTGCCCGGGCCTTACCCTTAAGCGATGGCATCTTAACATCACATGTATCATTATCAAGCGGCATCAACTTGCAGAAGTCAAGGCTTCCATCGTCTCGCGACGGCGAGCAGGGTCATGGCGAAGAAGATAGGGGAGATCAAACCGCTCCTGTACCCTTGGGTTCTTTGTCATGATCCTATTTGTTGAGTCGAGAATGGTCTTGTACGAACCTGACATGCTAGCCGAGGTGATGACGTCGCACCGATCAATGAATTCCTCCACCATGTCATCTTTCAGATCGAGGCAAGAATAACGGGGTCATTTCCAGCCTGTTCCCTCCATGGAGAAGATGATCGAACAATGGCAGAAGGAAGGGTGAAGGCAAATGGAGGGAGGAAGAGCATGCGACAGCAGTTCCAAATCAAGAGGGAAATGCAAAGAGGTGGTGGACAGTTGCCACGGTACAAGAAGAGGCTAGTGTGGAGCGAACAATTGCCAAAGAGATCACACACTGATGACAAGGCCGAGTGAACTGCATGTCCTATATTGCACACATCTTGATCTGGCCGATCGTTTCTTTTTTGTTGCCTAATCACAAATAGTTCATCCAAGTGAACCGTATGTTGTATATTGCACACGCCTTCATCTAGTTGCCCGTTTCTTTTGTTCCTCCTCATCGCAAATAGTTAATTGAACTGAACCGTATGCCCTGCATCGCACACGCAACTAAAATCTGAACCGTGTTTGATGCATCATCCATCACAAACGTTTTGCACATTTTTTGACGGTTTTTTACACCCCCATTTGCGATTATGGCATAGCACACAGTTTCGTCGAAGGGTCTCTGATCGTACGCGTTAGCAGCATCATGCAGTAGTCATTGCTGATGTCCGTGGAGATTTGATCTTCGATGGGTTCGCACCCATGGCGGCTGCCCCCTGGCTCCACAATGAAGATGTCTTAGATCTGTCATCGGATCCCGTCCAGGGGTCAACACCTACGACAGCTCTGGCCTTAGATCCAGAGCAGATCGCTTCGTCCGAGTATGGGAAGATCAACCCCGCCACGGAAACCACAGATTTAGCAGCATTCGAGCCGCTCACAGACCCAATATTCAGTGGGACTCCCCCCCCCCCCCCCCCCC
>LR738710.1:238553672-238566712 GCA_902687465.1 Secale cereale
CAAATTTCTTTTTCGATTCAGGCTCTGTGTAAAACCTTTCTCTTTTTTCTTTTCTTTTCTTCTGCTTGCATGTAAAATGCTCAAAGATGTTATTTGCATTATCTGTAACCACACGGCTCGCCGTATCAAACGGGATATAAAAGAAACAGTTTGGTTCCAATTCGATTGGAGTTCATTTTATTACCACCTGTGTTCTCTCCCCATGTCAGATTTCCACATGTGCCTTAATACCTGGACTTAATACCAGGGGATGTATTCGGCCTGGCACACCTCCAAGTCTGAACACCTATAGGGAACTGTTCAGCGTCTCGGTTATTGCATTATATGCATCGGCTCCGAATCATGTATTGGGTCTATAGTTGGGTTGCCCGGCTCCTGTGCTTACCACCTTACGTTCCGCATTGTTCGGCTAAGGCAGTAAAGGGAGAACTACTGTGATTGTACTTATGGTTCATCCAGTCAAGTACCTTAGTAGAGAAAGACGAAAACTGAATGTCATGATGAGGCAAGAGCCGGTCAGCGATTTGGTGACCTAGTGATATACTACGATCGATACTGATCTACTCTGTGTTATACGAGGGGCTGGTCTTTGCCCAGCCGCGTATAGTGGGCACCATAGTTCAGAAAGCCGCAAACGCACCAGGGTCTAGTACTTAGCCCCACAAGTCAAGCTCCTATGGCTAAGTGAAAGCATTAAAGCCACATAGTCTGATTGCCTAGTTCGCTCCGCGGACACCTCCTTTATGGACCAAGACCTTGGATAAAGAGTGTTCACGCGCATTACCGAACACCCATGTAGTATCTACATGGGGGATGAAGCCGACGACTAGAAACTTTTAAGTTTAAATAAGCAGCCGCACGGGAGGAAAAGTCGCTTAACAATACAAAAGCACAAAATTATATATATCGGTCCATAAGCTTAGTCCCTACAATCCGAATACAATCACTCAAAGATTACATCCTTTGAGCACTGGCCCTGTACAAGGAGGCTCCTTCTAGAACATCACGAAATACCTTTCCGGCTTCCGATGATCTTTGCCGTCTGGCGGGCCAGCAGTCGCTATCTCAGCGGTCTTCATCTTCGCCCAGTGAACCTTGACGCGGGGCGAAGGACATTCGTGCACCTTCTATGCAGGCCGAACGCTTAACAACATCGACCCACGGACTCACATCGACGAGTCACTTCACCAACCCAAAGTAGCTACTTGGTATTGGATCAGCGGGCCATAGCCGGACTATCAATTCCTTCATGGTCGTACCCGCCATATTATGCAGCTCGACCAGCTGCTTCATCGGGTCATTGAGGGGCACTGGACATTCGGGCGCAAGGAAATGCGACCAGAATAGCTTCTCTGTGTTGTTCCCCTCCTAGGCTCGGAAGAATTGGCTGGCGTCGGCGATGCTCCTCAGGAGATCCGCAAACGCGCCTAGAGAACTCCATAATCGCGTCAGCGCAAGATACCTTTGACCTCCGAAGATACTCTGCAAGAGAAAAGTCTTACCAGCTGCTATCTCTCGCGCTTGTTTGATCTCCTCGTGAGCACTGCGTGACTCACTCCGTGCCTCCTTGGCATCATTGACAGTCGTGTTGAGTGTGGATGCTTGCTCCGAAGTCTTCTGCTCCAACACCTGACACTTGCTAATGGCCTCTCGCAGTTTGTCCTCAACTTCGGCCACCCGTGACTCGTGTTGTTGACGCATGGCCTGTTCGGCCTTCAGGTCCGCAGCCGCTTTGTTAGCGGCTGCTTCTCTCAACTTGGCCTCTTCCTTGGCCTTCGCAAGCTCGCCCTTCAGGGCCTCGACCTCGGCTGTGTCAACTGTTACACAAATCATATCACACAGTGAAGCTCACACTCACATAGATCAAACATATAGTGTTTTGACATATCAATTTTCCACAAATCCGCATACCTTGCGTTTCATCAAAATGCTTGTCAACGAGGTCGAGCTGCTCGTCAGCTAGTTTAAGCTTCCGATTGAGCTCAGAAACCTTTGCGGCCTGGACAAATGCCGCTACTAGCGAAGCCTGTTCAAACGCAATACATAGTTTTGCTTTGTTAGATGCTATAACACGGATCCTTCGTCCGATTCTGTTCAAAATCTCTACGACTATTAAACAAGTAAACATATTCATCCCTAAATGCACCCAAAAACATGTACACAGTACAACCAAACAAAATACCACCTCATGATTTGACCCGGCTATTTAGATCTAATCGTTCATGTAAAAAATAATCCTCATATGTGTACGTTTAGCAATTTACAGGAGCGGAAGAAACTCTGCCAACCGCGCATCCTATGTGGTCAACGAGAAAAATCAGCACCTCACTGCCCAATCAGAAACCACCTTGGCTCAGGCATCTCCCACCCGACCCCCGTCGACCGCCCCGCCGCCAGCCGCCGCCGCTCCTCGCGCACTCCCTTAATCGATGGCGCCGCCCCAGATCGTTGCCGACCGTCGCGGCCCAGCACGGCCTCCCTCCGTAGCGCCCCGGCCCCGTGCCGCCCACCGCGTCCCAGGGTGTTGTCCCTCAGTGGCTCCCCAGCCCCCATGCCTCCTGCAGCACCCTAGCGTGCCCTCGCTCAGTGTTGCCCCCGGCCAGCACGACCTCCCTCGGCAGTGTCCAGCTTGAGATCCACCGCCGATCTAGGTAGCACTTCTTTTTCTTCCTTTGTTACCCAGTCACGAAACAATTTTCTTCAGAACAATCTGGTCAGGAACATTGGAAATCAGTATAGACCATTTTTTAGATGTCAAATGCATGGTTGTTTGGAGTGAAAACTGCAAAGACAGTTTTAGCATCACCTGGTTTGAACAGTGGACTTGCATCTTTGGAACAACTTGTAAATGTCACCCGGATTGATTCTTCTCTTAAAAGTCTGGAATCATTTGCTTCCAGCTCTCTTACTGGGTACTAGATTTTTTTGCCACATTTGTGTGTTTACCTTAGTTCTTAAATTTCATCCAGTAAACAAATGAACAAAGTCTGACTGGTACTAATGATCTGCAGATTTCTTATGCTTAATATTGGCACTGCCCTAACTACTTTGAGAATGTTCAGTTGGATAGATAGTGAAGCAATGACTAAAGTAATACTCTTTTGTGGTGCATTGATTCACCTTGCTGTTGCAACAAACAGGGCTGAGCTGAGACAGTTTGTTAGAAAGGATCTATTTTCTTCTATAACACAGGGCTTATCTGTTGAGTTGAATGCCCAGTTGTTAGTGCAGAGCTTCTTGGACTTTGTAGCGAAATATATCTTAATCTATCAGACAAAGATCCTGCACCCAATCAGGTTTTTTTTTTCCGAGATCATGACAGAGTACATCTATATTTGCAAACTCTGTACTTTGTGGTTATATCAATGCACTGAGGTATTGTGTCAAAAAGAACATTGTGAAACTGATGTCCCAGACTTTTGTGAGTACCACTCAAACTCACTGCATTGATCCTTTTTTCCGTTTTCACTTTGGCTCTGGAAGCTTTGGTCATGCACAATTTAGAAAGTAAAATAGGAACACAAGGTCATCACTGAACTATTTTCACACCAGTAAGATACGCATATTATTTGAAGTGACAAAGTGTTGAACTATTTAGATCCTGGACAATGAGTTTGACTTCATCTCCAAATGTGACCAAAAAGTTTTAGGCTGACAAGTATCACTAGAACTGGTAAGTATCACCAAAGGCTTACTTTAGCAGCACGTGACATGTTCCCCTCAACAGCTACTATCTTAGTTGTTTTCCTCAACTCTGTTATCCCGCCGACACGGCCGACGTCTCTACCATGATGAGCCACTCCACCATGACATTTATCGCCTCTCACCTCCAACAGTAGCCTCCCTATTTGCAACTAGGGCTTCTGCTCCTCACTTTTGCTTCTTCATGCGTTCTTATGTAATGGAAATTATGAACATTTTTTCCTCATTATGAACACTCTTGTGAATTTGGCACGAATGAGTGATTCGATGCAGCAAAAGTAAACCCCAATTAAAATTCAAAAAAAAGTAAAACCCAGCTAGCCTTATAAGGAAAGTAGATACATGGATTTGAAAAATTCATGCTAAGTAATGATTTGGGCTTTGCATGTCTGAGCCAGTAAACTTACTGGTCAAACTGGAATCAAACAGTGCTTAATACCAAATTAAGCCAATCGTGAAAGTTATGTCGTTCGTTGTAAGTCAACGGGTGCAATTTGGTTCAAATTGAATTTATGGTTTGCGAGATACAACCACAATAGTAAAGCTGACCTCGAGTCTTTTCAGCAATTTGGAGATAGAGTTGCGGTATGCTTGTAATATGGAAGTTGTAAGAAAAATTGTAAGAGAGCTATGGTATCCTTTGCTATGATAGATGGCTTGCTGTAATTAGATATGTATAGAGGATTGCACGGAAAATACTTTTCTTAATTTCTCTATTTTGCTTGTGTTCTTATTGTTATTTTGGTTTTTGGATCACGTTCTTGTAAGTTGAGTCACCTTCTTTACCGTCTACAAAAACAAAATGCATGTTTGAAAAGAGACCCATAAATTGTTTTATGTAAGAAACATCAACCAAAACCTTATTAATTTTATTTATTCTCCACAAGTTTTTCCGAACCATTTGTACATAACTGAACTCTATGCTTATTAATTACTTGTGACATAACTAATTCAGTTCCGGTACAATCTTAATACATGCAGGGGGGCCATCTTCATTCGTTGTAAGTAGATATAAGAAGACAATGTTAAATTTATGGGCAAACTCAATCCGTCTTGACAAGGTGCCAAGGTCGTTGAGCTGATCGATCCACTCTCAAATCAGTGGGATGACCAGCCGGTGAGGCAAACTTTTATCCTGGAAGATGCTGATGTGATCCTTCGCATCCCAATCTGTTAACACTATGAGGATTTGATATCATGGCAACCTGACAGCAAGGGCATGTTTTTGGTGAGGTCAGCCAAAAGAGTTAACCTTGATCTCCTACAGAACCAGAAGACCAAGCCACCGGGAGAGTGCTCATCGGGTAACAAGGGGCAAGACAACTTATGTCGCGATCTCTGGAAAGTGTACTGCCTACCCAAGGTCCATCATTTTTGTGGCGTTTTGCACACAATAGTCACCACCTTCCAAGAGATGTTGAAAGGATTGGGGTGGAGCTTAACACAGATTGTGTGCTATGTCATAGGCTTCCTGAGGATGGTGTGCACTTGTTTATGTGCTATAAGGAAGTCAGGAAAATGTGGAGAGCTTGCAACCTGGCTAAAATCCCCCACCGATTTTATCAAACTAAACGTGAAAGCATCGTTCTGAGATGATTCAAAGGAGGTTGGGTGGGGCCAGATTGCTAGGGATGCTGACGGAGACATCCTTTATGCTACTGCCGGTCGCCTAATAGCTCAGTCCGGTGCTTTGCAAGCTGAGGCTACAGCCCTTCTGCAGGAATCCAATTTGCCGAAATACAAGGTGTGCGGTGTGTGATTTTCAAAACTAATTCCGTGGGTCTGCAACAATCAGTTACCTCTACATCATTGTCAACTGCTAACGGCGCCAGATATTAGCAATCAACGTGGACCTGCACACATATACAAATAACTTTGCTCCCAACGAGTACAGAGAGGTTGTCAATCCCACCGGCCTTGTCGTTTACAAAGGATCAAACGCAAGTGATAATAGTGATAGGCATAATTGCAAATAGTAAGTAAAAGCAGAAAGTAAATAGCGGATGTGATCAGTGATGGTAATATGGACCGGGGTCCCATGATGTTCACTAGTGATGTCTCTCTCCCAAAAGACGATAAAACAGCTATGTGAGGTAAACGAATTACGGCTGGGCAATTGACAGAATTATGTGCGCAAACCAATGCTAACTATGTTGAAAGAAAGATAGAGGTTCAAAGCATGGGCGGTACGCCAAGGTAAGTAGACCGAAATCCATCTGCATCTACTACTAATCATCCACCTTGAGATATCTATCCAGAACATCTCGCTGGTATTAAGTTGCGAGTCCCACCCATAGTGTAAACTCAAAGCAACAGACAACTGCATTAAAAGAACTTTGCGTAAAGTAAACAATCCTTGCACCCGCGGGCACAAGCACCGTTGTTTTCCCCCTTGTGGCAACAGCACATCCCCTAGACTCATGTTTCTGTCACTCAAGCTAGTCATCGAGGGGCATGAACCCACAATCGAGCAAAACGTTCCCTCTTGGAGTCACTACCTACTACTTGGCCAAAGCAATAAATAGCAACGGAGAACATGCAAGAATTACTTACGAACATAAATATAAAAGAGGTAAATCAAATATATTACTCAAACACAATCTGAACATAATCTCACAATCCATCGGATCCCAGCAAACTCAACATAGCAACGGCATAAGGATTACATATGTGCCTCAATCATGTAGGGCAGCTCACGAGGTCTAATTAGTGAAGCACAAGAAGGGGAGGAGAACATCACATAGCTACTGGTCATGGACCCATGGTCCAAGGGAGACTACTCACAACTCATCCGGGAGGCGTCCATGGTGGTGGAGAGGCTCCCGGTGGTGATCCTCCCCTCCGGCAGGGTGCCGGGAAGAGTTCTCCTGGTGCTCCCGATCTTGGAAGCGCGGCAGCGGCGGAACAGAGATGAGATCGCGAAAAAGGGTTCCCGTCTCGAGGGTTTCGGGACGCGTGTTAAATATATGCCAAAGGGGGGCATCAGCGGAGGCCTGGGGGGCCCAGGCGCCCCCCCCCCCCTGGCGCGGGCAGGAGGGGGGCCGCGCCACCAGGGCGCCTGGAGCCCTGGTGGCCCCCCTCCGGCTATACTTTGGCTGTCGGGAAGCTTCTGGAACGCTGATTTTTTATATAATTTTTCCGGGATTTTTCTGGCAGTTTTCGTAATGGGAAAACATGAAATACAAAAACAGCAGAAAACAGAAACTAGCACTGGGGTGCACTGAGTTAATAGGTTAGTCCAAATATGATCAAAAGTGTATGGAAGTGTATGAATATCATAGAAATATCACCCAAAAGAGGCATGGAGCAAGCAGAAATTATAGATACGTTTTGGACGTATCAACATCCCCAAGCTTAATTCCTGCTCGTCCTCGAGTAGGTAAATGATAACAAGAATAATTTCTGTGGTGACATGCTATTAACCATATAGGACTTTTTCATAGTCATATGACAAAAGCTTACTGAGATAATGAATCTGTAGTAATTAAGTTGCCTCATGAGAAAATCACAAAGAACTGAAAGTTTTACAACATGATATTGAAACATCAAATAGATTTGTAATGAGCATGGTGTGCAGATATGATAAAGTGATATCTCGCTTGCCCCCTTTAGTGAAGCAAAACATAAATGCAGGGGCACCTCCAAGGTTTAAGTGATGACTAGATACAATGATTTCAGAATAAACGATATCACAATCATGCAAAAGACAATGCTACTTTGGGACAATGCACATTACACTCAGAATGACAATCATGCTCTTAATAGTTGGAGCTTTTAAAAGAAGGTGGAGACTCTCGAACCGTGGCTTTTGTTGGCAAAGTTGAAAACCCGTGATCGGAAACAAAGACAAAACATGTACCAGAGCTCTTGGTTTTAAAAACAGAGGTAATAATTATTTTTTTAGATTATGCATGTTCCGTCAACGAATGCTGGCAGATAACTCAATCACTTCTTGAGATGGACAAGTTTCGAGGAACGGCTCCCGAATGAGGACGATCACATCCTCTTAATCTCCTTTGTTTATCACTGCCAAAGTTTTCTGATTTCTCATGAACAAAGCGTGAAGGAGGGTTTGTTTGTTATATTAATTTTGAGCCGGGCGCACTCTTTGCCAGTTCCTTCTCGTATTATGGGTTTGCACATTAGACATGCAATCCCGGGGTGAAGCTTGTCCAACTTAAAAAGATCATGAATTAACTACTACTTCCTCATGAACTAAAACAGAGACACAAAATAGGAATGTTTTTTTGAATAATTTTTGAGATGGTACATGAAAGTCTTCGTTAGGAATGGCAGGTAAATACCATGTATAGGAAGGTATGGTGGACTCATATGGCATAACTGGTTTAAAAGAATTTGGATGCACAAGCAGTCAGTCCGCTTAGTACAGGCGAAGGTTAGCAAAAGACTGGGAGCGACCAACTAAAAGAGCAATAATCATGCAGAGCGACAAAGCAACATTGAATCAGGCATGAAAGTTATATCGCTACTCAGAAATAAAAGATCATCAAGGCTTGACAGACTTTCTTTACAGTCTTAAATATGCGTGAGCATACGCCAAGTCAATCAAAATAAATTCTTGAAGGAAGATATTGCTAAACCATACCACATCATAAACAAACAAATCATGTTGGTACTCCAATGACACATTGGGAATCCCCTAGCTATTTGAGACTAACCATAAGAAAACATGAACTACTAAGCACCATTATGCACGTAGCATTTTTATCATAGACATATCGACCAATGCAACAGAAGCAAACTCTCTTAATAAGATAAGCATGATAACTAAAGAGAGTTCAAGCAACCAACTAAACAAAAGCTCTTTAAAAAGATAAGCATGAAAACTAAGAGCTAAGCATGATAGTAGCTATTGAAAGACAAAGAACACACACAGCAAAGATAGACATGAAAATTCTATGTTATGTTCTAGGTTGAACTGGAGCGTGTTTCTCTCCCACACAAAGAAAGCTGAGTTCCGACTCGTTATGAAAAGCTAAAAAAACTAAAAAGGAAACTAAAAGCAAGACGCTCCAAGCATAGCACATAACACATGAAGTGATAAAAATATAGTGGAACGAAAGACGAACTGATAATGTTGATGGAGAAGGGGATGCACGGGGGCATCCCCAAGCTTAGACGCTTGAGTCTCCTTGAATATTTCTTGGGGTGCATGGGGGCATCCCCAAGCTTGAGCGTTTGACACTCCTGAATCTTTTTATCATCTTCCCTCGCACACTTGAAAACTCCCTTCATACATAACTCATCATAATCTGATTAGCGAGGTTAGTACCCATAATAAAATAATTGTTCCTTGCTGGAAATAAGGATATTCTTGAAGTTCTACTGTTTCTCAAGATTGCCAAAAGGTTTTTGCAAAGAAAAAGCAAGCTCAAGGTTTGCAAAATGAAGGAAAGGCAAAACAGGACAGAATCTGTGAAAAACAGAACATCAGGTAGTAAATGATTTTTTCGGGGCACTTCTGCAACTCTAATCAAAAAACTCGGAACTGACGCACGAAAGACAATTGTATAGAGCACGCTGTCGAGAAAATTCAGACCAAAAAGATGATCTGGTGATTTTATACGAATTTTTCTATCCAAGGACAGAATCTGTTTCCTGGACAGCACGTCACAACTTTTGAACTTTCTTGCAATCAGAGGCTACACTTGGCACAAAACTGAAAAGCAAAGATACAATGATGATGCTACTGTAGTAACAACATCAAGATACAACAAAAGCAAAAAATAAAATTTTATTCATGTGGGCTGCCTCCCAAAAGCGCTTTCTTTTATGCCTTTAAGCTAGGCATAATGCATAGAGATCAAGTTTTATCAAGAGTAAAAGAATAGCTAGCCCGTATAACGGACTCAAAAGGTAACTTAATCTTCTTTCGAGGGAAGTGTTCCATCCCTTTCTTGAGAGGAAATTGGAATTTTATATTCCCCTCTTTCATGTCAATGATGGCACCAACGGTGCGAAGAAAAGGACGTCCTAAAATAATTGGACAAGAAGGTTCACATTCAATATCCATAATAGTAAAATCAACGGGAACGTAATTGTCATTGACAATGATAAGAACATCGTCGATCCTCCCAAAGGTTTCTTTATGGAAGAATCAATAAGACGAACACCAAAAGAACAAGAATTAAAAGGTTTCAATTTAAGCATATCATATATTCTTTTGGGCATAACAGAGGTACTAGCACCAACATCACATAAAGCATAGCAAGAGAAGTTATTCAACTTAATTTTAATCATAGGATCCCAACCATCTTCTAGCTTTCTAGGTATGGAGGCTTCTACTCTAAGTTTCTCCTCCCTAGCTTTGATGAGAGCATTAGTGATATGCTCCGTGAAGGCAAGATTAAGCGTGCTAGTGTGGGGATCTCTAGACATCTTGTGAAGGAAATCAATAACTTCGGTAAGAGTGCAATTGTCAAAATCAAGGTCACTACTATCAAGTAAGGTGGTAGTGGTGTCCTTTAGGTTCACTTGTTTGGTAGTTTCTATTGTCATAGCATCACCATTAATAGGTCCAACGGGACCAGGAGTGCATTGGGTGCTAAGAGTTTGGATATCCTCAACAACTTGGATAGTAGCAACAGTGTGGTGGGTAGGAAGGTTCTTAATTCTATCTTCTTCCTCCCTTTCTCTAGCCCATCTATCTTTAAGTTTAGCCAACATCCTAATGTTTTCATTAATTTGCACTTGAATATCATTCATAGGAGTGACCTTCCTCTCCTCAAGAGGAGAAGTTCTAATTCTAAGCAATTCTACCTCATGGGCTAAATTGTCTACCTTCGAAGAGAGATCATCTAGTTTGTTTAGTTTCTCTTCTACACTCTTATTAAAAGCTTTTTGGGTAGTGATGAAATCTTTAAGCATAATCTCTAGTTCAGTAGTGGAGTTCTTGGTGTTAGGATAAGCATTGTTGTTCCCATAAGAATTAGAGGGGAACGGTCTAGGATTGCTACCAAAATTACTCCTATAAGCATTGTTATTAAAATTGTTTCTAGAGATAAAGTTCACATCTACTTGTTCTTGAGCAATCAAAGAATTTAAAGGAACATCACGAGGATCAATAGAAGATTGCTTCGAAAGTAGAGACATGATCAAGTCAACTTTTTCATTTAAGGAGGAAATCTCCTCGACAGAGTTTACCTTCCTACCTGTTGGAGCGCGTTCGGTGTGCCATTGGGAATAATTGGTCATCATCTCATCGAGAAGCTTCGTGGCAGCACCAAGTGTAGTTGACATAAAGGTTCCTCCCGCGGCCGAATCTAACAAGTTCCGCGAGGTAAAGTTCAAGCCTGCATAAAAAGTTTGGATAACCATGCAAGTAGTCAAACCATGAGTAGGGCAGTTCTTGATAAGAGATTTCATACGTTCCCAAGCTTGGGCAACGTGTTCATTATCCAATTGTTTGAAATTCATTATGTTACTCCTTAGTTGGATAATTTTAGCAGGTGGATAGTATTTTCCAATAAAAGCATCTTTGCACTTGTTCCATGAATCTATGCTATTTCTAGGCAAAGATTGAAACCAAATTTTAGCTCCTCCTCTCAAGGAGAAAGGAAAAAGCTTAAGCTTAACAATATTACCATCTATTTCTTGGTACTTTTGCATATCACAGAGTTCAACAAAATTGTTTAAGTGTAAAGCAGCATCATCTCCAACACCGGAGAATTGATCTTTCATGACTAAGTTCAGTAAAGCAGGTTTAATTTCATAGGAAGGTGCTGAAGTGGCAGGTGTAGTGATAGGCGTGCAAATAAAGTCCTCGTTGTTATGACTAGTGAAGTCACACAACTTGGTGTTCTCGGTGGAACCCATAGCAGCAAGCCAGCAAGATAACTATTTTTGTGATTTTCGATAAAAGATACTAAAGCAAAAACTGAAAGGTAAACTAACAAGACTAAAAGCAAAGGTAAAAGATAGCGTGCAACTCCCCTATCTTGAAGAGTGGAGTCCCCGGCGACGGCGCCAGAAAACTTTGCTTGATGGCTTCTCGCCCCTCGTTGGTTACCCCATGTGGAAGGTTTGAGATGCAGTGTAGCGGAAGTTTTCCCTTGGCAAAGATACCAAGGATCGATTTCCCCTGAGACTCCAAGTTTCAACAAGAAGGTGTCAACTACTAACGACGCCAGATATTAACAATCAATGTGGACCTGCACACAGATACAAATAACTTTGCTCCCAACGAGTACATAGAGGTTGTCAATCCCTCCGGCCTTGTCGTCTACAAAGGATCAAACGCAAGTGATAATAGTGATAGGTATAATTGCAAATAGTAAGTAAAAGCAGAAAGTAAATAGCGGATGTGATCAGTGATGGTAATATGGACCGGGGTCCCATGATGTTCACTAGTGATGTCTCTCTCCCAAAAGACGATAAAACAGCTATGTGAGGTAAACGAATTACAGCTGGGCAATTGACAGAATTATGTGCGCAAACCAATGCTAACTATGTTGCAAGAAAGGTAGAGGTTCAAAGCATGGGCGGTACGCCAAGGTAAGTAGACTGAAATCCATCTGCATCTACTACTAATCATCCACCTTGAGATATCTATCCAGAACATCTCGTTGGTATTAAGTTGCGAGTCCCACCCATAGTGTAAACTCAAAGCAACAGACAACTGCATTAAAAGAACTTTGCGTAAAGTAAACAATCCTTGCACCCGCGGGCACAAGCACCGTTGTTTTCCCCCTTGTGGAAACAGCACATCCCCTAGACTCATGTTTCTGTCACTCAAGCTAGTCATCGAGGGGCATGAACCCACAATCGAGCATAACGTTCCCTCTTGGAGTCACTACCTACTACTTGGCCAAAGCAATAAATAGCAACGGAGAACATGCAAGAATTACTTACGAACATAAATATAAAAGAGGTAAATCAAATATATTACTCAAACACAATCTGAACATAATCTCACAATCCATCGGATCCCAGCAAACTCAACATAGCAACAGCATAAGGATTACATATGTGCCTCGATCATGTAGGGCAGCTCACGAGGTCTAATTAGTGAAGCACAAGAAGGGGAGGAGAACATCACATAGCTACTAGTCATGGACCCATGGTCCAAGGGAGACTACTCACAACTCATCCGGGAGGCGTCCATGGTGGTGGAGAGGCTCCCGGTGGTGATCCTCCCCTCCAGCAGGGTGCCGGGAAGAGTTCTCCTGGTGCTCCCGATCTTGGAAGCGCGGCGGCGGCGGAACAGAGATGACATCGCGAAAAAGGGTTCCCGTCTCGAGGGTTTCGGGACGCGTGTTAAATATATGCCAAATGGGGGCATCAGCGGAGGCCTGGGGGGCCCAGGCGCCCCCCCCCCC
>LR738710.1:238570991-238612735 GCA_902687465.1 Secale cereale
CTCTCTCTCTCTCTCTCTCTCTCTCTCTCTCTTGTCTGGCAGCTTATAGCCAGGGCACCACGGTGCTAAATATGAGCTTCATGGTGGACCAGATGGCTAGCAAACTGCCCAAGTGGAAAGCTGGCCTAATGCCGAAGAGTGGGAGGCTGACTTTGGTACAGTCTGTGCTCTGCGCCATGCCAATTCATGCGATGATGGCTTTGGACCTGCCCATGAAAACGATTGCAACAATAACAAGATTTCTAGGGGTTTCCTGTGGTGTAGAAGAAAGGAGGCGAATGGTGGTAACTGTGTAGTTGCTTGGGAGACAGTGTGCACCCCGAAATGGGCAGGTGTGTCAGGACCCCGATCCTAAGTCACACAGGTCTAGGCTGTAACACATCATATCACTTTGCGGCCTCACGCACGGTATCCCCACGGGTGCCACCTTACCTGGCCCGGGGCCGTTTGCGCATTTTGGCACACGTATATGATAGTGTCGCTAGCATCCATATGACAGAGAACCTGGGCCGACATGACTAGTTATAAACCAAAAGTGGCACTAAATTACAGAGACAGGCATACATGACCCAGCAACGAACGTGTCGGTCATCAACGTATGAACCCAAGTCGTAGCAATCTATAAGGACTTAAAGGAACAACGCGTGACATTTCCCCTAAGGGACAGACACAGGAACGAAGAAGGACACATGCCGGCCAGCCTAAGTGTTCCGGAGCAGTAGCAAGCTACCAAGGCTCAGTGGAAGCACTAGGAGACATTTCCCTGTAAGGTAGGCTACCAAAGGTAAACAACTAGGTGTCGAATCCCACACATAGCAATACACATTACACGTACGCATAACATGCAAGTATGTGTTGTACAACAAGGCATCACAACATAACTCAACAACTCATATAGATAAAGGCCCAGAAGAGCCATCATAGCATTTATTACAATCAGAGGTCACATGACCCAACATACAGAGCATACAGGCAACGGAAGCATAACATGTCTGAGTACAGACAACTACAAATGAAAAAGGCTGAGAAGCCTGACTATCTACAAGATCCTACAAGGGTACAAGACCGTAGCTGAGGTAACAAGCTAAACGTCGAAGTCCATGCGGAACCACTAGCGAGACTGAAGTCTCTCTGCAAAAACATAAATTAAGCAAATGTGAGTACAAAGGTACTCAGCAAGACTTACATCAGAACTAGCTACACATGCATCAGTATCAACAAAGGGGGTGGTGGAGTTTGACTGCAGCAAGCCAGCTTTGACTCGATGGCTATTCTGAACTACGACTGCAAGTAACTCTTTGAGGTGGCGCACACGAGTCCACATATTCACCAATAAATACACCACTATGGATCCGCTCCCGTCTCCCTACGAGAAGGCCATCCATAGCACTCACGCTTATCTTGCGCGTTTTAGAGTATCCACTTTCACTTGTCTATGAACTGTTATAGGCAACCCAGAAGTCCATTTCCGCGGACACGGCTATTCGAATAGATTATATATAACCCTGCAGGGGTGTACTTCTTCACACATGTTTCCACCACTTAGCGTCTGCACACGACATGTGCTCGGCAGACTTCAAGCGAAAGCCGACGTGGGTGTAGACCACGACCTAACCAACCACTCAAGTCTCTCGTCCAGGTTTATCGCCTATTTGGGTTCCATCCGTGGGGAGATCCGGCCGGGGTGTCGCTCACGGCCCCAAACGATGTGTACAGGGTTTCCGCGTCACCAAACGGGCGACCGGTACACCGTGCCACGTACCTGCCGTGTCACAGTCCACCCCGAGGGTCAGCACTGCGCACGACCTCCAGTAAACTACAAACACCAGAAACTAGTTGCAACTCCTGGACAGAGAACAAGGGCAGTCAATAAGTCGAGCGGGGTCATATTTCAGGGCCCAATGTGTGGTAGTAGCTGTTTCATGGATCAACCAACACAGAACTCAGTTCCTGAGGACGGTTTCAATGAGACAACCCACCATGTACTCCTACATGGCCTCTCATCGCTACCTTTAGCAAATCGTGTTCACACACTTAGCCCTCAACAGTAGGACATGTTCACCACATTCCAATTCATCCCCGATGAATTAGACCCCACACAACTCTAAGCAATAGCAGGCATAACCAGAAAGCATCAATGAGTAGGCACAACATGGCTCAAACAACTCCTACTCATACTAGTGGGTTTCAACTATTTACTGTGGCAATGACGGGTCATGCAGTGGAAAGGGGTTCAACTACCGCAGCAGGTAACAATTGAAGCGTTGTTGTCCTAATGCAGTAAAAGAGAGCAAGAGCGAGAGAGTGGGATTGTATCGGAATGCTCAACAGGGTTTTGCTTGCCTCGCACTTCTAAAGATAACAATGAGTCTTCATCGGTGTCATCGAACTCATCGTCGGAACGTCGTCTACTGAGAGGGGACAAAACCGACAAACAGAGAAAGAACACAATCAATGCAATGCAACAATATGATGCATGAACATGACATGGCAACATGCTGTGGATTGAGCTAATGCAACTAGCAACACAATTAAATGAAGTTGGTTTGAACCCAAGATTCAAATTCAAACTCCATATGTGATTATTTAATTGTCATTTAATTGATTTAACCTGAACAGCAGGTTTAACTTGTTCAAACATGCATGAAAATGCCATAAACAGATTCCTTGAATTTTTCTGATCATTTTTCATATATAAATTATTTTCATCTGAGCTACGGTTGATTTTATATGATTTTTAGAAGTTTTGGCTATTTTCTGAATTAAATAAATCATTTCTGATTTATTTAAAACTACAGAAAATACTTACTGCGTCAGCACTGCGTCATCATGACGTCAGCAGATCAACGGGCTGGTCCAGGTCAAACCTGACCAGTGGGTCCCACTGGTCAGTCTCTCAGGGCTAACTAAACGTTTTTAAAACTAAACTAAAGGTTAACAGAGTCTGGGCCCCACGTGTCAGTGACACATCTAACTAACATGGTTAGTTAGCCTTAAGTTAATACTAACAAAACTGTCAGTCGGCCCAGGGCCCACATGTCAGTGTCCAATCTAACTAACAGAGATAAATAACACTAAATTAAAACTAACTTTAATTAGTTAAGAGCCTGGGTCCACCTGTCATTGACCCAGGGGGGTCAAATCTAGTCAACGGCGGAGGTCAAACCTGCCGGCGACTCGCCGGCGGCGAGGTCGAACGCGGCGGAGGCGTCGGAAAACCGCCTCCGACGACCATTCGAGCGGCGGAGGGCACCTACAGGATGCGCAGGCTCTTGCGCATCCAACGCACTAGGCGGCAGCAGCTGGGGTGGCCGGAAAAGTGGTCGGCGACGAGGTCCAGCGGTCGGGCTTGCGCGGGCGCGGCGCTGCAGGAGGCGGCTGGGCATGCTGAGGGCACCAGGAGGGAGCCCGTGCTCTCCCGCATCCATCCCCGCAAGTGGGAGGAGCTGGGATGGCCGGAATCATCGGCGGCGACCTAAACGGCGGCGGCCGGAATCGGGCCTCGGTGTTCTGGGTGATACGGGGCACGGGGAGGTGAGCTAAAGGGCTCTACGGGTTCCTAGGAGCGTGCTGAGCACGACGGAAGGCTCGGTCGCGAGCGGCAGCAGCTGTGGCCGCGGTTGCGCCATGGCCGGCGGGTGGAAGCTCACAGCTCCGGTGGTTAGCACGGCAGAGGGAGAAATCGACGGTGGGGCTAGGGGAGAAGTAACCAGGGGCTCACCGCGGTGTCGTAGGGGTGCTCTGCGGCTCGGGGGAGGCATCGACGAAGGCGGGCAAACGCCGGCGATCTCGGGAGGCCGAGGTTGAAGACGATGCCCAAGAAGACGAAGCGGGGCTCCCCGAGGTGCGTGACTTGGTAGAGAGGAAGAGGAAGTTACGGCGGTTCTTCTGTGCTCAGCAGTAGGACATGGAATGGCCGGTGGCCACGGTGGTGCTCGCCGGCGCGGCCGCGGCGGCTTCGGCCAAGGTGAAGAACGGGCGAGGGAGAGAGCCAGAGGAGAGGGAAGAAGCACGGGGAGGGTCGTGGGGGTTCCAGGGTGTCGTGGCGTTCATCTAGGGCGTCGGGGAGGAGGCAGGTAGGCTGGAGGTGGCCGGCGCGTGGCTGCGGGCGCCGGGCACACGCCCTCGTCCTTCTGTCACGAGGAAGACGACAGGGGGAGGGCCAGGTGGGCTGGGCCAGAGAGCTGGGCCGGCTACAGGTAAGGCCAGGTTAGTTCCTTCTCTCTTTCTCTCTCTTCTAAATTAGTTTCTGTTTTCTAATTTTTCTGCAGGTTTGTGGCTTTTCTAAAAATGCTTAGGCACTTTCAAAATTCACCAAACTGCTCATGCCCACTGTTTAGCATATAACCAACATGGAACATTTCAGTTTGTGATTATTTGAGCATTTAAAATAATATATAAAATTTAAATGCCCAAATGCAAATAGGATATGATTTAATTCAAAATCCAGAATGGACCTAGAAATATGAGCAACATTTTTGGCAGAGGTTTTTAATCAATCCAAAAATGATGAACTTTTTCCAAAGAGCATTTTGGGTTCATTGAGAAAGATTTGAATTTGAACCTAGTTGGTTTCATCTCGTGCTAGGGTTTAGTCATCCCCATTTCAAGTTTCCTTTGAAAATAAACATGATGCAACAGACAGTGCTATCCTAATGCAGGGTGAAGCTGGGGATGTGACAACTCACCCCCACTAAACAAGAATCTCGTCCCGAGATTCAGGACGTGAGATAAGAAATCAGAGGGGACACTATCTAACACAATCTTCTCGATCCAGTTTCCCTCCTGAAAATTGTTGATTCATTGCATCATGTAAATCTTGGCATCCTTGATTTCGAGATCTTTGTCCAAACGGTGACGATGAGAGAAACTCTACAAAATTGATCTTCCGAAAGATCGAGCAATTCAAGATCAACTTATGGAGTGAGACGTTGAAACATCTCTTGAGCTGAGACACGGAGTACACCTCCAGGGGGATGGAGTGAAACAAACGATGAAGGTTCACCTAGTGGCAATAATTCCACACCTAAGAAGATGGTGATCGATGTCACCAGGCGGGATACCTTAGAGAAGGTGACTCGTAGAGTTACTCCCTTAAGTGGCAAAAAGAATTACTTTTGATATAGAGATCATTGAAATTCCCTTTACCAGCCTAAGGCAAACACAATCGATCGTTTGACGGAGTTCGAGATAATGACATTCTCGGGCCAGAATGGATGATGTGAACTTCCTTGTTGAAGACAACATCACAGATGATTTTGCTTATCATCGGAAATGGATGGAACCTATGGTAGGACCACTTTTGAAGATAATCCTGAACAGCAGTTGCTGAGGAGGGCAATCCATGGAAAATTGGCATGATGGTGGTACAAGCTGGGAACAAAATGCAAATGTTGGAAATGATTCTGGTAACTGGGAAGAATCCCAACAGTAGAGAGTAAATCTACTCTTGAGGGGTTATAGCATAACCAAGAGCACTGGGGGCAATCCCAGTTAGTGTCGAGGATAACACCTAGTGCTTGTGCGTGCTCTCAAGAACTTGAGCATTCCCATATTCACCAAGGTTTTACCAATATCCGTGTCAAGGATCCTAGAAACACCACATACTACCATGATGAATAATGAGGGACGATGCAGATGCAAAGGAAGATAACACTTTCTCGGATTTCACCTTAGCGAGGCCAAGTGGACGAAATCTGGATGATCGACCGAGAGACATTTAGCACTCCTCTTCTAATGTTCTCCTTGATGTGTTAGCGTAAACCATTCATAGATATGTTTGGTATCTTGAACATCAAGTAAAGGTCGGACTTCGGAAGCACAAGAATCCATAAGGAACAACTAGGGAGTAAATCCTACGAGGTCCTTATGGGGAGGTGGCCAACTTCTTCAATCAAGATTCTACGACAATAGGTCTTCCGGCTGGGTGTGTTGGCCATGACATCCACTTTACCGGTTATCGAGAGACCAATATTATAGTTCTTGGAAAATGCTCCAACCATCATATCTGCCTGAGATTCAGTTCTGATTGGTGTCAGGATATTCCAGACTCATCGAGTCTAGAAGGAAAAATGAAAGTTTACAACACAAATCGACGAGATGGCATTGCGAGATTCTCAGGGAGTGAACTACGATAGCGAGCTCCAAAACATGAGCTGGTTCTGCTACAAACCTGTGAACACGTTGTCCAAGACAAGCATGACCACATAGCAGTCTTATGATAAAACACTACCGATTTCTGGTTGGGAACCATCGTCTAGGATATCGAAGTCCTTACATAAGTCATATGATTAGCTCTTATGATGGAACTTTTCTCCTTGAACAAATCAATCAGTGGCTTGGTGTGCTAAGGATACATATGGAATGAAGATGATCAGTCTATCAGACCATGGGATACTTCGCACGTATGCATGACTGAATTGGGATGATTCCAGGAAAGTAAAACAAGCTTTCTCAAATTCACGGTGACAACTTGCACCAACTGCACATGAATTGGAGGAAGTCACTTCTCTCATCCAACATATACCTCGCAAACGAAACACGAAGGCAATGCTTACCAAGTTTCCAACACTAGCTTAATGTCCTACAAAATCATGGAGAAGGTGGCAGTGTTGTTGATGGGCTCAACAACAACTCATCCAGGTTTCCACAAAGGTGGAATTCCACAATTAAGTGAACACGGTGTTAGCATTGGGCAGACCCAGAGATATAATGGTGTATGCTCGAGGGATCAGCCACGAGTAAGACAACATTATGAACATCGTTGGTTCTGATTTGATTTGATTTGATGATAGCCCATACTCAAATCAAAGTTTTGATATGACAATAGGGCCAACAACTGATCACAGGGACCAATTGATGAAGATATCATCTATCTTCAACACACACACAAAAGATATCCCTTGGAAGGAACTAAGTCAGGCAAGCTTTTATCTTCCAACTCTCCAAGTTGTTGTTTAGCTTAACCAACTAGCTCAGGGTATCCAACACAGATTCTTGGAGAAAGGGTGGTTTAGAGAGAAACCAGCTTGATCACGGGCTCAACATAACGGTCGGGGGACAACCTGGTAATACTTCTGGGAAGATAACCAGAAAATCACGATCCGCCGATATGTTACTAAGCTCGAGAACAATCTTGCTTTTCAGGGCAAGACGATATGATCAAATGAGCAAGGACTTAACAAAATCCTAACTCATCAATCAAGGAGTGCACCAGGAAAGTGGACTAGATAGCACGATCAACCTTAGGGTGATGATTCAATAATCAATTCGCTAAGGATGAGGTTATTGTCCATTTAACTACCAAGCAACAGGGTTGCTAGGAGTATTGATTTCACACATCACAATCCACTTGTCAGCATTCCGGTTATAATAACACGGAGGCCGAGAAATAAACGATGATGGCGAGAAGTATCACCTTATCAAAGGTTCATAGGAGATGGAGCAATTCCCATGACATTCTTGACATAAAGATGGTAATACTCCAGGATAGAACAGTTTAGAAGCTGGATTAGTGTTCTTCATCTGCGAAGTACAACTTCTTTGACCCAATCCTGGATATGGATAAGGTACTGGAGTTTGTTTCTCCTAGTCATTCCAGAATAGAATGGCTTGACAGACCACAAGAGTAAAAGGCATCGATGAACACGAGTGCACAACTACTCCTGACTATCAACTGATAGACGAAGGTCATAAAACAACTGAAAAGGGACAACTCAAAGGAACATATATCTTTCTGAGTTGTGGATGCATAGGTTAGTATGTCGAACGAGTTCCACATATTTCTTCCGGATAACCCATGCAGAGAGGTAGGACTGGCAGAGTCACAATATGAATGGAGTACTGCACTCGGGTTGTGATCTTTTGGTTCAGAAGAACTTCTGCCATGATGGTTCATGGTATTTGGAAGAAGGATATACCACGGACCTCGAGGACTATCACAAGGTTACTAATATCCTAAAGGAACGAGCAAATACTATCAGCATGAAGTAAGTAGGGTGAAGCTCGGGTCAAGAACCCAGGAATAGATTACCTACCAACTAAATAGCATCACGGGATGCTTTCGAGAATGATGGCCAAAATCATCACACTAGAATATAAAACATTGCTGGATTACTGGGTGATCTTCTAAGATACTTAGGGTCATAATAATAACTCCAACATATGTGTCGAGGTAACAAAGTACCACAACTCACCGTCTAGTGTGGTTAATCTGGCCTAAAAGGACATTAAGAACAGGTAGGAATGATTTGCAAATGCATCAGATTGTTTAGAGACCTGGGATGACTCGGACAGCATAACGGCTGTAATTGCTTGAAAATACTTTTGAGATCCAAGCAAAAGGGTAGCATAACCACTTAACATTATCTTGTCAAGGTTCTGAGACCAACAATTGAACACACAGTAGTAGAGTAAACTGAACTGAGAGTTGAATCCACAATAACGTGATCCTGATAAATAGAATGAGAATCCTAGTTCTTAATCCCCGTAGAAAGAAGAAGGTGACTCAGATCAGAAGGTCATGGGGCAAAGGAGTAAAAAGAGCCTTGCGTTCCCTTCCACAAACAATTCCCTTACATAACTAAAGAGTTTCTAGACACAACTTCGACCAGTTTGGCTTGCTAATCCTACAGGCAGTCAGGCTCTGATACCAAAGCTGTCAGGACCCCGATCCTAAGTCACACAGGTCTAGACTGTAACACATCATATCACTTTGCGGCCTCACGCACGGTATCCCCACGGGTGCCACCTTACCTGGCCCGGGACCGTTTGCGCATTTTGGCACACGTATATGATAGTGTCGCTAGCATCCATATGACAGAGAACCCGGGCCGACATGACTAGTTATAAACCAAAAGTGGCACTAAATTACAAAGACAGGCATACATGACCCAGCAACGAACGTGTCGGTCATCAACGTATGAACCCAAGTCCTAGCAAGCTACAAGGACTTAAAGGAACAACGCGTGACATTTCCCCTAAGGGACAGACACAGGAACGAAGAAGGACACATGCCGGCCAGCCTAAATGTTCCGGAGCAGTAGCAAACTGCCAAGGCTCAGTGGACGCACTAGGAGACATTTCCCTGTAAGGTAGGCTACCAAAGGTAAACAACTAGGTGTCGGATCCCACACATAGCAATACACATTACACGTACGCATAACATGCAAGTATGTGTTGTACAACAAGGCATCACAACATAACTCAACAACTCATATAGATAAAGGCCCAGAAGAGCCATCATAGCATTTATTACAATCAGAGGTCACATGACCCAACATACAGAGCATACAGGCAACGGAAGCATAACATGTCTGAGTACAGACAACTACAAATGAAAAAGGCTGAGAAGCCTGACTATCTACAAGATCCTACAAGGGTACAAGACCGTAGCTGAGGTAACAAGCTAAACGTCGAAGTCCATGCGGAACCACTAGCGAGACTGAAGTCTCTCTGCAAAAACATAAATTAAGCAAACGTGAGTACAAAGGTACTCAGCAAGACTTACATCAGAACTAGCTACACATGCATCAGTATCAACAAAGGGGGTGGTGGAGTTTGACTGCAGCAAGCCAGCTTTGACTCGGTGGCTATTCTGAACTACGACTGCAAGTAACTCTTTGAGGTGGCGCACATGAGTCCACATATTCACCAATCAATACACCACTATGGATCCGCTCCCGTCTCCCTACGAGAAGGCCATCCATAGCACTCACGCTTATCTTGCGCGTTTTAGAGTATCCACTTTCACTTGTCTATGAACTGTTATAGGCAACCCAGAAGTCCATTTCCGCGGACACGGCTATTCGAATAGATTATATATAACCCTGCAGGGGTGTACTTCTTCACACATGTTTCCACCACTTAGCGTCTACACACGACATGTGCTCGGCAGACTTCAAGCGAAAGCCGACGTGGGTGTAGACCACGACCTAACCAACCACTCAAGTCTCTCGTCCAGGTTTATCGCCTATTTGGGTTCCATCCGTGGGGAGATCCGTCCGGGGTGTCGCTCACGGCCCCAAACGATGTGTACAGGGTTCCCGCATCACCAAACGGGCGACCGGTACACCGTGCCACGTACCTGCCGTGTCACAGTCCACCCCGAGGGTCAGCACTGCGCACAACCTCCAGTAAACTACAAACACCAGAAACTAGTTGCAACTCCTGGACAGAGAACAAGGGCAGTCAATAAGTCGAGCGGGGTCATATTTCAGGGCCCAATGTGTGGTAGTAGCTGTTTCATGGATCAACCAACACAGAACTCAGTTCCTGAGGACGGTTTCAATGAGACAACCCACCATGTACTCCTACATGGCCTCTCATCGCTACCTTTACCAAATCATGTTCACACACTTAGCCCTCAACAGTAGGACATGTTCACCACATTCCAATTCATCCCCGATGAATCAGACCCGACACAACTCTAAGCAATAGCAGGCATAACCAGAAAGCATCAATGAGTAGGCACAACATGGCTCAAACAACTCCTACTCATACTAGTGGGTTTCAACTATTTACTGTGGCAATGACGGGTCATGCAGTGGAAAGGGGTTCAACTATCGCAGCAGGTAACAATTGAAGCGTTGTTGTCCTAATGCAGTAAAAGAGAGCAAGAGCAAGAGAGTGGGATTGTATCGGAATGCTCAACGGGGTTTTGCTTGCCTCGCACTTCTGAAGATAACAATGAGTCTTCATCGGTGTCATCGAACTCATCGTCGGAACGTCGTGTACTGAGAGGGGACAAAACCGACAAACAGAGAAAGAACACAATCAATGCAATGCAACAATATGATGCATGAACATGACATGGCAACATGCTGTGGATTGAGCTAATGCAACTAGCAGCACAATTAAATGAAGTTGGTTTGAACCCAAGATTCAAATTCAAACTCCATATGTGATTATTTAATTGTCATTTAATTGATTTGACCTGAACAGCAGGTTTAACTTGTTCAAACATGCATGAAAATGCCATAAACAGATTCCTTGAATTTTTCTGATCATTTTTCATATATAAATTATTTTCATCTGAGCTACGGTTGATTTTATATGATTTTTAGAAGTTTTGGCTATTTTCTGAATTAAATAAATCATTTCTGATTTATTTAAAACTACCGAAAATACTTACTGCGTCAGCACTGCGTCATCATGACGTCAGCAGATCAACGGGCTGGTCCAGGTCAAACCTGACCAGTGGGTCCCACTGGTCAGTCTCTCAGGGCTAACTAAACGTTTTTAAAACTAAACTAAAGGTTAACAGAGTCTGGGCCCCACGTGTTAGTGACACATCTAACTAACATGGTTAGTTAGCCTTAAGTTAATACTAACAAAACTGTTAGTGGGCCCAGGGCCCACATGTCAGTGTCCAATCTAACTAACAGAGATAAATAACACTAAATTAAAACTAACTTTAATTAGTTAAGAGCCTGGGTCCACCTGTCATTGACCCAGGGGGGTCAAATCTAGTCAACGGCGGAGGTCAAACCTGCCGGCGACTCGCCGGCGGCGAGGTCGAACGCGGCGGAGGCATCGGAAAACCGCCTCCGACGACCATTCGAGCGGCGGAGGGCACCTACAGGATGCGCAGGCTCTTGCGCATCCAACGCACTAGGCGGCAGCAGCTGGGGTGGCCGGAAAAGTGGCCGACGACGAGGTCCAGCGGCGGCAGCGGTCGGGCTTGCGCGGGCGCGGCGCTGCAGGATGCGGCTGGGCATGCTGAGGGCACCAGGAGGGAGCCCGTGCTCTCCCGCATCTATCCCCGCAAGTGGGAGGAGCTGGGGTGGCCGGAATCATCGGCGGCGACCTCAACGGCGGCGGCCGGAATCGGGCCTCGGTGTTCTGGGTGATACGGGGCACGGGGAGGTGAGCTAAAGGGCTCTACGGGTTCCTAGGAGCGTGCTGAGCACGACGGAAGGCTCGGTCGCGAGCGGCAGCAGCTGTGGCCGCGGTTGCGCCATGGCCGGCGGGTGGAAGCTCACAGCTCCGGTGGTTAGCACGGCAAAGGGAGAAATCGACGGCGGGGCTAGGGGAGAAGTAACCAGGGGCTCACCGCGGTGTCGTAGGGGTGCTCTGCGGCTCGGGGGAGGCATCGACGAAGGCGGGCAAACGCCGGCGATCTCGGGCGGCCGAGGTTGAAGACGATGCCCAAGAAGACGAAGCGGGGCTCCCCGAGGCGCGTGACTTGGTAGAGAGGAAGAGGAAGTTACGGCGGTTCTTCTGTGCTCAGTAGTAGGACGTGGAATGGCCGGTGGCCACGGTGGTGCTCGCCGGCGCGGCCGCGGCGGCTTCGGCCAAGGTGAAGAACGGGCGAGGGAGAGAGCCAGAGGAGAGGGAAGAAGCACGGGGAGGGTCGTGGGGGTTCCAGGGTGTCGTGGCGTTCATCCAGGGCGTCGGGGAGGAGGCAGGCAGGCTGGAGGTGGCCGGCGCGTGGCTGCGGGCGTCGGGCACACGCCCTCGTCCTTCTGTCACGAGGAAGACGACAGGGGGAGGGCCAGGTGGGCTGGGCCAGAGAGCTGGGCCGGCTGCAGGTAAGGCCAGGTTAGTTCCTTCTCTCTTTCTCTCTCTTCTAAATTAGTTTATGTTTTCTAATTTTTCTGCAGGTTTGTGGCTTTTCTAAAAATGCTTAGGCACTTTCAAAATTCACCAAACTGCTCATGCCCACTGTTTAGCATATAACCAACATGGAACATTTCAGTTTGTGATTATTTGAGCATTTAAAATAATATATAAAATTTAAATGCCCAAATGCAAATAGGATATGATTTAATTCAAAATCCAGAATGGTCCTAGAAATATGAGCAACATTTTTGGCAGAGGTTTTTAATCAATCCAAAAATGATGAACTTTTTCCAAAGAGCATTTTGGGTTCATTGAGAAAGATTTGAATTTGAACCTAGTTGGTTTCATCTGGTGCTAGGGTTTAGTCATCCCCATTTCAAGTTTCCTTTGAAAATAAACATGATGCAACAGACAGTGCTATCCTAATGCAGGGTGAAGCTGGGGATGTGACAAGGTTGTCTCGGCCTACCCAACTTACGCTGGATGAACGTGGCTATGCAAACTAGATGGCCATGGCTCAAGAGAACGGACAATGCCGGGACTTGGAAGGAATTTAACATCAAAGTACCCAAGGACTCCTTGCTACTCTTCAAAGCAGCCACAAGGAGCATAGAACAAAATGGACTGACGACCTTGTTCTGGGAGGACCGCAGGTTAAATGGGCAAAGGGTTCAGGAGGTTGATCCCTTGATCTACAACATGCTCCCAGCACGGATTCGGGCTAATCGGACGGCTGGGGAGGCCATGGAGGATGGATTAGTTCAACATGCTCAGGATGCATTGCAGGAATTCCTTCTACTGTGAGTTGATCTACCTCGAGATGTATTGTGCGGCAAATGTGGAATGCCCAGGATGTGGGTCCGAACTTAGGACCGGATGCATTGCAGGAATTCCTTCTACTGTGGCATGAGGTTGTTGCTTGGGAGCCTACACAGGGCATGCAAGACGATTTTTTTGTCTTGGGAGGCTAATGGACAGTTCACGGTTCGATCGGCATATGCGGCAAAGTTCTGGGCGAGGGAAGTGGCACCTACGATGGATCTCACTTGGAAATCTAGGGCGCCCTCACAATGCAAATTCTTCACATGGCTTGCCCCGCGAGATAGATGCTAGACGTCAGACCGTCTGGCAAGGCGAGGCCTACCACATCAAGATGTGTGCCCCTTTTGCGACCAGGAGGAGGAATCTATCAATCACATTTTGCTTACATGTGTCTTTGCCTGGGTGGTCTGGGCTGAGATCTGTCAGGCCTTGCGGAAGCCAGATTGGGTGTCGTCGTAACATGACATTCTCACACGATGGTTGTGTGGCAAAAGCGGACCTAACAAAGCCAGTACAAATGATTTGGGCTAACCTTGTGGGAACTATGGAAGCACAGAAATGCAATTGTCTTTGACGGAGCGCGGCCTTCGTATGAGGCGCTACTTGGTAGAATTAGACTAGAGGGTTTAGTTTGGTTGTCGGCCGGCCTGCTGAAAGGAGATGTAGCACCCTTCTTTAGTCGGTTAGCGAGATGGGATAGGCGTGAGGAGTGAAGTATTATGTAAACGCTTGTAACTAACGGTGGAGGCATTCTTTTGCCCTTCTTCTTTAATACTCCCTTCGTTCCTAAATATAAGTCTTTGTATAGATTCCACTATGAACCACATACGGATGTATATAGATAGATGCATTTTATAAATAGATCCACTCATTTTGCTCTGTATGTAGCCCGTAGTGGAATCTCTACAAAGACTTGTATTTAGGAACGAAGGGAGTATATGATATGCACACTCGTACATATGCGAGAAAAAACATGAGCTTCATGTAATAGACCTTCGGTCCCCAGGCTTTTGCTTGTTTTGAAATATATAAAGTAGAGCTCTATCTATCTTTCATTAAAAAAAAGATTATAACTGAAACCCCAAGCTCTACGGAATTCCCTGTTAATGGAATCGCAACAGGCACACTGTACATGTAAGGTACACCGACAGAGGCGACCAGTGATCTTTTTTTTCTTTGAAACAGAGGCAAAAGACTTGTCTCATTCATTAATAAAGAAGGAGAGTTTTAGAGTACATAAAAGTGGCTCGACACATAGCCCGTCCGTCCACAAAAGGAGAACAATAACTATTCTCGCGGCATGATAATGCTCAGGTGCCTAGCTCCTGCCATGACCCAAAGTTTGGCTTCATCTTGGATTAGTTTTAGAATGTAGAAGGACGGTGTTGACTTCTTCCTGAAAACTCTAGCATTTCTTTCGTTCCAAATGGCCCACCCGACAAGCATAGCAAGAGAAGCCATGGCCTTTCGGTTCGGCGTATTGGGCTTCGACATGTTTGTCCACCAATGCTTGATGCTGCGCTCCGCCGAACATTGATGAATCTCGAGAGCCCCTAGGCCAAGCCACTCCTTTATCAATCTCCATACGCGCAAAATGAATCTGCACCGAAAGAAGAGGTGCGCGGACATATCGTTTGCCCTTCTGCGACCAGTGATCTGGTAGAACGTCGCATGCGCCGTCAGGTGCACGGCCGCACTCCCCACCGGCACCGCGAGCGAAGGCTGATCCCAGATCTGAGAGGCGACGTACAGGTAGAGGGGTTCCGTCCATGGGGGCAAAAGCCAAGCGTTCAATTCTGCGATATCAAACGCCGTCACACAGGAACTACAGAGACTGTGGATTAATCTCCACAGTGACACACCAACCATTTCGAAAAAAAAAAAACTGCCACACACCATGGACAGCAAACAGCTAGGCCGGCGTGTTCCGACGCTCGTTTGCCTTAAACAAATTACATCCCGGTCAGGGCCAGCCAGTGCGCGCGTACGCGGACCCAACCACTCGCCGATCGACCGACACCCGTTCCTACTTTTCAGCGAAGCAGAAGCTCGTCAGTCTCCACTTGGCTGCGGCAAAACACACCGGACGAAGCAAAGGATCCACAGTTTAGAACAGGGGAGCATATGCAGGTTCGGTCATCTTTTCTCATCGCAAAGGAAGAAAGATGCATGTGTAGTGCACAAAAAGAAGATGCGTGTGGACCTAAGTGGTGCTACCGTGTCACCCATGAGAAATTGTAGAGCCAATAGAAAAGGAAAGTGGCATATATAGAAATAATAATGGAGAGGCTGTGAGCAGGCAGGCAGGCAGGCGTACCGCACACATGGGCGGAGGAGGCCGACAGATCGCAACGTAGCGCCGGGAAGGGGAGCTGCGTGCTGTCCCAGGCTGGTATCCTGTCGCCGTACCGTCGCCACCGCCACGTTCCCTTCACCCACCTAAGTGCCCAGCCACCACTCTCTACTTACCTTGCCCGGCACACGCAAGCGCGCGCCTCGAGCCCTCGATCGGCCTGCCAGTAGTCGCTTCCCTTTCCCACCACGTTGACATCTCCTCTGCTCCGGGAAGGAGGCAGGCACGTAGACGTAGCGATGGCGCCGCGTTTCCTGGCGTGCTTCGGCCGGAGCGGCGCGACGGCCTCGGCGCCGGAGCCTGTGGAGGACCTGGCCCCGGGCCCGGTGCTGGTGGAGCTCTTCTCCTCGCAGGGGTGCGCGGCGTCGCCTGAGGCGGACGCCCTGGTGGCGCGGCTGGCGCAGGAGTCCTCCGAGGCCGGCGGCGGCGAGCGAGCGATGGTGGTGCTGGGGTTCCACGTGGACTACTGGGACTACCAAGGGTGGAAGGACCCCTTCGCGTCCAGCGCCTGGACCGTGCGGCAGAAGGCGTACGTGGAGGCGCTCCGGCTGGACACGCTCTTCACGCCGCAGGTCGTCGTGCAGGGCCGCGCGGACTGCGTCGGCACCGAGCAGGACAAGCTCGCCCAGGCCGTCCGCGACGCGCCCCGCTACCCCTCGCCCGCCATGAAGGTACGCACGCACGCACGCACGCAACCATGCTGCACCCAACACCTTAACTGTTGACGGTGCTCTGATCCCTCTGTGCTCTGCAGGTGAAGTTCCAGCGGCCGAACCCGAGCACGCTGCAGGCGTCCTTCACGGGCGCGCTTCAGTCCCGCGTGGATGGCGGCGGGAGCGTGCTGGTGGCGCTGTACGAGAGCGGCGTGGTCACCGACTGCGGCCGCGGCGAGAACAAGGGCAAGTCGCTGCTCAACGACCACGTTGTGCGCCGGCTGGAGAAGGTGGCCGCAGTGCGCGACGGCGCGTCCGCCAGGAAGGCTGTGTCCGGGTCCGTCCAGTTCCCGCTGTGGGACGACTTCCGCGCCACCAAGTGCGGCCTCGTCCTCTTCGTGCAGAACGCCGCGCTGCAGGTGCTCGGCGTCCAGCACTTCGACCTGCCCGACAACGTCTGACCGAGTGCCAGGCACCAACTTGCGGAGAGTGCGGGGGGCGTAACACAACTATTCTTTGTAGAGTTTGATTGATTGGCGTGTTGCGTTGTTGTTATAGCACTTTGTAAGAGCACTCGTGTGATGGAACAATGGTTGTATCTCCTTGAATAAACCAAGATGGTACAATACCCTAAGAAACATGCACAAATGCGAATAACTGAAAACCTGAAATCGAAGTTACACTAAGGAAACTAACATGAAATCTGTCAAAAAAAATAAAAAAGTGACTAAGAGCATCTCCACTCGTTCGGCCCCCAGGGCACCTGCCGGCGCTTTTTCCACCCTTCGCCTAGCGCTTTTTTAGCCCGGGGATCTAGTTCCCAGTCACGGCCCCAACTATCGGCCCCAAGACGCATATAAATTCGAACTTTACGTTTCCCGCCTACCAAAAAGACATCGCAAGTTCGGCGACCAACATAGTTCGGCGATCACCAAGCCACAGTTTGTCGATCAATCACAGTTCGGCGTTCAAAAAGAAAGGATGTGTAGCAATGCATCAAACGGCGGTGTTGTCCTCCGGCGGCGGCGGGCTGACTGCAGTCGGCGTGCGCGGGCTGGGAAGCCTCGGCGCGACTTCTGTGTTGGGCGTCGTGGCGGCATCATCGCTCTGGCTTGGCGGCAACGTAGGGATCGGCGTGGGAGTGGGCGCGGTCGTCGACGACATCTGGTTCAAGATGAGGTCGCGCTTCGCCAGGTACCACGCCTTGACCTGCTCGTCCATCGTCGACATGTCCGCCCCCATCAGGAATGCCAGGTCGGTGTTCCTCTTCTTCGCGGCAACGTTGGTCCGGAGTAGGGTGACGTTTGTCCGGAGTAGGTCGAGCTTGACGGCGCTGTTCGTCATCAACGCCGACTGTCGGTGTCAAAACAGACAGATCTTGGGTAGAGGGTCCCAAGTTGTGTATCTGAGGATCAATGGTAACAAGGGACAACAAGGACACGATGTTTACCAAGGTGAGGGAGTCCTGGATTAAGGGGTCCTCATGTGGCCGGATAACTCGTGGTGGGACGGACTGGTGGGCCGTGAAGATCGTTGTTGAAGATCATCTCTCGTATTCGGATAGGACTCCTGTATTCGTATAATGGCAAGTTTTAAGTTCGGGTGTAATCTTTCCTTCCTCTGCAAGATGGTTAGGTACAAACCCTATGCCCCTCCGGTGCATATATAAATTGGAGGGTTTAGTCCGTAGGGGCTAATAGAGAAAGACAAAATCCTCCTAGGCTAGACTCTAGGGTTTAGCCATTACGATCTCGAGGTAGATCAACTCTCGTAATCATATTCATCCATATTAATATAGCAGGAAGTAGGGTATTACCTCGATTGAGAGGGCCTGAACCTAGGTAAACATCGTGTCCCCAGCCTCATGTTACCATCAATCCTCAGACACATAGTTCGGGACCCCTACCCGAGATCCGCCGGTTTTGACACCGACATTGGTGCTTTAATTGAGAGTTCCACTATATCGTCGACCGACGGACTGATGGATCGCATCATCAACCACGACGACAACACCGAGGGAATCTTCCCTCCCGGCCAGCTTTTCGTGTTTGGCGGCTTCATGCTCCGTGCCAACACAGAAGACCACCTCGAGCAGATTGAGAGCTACGCCCCTGGCCATCAAGTCAGATTCGGAAGCTTAAACTACGTTGTTGATATCCTCGAAGACTTGATCTTCGACGGATTCGAGCCCGCGGCAACCTCTCCCTGCCATCACGATGAGCATGACCTAACTCTGTCATCGGATCAGAAAATAGCGCCTGCAACAGTTCTGGCCCTAGATCCGGAACATATCGCGTCGCCCGAGGACGGGAAGCTCAACCCCGCCACGGAAGTCGCAGACTCTACGGCGCTGGAGCCGTGCACAGACCCGACTATGAGCGGGAGTTGTGTTATCGGAACCCCGGACTTGTCTCCGGCCTTAGATTCCGAATCATGCGCATCTGCGCCCTTCAAGCTCGATCAGGCGTCTATCGCCGAATTCAGTGCTGCAGATATCTTCCAGCACTCACCCTTTAGCGATATGTTAAAAATCATTAAAATCCCTCTCCTTAGCTAGGAACACACAACCGAATTATATCCGGTTCGAACTGGAGGCTGAAGATCGGGAATTTTTCTCCCCACCCACCACCCACTTGGTAGCCACGGTCGAAGATCTAACCGATCTATTTGACTACGCTTCCGAAGACTTTGATGGGATGGACCTCGAAGACGAAGCAAATCCATATCAAAGCAGGCCCGTAACCGAGCGGTGGACAGCTTCATCTTCATACGATGTGTATATGGTGGATACACCTAAGGAGAAGGAGGGCGACGGCGAAAACGATCCCGTAGAGGACAAGCCTGTCGAAGAACCTCCCAAACGTCGGCGCCCGAAGCGCCAAACTAAATCCCGCAGAGGAAAAGATAGCAACACTGTCACTAACGATGGTGACAGTCCGGAACAGGCTGAAGACCCGACAGTTCAGCGATGGAGCAGGAGGAGTGAGAGGACGGAGAGCATAGTCCGAAACCGCTATCTGACAACAGCGATGCCGAAGAAAGTAATTATGAACCTGTCTCTGAAGAGGATGTTAGCCTGGGCTACGACGAATACATCGTCCCAGAAGAACCCTTGGAACAAAAGCGCTTCCATCGGAGGATTATTGCCACCGCAAGGAGCCTGAAAAAGCAGCAAAGGCGGCTTCGAGCCGCACAGGACACGCTCAATGATAGATGGAATGAAGTGCTAGACGCTGAGCAAAAACATGGCTACAATCGCCAAACAAAAGGCTATCCTAAGCGGAAACTGCTGCCCGAATTCGACGACGAGGCCACTGCGCCCATACCGCCGAAGAATAACACCGCCGATAAGCCGGTCCGACCACCTCGTGGACGGGATAGAGTGGCTAGTAATGGCGTACACAAGCCCGCATCCCCACCCCGTAAAGGAAAGGAGGATGCGGATCAAGTCCGGGAACACGATTTGCGTGAGGACCTGAACAAAAAAGCTAGCAAGACCAGGTCCATCTACGGACCTAGGGACCGGGCTCCCGCACGGGACGACGGCTATCAAGCCAATCGCGCCGGTCATATACCAGTTCGGGGTCCATACTGAACATCACAACCATCGAACATACGCCATGATATAGCAAAATACAGAGGCGGCGCACACCCTCTGTGCTTCACCAATGAGGTGTTGGATCATGATTTTACAGAAGGGTTTAAACCCATGAACATCGAGGCATATGATGGAACGATGGATCCTGCCGTCTGGATAGAAGTCTTCATCCTTCACATCCACATGGCTCGCGGAGATGATCTCCACGCCATTAAATACCTACCCCACAAGCTGAAAGGACCAGCTCGGCACTAGCTAAACAACCTCCCAGAGAACTCCATTGGGAGTTGGGAAGAACTTGAGGATGCTTTTCGGGCCAATTTTCAAGGGACCTATGTCCGCCCCCCGGACGCTGACGGCCTAAGTCACATCTTCCAACAACCGGGGCAGCCAGCCCGTAAGCTTTGGAACCGGTTTCTCACAAAGAAGAACCAAATCGTCGACTGTCCGGACGCCGAAGCCTTAGCGACCTTCAAGCACAGTGTCCAGGACGAATGGCTAGCCAGACACCTCGAACAGGAAAAGCCGAGGACAATGACAGCCCTAACTACACTCATGACCCGCTTTTTGCGTGGGCGAGGACAGCTAGTTAGCTCGTAGCAGCACCAGAGACCCTGGAACATCTGAAGTCAGGGACGGCAATGGAAAGCCACGGCGTAACAAAAACAGACGTCGAAATAATGCTGGAAGCCTAGATGACACAACGGTAAATGTCGGATTCAGCGGCTCCAGACCCACTCAACGGAAGAAGCCATTTAAAGGCAACAAAGATGGTCCATCCAGCCTGGACAAAATATTAGATAAGCCCTGCCAAATCCATGGCACCCCAAAAAAACCTGCAAACCATACCAACCGTAATTGTTGGGTTTTCAAGCAGGCCGACAAGCTGAATGCCGAATACAAGGGGAAGGGACCTCGGAGCGAAGACGAGGATGAACCTCACCACCCGAACTGTAATGCCCCGGATGTAACACTTTCCCTATATGGCAATATATAAACTTTGGCTTCATCATTTCCGTTCTGGGTTCTTCTTTCTTTTCGGGTTTCTCGTTTTGTCGTGTGCGTGTGTGCATTTCATCCATGTCATGTTGTCATGTGCATTGCATTGCATTTGTGTTGTCACTTGCATCCGGTACCACTCGTCTCTTTCCGTTGTCCGTTTTGAGTTTCGACGCTCACTCACGTGCCCGTGGCATCCCCGAGTCCTTCTTTCGTGTTTGACCGTGTAACGTTTCCGGAATGGCGTGAGACTTGTCGTGCGATGTTGTTTTGGTACGTGTAACCCGCCTGTCAAGTTTCTTCTCGTTTGGAGTTCGTTTGGTACTCCAACGGTTAACCTAGTGGGCTAAAAGTACCTCCTCTTTGAGGCCCAAGACCCCCTCCACAACAGCCCACCAACCCAGCACAACCCTTCCCATCATCTAGGTCGTCGATTTGTGATCGCGTGGCCGAAAATCGCTCCCCATTTGGACTCTCCTAGCTCCTTGTGCCTATAAAAACGTCCACCCCTCCATTTTCGTCAAAAAAAAACCCTAGCTCTCTCCCCCCGCAGCCACCGGACACTTCGCCGACGGGCCGGACATGTCCGACTAGGCTCCTCCGCCGCCACGTGTCGCCTTCCCGTTGGTCCTGCCCTGAGACCACTTCGCCGCCGCCGTCCGGGCCCGCGAGCCCGAGGCCGGACCGCCCCGGGCCGCGCCGGGCCTCTCCGCCCCCGACCGCCTCCGCTCGCCCAACACGTCGTCGGTCGCCGCCGTCCCGGCGACAGCTCGCCGCCGGATCTCGCCCGCCGCCTTCGAAGCCCTCCACCGCCGGCGTAGGATCCGCCGCCCCGAGCCTCTAGCTCCTCCGAGCCGCCGGCTCCCTCGCCGCCGGGCCCCTCGTCGGCCTCCTCCGGCGACGCCGCGTCCCCGCCAGCCGGCCAAAGGCTGCCCCGCCGTTCCTTCCACTCCCGCCGGCTCGATCGAGGCCACCTCCGCGAGAACGGGGCCGATCCAAATCAGCCTGCGGGTCCGAAACCCTAACGGGCCCGCGACCCGATCCACCGCTCCGACCCGCGTCCGCGTGGACCGATCCGCTGGGTCAACCCGACCCGCGAGGTGATTCCCTGTTTTTTTTTTTGCTAAGGCATTTGTTGTTTTAGTTGTTTGATGCATTTTTGTGTTGAGGATAACTTTTAGTGTGTTGGTCCGATTTGTGCGTATAATATGTCAAAATGACCGTGGTGAAGTGTACTACGTTTTGTTCCATTGTGTCATGCATGTTTGAGTCCATCTAGATGTCTTAATCTTCATGACAAGAGTGCTACTTGATATAAACTGCTGCTACTAGTTATTCTCATGCCATGTTTGAGATGTGATAACTTGGTGCATGTTTATCCAAATGAAGCAAATGATATGTCAAAATGTTCATCATGAGATGCTCTACATGTTGGTTGCTATGGCATGCTTGTTTGAGTTCATATTGCCATGTTTATCACTGTTGCAAAAGTGCATGTGGCTGTTAGGTTTTGTAACTTGTTACGAGATGCCTAGTTGAGGAGCTCGTTGCTATTGTTGTGTTTGTCCCCATGTCGCATGCTCATATGTTTTAGATTCCCCATCATGTGTTCTTTACTGTGGTGCGAACCATTTGCCATGTTATGCCTTGAGGTGACTTAAACATGCTCACAAACATGCCATGATAATGTTACTGTTTTAACACTTAGTGAAATTTCACTAAGTCTGGAATCTGTAATATCCTGATGCTATGTTTGCTTGTTGTCCTAGGCAAATCCATGATAGTTTTGGGGTGGCCATCGATCATTCCTTGCTGTATATGTTGTTGTCTATCCATCCATGCCCTCACATGCTCATTTGGGTTGCTGTAGCATATTTAATTCTTGCTCCCAAATTGCTATAAAATATTACTGTCAGGTTTTTATTGTCATGATCAAAATGTTTTAGCTTGTTGCTATTGATCCATGCCTCCTATGGAGATGCTCCAATGGAGTTGTTTGCTTTAGGATATGTCTACTTCATGTCCATGCTTCTTGTCACCATGTTTGAGTGCTGTAGAGTATATATTTCTTGCCCCAAAGTTGCTATGTGGCTGTTAATTTTAGCTTTGCATTGTTTCTTGTTTCGGGTATATCTTCTAGTCCGTTGCTCCGTTTTGGGTGTGCTCTACATAAAACTTGTGTGATTTTGCATGTAGATTCATAATATCATCGTGTTAACATGTTTGGAGTATGTTTGCTTGATGTTTGGGTGCATCTTGCACCGTTGCCATGCTTATCTTGTTTTGATCATATCTTTTAGACCGTAGCTCCATTTTAAACAAACTTTATATGAAACTTGACTAGTTTTCGTGTAGATCATCATGGTGCATGTTAACTTGATGTTTAACAACTTTAACTTAAGGTTTGTTCAGATCTGTACTAATTTCAAACTATGCATATGAGGACTTACCAGTTTTGTCTTAATTAGTTTCCGGCCTCATTTAAACCTGTTGTTTCTTGTGTTGTTTCTCTGTGCTTCCTACCTTGCCATGTTTTGCATCCTAAATAGACTTGTCTTGCATCCTACTTGCTTGAGTAAATTGTCTTGTTCTTGTGCTGTTTCTCTGTGCTTCCTGTGTGGTCATGTTGTGCATCCTAAGTGCATCCGCAGTGCATCCTAAGTGCATCATACATGCATCCTGTAGTTTGCGCATTGCACCTTGTTTGATTTCGTGTCTCGTGTGTTCTTGTGTTGAGTAGAGCCGGAAGCCGAGACCGAGTATGAGAACGAGGTTACTACCGAGGTTGAGAACGAGGAGACGTCTTACGATCTCATCGACGACTCGCGAGGCAAGATGACCTGACCCAGATATCATTACTATCTTTGCCTATTGCTAGAAGTCTCGCTCTTTAGCTTATTGCCTTGATACCCATGTTTATTTGTCAGCCTCCTATTGTAACCATGAATCTGTTTAACCACCCAACCTATGCAAACCTTTGTTTGGCTATGTAGGCTTCGCTCAGCCCCTCTTATAGCATTGCTAGTTGCATGAGAAGAATTGAAGATTCTTGCTTCATGTTGAAGCTTGTTGGGATATCACACTATATAACTCTTCAATGAAATCGTCTATATATTAGTAATGGGTGGAAGGCTAAGCCTCTTGGTTGGTGATTTGTTCTACTCATGCCGCCTAGGAACCTTATAAACCGGTGTTATGTTCCTTGATTTTGCGTTCCTCACACGGTTGGGGTTATGGGACCCCCTCGATAAACCGCTTAGCGCTAAGGCTTTTCTAGCAAGTCCCAACATTGGTACTCCATTTGTCTAAACAACTAAAACTTGCATAGGGAGTTATAAACCCTCTTCTTAATCAACAACCCCGGGCCAGTGCTCCACATGAGTGTTGGTCCGAAATGAGCAGACTGCAGGGCCACCTCAAGGAAACTCGAGGGCTGGTAAAAACCTGTAGGATGACTTATCCGATCGTGGCCTGAGACGAGATACGCGTGGCTACTATCAGGGTGTCGCCACGCCGGGAGGATTTGCTGGATTAGTCTTACCTTAGTCGGAGTATCTTGAGCACGGGATTCTGAGAATACTCGGGCCTTCCCATCTTGGAGTTGTGACTCCGCGGATCGTGGGCTTGTAATGGGCCAAGTTGGAACACCCCTGCAGGGTTTTGAACTTTCGAAAGCCGTGCCCGCGATTATGTGGCAGATGGGAATTTGTTAATATCTGGTTGTAGAAAACTTGACACCATGTTCAGAACACACTACCAGCGTGAGTACCGTGACGGTCATTTTCCGAAAGGGGTTCGGGAAGTGAACACGGTGGGGTCATGTTTGACGTGCTTAGATAGGATCACTTCGTGATCACTTTGTCGCTCGTGGCACTTCTCTTCTCGCTCTTATCATGTAAGCTAGTGCTAGTGCAGCTGCAGCCTTTTATTCTTTCTTCAGCCTTGTTCCACACCCAAGGCTTACATAGTTTTGCTACCCGGGAACGGGATAGCTGAGTCCTCTATGGCTCACAGATTCTACACCACACCAGATGCAGGTACCTTGGAGATCTACTCAGGTGACGGCATAGAGCTGTACTGGGAGTACGATGAGGAACGTAGTCGATACTATGTACACTATCCCGATGATCAGTAGTGGTTTCTACTAGGGCGATCCGAACCTGTGGCTTTATGTATTTGGTATCTTTCATTTGGATCTTCACCCGTAGTCGGGTTGTGATGTTATTTGGATGATGATTTGCTATGTAATGAATTGTGTGACGTGGCGAGTGTAAGCCAACTATCTCTTTTGCTTTTCATCCCTATTTTTACATGAGATGTGCAAAGATACCGAACTTGAGATCATTCCAGAATGGGCTTATACCTTTATGTCGTGCCTCGACACGTAGCAGGTATAGTCCCATCCTGGGCATTACACGAACACAGGGTGATAGAAGAAATTTCCACCGAAGATTAAAAATGTGAACATGATATATGCCACTCATATCCCAAAGAGGGAGCGCAAGCGCGCACTCCGAGACGTCTATGCCGTCGAGCCTGTCGCCCCCAAATTCAACCCGTGGTCGGCCTGTCCGATCACTTTCGATCGCAGAGATCACCCGACTAGTATCTGTCATGGGGGTTCGGCTGCCCTAGTGCTCGATCCAATAATCGATGGATACCATCTTACCCGTGTCCTCATGGACGGCGGCACCAGTCTCAATCTAATATATCAGGACACTATCCGCAAGATGGGGATTGACCCATCGAGAATAAAGCCAAGCAGCACGACCATTAAAGGAGTGATGTCGGGCGTAGAAGCCCGCTGCACGGGCTCTTTAACATTGGAGGTCGTATTCAGCTCTCCTGACAACTTTCGAAACGAAGAGTTAATCTTTGACATAGCTCCATTCCGAAGTGGCTATCATGCACTACTCTGAAGAATAGCCTTCGCCCGCTTTAATGCAGTCCCACACTATGCTTATCTAAAGATTAAAATGCCTGGACCACGTGGCGTCATTACGGTCAATGGAAATATGGAGCGCTCTCTCTGCACGGAGGAGGACACTGTGGCCTTACCAGCCGATGTCCAAATGGCCTATTTAAGCCAGATAACCTATCGGTCGTGGACATAGCTAAACGTGTCCGCCACACGCCTCAGTGCGGCAGCTCGGATGAACCCAAGCTAGATTAGCAGCTACGCCCCCATCGACTGCCCCATAAGGTGATAGAATATGTACCTCGGGTGCATAATTATGCCTTAAAAATCCCTTGGGCGATGCTGGGGGCACACTGCATACAGTCCATAGTTCGGCTCGACCCTATTCGGACTCTAAAAATTATCTTTTAAGGTTCACTAAACGAACCAGTCTTGTTTATGGCCACACTGGATTTCTTTTTCTTTTCAAGGTTTCCTTTTGTTTTTACAGATGGCCATCATACCCCCCCCCTTCAAGGACACATCAGAGAGGAGGAAACGGTGCACACGTGTAGCAGGGACCCGTGCTAAGGTTTCTTTTTATATTAAGACCTTGTGTAAACCTTTTTTCTCTGTCTTGTTATATACCTTTCTGGCATGTAAAATGCCCAAGAAAGTCATCGGCATTATCTATAAGCTTACGGCTCGCTATACTATAAAAGGATATTAATAAAGCAGCTTGGCTCACATTATGTTCGGAGTTTTATTCACTCACCATAAATGTTCTCTACCCACATCAGATTGCCACATGTGCCTTGTCAACAGGGTCTATTACCAGGGGCTGTATTCAGCCCGGTATATATCAAAAAAGACTGAATACCTACAGGGAGTGTTCAGCATCCTGAATGTTTGCATTATATGCATCAGTTCCGAAACATGTCTTGGGTCAATAGTTGGGTTGCCCGGCTCCTGTGCTTACTCCTACGTTCCCGATTGTTCGGCTAGGGTATAAAGGGAGGACTACTGCGATTGTACTTCTGGAATGTCCGGTCAAGTACCTCAGTAGAGAAAGCCGAAAACTGACCGTCATGATAGGCGAGAACCTGGTCTGCAATCCGGTGACTTAGTTTTATACTACGATCGATAGAGATCTACCCCGTGTTATATAAATGGGTTGGTTTTTCCGCCCAGCCATTTGCAATTGGATACCTTAAATAGGGAATATCATATCCACACCAGAGGCTAGTACCTAGCCTCACTTGTCAAAATTCCTATGGCTAAGTGAAAGCAATAACGCTTCATAGTCTGGTTGCCTGGTTCACTCCGCATACACCTCCTACACGGACCAAAATGTTGGATAAAGAGTGTATTCGCATATGACCGAACACCCCAGTACTATGTACTTGGGGGCTGAAGCCGACGATTGGAAACTTTCAGAATTATATAAACAGACCCACAGGAAATAAAAAGTTGCTCATATTATAATAGCACAAAATTTATATACACCGGTTCATAAGCTTAAGTCTTCACAGCCGGATACTATTACTCAAAGATAACATCCTTTGAGCACTAGCCTTCTACAAGGCGGGCGCCTTCTATGACGTCCTCGAAGTATTTCTCCGGCTTGCGATGCTCCTTGCTTGCTGGCAGTCCGGCAGTAGCTATATGCTCCGCCCTCATCTTCGTCCAGTGTGCTTTCACACTAGCGAAGGCCATCCGAGCACCTTCTATGCAGGCCGAACGCGTCAATGCTTCGACCCGCGGACTCGCCTCAACGAGCCGCTTCACCAATCTGATGTAGCTACTTGGGATTGGATTAGCGGGCCATAGCCGGACTATCACGTCCTTCATGGCCGAACCCGCCATATTGTGCAGCTCGACCAACTGCTTCATCTGGTCGTTGAGGGGCACCAGATGTTTTGGCGCATAGAACTGCGACCAAAACAAATTCTCCATGTCGTTCCCCTCCTGGGCTCGGAAGTACTGGGCAGCTTCAACACTGCTCCTCGGAAGATCAGCAAACACGCCTGGAGAACTCCATAACCGTGTCAGCCCAAGATACGTCTGCCCTCCGAAGATGCTCTGTAAGAGAAAAGTCGTACCAGATGCTATGTGTCGTGCCTGCTTGATTTCTTCACGGGCACAGCGCAACTCGCTTCGCGCATCCTGGGCAGCCTTGATTTCCTCAGCCAGCTTGGAAGCTCGTTCTGAAGCCTCCCCTTCCAATGCCTCGCATATGCGAATGGCATCATTAAGTTCAACTTCTACTTCGGACACCCGATCCTGGTGCTTCTTGCATGCGGCCTTTTCGGCCTCTAGTTCGGCAACCGCTTTGTCAGTGGTCACCTTGCTTGCCTCAACCTCTTTCTTAGCCTTCGCGAGCTCGCCCTTGAGGGCCTCGAGCTTAGTGGCGCCAATTGTGTAATACATAATATCATAAAAGAGTTTATACCCATACTCAATTAACATTATTAGTCTTCTTGACATTTTAATCTGCATACCTTGCGTTTCATCTAAATGCTGCTTGACGCCGTCGAGGTCCGCGTTGGCCAACAAGAGCTTTCGGTTTAGTTCGGCAACCTCTGCATCTCATGTAGTTGCCGTAACTAGTGAAGCTTGTTCAAATAACATAAGCACAACAGTTCAGCTCTATAAGCATGCTATACTATGGATACTTCGTCCGATTCTGTTCAGAATCACACAAAACATTAGGGGCTACTAGCTATATATGTGTATTTAAAACAAATAAGGTTCCATAAAGAACATTACATTGCTTACCTCAAAGCCCGTCAGTAGGCTCTTGAAAGCTTCATTTAGTCGGCCCTTGATGGACTGAATCTTCTTCATCACCGCACCCGTTACGGTGCGGTGCTCCTCCACGATGGAAGCACTTTGCAGTGTGATACGTCTCCAACATATCTATAATTTTTTATTGTTCCATGCTATTATTTATGAAGTCTTGGATGTTTAATGGGCTTTATCATACACTTTTATATCATTTTTGGGACTAACCTACTAACCCAAAGGCCCAGTCCAGATTGTTATTTTTTTGCCTGTTTCAGGGTTTTGCAGAAAAAGAATATCAAACAGAGTCCAAACGGAATGAAACCTCCGCGAGAGACATTTTTGGAGAAAATCACGCACAGGGAACTTGAGAACAATGTCTGGCGAGCATCGAGGCGCCCACGAGGGTGGGGGCGCGCCCCCTGCCCAGGGTGCGCCCCTACCTCGTGGTCCCCTCGAGCGTCCCCCGGTGTACTCCTTCTTCCTATATAAGTCTACGTACCCCGAAACCTTCGACAATAGAGAGAAAACCCTAATTCCACCGCCGTAACCTTCTATTCCCATGAGATCCCATCTTGGAGCCTGTTCCAGAGCTCCACCGGAGGGGGATCCATCATGGAGTTCATCATCATCATCATCATCGCCCTCACCAAGAGTTGTGAGTAGTTTACCACAGACCTTCGGGTCCATAGCTAGTATCTAGATGGCTTCTTCTCTCTCTGGATCTCAATACAAAGTTCTCCTCGGTCTTCGAGGAGATCTATTCGATGTAATCTCTTTTTGCGATGTGTTTGTCGAGATCTGATGAATTGTGAGTTTATGATCAAGATTATCTATGAGAAATATTTGGTTCTTCTCTAAACTTTTTATGTATGCTCATAATATCCTTGCAAGTCTCTTCGAATTATTGGTTTGGTGTGGCCTACTAGATCTATAGTTCTTGCAATGGGAGAAGTGCTTGGCTTTGGGTTCAATCTTGCGGTGTCCTTTCCTAGTGACAGTAGCGGCAGCAAGGCACGTATTGTATTGTTGCCATCGAGGATAAAAAAATGGGATTTATATCATATTGCTTGAGTTTATCCCTCTACATCATGTCATCTTGCTTAAGGCGTTACTCTGTTCTTATGAACTCAATACACTAGAGGCATGCTGGATAGCGGTCGATGTGTGGAGTAATAGTAGTAGTTGCAGGCAGGAGTCGGTCTACTTGTCTCGGACGTGATGCCTATATACAATGATCATGCCTAGATAGTCTCATAATTATTCGCTTTTCTATCAATTGCTCGACAGTAATTTGTTTACCCGCCGTAGAATATCGCTATCATGAGAGAAGCCACTAGAGAACACTATGGCCCCCGGGTCTATTCTCAGCATATCAATCTACATCTACTTTACTTTTACCGCTTTTATTTGCTGTTCTTATAAACTAAAAGTACCAAAAATATAAACTATCATCTCTATCAGATCTCACTTTCGTAAGTGACCGTAAAGGGATTGGCAACCCCTTATCGCGTTGGCTGCGAAGTTATTATTTGTTTGTGCAGGTGCGAGGGACTCGTGCGTGGTCTCCTACTGGATTGATACCTTGGTTCTCAAAAACTGAGGGAAATACTTACGCTACTGTGCTGCATCTCCCTTTCCTCTTCGAGGGAATACAACGCAAGCTCGAGAAGTAGCAAGAAGAATTTCTGGCGCCGTTGCCGGGGAGGCTTACGCAAAAGTCATGTACCAAGTACCTATCGCAAACCCTTATCCTTCGCATTACATTTTTTGCCTCTCGTTTTCATCTCCCCCACTTCACCCTTGCCGTTTTATTTGCCCTTCTTCCGCCGTGTGTTTATCGCTCGCTTGCTTCTTGTTTACTTGTGTGTTTGGATTGCTTGCTTGTCACTATGGCTCAGAACAATACCAAATTGTGTGACTTCTCCAATACCAACAACAATGACTTTATTAGCACTCCGATTGCTCCTATTACCGTTGTTGACTTGTCACAACCCTAGTTCTGGTATGCACTAGGATAGCTTTGGTGTTTGCATCATGTTTAATTTTTTTTCAAATGAAGTTGAATTGGGGACATGTGAAACCCTGAGAAATCTTTTTGAAAATGACCCAGATAAAAATTTCTCCTAAAGGGTCCAAGAAAATGTTCATGTTTCTCTCTGAAAATATAGGTCAGAGGTAAAATTCAAACCAATATTTTTAGGAGCTCATAAATATTTATTTTGGACATTTGGAATTAATACAATAATTATTTGCATTGGATATATATTTATTATATTTTAATATATGTCCAATAATTCTGAAAACTTGTGAGGGGCTTGGATTAATTCCTTATGTCCCTGCAAAATTGTCATAAGAATTTAAATGATTTAGTTTAAATCAAAACAAATCTCAGAAATTAGAAAACATAAAAGAAATTAAAAGGAGAGAGTTTACCTAAGCTTACCTAGCGGCCTGGCGCTGTGCAGCCCAGCCACTCCAGCTGGCGGCCAAGCCCACCAGGCGAAGCGGCCGTCTTCAACCTCTGCGAGTAGGCAGAGGCGTGTCGACGCGCGCGTGATCGCCGTGGCGAGCTCCCTGCCTGCCTGCCCTCTTTCTCATCGCTCTGGATGCCTGGACGACGCCACGACAGCGCCGCTCACTCTCCCTTTCTTTTTTCCGTGGCCCCCCTCCTCTCCCTCGATCTCTCTCTCACGGCCGAACGCTGCCGACGCCGCCGTTCGCCGTTGCCGCGCCCACAGCCACGGCCTCGCCTCTCCGACGAGTCCAGAAGCTCCGCCACTTCTTCCTCGTCCTCCCTGTCAAGCCACGCGTCGCCGGATGCCCTGTGGAGCTGCCCTCGCCGTCGTCTTCTACCTCCGACCAACGAGATCGCCGTCGTCATTCCGGCTGCACCAAGCCTCCCCCGAGCCCGCTGAGACCGTCGTCAGATCCGCTGTGAGCTCCCGTGTCGAACCCCTCTTCTTTCCCCCTCGTTTGCGCTCTCCAGCTCCGCTCCCCGCCATGGCCGTAGCTCCTCGCCGCCGTGCCATGTCACCGCCGTGATCAGAACCATCGCAGCTCGCTCCCGAGCGCGTCACAGTCTCCGTCACACCGCCAGGAGCCCGTTGAGCCCCTCGGCTAGCCCCCCGTGCCCCGCAGCCTCGTGCCCGCTCGAGCCGTGCTCCGGCCGCCGCCGCGAGCTCTGCTCCGGCGAGCCCCGACCACCCCATGGCCTCCCGTGAGTTCCTTTGGATGTGCGCGAGCCTGGGCGTTGCTCCGGTGGTCTCCGCCGTCCAAATGGTCGCCGGAGCGGCGTTTCCGAACCCCTCCGCCGCGTCTGTGGACGCCGGCGTCGAGCCGCCGGCGGGTCAACCCCGTCTGACCTGGGGTTTGACCTTCCTTGGCTCACTGACGCATGGGCCCGGCCTGCCAAGTGATTAGCTTAAGGCTAATCACCAACTAACTAAATCCATGTGACACTGACAGTGGGCGCGAGCGCCACTAACCCTTTTAATTAGTTTAGTTTAACCCTCTGTTAGCCCTGTGTCACTGACGTGTGGACCCCACACGTCAGGTTTGACTTGAGTCAGTGCTGCTGACTTGCTGACGCAGGCATGACGCAGTGCTGACGCAATAAATGATTTTCTGGAATTGTTTTAACTCTGGAAAATTCAAAAAATTGTTTAAACTTCAAAAAATCACAGAAATTCAACCGTAGCTCAGATTGAAATAATTTATATATGAAAATTTATCAGAAAAATCGAATCTATCCATCTGTACTAGTTTCATGCATGACAAAATAAGTTATACCTACTGAATATTTGAAAACACATAAATGGCATTTAAAATGCTTAAGTTGGGAGTTGCATTTGTACCCTTGGTTCAAATGGACTTCACCCAAATGAATGCTAGTTGCATTAGCTCAAACAACATCACATTTTCATGGCATGTTCATGCATCATATTGTTGCATATGCTTGTGTTTGATTGTCGGCACCGTCCTTCTCGATAGGTCCAGCTCCGGAGACCGTTCTAGAGTACCTATCAGAGGAGCGGTGCTCTACCGTTGTTTTACCAGGCAAGAAACCCCCCTTGTTCATTCCGATACAATCCAACTCTCCCGCTCCCGCTCTCTGTTATTGCATTAGGACAACAACGATTCAATTGTTACTTTATTCTACGGTAGTTGAACCCATTCCTCTGCATGACCTGTCATTGCCACAGTAAATAGTTGAAACCCACTAGCATGTGTAGGAGTTGATTGGAGCCATGTTGTGATCTTACCATGCCATGCCTGCTATTGCTTAGAGTGTGTCAGGTTTGATTCATTGGGATTGAATTGGAGTGTTATGCTATGTTCTGATGCTGAGAGTCAAGTGTGTGAACACGATTTGGTAAAGGTAGCGATGAGAGACCATGTAGGAGTACATGGTGGGTTGTCTCACTGGAACCGTCCTTAAGAACTGAGTTCTGTGTATGTTGTCAAATGACTAGCTACTACCACGCATTGGAATGCTTAAGTGCCCCTCTCGACTTATTAACCAACTTGGTCTCTGTCCAGGAGTCGCAACTAGTTTCTAGTGTTTGTAGGTAGTGCTATTAGTCTACCAAGTGGCACCCGGCCAGGTGGGCTTGGGACAGACTAGGCACCGTGGCACGGTGTACCAAGCGTAGATCCATCCGGCGAGGTGGGCTTGGGAACCCTGCGCACATCGTTTGGGGCCGTGAGCGACACCCTGCCCGGATCTCCTTGCGGATGGAACCCGAATAGGCGATAAACCTGTACTAGAGTCTTGTGTTGTTAGTCAGGTCGTGGCCGACACCCTCGCCAGGCTTCCGCTTGAAGGTTGCCGAGATACACGACGTGTACATGGCGGTAAGTGGCGAGAGCGTGTGTGAAGAAGTACACCCCTGCAGGGTTAACATGATCTATTTGAATAGCCGGGTCCATGGTTATGGACTTCTTGGATGCTTACGTGGTACATAGACAACTTGAAGTGGATACTCTAAAATACTCAAGACAAGTGTGAGTGCTATGGATGGCCTTCTCGTAGGGAGATGGGGATGAATCCATAGTGGTGTATTGTGTGGTGATTAGTGGACTCGTGTGCGCGACCTCAAAAGAGTTACCGCAATCGTAGTACATGATAGCCACTGAGTCAAAGCTGGCTTGCTGCAACTAAGCCCCACTTTGCCTTCTTGATACAAGTGCATGTATGATAAGATCTGATGTAATTCTTGTTGAGTACCTTTGTACTCACGTTTGCTTAATTTATTTTTTGCAGATGAGACTTCTGTCTCACTAGTAGTTCCGCTTGGACTTCGACAAGTAGCTTGTTACCTCAGCTACGATCTTGTACAAGTGTTGTAGATAGTCAGGCTCTTCAGCCTTTTCATTTGTAGTTGTCTGTACTCAGACAAGTTATGCTTCCGCGTGTTGCTTGTATGCTCTGAATGTTGGGTCATGAGACCCATGTTTGTAATATCTAACTCCTCGGAGCCTAATGAATAAATACTTTGTTTCTTAGAGTCTTGTTGTGATGCCATGTTGTATTTGCATATATCGAGCATATTGTGTGTATGTTATTGAAATGCTTGGTATGTGTGGGATCCAACAACCTAGTTGTTTCCTCTTGGTAGCCTCTCTTATGGGGAAATGTCTCCTAGTGCTTCCATCGAGCCATGGTAGCTTGCTACTGCTCCGAAACACTTAGGTTGGCCGGCATGTGTCCTTCTTCGTTCCTGTGTCTGTCCCTTTGGGGAAATGTCACACGTTGTTCCTTAAAGTCCTTGTAGCTTGCTACGACTTGGGTTCATACATTGATGACCGACACGTTCGTTGCTGGGTCATATATGCTTGTCCATGTAAGTTAGTGCCACCATGGGTTTATAACTAGTCATGTCGGCCCGGGTTCTCCGTCATATGGATGCTAGCGACACTATCATATACGTGAGCCAAAATGCGCAAACGGTCCCGGGCCAGGTAAGGTGGCACCTGTGGGGATACCGTGCGTGAGGCCGCAAAGTGATATGATGTGTTACATGCTAGACCGGTGTGACTTAGGATCGGGGTCCCGACAACTTTTGGTATCAGAGCCTCACTGCCTGTAGGATTACTAAGCCAAACTGGTCGAAGTTGAGTCTAGAAAATCTTTAGTTATATAAGGGAATTGATTGTGGAAGGGAACGTAAGGCTCTTTTTACTCCTTATACATCATGTCTTCTGATCTGAGTCATCCTACCTTTCCTACGGGGTTAAGGAACTAGGCTTTCTCTTCCGTCTATCAGGATCACGAGTTACTACTCCGTAGTCCCATAGGATTGGTTGATCAGAGTCATATTCCTGTTTTCAAGTTCTTCCGGTGTAGTATGTCTAGTACTATCACAGAACCTTGAGTGATGATGTTGAGTTGTTATACAACCCCTTTTGTTAGCAGGATGTCTTATTCTGAGCATTTTACTTCCGTTATGCTGCCGGAATTGTCCTAGGAGTTCGAGAGATACTAATTTCTTGTTCTAACCTATGCATCCTTTCGTTGATGATGATTCCGTCCTCGGTTTCATTCTCAGGATGTCTGCAGTTAAGCGAAGCTCAGTTGCTCGTAGACAGAACCATGGAGGTGGTAGGGATGAGGAGGATCCTCCCGACCAGCCTTCCTTGGCAGAGTTAATGTTAGAGATGGAGAGAAACAAGCGTGAGTCTAACCGCTTGTTGGCACATATTGAGGATAACACCGGACATCAGTGTAAAAAGTCAGCAACCATCCATGACTTCATTGGTCCGAAACCACCCACCTTCCATCAGCCCATTGAGCCACTCGATGCAGATGACTGGCTTCGCAGTATCACTCACAAGTTGCGTTCCGCGAACATAGCCGAAGGTGACAAGGTCACCTATGCCACATATCACCTGAAAGGTCTTGCAAGTCTTTGGTGACAGAACTATGAGGCCATGATTCCAGCTGGCCAGATTCCTACCTGGAGAGATTTCATAGAGGCTTTTCGCGAGCATCACATTCCTCAAGCCCTTATTGATCGCAGGAGAGAAGAGTTATGTAACCTTACACAGGCTAAGATGGCTGTTGATGCTTATAGTAGAGAGTTTGAGAACCTCGCCCGCTATGCTACAGAGGAGGTGTCCACGGACGCCAAGAAGCAGGATAGGTTCCGGAAGGGTCTCAACCCCAAGCTGCGTCGTGATCTCCACTTGCATCATTGCAACACATTCCAGGCTCTCGTGAACAAGACCATAAATGCAGAGACAACTCAGCTCACTTACGAGGAGTCTCGTAAGCACACCCTTGATTTGGGATCTTCCTCCGGTTCTAGTTCTCAGAAGCGCCGCATTTGGGTTCCAAACTCTGTTCTTCCACCCGGTTATACACCGAGGCCATCTTATGTGGTACCTCATCCAGTTCAGCAGTATGCTCCACCCAGGCCTATTGGTGGACCGCCTGCCAATGCGGGTCCACGTCCTACCTCCAGGATTTGTTACAAGTGCGTAGAGCCAAGCCACATTGCCCGTAATGGCACTCAGATCCGTGTTGCTCCACTCCAGCCCGAGAAGTCTGTTGGCCATGGTAAGCCATCATGCAAGATGATCAGTTTCAAGTCAGCTCCCACTGAACATGGACGTGTGCATCACGTCTCAGCCAAAAACGCTCATGATGATCCAGATGTCGTTCTTGGTACACTTCTTGTCAATTGTCATCCGGCATCGGTTCTGTTCGATACTGGAGCATCTCATTCCTTCATTTCCAAAAGCTATGCCCGCTTGCACGACATGTCATTTTGTGATATGTCCTCCCCACTACTCATTCAAACTCCTGGATCCAAATGGCAAACCTCTAGTGTAAGCCATGGTAATGAAATCCTTGTTGATAGACTTGTCTTCCTTGCATCACTTGTAGCCCTCAAGTCTTCAGATATTAATATCATCTTGGGTATGGACTGGATGATAGCTCATCATGCCAAGATTGATTGTTACACTAGGTCTGTTCAGTTTACACACCCATCTGGCAAGAAAGTCACTGTCACCACTAGAGTTGCAAAGTGTCAACTCTATTCTCTTAATGCCAGCCCTCTTCCAGACCTTTAAGATATCCCGGTAGTCCGTGACTTTCCGGATGTCTTTCCAGAGGAACTGCCAGGTGTTCCACCTGACAGAGATGTAGAGTTTGTCATAGATCTTATCCCAGGAACTGTTCCAATCTCTAGGAGACCTTACAAGATGGCACCCTTAGAACTAGCTGAGCTTAAGAAACAATTGATGAGTCCTTGCAAAAGGGTTTCATCCGTCCTAGTTCTTCTCCTTGGGCTTGCCCCGTCCTCTTCGTCAAGAAGAAGGATGGTACAGATCGGATGGTTGCAGATTATCGTCCCGTTAATTTGGTCATGGTGAAGAACAAGTATCCACTCCCCAGGATCAACGACCTGTATGATCAGCTCGCCGGATCCTCAGTCTTCTCCAAGATGGATTTGAGGTTAGGCTACCATCAAATCAAGATTAGAAACGGGGACATTCCTAAGACGGCTTTTGTCACTCGTTATGGCCAGTATGAGTAGACCGTCATGTCCTTCGGTCTAACCAATGCTCCAGCCACTTTCTCCCGCTTGATGAACTCGATCTTCATGGAGTACTTAGATAAGTTCGTCGTGGTTTACCTCGATGATATTCTTATTTACTCGAAGAACGAGGAAGAGCATGCCGAACATCTTAGACTTGTATTAGAAAAACTCAGAGAGCACCACCTTTATGCCAAGTTCTCCAAGTGCGAATTTTGGTTGCCAGAAGTAACCTATCTCGGCCATGTAATCTCTGGTAAGGGCATTGCTGTCAATCCCGAGAGAGTTCAGGCCGTTCTTGATTGGACTCCACCTGAATCAGTTAAACAAGTTAGGAGTTTCCTTGGTCTAGCCAGTTATTGTCGCCGCTTTGTTGAGAACTTCTCTAAAGTGGCCAAACCTCCCACGGAACTTCTCAAGAAAGATAAAAAGTTCGAGTGGTCCCCACAGTGTGAGCACAGTTTTCAGGAACTAAAAAGACGCCTGACTTCTGCCCCCATACTTGTGCCACCGGATTTCACCAAGGACTTTGTTATCTATTGTGATGCCTCACGACAGGGACTAGGTTGCATTCTTATGCAGGATCGTCATGTGATTGCCCATGCATCTCGACAGTTGCATCCACATGAGGAAAATTATCCTACAGATGATCTAGATCTTGCAGCCGTAGTCTACGCACTTAAGACCTGGCGACATTACCTCCTTGGTAATCGTTGCGAGATCTACACCGATCACCAGAACCTCAAGTATATCTTCACCCAACCAGATTTGAACCTTAGGCAAAGACGTTGGTTGGAGTTGATCTCAGGTTACGACTTAGGGATTATTTACACCCCAGGCAAGGCCAATGTCATGGCTGATGCGTTGATTCGTAAGTCCTATTGCAACAACCTCATGTTGCAGCAGGGCCAACCACTTCTCCATGAGGAATTATGTAAGCTTAACCTTCACATTGCTCCTCACGGATTCCTTTCTACCTTGGTGGCGAAACCTACCCTTGAGGATTAGATCATTTCTGACCAGAAGTTTGATAGGGGTGTTATCCGCATCAAGAGAAACATTAAGAAGGGAGTTGGTGGATGTTTCTCTATGGATGATCGAGGTATTGTTTCCTTTGAGAATCGCTTGGTGGTTCCCAAGAGTCAACATCTGCGACAACTGATCCTTAAGGAGGCTCATGAATCTCCTCTCACGATTCATCCCGGTAGTACTAAGATGTATCAAGACATACGACAGAGGTTCTGGTGGACTGGGATGAAGAGAGGAATAGCTCAGTTCATTGCTAACTATGACGTTTGTCATCGCGTTAAGGCAGAGCATAAAAGACATGCTGGCACCCTTCAGCCTCTAGCTATTCCTGAGTGGAAATGGGATAAAGTTGGTATGGACTTCATCACCGGTTTTCCCAGGACCAAGAGAGGAAATAATGCTATCTTCGTAGTCATTGATCGTCTCTCCATAGTTGCTCACTTCCTACTTGTTCGAGAGAATATCACTGCTAGTCAGCTCGCTGACTTGTATATTTCTCGAATAGTGTCACTTCATGGTGTTCCACTAGAGATCAATTCAGACCATGGTAGTCTTTTCACTTCTCATTTCTGGGAGAGCTTCCAGACCGCCATGGGAACCCATCTTTCTTCCAGTACCGCTTTCCACCCTCAATCAAGTGGTCAGGTGGAACGGGTCAACCAAATCCTCGAAGACATGCTTAGAGCTTGCGTTATCTCATTCGGTATGGATTGGGAGAAATGTCTTCCTTTCGCCGAGTCTGCTTATAACAATAGCTATCAATCCAGTCTCAAGAAAGGTCCTTTTGAGATTCTCTATGGACGAAGATGTCGAACACCTTTGAATGGGTCAGAAACTGGTGAAAGACAATTCTTTGGACCAGACATGATCCAGGAGGCAGAAGAGCAAGTTCGCATCATTCGTGAGAATTTGAAAACAGCCCAGTCTCATCAAAAGAGCCTGTATGATCGTCATCATAAGGAAGTGGCTTATGAGGTTGGTGACAAAGCTTACCTTCGGGTTACCCCTTTGAAGGGTACCCATCATTTCGTTATCAAGGGCAAGTTGGCTTCTCGTTACGTTGGTCCTTTTCGCATTCTCGCTAAACAACGAGAGGTTGCCTACCAGTTGGAACTACCCCCACATCTTTCTCGAGTACATGATGTCTTCCACGTCTCTCAACTCAGGCGTTGCTTCTCGGATCCCATCCGCGGAGTGGACCATGAAACGCTTGATCTCCAAGATAACCTCACATATCGGGAGTATCCCATTCGCATTCTGGATCAAGCAGAGCGAGTCACTCGACGTCATAACATCAAATTTATCAAGGTTCAGTGGTCTCATCATTCCGAGAGAGAAGCTACTTGGGAGCGAGAAGATCGTCTCTGACTGGAGTACCCCACTTTCTTTCCGCCGACTCCTGAATCTCGGGACGAGATTCTTTCGAGTGGGGGCGAGTTGTCACAACCCTAGTTCTGGTATGCACTAGGCTAGCTTTGGTGTTTGCATCATGTTTAATTTTTTTTTCAAATGAAGTTGAATTGGGGACATGTGAAACCCTGAGAAATCTTTTTGAAAATGACCCAGATAAAAATTGCTCCAAAAGGGTCCAAGAAAATGTTCATGTTTCTCTCTGAAAATATTGGTCAGAGGTAAAATTCAAACCAATATTTTTAGGAGCTCATAAATATTTATTTTGGGCATTTGGAATTAATACAATAATTATTTGCATTGGATATATATTTATTATATTTTTAATATATGTCCAATAATTCTGGAAACTTGTGAGGGGCTTGGATTATTCCTTAGGTCCCTGCAAAATTGTCAGAAAAATTTAAATGATTTAGTTTAAATCAAAACAAATCTCAGAAATTAGAAAGCAGAAAAGAAATTAAAAGGAGAGAGTTTACCTGAGCTTACCTGGCAGCCTGGCGATGTGCAGCCCAGCCACTCCAGCTAGCGGCCCAGCCCACCAGGCGAAGCGGCCGTCTTCAACCTCTGCCAGTAGGCAGAGGCGTGTCGACACGCGCGCGATCGCCGTGGCGAGCTCCCTGCCTGCCTGCCCTCCTTCTCGTCGCTCTAGACGCCTGGACGACGCCACGACAACGCAATCACTCTCCCTCTCTCGTTTCTGTGGCTCCCCTCCTCTCCTCGATCTCTCTCTCACGGCCGAAAACTGTCGTCGCCGCCGTTCGCCGTTGCCGCGCCCACAGCCACGGCCTCGCCTCTCCGACGAGTCCAGAAGCTCTGCCACTTCTTCCTCGTCCTCCCCATCAAGCCACGCGTCGCCGGACGCCCTGTGGAGCTGCCCTCACCGTCGTCTTCTACCTCCGGCCGACGAGATCGCCGTCGTCATTCCGGCTGCACCAAGCCTCCCCCAAGCCCGCTGAGACCGCCGTCAGATCCGCTGTGAGCTCTCGTGTCGAACCCCTCTTCTTTCCCCCTCGTTTGCGCTCTCCAAATCTGCTCCCCGCCATGGCCGCCGTGTCGTGTCGCCGCCGTGGTCAGAGCCACCGCAGCTCACTCCTGAGCGCGTCACTGTCTCCGCCACACCGCCAGGAGCCCGTTGAGCCCCTTGGCTAGCCCCCCCGTGACCCGCAGCCTCGTGCCCGCTCGAGCCGTGCTCTGACCGCCGCCGCGAACTCTGCTTCGGCGAGCCCCGACCACCCCACGGCCTCCCGCGAATTCCTTTGGATGCGTGCAAGCCGGGGCATTGCTCCGGTGGTCTCCGCCGTCCAAATGGTCGCCGGAGCGACGTTTCCAAACCCCTCCGCCGTGTCTGTGGACGCCGGCGTCGAGCCGCCGGCGGGTCAACCTCGTCTGACCAGGGGTTTGACCTCCCCTGGCTCACTAACGTGTGGGCCCGACCAGCCAGGTGATTAGCTTAAGGCTAATCACCAACTAACTAAATCCCTGTGACACTGACAGTGGGCCCCAGCGCCACTAACCCTTTTAATTAGTTTAGTTTAACCCTCTGTTAGCCCTGTGTCACTGACGTGGGGACCCCACATGTCAGGTTTGACTTGAGTCAGCGCTGCTGACTTGCTGACGCAGTGCTGACGCAATAAAAGATTTTCTGGAATTGTTTTAACTCAGGAAAATCCAGAAAATTGTTTAAACTTCAAAAAATCACAAAAATTCAATCGTAGCTCAGATTGAAATAATTTATATGAGAAAATTTATCAGAAAAATTCAATCTATCCATCTGTACTAGTTTCATGCATGACAAAAGAAGTTATACCTACTGAATATTTGAAAACACATAAATGGCATTTTAAATGCTTAAGTTGGGAGTTGCATTTGAACCCTTGGTTCAAATGGACTTCACCCAAATGAATGCTAGTTGCATTAGCTCAAACAACATCACATTTTCATACCATGTTCATGCGTCATATTGTTGCATATTCTTGTGTTTGATTGTCGGCACCGTCCTTCTCGATAGGTCCAGGTCCGGAGACCGTTCCAGAGTACCTGTCATAGGAGCAGTGCTCTACCGTTGTTTTACCAGGCAAGCAACCCCCCC
>LR738710.1:238612829-238790372 GCA_902687465.1 Secale cereale
CCCCCCCCCTTGTTCATTCTGATACAATCCCACTCTCTCGCTCCTGCTCTGTGTTATTGCATTAGGACAACAACGATTCAATTGCGTGAGGCCGCAAAGTGATATGATGTGTTACATGCTAGACCGGTGTGACTTAGGATCGGGGTCCCGACATGAATCCTGTCATATCAATGCTGCTTTGTTGTATCTTGTCATGAAAGATCAATTCTCCGGCCTTCCTAGTGAAGATGCCAATACCCATCTAAACAACTTTGTTGATTTGTGTGATATGCAAAAGAAAAGGGATACGGATAACGATATTGTTAAATTGAAGTTATTTCCATTTTCACTTAGAGATCATGCTAAAACTTGGTTTTCCTCTTTGCCTGGAAATAGTATTGATTCATGGAATAAGTGCAAAGATGCTTTTATCTCTAAGTATTCCCCTCCTGCTAAGATCATCTCTCTTAGAAACGATATTATGATTTTTAAGCAACTAGATCATGAGCATGTTGCACAAGCTTGGGAGAGAATGAAATTGATGATACGTAATTGGCCTACACATGGTTTGAATCTATGGATGATTATTCAGAACTTTTATGCTGGCTTGAATTTTGCTTCTAGAAATCTTTTAGACTCGACGGTGGGAGGCACTTTCATGGAAACCACCTTAGGAGAAGCTACCAAACTCCTAGATAATATTATGGTTAATTATTCTCAATGGCACACCGAAATATCTACTAGTAAAAAAGTGCATGCTATCGAAGAAATTAGTGTTTTGAGTGGAAAGATGGATGAACTTATGAAATTGTTTGCTGCTAAGAGTGCTTCTTCTGATCCTAATGATATGCCTTTGTCCACTTTGATTGAGAATAACAATGAATCTTTGGATGTGAATTTTGTTGGTAGGAATAATTTTGGTAACAATGCTTATAGAGGTAATTTTAATCCTAGGCCTTTTCCTAGTAATTCCTCTAATAATTATGGTAATTCCTACAACAACTCTTATGGAAAGATGCCTTCTGAACTTGAAACTAGTGTTAAGGAGTTTATGATCTCGCAAAAGAATTTCAATGCTATGCTTGAAGAGAAATTGCTCAAGGTTGATGAATTGGCTAGAAGTGTGGATAGAATTACTCTTGATGTTGATTCTTTGAAACTTAGATCTATCCCACCTAAGCATGATATCAATGAGTCTCTCAAAGCTATGAGAATTTCCATTGATGAATGCAAAGAAAGAACCGCTTAAATGCATGCTAAAAGAGAGGATTATATTAAAAGTGTTCTTCTAGTTATCATGAAAATAAAGATGAAGATATGAAATTTATTGATGTGTCTCCTATTAGATCCTTATTTTCTAGTATAAATCTTGATGAAGATAGGATTGGAGATGATTCTGCTTTAAGGCGTCCCAATGATTTGGAGTTTTTAGATCTTGATGCTAAAATTGCTAAAAGTGGGGTTGAAGAGATTAAAAATTTGCATAGTGATGAACCCACTACCTTGGATTTCAAGGGATTCAATTATGATAATTTCTCTTTGATTGATTGTATTTCCTTGTCGCAATCCGTGCTAAATTCTCCGCATGCTTATAGTCAAAATAAAGCTTTCACCAAACACACAATTGATGCTTTGATGCAATCTTATGAAGAAAAACTTGAGTTAGAAGTTTCTATCCCTAGAAAGCTTTATGATGAGTGGGAACCTACTCTCAAAATAAAAATAAAAGATCATGAATGATATGCTTTGTGTGATTTGGGTGCAAGTGTCTCCACTATCCCAAAAACTTTGTGTTTTGCTAGGGTTCCATGAACTTGATGATTGTTCTTTAAATTTGCATCTTGCGGATTCCACTATTAAGAAACCTATGGGAAGAATTAATGATGTTCTTATTGTTGCCAATAGGAATTATGTGCCCGTAGATTTCATTGTTCTTGATATAGATTGCAATCCTTCATGTCCTATTATTCTTGGTAGACCTTTCCTTAGAACGATTGGTGCAATTATTGATATGAAGGAAGGAAATATTAGATTCCAATTTCCGTTAAGGAAAGGCATGGAACACTTTCCTAGAAAGAAAATCAAATTACCATATGAATCTATCATGAGAGCCACTTATGGATTGCCTTCCAAAGATGGCAATACCTAGATCTATCTTGTATCATGCCTAGCTAGGGGCGTAAAACGATAGCGCTTGTTGGGAGGCAACCCAATTTTATATTTTTTGTTTTTGTTGCTGTTAGGGAATAAATAGTGCATCTAGCCTCTGATTATATGTGGTTTCATGTTTTGTTTAGTGTTTGGGCCAAGTAGAACCTTTGGGAAGACTTGTGTGAAGTTTATGTGATCTTGCTGTGAAAAACAGAATCGTTAGCTCTCGCTAAAGTGGTCTTCAGATTTTACTGGAGCGTGCTATTTAGTTTATTATTTTTCTAGATGATTAGTAGACACATTACGCAAATTTACCAATTTAGTTTGAATTTTTTGGAGTTCCAGAAGTAGGCAAAACCTGCAGATTACTACAGACTGTTCTGTTTTTGGCAGATTCTGTTTTTCGTGTGTTGTTTGCTTAGAGGATATGAACCATAGAGAAGTTGGAATACAGTAGGTTTAACACCAATATAAACAAAGAATGAATTCATTGCTGCACCTTTGAGTAGTGGTTTGCTTTCTTATACTAACGAAGCTCACGAGAATTTTTGTCTAAGTTTTGTGTTGTGAAGTTTTCAAGTTTTGAGTATTGCTTTGATGGACTATGGAACAAGGAGTAGCAAAGGCCTAAGCTTGGGGATGCCCATGGCACCCCAAGGAATTCAAGGATAATCAAAAGGCTAAGCTTGGGGATGCCCCGTGAAGGCATCCCTCTTTCGTCTTCATCCATCGGTAACTATACTTGGAGCTATATTTTTATTCGCAACATGTTATGTGTTTTGCTTGGAGTGTCTTGTATAATTTGAGTCTTTGCTTGTTAGTTTGTCACAATCATCCTTGTTGGACACACCTATTTGAGAGAGTTAAATATGGCCTAAAAATTGTTAGAACACTCTATGTGCTTCACTTATTTCTTTTGAGTAGAATAGTTTTTGCTCTAGTGCTTCACTTATATCTTTTAGGGCACGGTGGTGGTAATATTTTGTTGAAATTTTTGAACTCTCATGCTTCACTTATATCTATTTGAGATTCTATTAAAACAGCACGGTAATGTGTTTAGGCTAAAAAAAACTAGTCTTCACATGATAGACATCCAATGTCAATGTAGTAAAAAAAATTCACACTAAGTGCATTGAATATGATGAGATGTTGGATGCTTCATAATTGTTTTGAGATATGAGGATAGTGATATTAGAGCCATGATAGTGGAGTTATTATGAAATTGATAAATACTTGTGTTAAGGTTAGTGATTCCCGTATCATGCACGTATAGTGAACCGCTATTTTACGAAGTTAGAGCATGAGGTATTTGTAGAGTGCCAACCTTTGTGTGGAGGTCGGGGGCGCGTTGTGGTTAATTCCTACCAACCCCCCCCCCTAGGAGCATGCGTTAATTGCTTTGTTTTGATGACTCGTAGATGTTTGCAATAAGTATATGAGTTCTTATGACTAATCTTGAGTCCATGGATTATACGCACTCTCACCCTTCCACCATTGCTGGCCTCTCTTGTGCCGCGCAACTTTCGCCAGTGCCATAAACACACTATATATCCTTCCTCAAAACAGCCAGCAGATTATTCCTCAAAATAGCCACCATACCTACCTATCATGGCATTTCCATAACCATTCTGAGATATGTTGCCATGCAACTTTCCACCGTTCCGTTCATATGACACGCATCATATTGTCATATTGCCATGCATGATCATGTAGTTGACATCGTATTTGTGGCAAAGCCACCATGCATAATCTTCATATATGTCACTCTTGATTCATTGCACATCCTGGTACACCGCCAGAGGCATTTATGTAGAGTCATACTTGTTGTAGTATCGAGTTGTAATTTCGAGTTGTAATAAAAGTGTGATGATCATCATTATTAGAGCATTGTCCCATGTGAGGAAAGGCCAATAAAAAAAGGAGATGGCCCAAAAAAAGATAGAGAGGGGCTACAAAAAGAGAAAGCACCTCCAAAAAATGAGAGAAAAGAGAGAAGGGACAATTGCTACTATCTTTTTCCACACTTGTGCTTCAAAGTAGCACCGTATTCTTCATTGTAGAGAGTCTGATGTTTAGTCACTTGCAAATACTAGTGGGAATTTTCATTATAGAACTTGGCTTGTATATTCCAACGATGGGCTTCCTCAAATGCCCTAGGTCTTCGTGAGCAAGCAAGTTGGATGCACACCCACTAGTTTCTTTTGTTGAGCTTTCATTCATATTTAGCTCTAGTGCATCCGTTGCATGGAAATCCCTACTCACTCACATTGATATCTACTGATGGGATTCTCCATAGCCCGTTGATACGCCTAGTCGATGTGAGACTATCTCCCTCCTTTTTGTCCTCTCCATAACCACCTCTATTCCACCCATAGTGCTATATCCATGGCTCATGCTCATGTATTGCGTGAAAGTTGAAAGGTTTGAAAAAAATAGAATATGAAAACAAGTGCTTGGCTGAAATCGGGGTTGTGCATGATATGCATATTTTGTGTGATGAAGAGGGAGCATAGCCAGACTATATGATTTTGTAGGGATAACTTTCTTTAGCCATAGTATTTTGAGAAGACATGATTGCTTTGTTAGTATGCTTGAAGTATTACTATTTCTTTTGTCAGTATAGACTTTTATCTTGAATCTTTCAGATCTGAACATTCATGTCACAATTAAGAGAATTACATTGAAAAACTATATTGGTTAGCATTCCGCATCAAAAATTCTCTCTTTATCATTTACCTACTCGAGGACGAGCAGGAATTAAGCTTGGGGATGCTTGATACCTCTCCAAAGTATCTATTTTTTTTTATTGTTCCATGCTATTATTTATGAAGTCTTGGATGTTTAATGGGCTTTATAATACACTTTTATATCATTTTTGGGACAAACCAACTAACCCAAAGGCCCAGTCCAGATTGCTGTTTTTTTGCCTGTTTCAGGGTTTTGCAGAAAAAGAATATCAAACGGAGTCCAAACGGAATGAAACCTTCGCGAGAGATATTTTGGAGAAAATCACGCACATGGAACTTGAGACCCACATCAGGGGAGCATCGAGGCGCCCACGAGGGTGGGGGCCGCGCCCCTTGCCCAGGGCGCGCCCCCTACCTCGTGGGCCCCTCGAGCGTCCCCCGATGTCCTCCTTCTTCCTATATAAGTCTACGTACCCCGAAACCTTCGACAACAGAGAGAAAACCCTAATTCCATTGCCGTAGCCTTTTGTTCCCGTGAGATCCCATCTTGGAGCCTGTTCCGGAGCTCCACCGGAGGGGGATTGATAACCCACAAGTGTAGGGGATCGCAAAAGTTTTCGAGGGTAAAGTATTAAACCCAAATTTGTTGATTCGACACAAGGGGACCCAAAGAATACTCTTAAGTATTAGCAGCTGAGTTGTCAATTCAACCACACCTGGAAACTTAGTATCTGCAGCAAGATAATTTAGTAGCAAAGTAATTTGATAGTAGCGGTAGCAGTAATAAAAGTAAAGATAGTGTTTTTGTAGTTTTTTGTGATAGTAGTAACGGAAAAGTAAATAAGCGACTAGCAATATAGGTAAAGCTCGTAGGCATTGGATTGGTGATGGGAAATTACGTCGGATGCAATTCATCATGTAGAAGTTATAACCTAGGGTGACACAGAACTAGCTCCAGTTCATCAATGCAATGTAGGCATGTATTCCGAATATAGTCATACGTTCTTATGGAAAAGAACTTGCATGACATCTTTTGTCCTACCCTCCCGTGGCAGCGGGGTCCTATTGGAAACTAAGGGATATTATGGCCTCCTTTTAATAGAGTACCGGACCAAAGCATTAACACATAGTGAATACACGAACTCCTCAAACTATGGTCATCACCGGGAGTGGTCCCGATTATTGGGGGTTGCCGGATCATAACACATAATAGGTGACTATAGACTTGCAAGATAGGATCAAGAACACACATATATTCATGAAAACATAATAGGTTCATATCTGAAATCATGGCACTCGGGCCCTAGTGACAAGCATTAAGCATAGCAAAGTCATAGCAACATCAATCTCAGAACATAGTGGATACTAGGGATCAAACCCTAACAAAACTAACTCGATTACATGATAGATCCCATCCAACCCATCACCGTCCAGGAAGCCTACGATGGAATTACTCACGCACGACGGTGAGCATCATGGAATTGGTGATGGAGGAAGGTTGATGATGACGACGGCGACGATCTCCACTCTCTGGAGCCCCGAACGGACTCCAGATCAGCCCTCCCGATAGAGATTAGGGCTTGGCGGCGACTCCGTCTCATAAAACGCGATAATTCTTTCTTCTTGATTTTTTCCTCCCTGAAACGGAATATATAAGACCTGGGGGTACGTCGGTGGAGCATCGGGGGGACCCTCGAGGCAGGGGGCGCGCCCTGGGAAGGGGGGCGCGCCCCGCACCCTAGAGGACAGGTCATGGGCCCCCTGGTGTGGATCTTCTTGCAGGTATTTTTTATATTTTCTGAAATAATTCTCCGTTGATTTTCAGGCGATTCCGAGAACTTTTTATTTTGCACAAAAACAACACCATGGTAGTTCTGCTGAAAACAGCATCCGTCCGGGTTAGTTCCATTCAAATAATGCAAGTTAGAGTCCAAAAAAGGGCAAAAGGGTTTGGAAAAGTAGATACATTGGAGACGTATCAACTCCCCGAGCTTAAACCTTTGCTTGTCCTCAAGCAATTCAGTTGATAAACTGAAAGTGATAAAGAAAAACTTTGACAAACTCTGTTTGCTCTTGTTGTTGTAAATATGTAGGCTAGCATTTAGGTTTTCAACAAGATCATGAACTAACCACATTCACAATAACTTTCAGGTCCCAAAACTACTCACATCAATAGCATAATCAACTAGTGAGCAATAATAATAAACCGCAGATGACAACACTTCTCAAAACAATGATGATATGATATAACAGGATGGTATCTCGCTAGCCCTTTCTGAGACTGCAAAACATAAATGCAGAGCACCTTTAAAGATCAAGGACTGACTAGACATTATAATTCATGGTAAAAGAGATCCAGTCATGATCATACTCAATGCAAATTAATAGTAATACATGCAACGACAGAGGTGCTCTCCTACTGGTGCTTTTTGATAAGAGGATGATGACTCTGCACAAAAGTAATAGATAGGCCCTTTGCAGAGGGAAGCAGGGATTTGTAGAGGTGCTAGAGCTCGATTTTTAAATAGAGATTGAATAACATTTTGAGTGGTATACTTTCATTGTCAACATAACAACCAAGAATCTCGATATCTCCCATGCTACGCACATTATAGGCGGTTCCCAAACAGAATGGTAAAGTTTATACTCCCCCAACCACCAACAAGCACACTCCACGGCCAGCCGAATCCACGAGTTACCGTCCAAACAAGCAACAACCCTGGGGGAGTTTTGTTTAATTATTATGATTTTGAGCATTGGACTGGGCATCTCGGTTACCAGCCATTTTCTCGTGAATGATGAGCGTTGTCCACTCACCGTGAGAATAACCCACCTAGCATGGAAGATATAGACATCCCTGGTTGATACATGAGTTGTTCGAGCATACAAAACGGAATTTCATTTGAAGGTTTAGAGTTTGGCACATACAAATTTACTTGGAACGGTAGGTAAATACCGCATATAGGAAGGTATGGTGTACTCGTATGGAATAACTTTGGGGTTTATGGAAGTGGATGCGCAAGCAGTATTCCCGCTTAGTACAGGTGAAGGCTAGAAAGAGACGGGGAAGCGACCAGCTAGAGAGCAACAACGGTCATGAACATGCATTAAAATTAATCAACAATGAATGCAAGCATGAGTAGGATATAAATCACCATGAACATAAATATCATGAAGGCTATGTTGATTTTTTTCAACTAAATGCGTGAACATGTGCCAAGTCAAGTCAGTTAAATCGTTCAAAGGAGGATACCACCCATCATACCACATCACAACCATTTTAATATCATGTTGGCACGCAAGATAGACCATTATAAACTCTCAGCTAATTAGGCATGGCATAAGCAGCTATGGTCTCTAATTGTCATTGCAAACATGTTTCATTCATAACAAGCTGAATCAAGAACGGCGAGCAATCATATTTTCAAAAACAAGAGAGGTCGAGTTCATACCAGCTTTTCTCATCTCAATTAGTTCATCATATATCATCTTTATTGCCTTTCACTCGCACGTGTGAACAGTGTGGATAGTAATAGTGCATGGGCATTGGACTAAGCTGGAATCTGCAGACATTTAATACAAGAGAGAAGACAAGGTCATATGGCTCAAGGTTAAATCAACAACAAAGCATATGAGAGCTACTAAGCATTTTAATCATGGTCTTCTACTCTTAACCCCTAGAGAAAAGAAAAGAAACTATTTACTCGAGAAAGCTCCCAACAAGCAACAGAATAACGGGAAATCTTTTTGGGTTTTCATTTTTAGTTACTACTACAAGCAAAGAAAGTAAACTAGCTAAAAGCTACAACTAATTTTGTTTTGTTTTTCCGGGCTGTTCTAGCACACAAGAAAAAGACTAAGAAAAAGAAAAATTAAAACTAAGCATGGATGGTACAGTGAAAGAGTGTGAGCACCGAAAACTAGAATAAGTGTGTGAACATGAATGTAAGTCGGTGAGAAACACGTACTCCCCCAAGCTTAGGCTTTTGGCCTAAGTTGGTCTATGGCCAGTACTGGCCTGATGGATATCCAAAGTTGTAGTTGGTGTCGTACTGAGATGCAGCAGATGCTGCCTACTGAGCTGCAGCTCGAAGGTGGGTTGCCTCCGTCATGTTATAATGGGCATTTGCCTCCTCCATAGTTATAGTGTATCTTCCTTTTTCCTGAAAGTTAAACAAAGTAGGGGCAGGAAGAATAATAGGGATGGCATGCTGCCAGTTAAAGATTAGTCGATATTTGAGGGTTTGATTATCCCACTCTATAAATCGATGACTAGCCATTGCATGATAGTCTAAATAAGCAGGAGGTAAAGGATCATCATACGCGTGCACAGACACACCAAGGTAGCGGGCTATGCGAGTAGCATAGATCCCACCAAATAAATCTCCATACAAACCATTATGGTGTAGTCTACGTGCAACAATTGCTCCCAGGTTATATTGCCTATGTCACAACCCTAGTTCTGGTATGCACTAGGCTAGCTTGGTGTTTGCATCATGTTTAAATTTCAAATGAATTTGAATTGGGGACATGTGAAACCCTCAGAAATCTTTTTGAAAAATGACCCAGATAAAAAATTGCTCCAAAAGGGTCCAAGAAAATGTTCATGTTTCTCTCTGAAAATATTGGTTAGGGGTAAATTTCAAACCAATATTTTTAGGAGCTCATAAATATTTATTTAGGGCATTTGGAATTAATGCAATAATTATTTGCCTTGGATATACATTTATTGTATATTTTATATATGTCCAAAAATTCTGATTTTTATTGTGAGGGGCTTTGGGTTAATTCCCTAGGTCCCTGCAAAAAAAGGGTTAAAAGAAAATAAATGATTTAGTTTAGAAACTAAATCAAAACATAATTACATAATTAGAAAAAAAACAGAAAGAAAAAGGAAAGCTCTTACCTAGGCCACTTACCTGGCAACCCAGGACTGTGCAGCCCAACACCTCCACCTGGCAGCCCAGCCCACCAGGCGAAGCGGTTGTCTTCAACCTCTGCCAGTAGGCAGAGGCGTGTCGACGCGCGCGCGTCGCCGTGGCGAGCTGCGTGCCTGCCTGCCCTCTCCCTCGTCGCCCTGGCCTTCCTGGAAGATGCCACGCACCGCCCTGGACGTCCCGCACTCTCTCCCGTGGCTTCCCCTCCTCTCCCTCGCTCTCTCTCTCGCACCTCCGAACACCGCCGTCGCCGCCGCTCGTCGTTGCCGTGGCCACCGGCCACTGCACGCCCAGCCAACGTGCCCGAGAGCTCCACCACTTCGTCCCCGTCCTCTCCATCAAGCCACGCGTCGCCGGACGCCCTGAGGAGTTGTCACTGCCGTCGTCCTCAACTTCCAGCGCCGGAGATCGCCGGCAACGCCGCGTCGCCGTCCGGCCTCCCCCGAGCCCGCTGAGACCGCCGTTCGACTCGCCGTGAGCTCCTCTGTCGAACCCCTCTTCTCCCCCTCATCTTTGCGATCTCCAGCTCCGTTCCCCACCGAGGCCGAGACCTCACCGCCCTCGGCCATGTTGCCGCCGTGGCCACAGCCACTCAGAGCCCCGGCCGGGCACACCACCGTGCTCAGCATGGTCCCAGGAGCCCAGAACAAGCTTCGGCTCATCCTCACGTCCACCGTAACCTCAGTTCCGTCGAGGTCCGAACTCCAGCGGCCGCCCAAGTCGTCGCCGACGTCGTTTCCGTCGGCCCCGAGTCCAGCCACCACCTCCACTGGATGCGGACGAGGCTCCGCAGCCCGTAGATGCCCTCCGCCGGCCATTCGGTCGCCGGAGGAGGAATCCTGACGCCTCCGCCGCGTTTGCTGCCGCCGCTGGCTAAACGCCGACGCTTTAGCCCGGGTTTGACCCCCTGGGTCAATGACAGGTGGGCCCTCCCCCAGCTAATTAACACAGTTTTAGTTTTAGTGAATTAGTTTAGTTAATTAGTATAGCCACTGACACGTGGGCCCTACCCTGCTGACTTTTTGGTTAGGGTTAGTTTAGCACTAATTAACTCAGTTAATTAGTAGAGTCACTCACAAGTGGAACCCACTGTCAGGTTTGACTCTGGTCAGCCTGGTTGACCTGCTGACGACATGCTGTGGTCATGCTGACACAGTAATCCAGTTCTGGAATTTAAATAAATCTTAAATGATTTATTTATTTCATAAATTGGTTTAAACTTCAAAAAATCACGGAAATTCAACCGTAGCTCAGAATGAAATAATTTATATATGAAAAATTATCAGAAAAATTCAATCTATCCATCTGTACCATTTTCATGCATGACGAACTTATACCTACTGAATATGAGAAAACACATAAATGGCATTTATAAAAGTTTATGATAGAGTTGCATTTGAACCCTTGGTTCAAATGGACTTCACCCAAATAAATGCTAGTTGCATTAGCTCAAACAACATCACATATTCATGCCACGTTCATGCATCATATTGTTGCATATGCATGTGTTTGATTGTTGGCACCGTCCTTCTCGATAGGTCCTGCTCCGGAGACCGTTCCAGAGTACCTGTCAGAGGAGCAGTGCCCCCCTGTTGATCTACCAGGCAAGCAAACCCCCTTGTTCATTCCGATACAATCCCACTCTCTCGCTCATGCTCTTTGTTATTGCATTAGGACAACAACGATTCAACTGCTACTTTATGCTGAGGTAGTTGAACCCATTCCTCTGTATGACCTGTCATTGCCACAGTAAATAGTTGAAACCCACTAGCATGTGTAGGGGTTGATTGAAGCCATGTTGTGTTCTTAACATGCCATGCTTGCTATTGCTTAGAGTGTGCCAGGTCTGATTCATTGGGAGTGAATTGGAGTGCAGTGCTATGTTCTGATGCTGAGAGTTAAGTGTGTGAACACGTTTTGGTAAAGGTAGCAGTGAGAGGTCATGTAGGAGTACATGGTGGGTTGTCTCACTGGAACCGCCCTTAAGAACTGAGTTCTGTGTATGTTCTCCAATGACTAGCTACTACCACACATTGGGTTCCGGTAACTCGACCCCTCTCGGCTTATTAATCAACTTGATCTCTGTCCAGGAGTCGCAACTAGTTTCTGGTGTTTGTAGGTAGTGTTATTTTTCTACCAAGTGGCACCCGGCAGGGTGGGCTTGGGACAGACTAGGCACACGTGGCCCGGCGTACCGAGTGGCACCCGGATGGTGGGCTCGGGAACCCTGTACACATCGTTTGGGTCGTGATGGAAACCTCGGCCGGACTCCCTTGCGGATGGAACCCGAATAGGCGATAAACCTGGACTAGAGTCTTGTGTGGTTAGTCAGGTCGTGGCCGACACCCTCGCCAGGCTTTCGCTTGAAGGTTGCCGAGATACACGACGTGTACATGGCGGTAAGTGGTGAGAGCGTGTGTGAAGAACTACACCCCTGCAGGGTTATCATGATCTATTCGAATAGCCAAGTCCACGGTTATGGACTTCTTGGATGCTTACGTGGTACATAGACAACTGGAAGTGGATACTCTAAATTACTCAAGACAAGTGTGAGTGCTATGGATGTCCTTCTCGTAGGGAGACGGGGATGAATCCATAGTGGTGTATTGAGTGGTGATTAGTGGACTCGTGTGCGCCACCTCAAAGAGTTACCAGCAAATCGTAGTACAGGATAGCCACTGAGTCAAAGCTGGCTTGCTGCAACTAAACCCCACTTTGCCTTCTTTATACAAATGCATGTATGATAGGATCTGATGTAAATCTTGCTGAGCACCTTCGTACTCACGTTTGCTTAATTTATGTTTTGCAGATGAGACTTCTGTCTCACTAATAGTTCCGCTTGGACTTCGACAAGTAGCTTGTTACCTCAGCTACGATCTTGTACGAGTGTTGTAGATAGTCAGGCTCTTCAGCTTTTTTCTTTTCTTTTGTAGTTGTTTGTACTTAGACATGTTATGCTTCCGCATGTTGCTTGTATGTCTGAATGTTGGGTCATGAGACCCATGTTTTTAATATCTGGCTCCTCGGAGCCTAATGAATAAATACTTTGTTTCATAGAGTCTTGTTGTGATGCCATGTTGTATTTGCACATATCGAGCATATTGTGTGTATATTATTGGAATGCTTGGTATGTGTGGGATCCGACAACCTAGCTGTTTCCTCTTGGTAGCCTCCCTTATGGGGAAATGTCTCCTAGTGCTTCCACTAAGCCACGGTAGTTTGCTACTGCTCGGAACACTTAGGCTGGCCGGCATGTGTCCTTCTTCGTTCCTGTGTTTGTCCCTTTGGGGAAATGTCACGCATTGTTCCTTTAAATCCTTGTAGCTTGCTACGACTTGGGTTCATACGTTGATGACCGACACGTTCGTTGATGGGTCATGTATGCCTGTCCCTGTAAGTTAGTGCCACCTTGGGTTTATAACTAGTCATGTCGTCCCGGGTTCTCTGTCATATGGATGCTAGCAACACTATCATATACGTGAGCCAAAATGCGCAAACGGTCCCATGCCAGGTAAGGTGGCACCCGTGGGGATACCGTGCGTGAGGCCGCAAAGTGATATGATGTGTTACATGCTAGACCGGTGTGACTTAGGATCGGGGTCCCGACAGCTTTAGTATCGAAGCCTGACTACGTGTAGGATTACCAAGCCAAACTGGTCGAAGTTGAGTCTAGAAATTCTTTAGTTTTATAATGGAATTGTTTGTCTAAGGGAACGTAAGGCTCTTTTTACTCCTTATACCTTATGCCCTTCTGATCTGAGTCATCTTATCTTTCCTACGGGGTTAAGGAACTAGGCTTTCTCTTCCGTCTATCAGGATCATGTGTTACTATTCCGTAGTTCCATAGGATTGGTTGATGAGAGTCATACTCCTGTTTTCAAGTTCTTCCGGTGTAGTTTGTTTAGTACTATCACAGAACCTTGAGTGATGTTGTTGAGTATGGTACTGCCATATCATTGCAGGATGACTCATTTGAGCATTTTACTGTCGTTATGCTGCCGGATTTGTCCTAGAAGTTCGAGAGATACTCATTTCTTGTCCTACCTTCTACAGCCTATGGTTAATGCTGATTCCGTCCTTGGTTTCATTTCTCAGGATGTTGTCAGTTACCCGAGGTTCAATTGCTCGTAGAAAGAACCACAGAGGTGGTAGGGATGAGGAGGATCCTCCCGACCAGCCTTCGTTGGCAGAGGTCATGTTAGAGATGGAGAGAAACAAGCGAGAGTCTAACTACTTGTTGGCACGTATTGAGGAGAACACACACATCAGTGCAAAGAGTCAGCGACCATCCATGACTTCATTCGTCTGAAACCACCCACCTTCCATCATCCCTTTGAGCCACTCGATGCAGATGACTGGCTCCGTAGTATCACTCACAAGCTGCATTCTGCGAACGTAGCTGAAGGTGACAAGGTCATCTATGCCACATATCACCTGGAAGGTCCTGCTAGTCTTTGGTGGCAGAATTATGAGGCCATGATTCCAGCTGGCCAGATTCCTACCTGGAGAGATTTCACTGAGGCTTTTCAAGAGCATCACATTCCTCAAGCTCTTATCGATCGCGAGAGAGAATAGTTCTGTAGTCTTACCCAGGATAAGATGGTTGTTGATGCTTATAGTAGAGAGTTTTAGAACCTCGCCCCCTATGCTACAGAAGAAGTGTCCACGGACGCCAAGAAGCAGGCTAGGTTCCGGAAGGGTCTCAACCCCAAGCTGCGCCGTGATCTTCACTTGCATCATTGCAATACATTCCAGGCTCTTATGAACAAGGCCATCAACACAGAGACAACTCAGCTCACTTACGAGGAGTCTCGTAAGCACACCCGTGATTTGGGATCTTTTTCGGGCTCCAGCTCTCAGAAACGTCGAATTTGGGTTCCAAACTCCGCTCTTCCACCCAGATATTCACCGAGGCCATCTTATGAGGTGCCTTATCCAGCTCAGTCATATGCTCCACCCAGGCCTATTGGTAGACCGCTTGTCAACGCGGGTCCACGTCCTACCTCAGGGACTTGCTTCACATGCGGAAAGCCAGGACACTATGCACGTGACTGCTCTCAGGCCAGTTTTGCTCCACCCCAGCCCGTGAAGTCCGTTCTTCGTGTTAAGCCACCACGCAAGACGATCAGTGCTAATCCAGCTTCCATTAAACATGGACGTGTGCATCACGTCTCAGCTAAAGACGCCCATGATGATCCAAATGTCGTTCTTGGTACACTCTTTGTCAATTGCCATCCAGCTTCGGTTATGTTCGATACCGGAGCATCTCACTCCTTCATCTCTGAAGGCTATGCTCGTTTGCACGATATGTAATTTTGTGATATGCCAACTCTGCTTGAAATCCAAACCCCAGGGTCTAGATGGCAAACTACCAGAATAAGCCATGGTAATGGAATCCTTGTTGACAGAATTGTATTCCTTGCATCACTCATAGCCCTCAAGTCTTCAGATATTAACATCATCTTGGGTTTGGACTGGATGACAGCTCATCATGCCAAGATTGACTGTAACACTAGGACTGTTCAGCTTACACACCCAACTGGCAAGATAGTCACTGTCTCCACTAGAGTTGCAAAGCGTCAGCTCTATTCTCTTAATGCCAGCCCCTCCCAGACCTTAAGATATCCCGGTAGTCCGTGACTTTCCGGATGTCTTTCCAGAGGAACTGCAAGGTATTCCACCTGACAGGGATGTAGAGTTTGTCATAGATCTTATCCCATGAACTGTTCCAATTTATAGGAGACCTTACAAGATGGCACCCCTAGAACTAGCTGAGCTTAAGGAACAACTTGATGAGTCCTTGCGAAAGGGTTTCATCCGTCCTAGTTCTTCTCCATGGGCTTGTCCCGTCCTCTTCGTCAAGAAGAAGGATGGTACAGATCGGATGGTTGTAGATTATCATCCCGTTAATCTGGTCACGATAAAGAACACGTATCCGCTCCCCAGGATCAACGACCTATATGATCACCTCGCTAGATCCTCAGTCTTCTCCAAGATGGATTTGAGGTTAGGCTACCATCAAATCAAGATCAGAAACGGAGACATTCCTAAGACGGCTTTTGTCACTCGTTATGGCCAGTACGAGTACACCGTAATGTCCTTCGATCTAACCAGTGCTCTAGCCACTTTCTCCCGCTTGATGAACTCGATCATCAAAAGGAATCCATTAACAAGGTTGATCAGGTCTTGTTAATAAACTCTTTCCGAGTAACATGGAACCAGAGAATTTTCGAATAACACTATGTTACCTCAATGGGGATATGTATGTCCCCAACAATAAGAATGTCATATGCCTTCTTGATAGTAGGAAGAGGAAACTCAAAACCTCCAATAGTAATAGTTGAAGTTTTTCCAATATAATTGATATTATGGACGTGAGGTTGTTTCCTCCGAAAGTGAACCGTATGCTCATTACCATTGACATGAAAAGTGACATTGCCTTTGTTGCAATCAATAACAGCCCCTGCAGTATTAAAAAAAAGGTCTTCCAAGAATAATAGACATACTATCGTCCTCGGGAATATCAAGTATAAAAAAGTCTGTTAGAATAGTAACATTTGCAACTACAACAGGCACATCCTCACAGATACCGACAGGTATAGCAGTTGATTTATCAGCCATTTGCAAAGATATTTCGGTAGGTGTCAACTTACTCAAGTCAAGTCTACGATAAAAAGAGAGAGGCATAACACTAACACCAGCTCCAAGATCACACAAAGCAGTTTTAACATAGTTTCTCTTAATGGAGCAAGGTATAGTAGGTACTCCTGGATCTCCTAATTTCTTAGGCATTCCACCCACAAAAGTGTAATTGGCAAGCATGGTGGATATTTCTACTTCAGGTATCTTTCTTTTGTTGGTAATAATATCTTTCATATACTTGGCATAAGGATTTGTTTTAAGCACATTAGTCAAACGCATACGCAAAAAGATAGGTCTAATCATTTCAGCGAAGCATTCAAAATCCTCATCATCCTTTTTCTTGGATGGCTTAGGAGGAAAAGGCATGGGTTTCTGAACCCATGGTTCTCTTTCCCTACCGTGCTTCCTAGCAACAAAGTCTCTCTTATCATAACGTTGATTCTTTGATTGTGGGTTATCAAGATCAACTGCAGGTTCAATCTCTACATCATTATTATTGATAGGTTGAGCATCAACATGAACATCATTATTAATATTATCACTAGGTTCATGTTCATTACCAGATTGTGTCTCAGCATCAGAAACAGATATATCGTTGGGATTCTCAGGTGTGTGAGCTACAGGTTCACTAGGAGCATGCAAAGTCCTATCATTTTTCTTTTTCTTCTTCTTAGAAGAACTAGGTGCATCTAAATTAGCTCTCTGAGAATCTTGCTCAATTCTCTTAGGGTGGCCTTCAGGATACAGAGGTTCCTGAGTCATTTTACCACCTCTAGTAGCAACTCTAACAGCATAGTCATTATTCTTACTATTTAATTCATTGAGCAAATCATTGTGAGCCTTAAGTACTTGTTCTACTTGAGTGGTGACCATAGAAGCATGTATACTGATAAGTTTTAGTTCATCTTTAACACTAGACAGATAATCACTCAAGTGTTCAATCATATAAGCATTGTGTTGTAATTTTCTACCAACATAAGCGTTGAAGTTTTCTTGTTTCACAATAAAATTGTCAAACTCATCTAAGCATTGGCTAGCAGACTTATAACGAGGAATATCACTTTCATCAAATCTATAAAGAGAATTTACCTTTACTACCTGTGGCGGGTTATCAAGACCATGTATTTCTTCAATAAGAGGTAAATTCTTAACATCTTCAGCTTTAATACCTTTTTCTTTCATATATTTCTTTGCCTCTTGCATATCTTTAGGACTGAGAAATAGAACACCTCTTTTCTTTGGAGTTGGCTTAGGGACTAGTTCAGGAAGTGTCCAATTTTTTTCATTGGCCAGCATATTATTCAATAGTAATTCAGCTTGTTCAACTGTTCTTTCCCTGAAAACACAACCAGCACAACTATCCAGGTGCTCTCTAGAAGCATCAGTTAGTCCATTATAAAAGACATCAAGTATATGATGCATCTCAAGAGGATGATCAGGCAAAGCATTAAGTAACTGGAGAAGCCTCCCCCAAGCTTGTGGGAGACTCTCTTCTTCAGTTTGAGAAAAAAATATAAATATCCCGTAAGGCAGCTTGTTTCTTATGAGCGGGAAAATATTTAGTAGAAAAGTAATACATCATATCCTGGGGACTACGCACACAACCAGGATCAAGAGAATTAAACCAAGTCTTAGCATCACCCTTTAACGAGAACGGAAACAACTTAAGGATATAGTAGTAATGAATCTTTTCATCATTGGTAAACAGGGTGGCTATATCATTCAACTTAGTAAGATGTGCCATAACAGTTTCAGACTCATAGCCATGGAAAGGATCAGATTCAACCAAAGTAATTAACTCAGGATCAACAGAGAATTCATAATCCTTATCAATGACACATATAGGTGAAGTAGCAAAAGCAGGGCCATGCTTCATTCTAGCATTCAAGGACTTTTCTTTCAGCTTACCTAATCACTTCTTAAGATCATATCTAACATTGCAAGCAAGAAAGTCTCTAGAAGTTTCTTCATCCATAACATAACCCTCAGGCACAACAGGCAATTCATATCTGTTGGGAGTAGTTTCATCATAACTTTCATAAATATCATCAACATTTGCACTCTCCCTAACCTTAGCAATTTGTTCATCTAGAAATTCACCTAGTGGCACAGTATCAGGCATAGAGGTAGTTTCATCATACATAGCAGAAGTAGCATCATCAAGAACATACGACATATCAGATTCAATAACAGGAGTAGGTGTCGCAAGTTTACTCATAACAGAAAGAGAATCAAGTGCAGAGCTAGATGGCAGTTCCTTACCTCCCCTCGTAGTTGAGGGTAAGATCTTGGTTTTTGATTCCTTCAAATTCTTCATAGTGATAAACAGATATAAATCCCAAGTGACTTAAAGAATAGAGGTATGTTCGCTAGCAACGGCGCCAGATAATAGTCTTGATAATCCCCAAGTGTAGGGGATCGCAACAGTTTTCGAGGGTAAAGTATTAAACCCAAATTTGTTGATTCGACACAAGGGGAGCCAAAGAATACTCTTAAGCATTAGCAGTTGAGTTGTCAATTCAACCACACCTGGAAACTTAGTATCTGCAAGATAGTTTAGTAGCAAAGTAATATGATAGTAGCGGTAGCAGCAATAAAATTAAAGATAGTGTTTTTGTAGTTTTTGTGATAGTAGTAAGGGAAAAGTAAATAAGCGACTAGCAATATAGGTAAAGCTCGTAGGCATTGGATCGGTGATGGGAAATTACGTCGGATGCAATTCATCATGTAGAAGTTATAACCTAGGGTGACACAGAACTAGCTCCAGTTCATCAATGCAATGTAGGCATGTATTCCGAATATAGTCATACGTGCTTATGGAAAAGAACTTGCATGACATCTTTTGTCCTACCTTCCCGTGGCAGCGGGGTCTCATTGGAAACTAAGGGATGTTAAGGCCTCCTTTTAATAGAGTACCGGACCAAAGCATTAACACATAGTGAATACATGAACTCCTCAAACTATGGTCATCACCGGGAGTGATCCCGATTATTGTCACTCCGAGGTTGCCGGATCATAACACATAGTAGGTGACTATAGAATTGCAAGATAGGATCAAGAACACACATATATTCATGAAAACATAATAGGTTCAGATCTGAAATCATGGCACTCGGGCCCTAGTGACAAGCATTAAGCATAGCAAAGTCATAGCAACATCAATCTCAGAACGTAGTGGATACTAGGGATCAAACCCTAACAAAAATAACTCGATTACATGATAGATCCCATCCAACCCATCATCGTCCAGCAAGCCTACGATGGAATTACTCACGCATGGCAGTGAGCGTCATGGAATTGGTGATGGAGGAAGGTTGATGATGACGATGGCGACGATCTCCACTCTTCGGAGCCCCGAACGGACTCCAGATCAGCCCTCCCGAGAGAGATTGTGCTTGGCGGCGACTCCGTCTCGTAAAATGTGATAATTCTTTCTTCTTGTTTTTTTCTCCCCGAAACAGAATATATAGGACTTGGGGGTACGTCGGTGGAGCATCGGGGGGCCCTCGAGGCAGGGGGGGCGCGCCCTGGGAAGGGGGGCGCGCCCCCACCCTCGAGGACAGGCCGTGGGCCCCCTAGTGTGGATCTTCTTGCAGGTATTTTTTATATTTTCTGAAATAATTCTCCATTAATTTTCAAGCGATTCCGAGAACTTTTTATTCTGCACAAAAACAACACCATGGCAGTTCTTCTGAAAACAGCGTCAGTCCGGGTTAGTTCCATTCAAATCATGCAAGTTAGAGTCCAAAACAAGGGCAAAAGGGTTTGGAAAAGTAGATACGTTGGAGACGTATCAGGGATCCATCACGGAGTTCATCATCATCATCATCACCGCCCTCACCATGAGTTGTGAGTAGTTTACCACAGACATTCGGGTTCATAGCTAGTATCTAGATGGCTTCTTCTCTCTCTCTGGATCTCAATACAAAGTTCTCCTCAATCTTCGAGGAGATCTATTCGATGTAATCTCTCTTGGCGGTATGTTTGTCCAGATCCAGTGAATTGTGAGTTTATGATCAAGATTATCTATGAGAAATATTTGGTTCTTCTCTAAACTTTTTATGTGTGCTCATAATATCCTTGCAAGTCTCTTTAAATTATTGGTTTGGTGTGGCCTACTAGATCTATAGTTCTTGCAATGGGAGAAGTGCTTGGCTTTGGGTTCAATCTTGCGGTGTGCTTTCCCAGTGACGGTAGGGGCAGCAAGGCACGTATTGTATTGTTGCCATCGAGGATAAAAATATGGGGTTTATATCATATTGCTTGAGTTTATCCCTCTACATCATGTCATATTGCTTAAGGCGTTACTCTGTTCTTATGAACTCAATACACTAGATGCATGCTGGATAGCGGTCGATGTGTGGAGTAATAGTAGTAGATGCAGGCAGGAGTCCGTCTAGTTGTCTCGGACGTGATGCATATATACAATGATCATGCCTAGATAGTCTCATAATTGTTCGCTTTTCTATCAATTGCTCGACAGTAATTTGTTTACCCACCGTAGAATATCGCTATCATGAGAAAAGCCACTAGAGAACACTATGGCCCCCAGGTCTATTCTCAACATATCAATCGACATCTACTTTACTTTTACCGCTTTTATTTGTTGTTCTTATAAACTAAAAATACAAAAAATATAAACTATCAACTCTATCAGATCTCACTTTCATAAGTGACCGTAAAGGGATTGACAACCCCTTATCGCGTTGACTGTGAAGTTATTATTTGTTTGTGCAGGTGCGAGGGACTCGCGCGTGGTCTCCTACTGGATTGATACCTTGGTTTTCAAAAACTGAGGGAAATACTTACGCTACTGTGTTGCATCTCCCTTTCCTCTTCGAGGGAATACAACGCAAGCTTGAGAAGTAGCACAGTGCTCCCTCCATAGGGCCGGCACCTCCGGATTGAATTCGGGCGCCGCCGTATCCACCCCCGCCTGGGGGGGTCTGGTCTTCGGACCCCGGAGCCGCACTAGGCTCCGGGTCAATATTCAGGAGGGCCCCGGATTGTTTGGCCCCCCGTCTTCGGTCTCCATGGGGACTGTTTCCCCATGGTCAGCGGCAGCCGAGGTGTTACCCCTGGTCACCCTGTTACCTGCCCCGCCCTCATCTCCTTGAGCAGAGGGCACCTGCTGGGAAGACACTTCGGTGTCCCCGCCGATCATGGGCGATGGAGCTCGGACCGGCGGGTCACTCTCCGTCTCTTCGGGCGCTAGAGAGTTCCCCTTCAATAAGGAGGCATCGGGGTGTCCTCGGGAGGGCTGTAGGTTAGCATGTGAGAAATACTAAGTAAGCATAAAAAATGCTGAACAAACAAAGGTGCAGTAATTAATTTATCCGGACAAACTTACGTTTCGGCTAGGGGCTTCTCACTGGGCTTCACCAAAAAACTCTATTCGGATGATGAGTCCGAACGAGTAGAGAGCTTTAGCCTCCTCCGGGGTGCGGCCCTGCCCGCGTCAGCGGCGGCCCCGTCTTCGTCCCCCTGCCTTGCACGGGGGGCTCCTCTTCTTATTATTCTTCCTTGCCATCCTCCTCCTCTTCGGAGGAGAGGATATGCATCTTCTTGCATTTCTCGTCCGGAGGGCGGGGGCTGTCTCCGGCCCCCTTGCTCTTCTTCTTGGGTTTCTTGACCGGCGCCTTGTACGGTGCCGGGACCGGCATCGCCGTCAGTCGAGGCGATTCTGGGTCTTCGGGCAAAGGTGCCGGACACTTCATCCGGGTCGCCTTCTTCGTCCAGCCCTATATATCACGCAAAAACTCCAATTCATGTTATCATTAAATAAGAAAGGAGATATATGGTGAAATTTTCTATTACCTCTGGGGCGGAGAGCACAATACTATAGCCCGCGTCCTCGGTTTCCTCCGGCCACTCCTTCTGGCTCTTGAAGAGATGCTTCCAGATCTCTTTGTGCGTAAAGCCAAAGAGATGCTTTAGAGGCTTATCTCCAGCTAGATCGAACTCCCATAGGGAGGAGTCCCAACTTTGGCAAGGAAGGACGAGCCAGGCCAGCATTACCTGGACCACGGACGAGAGCTGGTGGCCCTTGGAAATCACACTGGGCACACGGCTCGGGAGTGTCGTCACCTCAACTTGAGACCCCCAGTCTAGACCCTTTTTGGTCCAGGAGGTCAACCTCTCTGGGGTCCAGATCTGAAAGCAGATTCCGCCGCCCATTTCGCGTCGCAGGGTTCGGTGATATAAAACCACGCCTGCTGCCAGACCTTGTTTGTCTCTACGACCGACCCTTTTGGCCAAGTCGCATTCAGGAGCTTGCTAATCATAGCGCCCCCGCACTCCACATGCTACCCGTCCACCACCTTCGGTTTCAAGTTGAAGTTTTTAAGCCATAGGCCAAAGTGTGGAGGGATGCGCAGGAAAGCTTCACACACCAATATGAAATCGGAGATGTGAAGGATTGAGTTCGGGGCTAGATCGTGGAAATCTAGCCCGTAGAAGAACAACAAACCCCGAACAAAGGGGTGGAGCCGAAACCCGAGCCCCCTAACAAAGTGTGAAGTGAACACTACTCTCTCACCCGCCTCTGGGACGAGAATCACCTGACCCTTGGCAGGGACTCAGTGCGCGATATCGACAGCGAGATAGCCCGCGCTCCGAAGATCCTCCATGGTTTTTACAGTGACCGTGGAGGCCTCCCATTTTCCCCTGGCGACAGATCCTGCCATTGCTGGGGAAGGAGGCGGTGGTTGAGGAGCACGGAGCTGTGGGCGCAGGAGATGGAGAGCTTGAGCTTGAGGAAACCCTGGGGCTGATGAAAGGGATTGGTATCCTTTTATAACGATGTAAATACAGAACGTCCTCCCACTTTAGCCATAAACCTCGCCGGTTCCCAAAGCGGATGTGCGGTGTGGATGCTCACATCACAATGATAAGGATCCCACAATAAGCGGGCACGATCTCTATTCTGATAAGACGTGTCAATGAGGATTTACCTCGAAACATGGAACTAGGGCCAAATAACCGGTTCGATATGTTGGTGCGATGAATGCGATGCTTCACTAAAAAGTTGTCAGTAAAGTCACATTTTCATTTTCTTTTAAGAGCCTTGCCTTCGAGGCTAAGGGTTGTAGTAACCTTGCAGAGCCGAACACAATACACCTTTTGCAGAAGATATATTCAGAAGAAGGAACCCACCTTGCAATGCCGAAGACAATATGGAAGGCAAACTCATCATCATCGAAGATAGGTTCAGGGGCTACTGAGGGAGGCCTGGATTGAGGGGTGCTCATGTGGCCGGATAACTCGTGGTGGGCCTTGAAGTTCGTTGTTGAAGATCATCTCTCAGATCCGGATAGGACCCCTGTATTCGTATAATGGCAAGTTTTGCGTTCAGGTGTAATCTTTCCTTCCTCTGTAAGATGGTTATGTACAAAACCTAGGCCCCTCCAGTGCATATATAAACTGGAGGGTTTAGGGGCTAATAGAGAAACACAAAATCCTCATAGGCTAGACTCTAGGGTTTAGCCATTACGATCTCGAGGTAGATCAACTCTTGTAATCATATTCATCCATATTAATATAGCAGGAAGTAGGCTATTACCTCGATCGAGAGGGCCTGAAACTGGGTAAACATCGTGTCCCCAGCCTCCTATTACCATCAATCCTCACACACATAGTTCGGGACCCCCTACACGAGATCCCCCGGTTTTGACACCGACACTAGGTTCGGTCCCTCTTAAAGGAGGTTGTCGGTGTCAAAACCGGCAGATCTCGGGTAGGGGGGCCAAGCTATGCGACTAAGGACCGATGGTAACAGGAGACTGGGGACACAATGTTTACCCAGGTTCGGGTCCTCTCGATCGAGGTAATACCCTACTTCCTGCTTGATTGATCTTGATGAATATGTGTTACAAGAGTCGATCTACCTCGAGATCGTAATGGCTAAACCCTAGAGCCTAGCCTATGGGGATGTAATGATTCTGTCGTTAGCCTCTACAGACTAAACCCTCCAGCTTATATACACGCCGGAGGGGACCTAGGGTTACAAAGGTGACTTGGGGAGGAAGTAATAGCTACATCCGGACATTGTGCCGTCCTTTCTACGCACATAGGAGTTCTGACCAAATATGGGGAGAGTCTTCTGCCTCTATCTTCGTGGCCCATCAATACGGCCCAACTTCATCGACCCGGACGCCTGAGGACCCCTGAACCCAGGACTCCCTCAGTAGCCCTCGGACTTGCTTTCAAGGACGACATTGTGTTCGGCTTCATGTCTTCGGTCTTGCTATTGGGGATCGTTGAAGAAATCAAAAAATTCTACGCATCACCAAGATCAATCTATGGAGAAACTAGCAATGAGAGAGGGGAGTGCATCTTCATACCCTTGAAGACCGCAATGCGGAAGCGTTACAAGAACACGGTTGGTGGAGTCGTACATGCAGCGATTCAGATCGCAGTCGATTCCGATCTAAGCGCCGAACAACGGCGCCTCCGCGTTCAAGATACGTACAGCCCGGGGACGTCTCATCCTTCTTGATCCAGCAAGGGGGGAGTAGAAGTTGGGGACGAGCTCCGGCAGCACGATGACATGGAGGAGGAGCTTGCTGTTCTCGGGCAGGGCTTCGCCAAGCTCTATGGTGGAAGAGGAGGAGTTGGGAGGGGGAGAGGGCTGCGCCAGGCAAGAGGTGCGGCTGCCCTCTCTCTCCCTCACTATATATAGGGGGAAGGGGGAAGGAGGAGGCGCCATAGGGTTTCCCTAGGGGAGGGGGCGGCCACAGGGGAAACCCTAGATGGGTTTGGGCGCCCCCACCCCCAGGAAACTTGCCCCCCAAGCCAGGAGGGGCGGCTGCCCTAGGGGAGGCGCCCCCACCTCTCTAGGTTACGTGAGATGGGGTGGGAGGGGCGCTCATCCCCTTAGTGGGATGATGTGCCCCCTCCCCTTGTCCCATAAGGCCCCCCAACGCTTGCCGGGGCCTCCGAAACCCCTTTTGGACGCGCCGATCGTCACCTGGTACCCCCAGAACAATTCCGGACTCCAATACCCTTCGTCCAATATATCGATCTTCACCTCTGGACCATTCTGGAGTTCCTCTTCATGTCCAAGATCTCATCCGGGACTCCGAACAACCTTCGGTAACCACATACTATTCCCATAGCAACTCTAGCGTCACCGAACCTTAAGTGTGTAGACCCTACGGGTTCGGGAACCATGCAGACATGACCAAAATACCTACCTAGCCAATAACCAATAGCGGGATATGGATACCCATATTGGCTCCCACATGTTACACGATGATCTCATCGGATGAACCACGATGTCGGGGATTCAATCAATCTTGTATACAATTCCCTTTGTCCATCGATATGTTACTTGCCCGAGATTCAATCGTCGGTATCCCCATACCTCGTTCAATCTCGTTACCGGCAAGTCTCTTTACTCATTCCGTTACGCATGATCCAGTGGCTAACTACTTAGTCACATTGAGCTCATTATGATGATGCATTACCGAGTGGGCCCAGAGATACCTCTCTGTCATACGGAGTGACAAATCCCAATCTTGATTCATGCCAACCCAACAGATACTTTCGGAGATACCTGTAGTGCACCTTTATAGCCACCCAGTTATGTTGTGATGTTTTATACACCCAAAGCATTCCTACGGTATCCATGGTCTAAGGAAATGATACTTGACATTAGAAAAGCTCTTAGCAAACGAACTACACAATCTTGTGTTATGCTTAGGATTGGGTCTTGTCCATCACATCATTCTCCTAATGATGTGATCCCATTATCAACGACATCTAATGTCCATGGTCAGGAAACCACAATCATCTATTGATGAATGAGCTAGTCAACTAGAGGCTCACTAGGGACATATTGTGGTCTATGTATTCACACATGTATTAAAATTTCTGGTTAATACAATTATAGCATGAATAATAGACAATTATCATGAACAAGGAAGTATAATAACAACCATTTTATTATTACCTCTAGGGCATATTTCCAACACTTGCAAGGTGAGTCCTTCTGGATGATAGTTCGGCTTTATTTAATATTATATTCCGTCAATTCCTCACCGACGTCGCCTTTGCCTCCACGTGTCCAACAAATGCAAACCGTCTGGGTATTTTTACGATTACCCCCTTGACTGTGTAGGGAAGGCGCCTATATAAGGAGACTAGATCTCAGATGCCATTCCATTCCATTCCACGCGGAAAATCCCTAGTGCCTGCCACAAAAAATCTTCAAACATGGCCGGCGTTCCCAGCTCTTCCTCGCGCCCTCACGGCCCTCGAGCTGGCAATTGGGAAAGTTGCTACGTACCCCATGCTCATCTGAGAAAGCTTCAAATGCACGGATATCTTCCTCCCGAGGATCTAGTCCCCATCTTGGCCGAATTAACTTCCATAAATAATCAAGCCCTGGCAGAGAATTTTCCCAATCCCTCCAGTGGAGAGCGGGTATGCTGTGTCTCCTTCCTTCTAAGAGGCGTAGGATTTACCGTCCGCCCCTTCCTTAGGGGGCTCCTGGAGTTCTATGGTATTCAACTGCATGATTTCATGCCGGGGTCTATCCCGCACATTGCGGGATTCGTCGCTTTATGCGAATTATTTCTGGGCTGTGAGCCTCATTTCGAGTTGGCGAAAGTTCTTCTGCCTTGTCCCTCGCTCCGAGGAGGGATCCATATTCGAGGTTGGCGGCTCCTAAGTATGGCGAATAGCAGGGATATGTTATCTGTCCGGCACTCCAAAGAAGGCATCCGAAGAGTGGCCTTCAGAGTGGTTTTATAGCGAGGACGTTGCATTGCCGGATCCAGTTCGGCAAGGCCTCCCCAAATATTCCAATGCTCCTCCGAAGAAGCTTTTTAACTGGTATCCACGCAGTCCCATAGAAGAAGAAAGTGCGGAGGTCAGAAGACTGGCAAGCAAGATCAGATTGCTTTCAGTCCAGGGCTGTCAATAATTGAAGTGACGGCGATCTCAATAAAGCGATGTCTGCAGCCGCTCCAAGCTAGAGGATTTCCTATGTGGCATTATAATGGCCATGATGATGCCTCACGCTGCTTACGCCTGGGTCCGGACAACCCTGCCGCTCTAGCCGCAATTCTGGCAGATCTTTACAAGGGAGAGAAGCAAGACTTTCTTCGCTTGGAGTGCTGGGAAGGTTTCTCTATATACAATACTCTCGACTGGGTAAGTCTTTCTCTTGACCGTTATTCTTGCCCATTTTTGATTGTGCGATGTATTGGCTGAACTGAATTTGGTTATTCCCAACAGGAGTGGAGGAAGGTGGTCGAGGGGATTAATAGTCCCGCCCGACAGCCAGAGGACCTCTTTCGAAACATGGGCCCTGATAACCCAGAAGTATAGGGGATCGCAACAGTTTTCGAGGGTAAAGTATTCAACCCAAATTTATTGAGTCGACACAAGGGGAGCCAACGAATACTCTCAAGTATTAGCAGTTGAGTTGTCAATTCAACTACACCTGGAAGACTTAATATCCACAACAAAGTATTTAGTAGCAAAGTAGTATGTAAGTAACGGTAAAAGTGGCAAAAGTAACGGTAGCAGTTTTGTAGTGATTGTGACACTAGCAGCGGAAGAGTAACTAAGCAAGGAGCAACATGTGAAAAGCTCGTAGGCATTGGATCAGTGATGGATAATTATGTCGGATGCGATTCCTCATGTAATAGTTACAACATAGGGTGACACGAAACTAGCTCCAGTTCATCAATGTAATGTAGGCATGTATTCTGAATATAGTCATACGTGCTTATGGAAAAGAACTTGCATGACTTCTTTTGTCCTACCCTCCCGTGGTAGCGGGGTCCTATTGGAAACTAAGAGATATTAAGGCCTCATTTTAATAGAGTACCGGACCAATGCATTAACACTTAGTGAATACATGAACTCCTCAAACTACGGTCATCACCTAGAGTGATCCCGACTATTGTCACTTCGGGGTTGCCGGATCATAACACATAGTAGGTGACTATTGACTTGCAAGATAGGATCAAGAACTCACGTATATTCACGAAAACATAATAGGTTCAGATCTGAAATCATGGCACTCGGGCCCTAGTGAAAAGCATTAAGCATGGCAAAGTCATAGCAACATCAATCTTAGAACATAATGGATACTAGGGATCAAACCCTAACAAAACTAACTCGATTACATGGTAAATCTCATCCAACCCATCACCGTCCAGCAAGCCTACGATGGGCTTACTCACGCACGGTGGTGAGCATCATGGAATTGGTGATGGAGGAAGGTTGACGATGATGGCGGCGACAATCTCCACTCTCCGGAGCCCCGAACGGACTCCAGATCAGCCCTCCCGAGAGAGTTTAGGGCTTAGCGGCGGCTCCGTATCGTAAAACATGATGAATCCTTCTCTCTGAATTTTCTTCTCCTCGAAAGTGAATATGTGGAGTTGGGGTTGGTGTCGGTGGAGCATAAGGGGGCCCATGAGATAGGGGGTGCGCCCAGGGGGGTGCTCCCCCCCACCCTCGTGGAGAGGGTGTGGGCCCCCTGGTGTTGATTCTTTCACCTTTATTTTTTAAATATTCCAAAAATATTCTCCGTCGATTTTCAGGTCATTTCGAGAACTTTTATTTCTGTACAAAAATAACACCATGGCAATTCTACTGAAAACAACGTCAGTCCGGGTTAGTTCCATTCAAATCATGCAAGTTAGAGTCTAAAACAAGGGCAAAAGTGTTTGGAAAAGTAGACACGTTGGAAACGTATCAACTCCCCCAAGCTTAGACCTTTGCTTGTCCTCAAGCAATTCAGTTGACAAACTGAAAGTGATAAAAAAACTTTGACAAACTCTATTTGCTCTTGTTGTTGCAAATATGTAAAAGCCAACATTCAAGTTTTCAGCAAAGATTATGAACTAACCACATTCGCAATAACTTTCAGGTCTCATGTTTACTCATATCAATGACATAGTCAACTAGCGAGCAATAATAATAAACCTCGGATGACAACACTTTCTCAAAACAATCATAATATGATATAATCAGATGGTATCTCGCTAGCCCTTTCTGAGACCACAAAACATAAATGCAGAGCACCTCTAGAGATCAAGGATTCACTAGAAATTGTAATTCATGGTAAAAGAGATCGAGTCACACTCATACTCAATGTAAATTAATAGGAATGCATGCAAATGACAACAGTGCTCTCCAATTGGTGCTTTTTAATAAGAGGATGATGACTCAACATAAAAGTAAATAGATAGGCCCTTCGCAGAGGGAAGCAAGGATTTGTAGAGGTGCCAGAGCTCGAGTTTTGAAATAGAGATGAATAATATTTTGAGCGGTATACTTTCATTGTCAACATAACAACCAAGAGTTCCCGATATATTCCATGCTACACACATTATAGGCGGTTCCCAAACAGAATGGTAAAGTTTATACTCCCCCACCACCAACAAGCACACTCCCGGCTGGCCCAAAACAACGGGTATCGTCCATACCAACAACAGCCCTGGGGGAGTTTTGTTTAATTATTTTTATTTGATTTGAGCATGGGACTGGGCATCCCAGTTACCAGCCATTTTCTCGTGAATGATGAGTGAAGTCCACTCGTCATGAGAATAACCCACCTAGCATGGAATATATAGACAACCCTAGTTGATACATGAGATGTTCGAGCATACAAAACAGAATTTCATTTGAAGGTTTAGAGTTTGGCACATACAAATTGACTTGGAACGGTAGGTAAGTACCGCATATGGGAAGTTATGGTGGACTCATATGGAATAACTTTGGGATTTATGGAAGTGGATGCACAAGCAGTGTTCTCGCTTAGTACAAGTGAATGCTAGAAAGAGACTGGGAAGCGACCAGCTAGAGAGCGAGAGCAGTCATGAACATGCATTAAGATTAATCAACAATGAGTGCAAGCATGAGTAGGATATAAATCACCATGAACATAAATATCGTCAATATTAAGGATATCGCTTATCGTTATCGTCTCGGACAGCTGTGGATTAGAGATTAATCAGAAATCGGGCGATTAATCGATTTTATCGGTCGACTATTAATCGACCATTTTTTGCAAATCTCAGGTTCCCAACACTAAAATATGCTATATTCAACACCAAAACAATATTGGACATAAGTGTTACCTTGATTCACAGCCGTTGAATCCTTGTATAATGACGGAAAAAATAGGACAACAATACATATTGCTTAACAAGGTCCACAAAACACAAATAAACATAGTTTTTGCAAACATAGTGCTATGGATAGACCCGATTTATCAGTAAATTCCTCATACATCGCTTGCCATAGCAATAAATTGGCCCAAACGATAAATGTTGAAGATAAGGCATAATCTTATCGGTCACCCCAAGAGTAGCGATAAATCGGATGATAAATCGTTGAATCGGAAGATTTCTTGAACAATGAATATCATGGGGGCTATGTTGATTTTGTTTGAACTACATGCGTGAACATGTGCCAAGTCAAACCACTTGAATCGTTCAAAGGAGGATACCACCCTATCATACCACATCACAACCATTTTAATAGCATGTTGGCACGCAAGGTAAACCATTATAAACTCCTAGCTAATTAAGCATGGCATGATCAACTATAATCTCTAATTGTCATTGCTAGCATGTTTCATTCAAAATAGGCTGAATGAGGAACGATGAACTCATCATATTTACAAAAAAAGATAGGTCGAGTTCATACCAGCTTCTCTCATCTCAATCAGTTCATCATATATCGTCATTATTGCCTTTCACTCGCACGACCAAACGGTGTGGATAATAATAATAGTGCACGTGCATTGGACTAAGCTGGAATCTGCAAGCATTTAATACAAGGGAGAAGACAAGGTAATATGGCTCTTGGTTAAATCAACAATAATGCATATTAGAGCGACTAAACATTTTCATCATGGTCTTCTCCTCTTGACCCCCAAAGAAAAGAAATAAAACTATTTACACAGGAAAGCTCCCAACAAGCAAAAAGAAGAACGAAAAATCTTTTTGGGTTTTCTTTTAATTACTACTACTACAAGCATGGAAGGTAAACTAGCTAAAAGCTACAACTATTTTTTTTGGTTTTTCTTAAGGTTTTTCTGACACACAAGGAAAGACTAAGAAAGTAAATTAAACTAGCATGGATAGTACAATGAAAAAGTGTGAGCACCGACAACTGGAATGAGTGTATGAACATGAATGTAATGTCGGTGAGAAATATGTACTCCCCCAAGCTTAGGCTTTTGGCCTAAGTTGGTTTATTGCCACAGATCAAAGCTACTCTCTCCGGTGTGCTGAGGAGTGTCCTCTGGGTGCCACTGGTTGGCAATCTCCTCCGGATCCCACTGATAAACCGATTGCCAATAAGGGTCAAGTGATGGCTCCAGCTCAGGCTCTGAAACCTGTGCGAGGCTCCAGTACGCATAAACGGCATCCGGCAAGACGTGGTACGTGCCTGAAAGTAAATCAAACAAAGAAGGTGCAGGCAAAGTAATAATCTCATAATACTTTTTATCAAATATCAATTTATACTTAAGCAACTTCTTCTTATCTTTAACAATAAAATCATGTGCTATCATACTCTTATAATTTAGAAAAGCCGGGGCCAGCAACTTCTCCTCCTTCTCATGATGCCTAATAGGTATCCTAAAGTGTTTAGCAAGGCGTGAAGCAAATATACCTCTAAAGATGGGCCCCTTTGTACGATCCAGACTTAATCGTTTAGCAATAACAGCGCCTAAGCTAAAAGTGGTATCTCAGAACAAAGTATGCCGCAAAATAACAATATCAGGGGCACTAAGAATTCCACTGTTCCCGCGACCAATTAAGCATCTAGTAGCAAATATAGCAAAGTAGCGTAGAATAGGAAAATGTATACTAGTAATTCTTGCCTTTGAAACTTTCCTTGTTTCCCCTACAACGATTGTATCAAGCAAAGGGTATCTTACAAACTTGAAAAAAATTCATATAGTGACATCTCCCTAACCTCATCATATAAGTGAAACTCCACCGAAGGTGGTGATTTATTAGCATGGAAATAGATATTTTGCACGAAAATATTAGTGAGTAAGAGATCTTGTTCACGATGGTCGTGGAGGAAGTCGGTGAGGCTTGCATTCTCAGCCAAATAATAAAAGTCTTTATGAATCCCGGCGGCTCTCAAGAACTCGTCCCAAGGCCATTCACATGGCCGAACTTCAGCAGTACGAGGAAGATTGTATTTGGGCTCTTTATTCTCCTCCTCCTTCTTATACTCTGAGCGTTGGCTAGAAGAGCCTCTCAATAATCTCCTTATCATTTTCTTCCTCTGAAAAATTTCTGAATTTTTTAGTGACTCAAAATAAAAGTGAACCAAACTCAACAAGATTGATAGCAACTACTCCCACAAGTGCCTAGAGACTATATCATGCATTAGAACTACTTTTGACCACATAAATTTGACATGCAAGCTGAAAAACAGGGTCACCTTGGCAGCAAAAATTTGCAATAAATAAAGCACTAGAACAAAAACTAATTGGACCATTGGAGGAGTCACATACCGAACAACAATCTCCCCAAATAGTTTTGTGAATGGAGCTTTGAGCAAGGAGATCGAAAATGGCAGCAAGATGAGCTAGAGCACGAGTTTGAGCTATGGGAGGATTTTTTTCTGGAGGAAGATAAAGTGTGTGGGTGCTGGAATAAGTGGAGGAGGCCACATGGGGCCCACGAGGCAGGGGGCGCTCCCAGGGGGGTAAGGCGCACCCTGTACCCTCGTGGCCAGGCGGTGTGGCCCCCTGATGTGTTCTCAGTGCCAGATATTCTTAAATATTCTAGAAAAAAATCACATTTCATTTTCGGGACATTTGGAGAACTTTTATTTTCGGGGTATTTTTTTATTGCAAGGATAACTCAGGAAACAGACAGAAAATACTATTTTTGCTTTATTTAATCAAAATAATAGAAAGTAAAAAAAGAGGGTACAGAGAGTTGTGCTTTCTAAATTCATCCATCTCATGCTCATCAAAAGGAATCCATTAACATGGTTGATCAAGTCTTGTTACTAAACTCTTTCCGAATAACATGAAACCGAAGAATTTTCGAATAACATTAGGTTAACTCAACAGGGATATGCATGTCCCCAACAGTAAGAATATCATATTTATTCTTGACGGTAGGAAGAGGAAATTCAAATCCTCCAATAGTAATCATTGAAATTTTTCCGATTGAATTGATACTGTGGACTTGAGGTTGTTTCCTCGGGAAGTGTAACATATGCTCATTATCATTAACATGAAAAGTGACATTGCCTTTGTTGCAATCAATAACAGCCCCTGCAGTATTCAAAAAGGTCTACCAAGGACTATAGACATACTATCGCCCTCGGGAATATCAAGGATAACAAAGTCCGTTAAAATAGTAACATTTCAACCACAACAGGCACATCCTCACAAATACCGACAGGTACAGCAGTCGATTTATCGACCATTTGCAAAGATATTTTAGTAGGTGTAAACTTATTCAAATCAAGTCTACGATATAAAGGGAGAGAGGCATAACACTAACACCATCTTCAAGATCACATAAAGCAGTTTTAACATAGTTTCTTTTAATGGAGCAAGGTATAGTTTGTACTCTCGGATCTCCAAGCTTCTTTGGTATTCCACCTTTAAAAGTATAGTTGGCAAGCATGGTGGAAATTTAAACTTCTGGTATCTTCCTTTTATTTGTAATAATATCTTTCATATACTTAGCATAAGGAGTTGTTTTAAGCATATCAGTCAAACGCATACGAAAAAAGATAGGTCTAATCATTTCAGCAAAGCGCTCAAAATCCTCATCATCCCTTTTCTTGGATGGTTTAGGAGGAAAATGCATGGGTTTCTAAACCCATGGTTCTCTTTCTTTGCCGTGCTTCCTAGCAATGAATTCTCTCTTATCATAACGGTGATTCTTTGATTGTGGGTTATCAAGATCAACAGAAGGTTCAATCTCTACATCATTGTTATTGCTAGGTTGAGCATCATCATGAACATCATCATTAACATTATCACTAGATTCATGTTCATTACCAGATTGTGTTTAAGCATTAGAATATAAATATCATTGGGATTCTCACGTGTGTCAACAACAGGTTCATTAGAAGCATGCAAAGTCCTATCAGTTTTCTTTTTCTTTTTCTTAGAAGAACTAGGTGCATCTACATTTTTTCTTTGAGAGTCTTGCTCAATTCTCTTAGGGTGGCCCTCGGGATACAGAGGTTCCTGAGTCATTCTACCCCCTCTAGCCACAACTCGAACAAAATTATCATTTTTCTTATTATTTAATTCATTGAGTAGATCATTTTGTGCTTCAAGTACTTGTTCTACTTGAGTGGTAACCATAGAAGCATGTTTACTAATGAGTTTAAGTTCACCTTTAACTCTAGACATATAATCACTCAAGTGTTCAATCATATAAGCATTACGTTTTAATTGTCCACCAACATATGCATTAAAGTTTTCTTGTTTAACAATAAAATTGTCAAACTCATCTAAGCATTGGCTAGCAGACTTATAAAAAGGAATATCACCTTCATCAAATTTATAGAGAGAATTTACCTTTACTACCTGTGTCGGGTTATTAAGACCATGTATTTATTCAATAGGTGGTAAATTCTTAACATCTTTAGCATTAATACCTTTTTCTTTCATATATTTCTTTGCCGCTTGCATATCTTCAGGACTGAGAAATAAAATACACCTTTTCTTCATAGTTGGCTTAGGAGCTAGTTCAGGAAGTGTCCAATTGTTTTCATTACTCAATATATTGTTCAATAGCAATTCAGCTTGATCGATGGTTCTTTCCCTGAAAACACAACTAGCACAACTATCCAGGTGGTCTTTGGAAGCATCGGTTAGTCCATTATAAAAGATATCAAGTATTTCCTTTTTCTTAAGAGGATGATCAGGCAAACCATTAAGTAATTGGAGAAGCCCCCCCCCCCCAAGCTTGTGGGAGACTCTCTTCTTAAATTTGCACAAAATTATATATTTCCCTTAAGGCAGCTTGTTTCTTATGAGCGGGAAAATATTTAGCAGAGAAGTAATAAATCATATCCTGGGGACTACGCACACAACCAGGATCAAGAGAATTAAACCATGTTTTAGCATGTCCCTTTAATGAGAACGGAAATAATTTAAGGATATAGTAGTAACGAATTTTTTCCTCATTGGTGAATAGGGTGGCTATATCATTCAATTTAGTAAGATGTGCCACACCAGTTTCAGATTCATAGCCATGGGAAGGATCAGATTCAACCAAAGTGACTAACTCATGATCGACATAGAAATCATAATCTTTATCAGAAATACCGATAGGTGAAGTAGCAAAAGCAGGGTCATATTTCATTCTAGCATTCAAATACTTTTCTTTCAGCTTAGCTAACAGTTTCTTAAGATCATACCTATCATTTTAAGCTAAAAGATCTCTAACAGTTTCTTCATCCATAACATAACCCTCAGGCACAACAGGCAATTCATATCTTGGGGGAGAATCTTCATCATCACTTTCATCAATATTATCAGTTTCAAAAATTTCATTCTCTCTAGCCCTAGCAATTTGTTCATCAAGAAATTCACCTAGTGGCATAGTATTATCAAGCATAGAAGTAGTTTCATCATAAGTATCATGCATAGCAGAAGTGGCATCATCAAGAACATGCGACATATCAGATTCAATGGCAGGAGTATGTGTCGCAAATTTAATCATAACAGAGGGTGAAACAAGTGCAGAGCTAGATGGCAGTTCCTTACCTCCCCTCATAGTTGAGGGATAAATCTTGGTGTTTTCGTCTTGCAAGTTCTTCATATTGATCAACAGATATAAATCCCAAGTGACTCAAAGAATATAGCTTTGCTCCCCGGCAACGGCGCCAGAAAATAGTCATGATAACCCACAAGTATAGGAGATCGCAACAGTTTTCGATGCTAAAGTATTCAACCCAAATTTATTGATTCGACACAAGGGGAGCCAGAGAATACTCTCAAGTATTAGCAGTTGAGTTGTCAATTCAACCACACCTGGAAGACTTAATATCTGCAGCAAAGTATTTAGTAGCAAAGTAATATGGAAATAACAGTAACAGTGGCAAAAGTAACGGTAGTAGTTTTGTAGTGATTGTAACAGTAGTAGGGAAAAACTAACTAAGCAAGGAGCAATATGTGAAAAACTCGTAGGCATTGGATCAGTTATGGATAATTATGTCGGATGTGATTCCTCATGTAATAGTTATAACTTGGGGTCACACAGAACTAGCTCCAGTTCATCAATGTAACGAGGCATGTATTCCGAATATAGTCATACGTGCTTATGGAAATGAACTTGCATGATAAATTTTGTCCTACCCTCCCGTGGCAGTGGGGTCCTATTGGAAACTATGGGATATTAAGGCCTCCTTTTAATAGAGTACCGGACCAAAGCATTAACACTTAGTGAATACATGAACTCCTCAAACTACGGTCATCACCGAGAGTGGTCTCGATTATTGTCACTTCGGGGTTGCCGGATCATAACACATAGTAGGTGACTATTGACTTGCAAGATAGGATCAAGAACTCACATATATTCATGAAAACATAATAGGTTCAGATCTAAAATCATGGCACTCGGGCCCTAGTGACAAGCATTAAGCATGGCAAAGTCATAGCAACATCAATCTTAGAACATAATGGATACTAGGGATCAAACCCTAACAAAACTAACTCAATTACATGGTAACTCTCATCTAACCCATCACCGTCCAGCAAGCCTACGATGGAATTACTCACGCACGGCGGTGAGCATCATGGAATTGGTGATGGAGGAAGGTTGATGATGACGACGGCGACGACCTCCACTCTCCGGATCCCCGAACGAACTCCAGATCAGCCCTCCCGAGAGAGTTTAGGGGTTGGCGGTGGCTCCGTATTGTAAAATGCGATGAATCCTTCTCTTTGATTTTTTTTCTCCCCGAAAGTGAATATATGGAGTCGGGGTTGGTGTCGGTGGAGCATCAGGGGGCCCACGAGACAGGGGGCGCGCCCCCACCCTCGTGGACAGGGTGTCGACCCCTAGTCTTGATTCATTCGCCAGTATTTTTTATATATTCCAAAAATATTCTCCGTCGATTTTCAGGTAATTCTGAGAACTTTTATTTCTGCACAAAAATAACACCACGGCAATTCTGCTGAAAACAACGTCAGTCCGGGTTAGTTCCATTCAAATCATGCAAGTTAGAGTCCAAAACAAGGGCAAAAGTGTTTGGAAAAGTAGATACGTTGGAGACGTATCAGGCCCCGGATACGATGAAGATCCGGACATAGGCATAGAGCTAGAATATGGAGTTCACTATCAAGCCAGTCATGACGGCGTCGAAGTGGCTATCGTAGCCGATTACCCCGGCCTTATTCCTTCCTCTTATGTAAGTACCCAGGACATACTTCCTCAAAGGGAAGATTCCCAGCGCGCCTCACCCATCACACTTTTTCATGCTCAAAAGGGGCGGTGCTCCTCACGCCGAACTGTGGGAAGAGTGTCATCCCAGAGGGCGACGCTTGCATCGGGTGAGGCCTTGAAGCGAAAGAGGACCGTGAACACCACCGAACCTTCGAAGAGGTATGTTTGTTTTAACATATACTAGGTGGTGAAGCCGGTATTACAACTTTCCGCCTTGTTTTTCCTTTTAGGAAGAACATACACCGGACTATGTCCGAGAATCCTGCAGATCAAGCTCCAATCAATCCGGCATCAGGCCCGTCTTCGAGGACAAGGGTCAATGCAGATGCAGCGCTGGATTGTCCTCTTCAAGAGGATTCAGATGAAATGTCTGTCACTAATTCCGAAGCGAAGGTTGCGATGGTTCACCGGCGGCGAAAAGCAGCCATGCGTGACCCAACCTTTATTGAGGAAGCGTTTAATGCTCTCAGTTCTACAGATGCTTATATCTGAGGCGCTTAAGACGGACTCGCTGGAGCGACTCACCAGCTTTCGTAAGATATGCGGGTAAGTGTTAATTTAGTGTTCCCATGCCAGTAGCCCCTGAGACTTAAAGAAGTTGATCCAACTGATTTGAGGACCATTGTGATTTGCAGGCGCTCCAAGAAAAGAATAACATCTTATCCAAGGAGATGAAAGAATGCCGGACCCAGCTGACGACTGTCACCACCGAATTGGAAAATTCGAAGAAATCCAAAAATGATACTGATGGTAAGAACAATATTGTCCGAAAAGTATGATATTTGTGCCGATCAATAGTCTCTAAGTACATATTGATTGAAATGCAGTAACAAGGCCGGCCGACCAATGGGAGAAGAAGCTAAGGGCTGCTCTGGCGGATAAAAAATATGCCGAAGGGAAACAGCTGCTGGTAAACGTGTATTGACACGAACCATAGAGAAAAGAAACCAAGCGCATGATAAAAATGACAGGCTAGAACAGGAGATAAAGAACGTGCGAGCCCAACTCTAAGATGCCTTGGAAGAGAACCGGAAGCTTAAAGGCGGCATATTCAATATGTCCTTAAACCTAGCTCTCCTTATAATCTTTTGTTTTCAAAGTTCTTCATAAAACTGTGCCAGCAGGTTTGTTAACTAGACGACCCGAAGGGGAAGTGTCTGGTTTTCAAGGTGACATGCTGAAAGAGCTTTCTAGACTACACGAGCGAGCTTGGAAGGCCATGAAGAATATGGACAAGGCTTTATGGCCGGGCGATTCCCCTCCAGAAACTATGGAGGACCGGGCGGATTTGTGAAAAGGGGCTCGACGCCGCTTTGAACTGTGGAAAGCGTCAGCATGTTGCATGGGTGCTCGAGAAGCCAAGGCCATGGTGAAGACACGCTACACCAGCCTTGAACCGAATCATATGGCCCATGTGGGACCTCGAGTCTCGGATGGACAAGAAATTCCCGTGAGCTTGGTATATGACCAAGTGAAGATAGCTGCCAAGTTTTCCCAATAGGACTGTAAACTAGATAGCCTTATAGAGGGAATAGAAGAAAAGTAGTCATTTGATTCTGTGTATCAATGTACTTTGACATCAAACTTATCTTCGGCCGAAATTATAAAAAGATTGTCATGGTCGACGTTCCGCTTTAACCTCCATAAACCCAAAGGCTGGAGTGTTTTTGAATACTATACGTGTGGTAAACACGTGGTATGTTTGGAAACCAGGCAATCCGGTCATAATTGCTTGAACAGACAAACTGTGTTTGGGGAGTTATGTTATTTTACTATTTAACGTAAGAAACATCTTCCAGAGAGAATAGTTCCGTTAAGGGTTCCTTTCCCAGGGTCAGCATGCGTATATATGCATGTCTAGGCTTTTTATCCTGTAAAAGGATTGTAGGATGCCAAATCCTATGATAGTTTAAAATGTATGCATTAAAAGCAATATATCATGTATCCGCCGACCAATTATTCCCTGAAGAATGCTAGCTTTCGGCTACACCCAGTCTCAGGTACAGGTCCGGATTACCCGGTTGTAACAATCACAGAGGTGCTTCCTTTACACCCTAGCCGAACAATCGGGAACGTAGGGGTAAGCTGTAACGCCCAACATGCGACTATATCTCCTACATGTCGAGGCACGACTTAGAGGCATAATCGCATTTTTGTATGATTGCAAGATGGTCATCTTCACACATTCCCATGTACAACAAAGGGGAAAATACATAGTTGGCTTACAATCGCCACTTCACTCATTGCATAAATAAGTCATACATTCATCCAAGTACAATCATGGTCCGACTACAGACAAATCTAAATGAAAAGAAGATAACCACCCACTATGCCCGACCGGCCCTAGTAGGAACCACTACTGATCGTCGGGGAACGTCACGCACATACGCCCATGCTCCTCATCGAACTCCCACTTGAGTTCTTGGCCATCACCTGAATCGTACTCGGTTGTACCTGCACCTATGTTTGTAGTAAACCGTGAGTCACGGGGACTCTTGAAAGCACATTTGCTCCCTGGGTGGTTTTGGTAATTAATGACAACATACTTTGTGGTTGGACTAATGCTTTTATCAAGTATGTTTCAGGAAATTCAATCACATTGGCATGGCAAAAGGACTGAAGAAGTGGACCCCTCAAAATGCTAAGGCAAGCATTGGCAAAAGCTCAAGACTCCATTTTTGGTTTAGTGATCCAAGATCACATTGAGTCCATAGGAAAAGCCAATACTATTAAAAGGGGATGAGGTTATGTTGATGATCTGGTTGCTCAAGTGCTTAGTGACACATCTCCTAAACTATCAGCAACTTTCACTGCCATATACACTCATAAGTAATCTCGGTCCCACCGATATTCCAAACTCAGTCACACCGAGATGAACCACCTCAGCCATAAGCCAAACCCTAGTAATTTCGGATTTTCCGATTCTGAAATCGGTTTCACCGAAACATGAGTTGCCAAGCTTCTGTAACCTTCTGTCATCAAATCGGTGTCACCGAGATGATGAAGTCGGTCCCACCGAAACTGGCATGCTCTTGTCATTGCACGAATCGGACTAACCGAGATTGTATTTTCGGTCCCACCGAAAACCCCAACGTTCACATTATTTGAACTTTCGGTCTCACCGAGTTGTCCACTTCGGTCCCACCGAGATTGCTCAAATATGTGTGTAACGGTTGGATTTTGTGTGGAGGCTATTTATACCCCTCCACCCCCTCTTCACTCGTGGAGAGATCCATCAGAAAGAACTACCACTCCTACCTTACTTTTCTGAGAAGAGAACTACCTACCCTTGTGTTGAGATCAAGTTGCTCCACTCCCACCATATGAAGCTTGATCTCTAACCTTCCCAAGTTGCTTTCCACTCAATCCTTTCTTCCACCACAGCCAAATCAGTGAGGAGCGTTGAGTGTTGGGGAGATTATCATTTGAAGCACAAGAGCAAGGAGTTCATCATCATCTACAACATCTATTACCTTTTGGAGGGTGGTGCCTCCTAGATTGGTTAGGTGTCGCTTGGGAGCCTCCGTCATCGAGATGTGGAGTTGAACCAAGAAGTTTGTAAGGGCAAGGAGATCGCCTACTTCGTGAAGATCTACCCCGAGTAAGGCTAGCCCTCCGTGGGTGTAGGCCATGATGGAATAGACAAGGTTGCTTCTTCGTGGACCCTTCGTGGGTGGAGCCCTCCGTGGACTCGCGCAGCCGTTACCCTCCATGGGTTGAAGTCTCCATCAACGTGGATGTACGATAGCACCACCTATCGGAACCACGGGAAAAATCATTGCGTCTCCAAATTGCGTTTGATCTTCTCCACTTCTCTTTACTACTTGTGCAATTTACTTTCCGCTGCCCATACTCTAGAATTGCATGTGTAGTGTGCTACTTGACTTGTGTGTTATGCAAAATCTGCCAAAATCTGTCCTTGATAAAAGACAGAATTTTTATCTTGTCGAGTAGTCTAATCACCCCCCCTCTAGACACTCTCACCTTCTTCGATCCCTCAATTGGTATCAGAGCTTTGGTCTCCATTGCTTTGGTTTACACACCATTGGAGGAAGATGGACGTGTCTACGCTTGGGAGTGTTAGCCATAGAGTGCCTATTCTTAATGGAGGGTCCTATAACTCGTGGAGGGTTGAAATGCTTATTATCTTTAAGACTTACAATTTGCGCAAATATGTTGAGAACCCCTATGTGCCTCCATTTGACCCCTTGCACCCTACCATGGATGAAGAGCTTGATTTGCTTCGTAACCTTAGGACTGTAAATCTTATCATTAGAGGGTTACCCGATAACTTACTTAAGCTCGTTACAAACTTTGAGTGCGCCTATGCTATGTGGAAGTTCTTGGAAGTACTTTATCCGGACTACTCTTTGAGAGGTCTTGATAAAATTCTATACAAGACTATTGAATTTGATATGATGCACCCCAATGATCCCAACTTTGATAAATGCTTCTTTGAGCTTCGTGATCTTATGAAAAAGAAGGGTGATCCCGATCTTATCAATGTTTTAATTAGAAATGCCCTTGTATTGCATTCCGAAGATTATTGTCACATTGACAAAACTAATGCAAGTAGTTATCAAATTGACCTAGGTGTTGATGATGAACAATCTATGGGTCAATATGATGATGAGCATGAGCATGATGATGATTACTCCGATTCGGACACCGAGCTAGACAAGATCATGAAGAGTCTCAATCTTATGGCAAATCTGAGAGACTACATGTCCGGCGGAAAAGAGTGGATTCTTGATAGTGGATGCACCGACCACATGACCGGAGACAAAGACATGTTTCGAGAGCTTGCAAAGAACGATGGTCCACGCAAGTATGTGACTTTTGGAGACAACTCCAAGGGTAAGGTACTTGACCTTGGTAAGGTGGTCATATCTCATGATAGCTCTATTCAAAATGTCATGCTTGTAGAATCTCTTGGATACAATTTACTTTCCGTGTCTAGATTAGCTGACTTTGGATTCAATGTGCTATTCACCAAAGTAGATTGCCAAGTCTTTCGTCGTGACAATCAAAACATGGCGTTTACCGGTATCCGTAGAGGTGATCTATATATTGTTGATTTCACTAAGAAAGCCCAACCTAGAGCTTGCTTCATTACTAAATCCTCTAAAGGTTGGTTATGGCATAGAAGGCTTGGACATGTTGGTATGCGTAATCTAGACAAGCTGATCAAAGGTGATCATATTCTTGGCGTTAAAGATGTTTTCTTTGACAAAGATAGACTTTATAGTGCTTGTCAAGCAGGAAAACAAGTAGGTGGAAGTCATCCCGTGAAGAACATCATGACCACAAGGAGACCGCTTGAGCTTCATCATATGGATCTCTTCGGTCCCAATGCTTACAAAAGCCTTGGTGGTAACTCCTTTGGTCTAGTTATAGTTGATGATTATTTCAGATTTACGTGGGTATTTTTCCTTGATGACAAATCGCAGGTTCAGAGAATCTTCAAAACCTTTGCCAAAAAAGCCCAAAATCAATTTGAGGTGAAGATCAAGAAAGTTCGGAGTGACAATGGAACGGAGTTCAAGAACGCCAATGTAGACTCTTTTCTCGATGAGGAAGGGATTCTACATGAGTTCTCGGCTACGTACACTCCTCAACAAAATGGAGTTGTTGAGAGGAAGAACCGAATGCTCATAGAGATGGAGAGAACGATGCTTGATGAATACAAGACACCGAAGCATTTTTGGGGGGAAGCGGTCGAGACAACTTGTCATGCTATCAACAGGCTTTATCTTCATAAGCTCCTCGGCAAGACATCATACGAGCTCCTCACCGGTAACAAACCCCAAGTGGGATACTTTCGTGTCTTTGGTTCAAAATGCTATATCCTTGATAAGCATCGTCGGTCTAAATTTGCTCCTAAATCTCATGAAGGCTTTCTCCTTGGTTATGGATCAAACTCCCACACCTACCGTGTCTACAATAATTTCACCCGAAAGGTTGAAGAGACGGTAGACGTGAAGTTTGATGAATCTAATGGCTCGCAAGTAGAGCAAATGCCTATTGATGTAAGAGACAAGGACCCATCGGAAGCTATCCAAGATTTATCTATTGGAAAGATCCGTCCCATGGAAGTGAAGGAGAGTACCTCATCTACATATGTGGAGCCCCCTACCTCACGGCGAGATGAACCTCAAGGCAACATGGAGGCCTCCACAAGTGGAACTCACCAAGATGAGGAAGTGCAACAAGAAGATCCACCACAACCTCCTTCTCCACCGCCTCAAGACAACACCAACAACAATGAAGAAGAAGAAGAGGAAGATGAAGATGATGAGGAAGCTCAGCCACAGGCTCAACAAAAGCTATCCCGAGTCCGAGCAAGAGTCAAGAAAAATCATCCCGTGGAACAAATGATGAACGACATCAACTCCGGGAGAATTACTCGCTTAGCTAACTTTTGTGAGCATTACTCATTTATCTCTAGTATTGAACCTATGAAGGTAGAAGAAGCACTTGAAGACCCGGATTGGGTGAACGCTATGCACGAAGAACTACACAACTTCGAGAGGAACAAGGTATGGACTTTGGTAGAGAAGCCCAAGGATGATCAAAACATCATTGGAACCAAATGGGTATTTCGGAACAAGCAAGATGAAGATGGACAAGTCATCCGCAACAAGGCTCGTCTCGTAGCTCAAGGTTACACACAAGTCGAAGGTATGGACTATGGTGAGACCTATGCCCCCGTTGCTAGACTTGAGTCCATTCGCATTCTTCTTGCTTATGCCAATCACCATGATATTACTCTCTATCAAATGGATATCAAAAGTGCTTTCCTAAATGGTGAAATTGAGAAGGAAGTATTTGTGAAACAACCTCCCGGATTTGTGAATCCCAAAAAGCCTAATCATGTTTACAAGTTGCACAAAGCTCTTTATGGTCTTAAACAAGCTCCTAGAGCTTGGTACAAATGCTTGACTAGCTTTCTTCTTGAATAAGGCTTTGAGATTGGAAAGATAGACTCAACGCTGTTCACGAAAAGGGTTAATGGTGAACTATTTGTGTGCCAAATATATGTTGATGATATTATCTTTGGTTCAACTAACCCTCATTTTAGCAAGAAGTTTGGACAGCTCATGTCGGAGAAGTATGAGATGTCCATGATGAGTGAACTCAAATTCTTCCTTGGGTTGCAAATCAAGCAATCTAAGGAGGGTACCTTTGTCTCACAAACAAAGTACACCAAGGATCTCTTCAAGAAGTTCAACATGCAAGAAAGCAAAGGTATGAGTACCCCCCTGCCTACAAGTGGACATAATGACTTGACAAAAGATGGAGAACCCGTTGATCAAAGGGTTTACCGATCTATGATTGGTTCTCTACTATATCTTTGTGCTTCTCGTCCTGACATAATGCTGAGTGTATGCATGTGTGCGCGATATCAAGCAGCCCCTAAAGAATGTCATCTTAAAGCTGTTAAAAGGATAGTGAGATATTTGATACACACACCAAACTTTGGCATTTGGTATCCTAAGAGGGCCTCTTTCGACCTTGTTGGCTATTCCGACTCGGACTATGCCGGTGACAAGGTTGATAGAAAGTCAACTTCGGGTACGTGTCAATTCCTTGGTCGATCCCTTGTATCTTGGTCCTCCAAGAAACAAAATTCGGTATCATTATCCACTGCCGAAGCGGAATATATTGCTGCTGGTTCGTGTTGTGCTCAATTGCTATGGATGACACAAACGCTTAAGGATTATGGGATACATGTGAGACATGTTCCCTTGCTTTGTGACAATGAGAGTGCGATTAAAATTGGACACAATCCCGTGCAACACTCTCGAACGAAGCATATTGAAGTTCGTCACCATTTCATTCGTGATCATATTGCCAAGGGTGACATAAATCTTAAGCATGTTCGTACTGACAAACAACTCGCTGATATCTTTACAAAACCTCTTGATGAGAAGGTGTTTTGTCGCTTAAGGAGTGAGTTGAACATCATTGATGCTTCAAACTTGGAGTAAGAACTCCATTGATGCATGCAAGGCATGAGCCCTCTTGACTAATCCTTGATATTTCTCTTATGATGGTAATCATATGTCTTGGACACATTTGCCTCCTTGTATTGCATCTAACTCCTTGCAGGTACTTGGATGATCTACATTCCACAAGATTACCACACACTCAAATCATGAGTAATCTTGTCATTGACAAAGTATCTAGCCCTTTGGGATGTTGAGTTCAAGGAACATAATTCCACATATCCTTTTTGACATCTTATACATCTAGTATTTCACTCTTGTCATCTTGGATATCCTTGAGTATTTCCTTGCTTGCCTAACCCATGTAGGAAGATGAACTACACAAGTAGAAATGGCGCTCCAACTTCACATTCAATGAGCACCTACATCAAGTCTACCTACATGAGCAAAGCAACAACAAGCCCAAGGTATGTTCTTCACATCCTTAAGGAGCTTTGCTCAAAGTCATGAGTACAAGCAGCTTCATAAGATGTGATCACATCAAATGCTTAATCAAAAAATGGCAACCCCATTTTGAGCTTAAATGATGAGTATGACCTATGATCAAATGTCCTCATTCGACTCCTAAGTCAATATACTCAAACATAGGTGACCTTGTCGCCGACCTTTTTCTAGATGAAGTACATATGTTTTGGAGTCTTTCTATTTTTTCTCTTATGTTCTCTCATTGAGTTTTCATTTCAAAAAAAAAACTTCATCTAGGAATCTTTTTCATTTCTATTCTTATGTCTTTGTGAATATCCTTCTGGCTCTGATCAATTCCCCGAAAATCTTTCACAAATTCATTGCAAATCCTTTGAAACATTCCTCGCAAAGTGAGCTGAATTATTTCTATATTTCCTTGGAATTAAACTTAGCGTCACCGATTTAAATATTTCGGTCTAACCGAAAAGGATCTACCCTAAGTCCCTGACTTTCGGACCCACCGATCCATCTCAATTCGGTGTCACCGATTTATTTCTTCCAGGATATCATCTTCTGCAGCTCCACTCAATGATTCTCTATGCATGTTCCTATTTGCCCTGTTGTGATTCTTAAGGATCCCACTTCTTTCTTTTCATCTTCCCTGACCTTCCTAGTTTGCTGTCCTTTTCGGCACTTGATGTCAAAGGGGGAGAAGACTTAGGGGGAGAAGAGACGATTTAGGGGGAGAAGAAGAGCAATCTTACCTTAAGGGGGAGAGAATCACATCAAAGCTTTGACGTGTTTTACATTGGACATTACAATTGGATTCATTCTCATTTGGCATCATTCTTTTGATTTTGCTCTTTCCATCAAAACCCTTGATCTGAGAGAACTCAAAGGGAGAGGAATCTTCACAATTGATATCTTATGGAAAGCAAAATCTCTCAGAGTTCATTGAAAATCTTTTAGTTTCGGAGACATGTTTGCTGATTCAAGCTTGTGCTCAATATGAGACACTCTTTATACATGTCATCCCTGGCTTGGTACTCTTGATGTTCTTGCAGTTGGTTGAAGAAATACTCTTGTGTTATCTAACCTTGTTTTCCCAAGTTTATCTCTTCAGGTACAATGCCAAGGAACCTCAAGGTAAGTATATGCACTTTGCAGAATGTGCATGATGGTGACTTGCTTGTGAATACTTGTTTGCAAGAAATCACCATGCACATATGCATTATCACTCACTTCTTTTCATCTGCTCTGATGCATATAGCCAAGATGCATGTAGCACATCTTGCTTATCTCTCTTGTGTGCTTGTGGTAGTCCAAAACCATAATTTATGAAAATCTTGCACACTTGTAGGGGGAGCCTGTGTACTACATGTTTGTCAAAGCTTTCGTGATAATTCTGTCTTTCTTTCAATAAGCTTTGATGTCTTGTTTAGTGTGATTTTAGTGTGTTGCCATCAATTACCAAAAAGGGGGAGATTGAAAGCACATTTGCTCCCTGGGTGGTTTTGGTAATTAATGACAACATACTTTGTGGTTGGACTAATGCTTTTATCAAGTATGTTTCAGGAAATTCAATCACATTGGCATGGCAAAAGGACTGAAGAAGTGGACCCCTCAAAATGCTAAGGCAAGCATTGGCAAAAGCTCAAGACTCCATTTTTGGTTTAGTGATCCAAGATCACATTGAGTCCATAGGAAAAGCCAATACTATTAAAAGGGGATGAGGTTATGTTGATGATCTGGTTGCTCAAGTGCTTAGTGATACATCTCCTAAACTATCAGCAACTTTCACTGCCATATACACTCATAAGTAATCTCGGTCCCACCGATATTCCAAACTCAGTCACACCGAGATGAACCACCTCAGCCATAAGCCAAACCCTAGTAATTTCGGATTTTCCGATTCTGAAATCGGTTTCACCGAAACATGAGTTGCCAAGCTTTTGTAACCTTCTGTCATCAAATCGGTGTCACCGAGATGATGAAGTCGGTCCCACCGAAACTGGCATGCTCTTGTCATTGCACGAATTGGACTAACCGAGATTGTATTTTCGGTCCCACCGAAAACCCCAACGTTCACATTATTTGAACTTTCGGTCTCACCGAGTTGTCCAGTTCGGTCCCACCGAGATTGCTCAAATATGTGTGTAACGGTTGCATTTTGTGTGGAGGCTATTTATACCCCCTCCACCCCCTCTTCACTCGTGGAGAGAGCCATCAGAAAGAACTACCACTCCTACCTTACTTTTCTGAGAAGAGAACTACCTACCCTTGTGTTGAGATCAAGTTGCTCCACTCCCACCATATGAAGCTTGATCTCTAACCTTCCCAAGTTGCTTTCCACTCAATCCTTTCTTCCACCACAGCCAAATCAGTGAGGAGAGTTGAGTGTTGGGGATATTATCATTTGAAGCACAAGAGCAAGGAGTTCATCATCATCTACAACATCTATTACCTTTTGGAGGGTGGTGCCTCCTAGATTGGTTAGGTGTTGCTTGGGAGCCTCCGTCATCGAGATGTGGAGTTGAACCAAGAAGTTTGTAAGGGCAAGGAGATCGCCTACTTCGTGAAGATCTACCCCGAGTAAGGCTAGCCCTCCGTGGGCCTTCTTCGTGGACCCTTCGTGGGTGGAGCCCTCCGTGGACTCGCGCAGCCGTTACCCTCCGTGGGTTGAAGTCTCCATCAACGTGGATGTACGATAGCACCACCTATCGGAACCACGGGAAAAATCATTGCGTCTCCAAATTGCGTTTGATCTTCTCCACTTCTCTTTACTACTTGTGCAATTTACTTTCCGCTGCCCATACTCTAGAATTGCATGTGTAGTGTGCTACTTGACTTGTGTGTTATGTAAAATCTGCCAAAATCTGTCCTTGATAAAAGACAGAATTTTTATCTTGTCGAGTAGTCTAATCACCCCCCCCCCTCTAGACACTCTCACCTTCTTCGATCCCTCAACTCTGCAATCCCATTCCCGGGTATCAAAACTATCAAAGCCTTTGGGTAAGGAGAAAGTGTATAGTGGGTTGCTGCAAGCACTAAGCGTAGATGAAGGTGGCTAGCTTGCGTAACTTCAGAGCAAGAAGAGAAGTGAAAACCAATGGTCGTGAACTAATCATGATCACTAGATGATCATGTCTACCTACGAGTCATTCATAACACAACCGTGTTCTCTTTCTGAACTCCCTCGAAAAGAGACCATCACGATTACTCACATGGTAGTGTATTATGTTTGAGGTTTTGTGTCAAGTTAGATATTAACAAATTCCAATCTGCCACATAACCGCGGGCACAGCTTTCGAAAGATCATTACCCTGTAGGGGTGTCCCAACTTAGCCCATCACAAACTCTCGCGATCAACAGAGGTAACAACCCCTTATCTTAGGGACTACCCGATCAGACTCGGAATCCCGGTGTACAAGATATTTCGACAATGGTAAAACAAGTCTAGCAAGACCTCCCACCGTGCCGACACCCTGATAGGAGCCGCGCGTGTCTCGTCTCAGGCCACGATCGGATAAGCGATGCGTACAGGTAAAACCAATCCTCGAGTTTCCCCGTGGTGGCCGCGCACAGTGCTCTAGTTTGGACCAACACTCACGAGGAGCACTGGCCCGGGTTGTAAATTAAGTCCTCGGGTGCTAGCCGGTCCCTATGAAAGTTTTAGTTATTAGGAAAATAGTCAAACCAATGTTGGGCCTTGCTGGAGGAAATTTTATTTAAAGCAAACTATCAAGGGGGGCCCATAAACCCCAACCGTGTTAGGAACGCAAAATCAAGGAAAATAACATCGGTTTATCGGTTCTTAAGGTGGCATGAGTGGAACAAAACACCGAGAAAAAGGCCAAGCCTTCCATCCATTGCCATGTATATAGGTGCATAAATGAAAATAATAGATATTGTGTTATTCCCAAAAAACCCAATCCACATGGAGCAAACTTCATCTTCACCTACAACTAACAACACTATAATTGCGGGCTTGCGCAAAGCATAACTTAGCCAAACAACGGTTTGCTAGGAAGGTAGTTAGAGCTTCATGGCAAGGTAGGGGCTGACATGTAAAAGGATAGGTATCGTGACAAAGCAATAGAGCGAGGCATCTAGCAAAGCAACAATAAAAGTGATATCAAGGAATGGTCATCTTGCCTGCGATCCTGCAAGGAAGAAGAACGAGTCCATGAAGAAGACAAACGGATGTAGGCGAACGGATCCTCACAACTCCGGGACGAAACCGAAGCTAACGAGAGAAGAAAACCGGAAAGAAGCAAACAACATGGTAAGCACACAAGCATAAAGAAGCATACGATGCGCAAACAAGTATGATGCATGTCCAGTTTAAAAAAATGCATGGTATGGCAAAGTGCACAAACAACACTACAATTTAAGTGGAGCTCAATATGCAATGACTTGCATATTGACAAAACACCACATTCTATTTATTTAGTTGACTCTCGTTAAGCACCCAACAAGTTTAAACGTTGGTTAACATGGCAAGAGGTGATGCCTAAGCAAACTACAATAACTAGGCATTCTAAATGAGGCCGAAAATAACAACAACAATTCCGGAAAATCCCCATGTCATTTAGCAATTATTAAAGCACACAACAATTGTAACCATTTAAATGTTGTTATCATGATGCGGATGACATTTGCAAGTTTTATGCAATTTGATAAAAGTTGACATGTTATAAGATATGAAGCATTTGTCGCCACGGCAAAAAGAAAGGGGTGTCATGATGGCGAAAACAGAAACGATGCCACGGCAGCGTTCCGGTACCGGTAGCTCGGTGAGAGGCCAGCACAAAAGAAAGGGTTGACGTGAGCGTGTCATGCGAAAGAAGGTGGGGTGATCCCGTTACCGGGTTCGCAAGCATTCATCCACTGGGTCTTCGGCATCCACTGGGTCTTCCGCTCGGCGGTTATACCTTCAAAGTGGGTGGTTCGGAGTGGTTCAAGTTTGACGGTAGTGAAAGTAGTTGTACATGTTCGTAGATGTTCGGGGTCATGGCAAGGGACTTGACGTCCACGGAGTCTTCGAGGGTCGACGGTAGTTGTTCACTCGACAGACTTCGGCGACGGTACGGTTCGTAGACGAACTTGACGAAACCAAGGGGTACTCGGCGAATCTGCGTAGTTGTACATATCTTCGTGTTGTAGTCGAAATTGGTGTGACCAAAAATGGCGGTAGACGAACTCGGCGGTCCTTGGGGGTCCTAGTACTTGGCATCCAGTGCAGCAAGTGGTGGTCGAAGGAGGGCTCAAGGAGAGCAGCGACAGTAGCAAGGCGGTGCAAAGGGGGCTGGCGCTAGCAGCAGCAGAAGACGACTGAGGGACTCCGGTACGACGCGGAGGTGGACTTGACAGCGAGGACAGCGCGGGGACGACCAGATCCGAGGCCATGGCAGTGGTGGAGTTCCGTTCTGGTGGCCCACGGTAAGTCGAGGCAGAGACGAGACGAAGCCGTGCTTGAAGCTTGGGCCATGGCTCCTGCTCATGTGAAAATGGAGAGATGAGAGAGAATCGAGAGATAGGGAGGAGGGATTGAGCAGAGGAGGTCCGGCCTGGTCTGGCGGCGCGCCGGCGAGGTCCGGTCGCCGGAGGAGGTCAGCAATGCTGGGGCTTGAGCTCGAGGAGGTCTGAGCAGAGGATACAAGCGACAGCGCGGGCGTGCTAGGAGATGAGCAGGAGGCGGAGAAGAGGTCCAGGGGCACGGAAGGAAGTGGAGACCGGAGGAGGTGCTGGGGTCGCTGGATTGAGGGGACGGTGCAAGCGCTCCTCCATGAGCGTCTGCGTCTGGTTGCGGTGCGAGAGGGAGGGAGGAGGTTGAATGGGAGAGGGTGGAGATCGGGAGATGATATGGGGATCGATCGGTTAGGGGTTTGCTAGGGTTAGGAGAGGTGCGGGCTGGGCTTAGGAGGCCGCGGTTGGGCCTGGCTGTTGTTGTGCCCCTTCTTCCTTTTTTCCCAATTACAGAAAAATGAGAAGAAAGAAAAGGAGGGTAGAAAAGGTTAGAGAAAAGTTTTAGGCATGGAGTTAATTTCCTGGACTCACACAAAATGTGTTTGTTCCAGAAAATTTGCAAAGAGACTAGTTAAAGAAGTTTGGATGCAACTCATTTGAAGTAAATTCAAATAGGTTTGAAATGGAAGTGGTTCCTAGGGAGGTCCAAAAATGTTGAGAATTTTTTATGGAGCTCGGGAAAATACGAAAGGATTTGTGGGCCAAGTTTGGGATCAATAATTGAGATACAAAAGGCATGGAGAATATTTGCAAGTGTATTTTTGGTCAATTCCAAAATAATGGAATAATTATTTTAGCTCCCTATAAATATTGGGAGTGTATGTTATAAAGAGAAATCACCACATGAATTCCCTCAATTTAAATAGATCAAAAGATCTATGCAATTTATTTAGTGAGTTTTAGTTGGTTTGTGAAAATGATGGCATGATGACATGATGCAATGCAAAAAATAAAATAGAGCAAGCAAATAAAACACACGGCGATCACAAAATATATGGAAAGCCTTCTCGAGCATCGGTCTTGGGGCGCACAATTCTCCCACACTTACAGAGGATCTCGACCCAAGATCCTGGAGATGGCACTCGAGAGAAACGGAAAACGAAGAGGTAAAACAAAGTTGCTTCTTCGACAAACGAGTGAAAGCACGAACTTTGAGAGGTTGAACAAATTGAAAGAAAGAATACAACGGGGATGAACGAGATTTAAAACACTCCATCGGACAAGAGAAACAATGAATACAACGAGAATGAAGATCTTAGGTGACATTGAAACCACTCCGGTTAAAACAAGATGGAGAAGGAATAATAACGAAATAATTCGGACAACACTCCGGCTGAAAATGGAAGGAATTAACATGAACTTGAGAAGATGGGATGATACGTGATGAAATCCACAAAACACTGCCTCCGGAACTATTAAAAGAATGGCACAAGGGGTAAGAAAGATTTCAGATAGAACTCCGGTTGAAAAGAGAAGCAAAACTTGAGACGATGAAAAGAACTTGAAACGAGGACACAACACTCCGGTTAAAAGGACAAGCGAGGAAAGGAAGTGATCTTGACAAGACTAGATGATTTGACGAAGAGATCAACATCACAAAGCTTTTGGTTGAAAGAATGGATGCTAGATCATTGAAAGAAAGAACGAAGAAGTAAAAGTCAACTTCTCCACAATTGAGTTGGAAAAGCAACCTTCCAAAGATGGATAGAACGGACTTGTTGAGAAAATCAACAACAAAGGAATAAACTTGTTGTGAGCTTATGGAAAACATCTCACAAGTATGAGGTGACAATCGGCCACTATGAAAACATTTGATATGATTGAGAGCACCAAAGATATAAAAAATTATTTCCACGAGAGGATAAATAAAGAACTTGGGTCATTTATAAGCACCATAAATAGCAACAATCCTTAGGGAAAGCTTTAGGTGAAATATAACACAAAATAACTCCAAAGAAGAGATTAATGGGTTGGAAGTTCTCTTGAACAGAGAGAAAATGATGGGTTTAAATATCTCATTCTTGATAACTTGTGAACCATGAAACATGAAGGAAATTGTCAAGAATGACATAACACCACCTCAAAAGATAAGGTAGAAAGAATTGCACTTCGGAATGCAAGACAGAAAAAATACTTGAGCTCCTCCAATAAAATCTGGAAGAACGCTTTGAGGATGAATTAAATCATGATGAACCACCATGAAGAACTCCGGTAACAACATGATGATAAGTGAAGGCTGAAAAGAATAAGATTGAAGCCTTGCAATGATTTAGATGGAGCTTCGTGATGAGAAAATTAAGAGAGCTTAGAACACCGGGAGAGAAAGATGAACAACTAGAAACCAAGAATTTATTCCTCCTGAACAAACTCTGAAGGAAGGGATTAATCACGTGGACAATACAAGAATAAGAATTATGTTATGCGTATCCTCCACCAATTAAATTGATGAGAAGCAATGAATATGCATACTGCTTATTCTCGTTGAAAAATATTAAGAGAGATGTAGCACAATTCAACGGAGCACCAATAGGATTTGGAAAGAATGGATGAAATGATATGATAATAAAGGAAGAGGAATCTTGAAGGAACCAGCATAAAAAATGAAACTGAGTGATGATAGAGAACAAACCACCGGGAAGAATTAGAAAATGAACGAAGATACATGAGGCAATCTTAGATACAAAAGAACGAAGGGATCAAGAGCAGAGTAAAGAATAGTTGAATGATGCACCAGAAGAATTAGAGGGCGGGAGCAAAACTGAAAATGAATTATTCTTCTGGAAAGGATGGTCTCCGTAGAATCCAAATAAAAATACTCCTGAAATGCTCCGGATGGGTATGGAAATAATTCTCACAATAAAAAACAATTATGAGGATGGTATGAAGCTAGAACCATGAATCTCAAGAGAAAGGACCAATATTTAAAAGAAACTCTTGTCCGGTCTTCACATGCTTAGAAAGACGACGAGAACCACCATGAAGAATTTGAGATACTCCAGAAGAATGAAGAATTTAAAGGTTGAACCAACGTTGGAAAGAATTTGAAAGTGATTTTTGGAGAAGGCATATGACTGCTGGAATACATACTTACGTCACACTTCGAAAGGAATATGAAAATAACTTCGGAAAAATTAGAAGAGTCAGGTAAGATCCTGGGAATAAACCTATGAGTTAGGGCCACTCAAAAGAAACAACGTCGAATGATTACATGTAACGCCCAAGATGCGACTATATATCCTACATGTCGAGGCACGACTTAGAGGCATAATCGCATTTTGGTATGATCGTAAGATGGTCATCTTCACACATTCCCATGTACAAGAACAAAGGGAAAATACATAGTTGGCTTACAATCGCCACTTCACACAATGCATAAATACGTCATACATTCATCCAAATACAATCATGGTCCGACTACGGACAAATCCAAATGAAAAGAAGATAACCGCCCACTATGCCCGCTCGGCCCAAGTAGGAACCACTACTGCTCGTCGGGGAACGTCACGTACATACGCCCATGCTCCTCATCGAACTCCCACTTGAGTTCTTGGCCATCACCTGAATCGTACTCGGTTGTACCTGCACCTATGTTTGTAGTAAACCGTGAGTCACGAGGACTCGGTAATCCCATTCCCGGGTATCAAAACTATCAAAGTCTTTGGGTAAGGAGAAAGTGTATAAGTGGGCTGCTACAAGCGCTAAGCGTAGATGAAGCTGGCTAGCTTGCGTAACTTGAGAGCGAGAAGAGAAGTGAAAACCATCGGGCGCGAACTAATCATGATCACTAGATGATCCTGTCTACCTATGAGTCATTCATAACACAGCCGTGTTCTCTTTCCGAACTCCCTCGAAAAGAGACCATCACGACTACTCACACGGTAGTGTATTATGTTTGAGGTTTTTGTGTCAAGTTATCTATAACCGGATATTAACAAATTCCAATCCGCCACATAACCGCGGGCATGGCTTTTTATAGATCATAACCCTGCAAGGGTGTCTCAACTTAGCCCATCACAAGCTCTCGCGATCAACAGAGGTAACAACCCCTTATCTTAGGGACTACCCGATCAGACTCGGAATCCCGGTGTACAAGATATTTTGACAATGGTAAAACAAGTACAACAAGACCTCCCGACGTGCCGACACCCTGATAGGAGCCGCGTGTATCTCGTCTCAGGCCACGATCAGATAAGCGACGTGTACAGGTAAAACCAATCCTCGAGTTTGCCCGTGGTGGCCCCGCATAGTGCTCTAGTTTGGACCAACACTCATGAGGAGCACTGGCCCGGGTTATAAATTAAGTACTCGGGTGCTAGCCGGTCCCTATGCAAGTTTTAGTTATTAGGCAAATGGTAAAACCAATGTTGGGCCTTGCTGGAGGAGTTTTATTCAAAGCGAACCATCAAGGGGGGCCCATAAACCCCAACCACGTTACGAACGCAAAATCAAGGAACATAACACCGTTTTATCGGTTCTTAAGGCGACATGAGTGGAACAAAACACCGAGAAAAAGGCCAAGCCTTCCACCCATTGCCATGTATATAGGTGCATTAATGAAAATAATAGATATTGTGTTATTCCCAAAAGTCCAATCCACATGGAGAAACTTCATCTTCACCTGCAACTAACAACTGTATAAGAGGGGGCTTGCGCAAAGCATAACTTAGCCAAACAACGGTTCGCTAGGAAGGTAGTTAGAGGTTTCATGGCAAGGTAGGGGCTGACATGCAAAAGGATAGGTATCGCGACAAAGCAATAGAGCGAGGCATCTAGCAAAGCAACAGAAAAGTGATATCAAGGAATGATCATCTTGCATGCGATTCTGCAAGGAAGAAGAACGAGTCCATGAAGAAGACAAACGGACGTAGGCGAACGGATCCTCACAACTCCGGGACGAACCCGAAGCTAACGAGAGAAGTAAACCGAAAAGAACCAAACAACATGGTAAACACACAAGCATATGATGCACAAACAAGTATGATGCATGTCCGGTTTAAATAATGCATGGCATGGAAAAGTGCACAAACAACACTACAATTTAAGTGGACCTCAATATGCAACGAGTTGCATATTAACAAAACACCACATTCTATTTATTTAGTTGACTCTCATTAAGCATCCAACAAGATTAAATGTTTGTTAACATGGCAAGAGGTGATGCCGGAGCAAACTACAATAACTAGGCATTTTAAATGAGGCCAAAAATAACAACAACAATTCTGGAAAATCCCCATGTCATTTAGCAATTATTAAAGCACACAACAATTTTAATCATTTAAATGTTGTTATCATGATGCGGATGACATTTGCAAGTTTTATGCAATTTCATAAAAGTTGACATGTTATAAGATATGAAGCATTTGTCACCACAACAAAAACAAAGAGGTGTCATGGCGGTGAAAATGGAAACGGTGCCACAACAATGTTCCAGTACAGGTAGCTTGTTGAGAGGCCGACGCAAAAGAAAGGGTTGACGTGAGCGTGTCATGCGAAAGAAGGTGGGGTGATCCCGTTACCGGGTTCCCACGTGTCGGTGGCATGGAAACGAGCGACACACGCAAACATACGGTTCATCTCATACATCGCAAGCATTCATCCACGAGGTCTTCGGCTCGGCGGTTATACCTTCAAAGCGTGTGGTTCGGAGTGGTTCAAGTTCGACGGTAGTGGAAATAGTTATACACATTCATAGATGTTCGGGGTCATGGCAAGGAACTTGATGTCCACGGAGTCTTCGAGGGTCGACTTTAGTTGTTCACTCGACAGTCTTCGGCGACGATATGGTTCGTAGATGAATTTAACGAAACCAAAGGGTACTCGGCGACGATATGGTTCGTAGATGAATTTAACGAAACCAAAGGGTACTCGGCGAATCTGCGCAGTTGTACATATCTTCGTGTTGTAGTCGAACTTGGCGTAACCGAAAACGGCGGTAGACAAAATCGGCGGTCCTTGGGGGTCCTGGTACTTGGCATCCAGTGCAGCAAGTGGTGGCCGAAGGAGGGCTCAAGGAGAGCAGTGGCAGCGGCAAGGCAGTGCAAAGGGGGATGGCGCGAGCAGCAGCAGAAGACGACCGAGGTACTCCAGGACAGTGCGGAGGTGGACTTGACAGCGAGGACAGCGCGGGGACGACCGAATCCGAGGCTAGCGGCGGTGGAGTTCCGTTCTGGTGGCCCGCGGCAGGTCGAGGCGGAGACGAGATGAAGCCGTGCTTGAAGCTTCGGCCATGGCTCCTGCTCATGTGAAAACGGAGAGATGAGAGAGAATCAAGAGAGAGGGAAGAGGGATTGAGCAGCGGAGATTCGGCCTGGTCTGGCGGCGCGCCTGCGAGGTCCGGTCACCGGAGGAGGTCAGCGACGCTGGGGCTTTAGCTCGAGGCGGTCGGAGCAGAGGACACAAGCGGTGTTGTGGGCGTGCTAGGAGACGAGCGGGAGGCGGAGAAGAGGTCCAGGGGTGCGGAAGGAAGTGGCGACTGGAGGAGGTGCTGGGGTCGCTGGATTGCGGGGAACGGATGCAAGCGCTCCTCCGTGAGCATCTGCGTGTGGTGGCGGCGCGAGAGGGATGAAGGAGGTCGAAGGGGAGAGGGTGGAGATCGGGAGATGAGATGGGGATCGATCGGGTAGGGGTTTGCGAGGGTTAGGAGAGGTGCGGGCTGGGCTTAGGAGGCTGCGGCTGGGCCCCTTCTTCCTTTTTTTCCAATTACAGAAAAATGAGAAGAAAGAAAAGGAGGGTAGAAAAGGTTAGAGAAAAGATTTAGGCATGGAGTTAATTTCCTGGACTCACACAATATGTTTTTTTCCAGAAAATTTGCAAAGAGACTAGTTAAAGAAGTTTGGAAGCAACTCATATGAAGTAAATTCAAATAGGTTTGAAATGGAAATGGTTCCTAGGGAGGTCCAAAAATGTTGAGAATTTTCTATGGAGCTCGGGAAAATACGAAAGGATTTGTGGGCAAAGTTTGGGATCAATAATTGAGATACAAAAGGCATGGAGAATATTTGCAAGTGTGTTTTGGTCAATTCCAAAATAATGGAATAATTATTTTAGCTCCCTATAAATATTGGGTGTGTATGTTATAAAGAGAAATCACCACGTGAATTCCCTCGATTTAAATAGATCAAAAGATCAATGCAATTTATTTAGTGAGTTTTAGTTGGTTTGTGAAAATGATGGCATGATGACATGATGCAATGCAAAACTTAAGTCATATTGGTGCATATAATGGAAAGGAAAGAATGTAAGAAACATACGACATTGTAAGCAAGAAGCTTTTTTGATAATGAGCTTCGTCAAAGAAGCCCACTAGTATATTCGAGGTAGATACATTCAAAGATGTTCTATCCTGTGATAGTTCGGGTGAGCCGAATACTTGCCAATGAAAGGAAAAGTACTAAAAAGGAAGAGGAGAAAAATAAAAACAAAAGACAAAACCTAACTCAAAAGAAGGAGAAAAAAATGCTACCGAACTATCCATAGAATCGTCGGAGCCTGGCAGCGTTCCACTGGTTCGGCTCAAGGCGGTTGTCTTGTGCATTCCGAAGGTGATAGGCTCCATCGGTGAGTACTTCATCGATAATGAAGGGTCCCTCCCATTTTGGTTTGAGCTTGTCCTTTTTCTTCTTTGGGAGGCATAAAACAAGTTCGCCGACATTGTATTTCTTAGCCCGCACTTCTCTGCTCTAGAACCGCCTGGCCTATTATTGATAAAATGCTCCTCTTCAAGTTCATCTAGGTCGTCCTGCCGATCTAGCTCGGCTTCTCGCTCTTCATACATGCGCACTCGAGGTGAGTCATTAATATTATCGCAGGACAGAATAGCCTCTGCGTCGTACACCATGAAAAAGGGTGTGTATCCGGTCGTCCGATTAGGTGTGGTCCGCCTCCCCCAGAGTACGGAGTCAAGCTCCTCAACCCAGTGTTTATCAGACTCCCGTAGGGAGCACACTAGTCGAGGTTTAATGCCGCTCATTATCAGACCATTGGCTCTTTCGACTTGACCGTTTGTTTGAGGATGATACACGGAAGCGTAGTCAAGTTTAATGCCTAACTTTGCGCACCAGTTTTTTACCTCATCCGTTGTAAAGATGGTGCCATTATCTGTGATAATATTGTGCAGGACACCATAACGGTGTACTACACCGGATATAAAATCTATCACAGGCCCTGCCTCGGTTGTTTTTACGGGCTTGGCTTCTATCCATTTAGTGAATATATACACCATCACCAGCAAGTATTTCTTTTTATGGCTTCCCCCTTTATGGGATAGTTCTCAAAGCGGTGGGAGGCATGTGACTTTGATTTGCAAAGAGATGGCAGCCAACGTAATGTTGGACTAAGGTCTGGGCATCCACTCGGGCAGTGGGCCAGAAAAAGCCAGCTCAAAAAGCTTTGCTCACGAGCGCCCGAGCTGCGGCGTGACGGCCGCCCATTCCAGCTTGTATTTCAGTGAGAAGTTTCCGTCCATCCTCTTCGGAGATGCACCTTTGGAGAACACCAGTAGTGCTTTTCTTATATAGTTCACCTTCGTGAACTTTGTAGGCTTCAGAATGCCGAATTATGCGGCGGGCCTCATTTTGGTCATGGGGGAGCTCTTGCCTATTAAGGTAAGCTAAGAAGGGCTCTGTCCAGGGGGCTATGACAGCCATGATCTCGTGAGCCGAAGATATTATCTGCATGTCTGAGTCTCTGATGAAGTCAGGATTAAGTTCGGCTGTTGGTGTGTTCGGATCCGAATTAGTATCGCCGTTCTCGTCCTGCCATGTTACTGATGGATTAAACATCCTTTCCACAAAGGTGTTAGGCGGGACTGGGTCGCGTTTAGCGTCCATTCGAGCGAGTATATCCGCCGCCTGGTTATTATCCCGGGCTACAGGGTGGAATTCCAACCCCTCAAATCGAGCCAATAGTTTCAATATGGCATTGCGATAAGCTGCCATCTTTGAATCCTTCGCGTCAAATTCTCCGTTTATTTGAGAGATGGCGAGGTTTGAGTCTTCGCGTACCTCGAGGCGTCGTATGCCCATGGATACAGCCAGGCGGAGACCATGCAATAATGCCTCATATTCGGCTCCATTGTTTGAGTCCATGTACATAATTTGTAGTACATACTGGACTGTATCCCCTGTTGGGGATATCAGGATGACGCCGACCCCCAATCCGGCTAGCATTTTTTAACCGTTAAAGTACATTGTCCAGTGGGAATATGAGCCGTACTCTTTAGGGAGTTCGGCTTCAGTCCATTCTGGGACGAAGTCAGCCAACACCTAGGATTTAATAGTCTGGCGCGGCTTATATGATATTTCGAACGATAAGAGCTCGATGGCCCATTTGGCTATGCGTCCAATGGCATCTTTATTGTTGATGATATCGTTAAGTGGTACTTTGGATGCCACTGTGATCGAACGCTCTTGAAAGGAGTGTCGGAGTTTTCGAGATGACATGAAGACCGCATAGGCAATTTTCTGATAGTGGGGGTACTGTGATTTACACGGTGTGAGAACCTCGGATACGTAGTATACGGGTTTTTGAACGGGGAACTTATGTCCCTTTTCAGCTCGTTCGACGATGAGCACGGCACTCACTACCTGGTGAGTGGCTGATATATACAACATCATTGGTTCGCCAACACCTGGGGTGGCTAGAATTGGGTTGCTCACTAGTAGAGTTTTTATTTCTTCCAATCCAGGTGTGGCCGCATCCGTCCATTTGAAGTTGTCAGTGCGTCGTAGCAATCTATAAAGTGGCAATGCTTTCTCTCCTAACCTGGAGATGAAGCAGCTTAAAGCCGCTATGCAGCCTGCTAGTTTTTGCACTTGTTTAAGATCCGTTGGCGTTTTCAGCTGTGACAAGGCCCGGATTTTAGCTAGGTTAGCTTCGATTCCTCTATGGATACAATGAACCCTAATAGCTTTCCGGCCGGAACGCCGAATACGCATTTTTCTGGATTGAGCCTTATGTCATATGCTCAAAGGTTATCAAACGTAAGGCGGAGATCATCCACCAATGTCTCGACGTGTTTGGTCTTAACGACTACGTCGTCAACATATGCCTCCACTGTCTTGCCGATCTGTTTTTCTAAGCATGTTTGAATCATGCGTTGATACGTGGCACCAGCGTTTTAAGTCCAAAGGGCATAGTGTTGAAACAGAAGGGACCGTACGGGGTGATAAATGTCGTTGCGGCCTGATCGGATTCCTTCATCTTTATCTGATGGTATCCAGAGTAAGCATCAAGAAAACACGACGAGTCATGTCCGGCTATTGCGTCGATAACCTGATCAATGCGGGGCAGAGGAAAGGGATCTTTAGGGCAAGCCTTTTTTAGGCTGTAAAGTCGACACAGAGGCACCAGGATTTATCCTTCTTTGGTATCATGACTAAGTTGTCTAGCCAATCCGGATGTTTAGTTTCTCTGATGAATTCGGCCTCCAATAGCTTGGCTAGCTCTTCTCCCATTGCTTGTCTTTTGGGTTCGGAAAATAGTCGCAGTGACTGCTTGACTGGTTTGAACCCTATGATAATGTTGAGGTTGTGTTCGGCCAGCCTGCGTGGGATTCCTGGCATATCTGAAGGGTGCCAGGCGAATATATCCCAATTTTCGCAAAGAAAGGAGCGTAACACGCTACTACCACCGGATCCAGCTGTGCCCCGATAGATGATGTCTTATGAGGGTCCGTTGGGTGCACTTGAAATTTTATAATTTCATATGATGGCCTGAAGGAGGTATATTTCGATATTTTGTCAAGGATTACATCGTCCTTGTCCATCGTGGATCGTAAGGTGGTTAATTCCTCGGCCGTGAGGGCTTCAGATAATGGCTCTAGGGCTAAAGATGTCGTTTTATTCTCAGTGCGGAGTGCTCTGTCTGGATCACTTATTAATGTGATAACTCCATTGGGCCCTGGCATTTTAAGCTTCATGTACCCATAATGGGGTATGGCTTGAAAGCGTGAAAAAGTGTCCCGTCATAAAAGGGTGTGGTATCCTCTATTGAAGGGAACAATGTGGAAGAGCAATTCCTCCGACCTATAGTTCTTGGATGTGCCGAATACTACGTCGAACTTAATGATTCCCGAACACCGGGCTTCCCGTTTGGGAATAATTCCTCTGAAGGTTGTGCTAGTGTGCTCAATGCGGGATCTGTCGATCTGCATTCTTGCAAGCGTTTCCTCGTATATGAGGTTGGGTTTGCTTCCTCCGTCCATAAGTACTTTAGTGAGGCGAAAGCCGTCTACTATTGAATCTAGTACATGAGCTGCTGTTGCTCGGACCGGCCGGACTTGAGGTGCGTCTTCGGCAGAAAAAGTGATTGTCGTGCCGCTCCATGGGCTTGCAGAGCTAATTTGATAGACCTCGGCAAGTTCGCGATTTGCTCTCTTGCGGCGGTTGTTTGAGGAGAGCGTCTCAAAGACAGTGAAGACACCAACGTCTTCCCCCTTGATATTGCTGTGGCAAGGATTGCTGCGCAGCTCTTTGCTACCTGCCAGAGAACCCAACATGCCCTAAGGCAGTGGTTTGGGATATTGTCCGGGGCTGCATGTATTTGGCAAGGTTTATCAAGCAGTTCGTCTAGTACAGGCCTGCGTCATGTAGAAGGTTTGTTCTTCTTGCCGATAGGCATATTATCGAATGACCTGCTGGGGGTATGTACGTTTAGCCTTAATAGTGTGTTGTCCGAATATGGACTCTTCTAGAGGTGCATTTTGGGCTTTCCAACTGTTTTCCATTGCGCAATACTTTCGTACTAAGTGTGACAAGTCTGTGAAACTCTGAACACGACGTCGGTTGAGGGCGTTCAAAACTCCTTCATGCGTACATTTGCGGTGAAATAAGGGGACCGCATCGTCATCGCAGCAGTCCTTAATCTTGTTCTTGACAAGCAGGAATCTGGCCCAAAAGTGGTTGACAGTCTCCTCAGGCTGCTGATATATGTTTGCGAGATCGTTTATGTCTGGGAATCCGGATTTACTTGGAGAGTTTTTCCCAGTGTGGGTGGGTGTTGGTAATTTGAAGTCCCGACCCAATGTGGTATTTGGGGTCTTGACAACCACCAGTGTGGACGATCTGGGCTCAGCAGGATCTGAACGTTCCATGGGCCCGACGTCAATCCCAGAGCTTGAAAAACCCAAAGTGCCACCCGACAGGGTCGTGTTCGGCTCAATGGGTTCGGAGATCCAAACTGTGACGGTCTCCATCTCAAGAGGGGGGAGTATCTTCGGCTCCGTCCTCGACTGCCGCCACTAGATGAGTGATTGGGATGGGATCAATCTCATCCTGACCGGATTTACGTCTGATCTGATCTCCTGGCGATGAAAGCCCCAAGGCGACGATGCAATCCAGCAGCTCGTTTAAGGGCGAGAGATCTGCCGGGGTCGTGTCATCGGAGTGGAGGCAGTCAACATAAGGGTGATGCTCGATGGCCGCAGGTAGTGCGGCCGGCCTGGAGGCCACGCGGGCGTATACAGCGAACCCGCCGAGCTGGAGAACCAGGCCAATGGCCAAATTGTTTTCGAGGGTGATCTCATCGTTGATGAAGAGATGAGCCATCGATCACTTATTGTGAGCGCACAACAGAGCTCTAAATGAAAGCACCATTGTCGGTGTCAAAACCGGCAGATCTCGGGTAGGGGGACCCAAGCTATGCGTCTAAGGACCGATGGTAACAGGAGACTGGGGACACGATGTTTACCCAGGTCAGGACCCTCTCGATCGAGGTAATACCCTACTTCCTGCTTGATTGATCTTGATGAATATGTGTTACAAGAGTCAATATACCTCGAGATCATAATGGCTAAACCCTAGAGCCTAGCCTATGGGGATGTAATGATTCTGTCGTTAGCCTCTACAGACTAAACCATCCAGCTTATATACAGGCCGGAGGGGGCCTATGGTTACAAAGGTGACTTGGGGAGGAAGTAATAGCTACATCCGAACATCATGCCTTCCTTTCTACGCACATAGGAGTCCTGACCGAATATGGGGGAGAGTCTTCTGCCTCTATCTTCGCGGCCCATCAATACGGCCCAGCTTCATCGACTCACACGCGTGAGGACCTCTGAACCCAGGACTCCCTCAGAGGTAAAACCCTACTTCATGCTTGATTGAATTTGATGTGTATAGGGGTTACATGAGTTGATCTACCTCGAGATCGTATTGGGCTAACCCTAACTGTCTAGCCTGAGATTATTCTAATAACCTATATGGACTAAACCCTTCGGTTGATATACACACTGGAAGGACCTAGGGTTGTACAGAGTCAGCTTATAGAGGAAGGAACATTACACCTGGACACAAAACTTGCCATTCTACACACAAAGGAGTCCTACCCAGACACATGGGATGGTCTTCTGCTTTATCTTCACAGCCCATCACTCCGGCCCATATCTAGTAGTCCGGACACCCGAGGACCCCCTAGTCCAGGACTCCCTCAGTACACCCTGATACGTCCCAAACGTATCTATAATTTCTGCTTGCTCCATGCATGTTTTGGGTGATATTGCTATGCTTTTGATACACTTTCATACACTTTTGATCATATTTGGACTAACCTATTAACTCAGTGCACCCCAGTGCCAGTTTCTGTTTTCTGCTGTTTTTGTATTTCAGGTTTTCCCCATTACTTAAATTGCCAGAAAAATTCCGGGAAATATATATAAAAAATCAGCGCTCCAGAAGCTTCCATGCGCCAGAAGTGGGGCCAGAGGGGCCCTAGGCGCCCTGATGGCGCGGCCCCACCCCTGGCCGCGCCGGGGGGCCGCTTGGGAGGCTCCCACCTCCTCTGGTGCCCTACTTGGCCTCCTATTTATTCTCCCATCGCGGAAACCCTGATTCCAGAACCCTTTTCTCCACAAGCAATTCCGATCTCCACCGCCATCGCCACCAAGTTTCGGGGGACCAGAATTCCTGTGCCGGCATCCTGTCGGGACGGGGAAGTGCCCCCGGATTCATCTCCATCGACGTTGCTTCCTCCCTCCATGATGCGGGAGTAGTTCCTCCTCGGGGCTGAGGTTTCTACCAATAGCTATGTGGTCAATTCTCTCTCCCATGATGTGATCTTCGTTGTGATCATAGGCTATGTTAATCTAGGGTGATCCCATGATATTTCCCCTTCCTCTATGTATTGGATTGATGTACTCACTTGTCTTTATCTAGTATAATCCCCGAGACCAAGGTGACAGCGGTCTATTGGACATGGATTAGAAGAATATTTTCATGAGTGATTTCCTCTTTTGTGTGTTGATTGAAGATTGAGAGTTTCTTGGTGCTTGTCTTTGACTATCCTTGAGATATGTTGTGGTGATTGTGATACTTTCTTTGGATGGCCGCAGTGACATTGGGAAATCCATAGATTGAGAACTACGAACTTTGAGGTGTGCTTTTGTAGCCCTACATAATTCTCATCCTCTCTTGACCACAAAGGAATGACCTCCGAGTGCGTCTCCATTGCATGTTTTATGGGAAATATCATGTGACTAGACTATGTTAATGTTGTTGGGAGTTGCCACTAGTGAAAGTATGAAGCCTAGGCCTTGTTTCCACCATTGCAATACCATTTGTGCTCACGTTTACCACTTGTTTGCTTGCTGCACTTTTTATTACAGATTTATATTACTTTGCTTTGCCACTCCTGTCATCCATATTTTACCATCTCTTCGCCGAACTAGTGCACCTATACAACTCCTAGTTGTATTAGGTGTGTTGGGGACACAAGAGACTTCTTGTATCTTAGTTGCAGGGTTGCTTGAGAGAGACCATCTTCAACCTCTACTTCCCTGAGTTCAATAAATCTTAGGTCATCCACTCGAGGGAAATTGCTACTGTCCTACAAACCTCTGCGCTTGGAGGCCCAACATAGTCTACAAGAATAGAAGCGTGTGTAGACATCAAGCTATTTCTGGCGCCGTTGCCGGGGAAGTAAGCATTTGAAGGTATATCTTTAGATCTTGCAATTAAATCTTTTCATTTCTTGTTTTTAGTTTCACTAGTTATGTTTATGGAAAACCGCACTCTTAGTTCGCTGCTTGGGGAAGGCCGCTTTACCACACCCGTGGTAGAGAAGTCTCCTCCACCTACTGAATGTATCCCGTTCCAAATACCACTTGGGATAATTGAAATAATTAGGAATGATTGTTATGATGGGACAGTCAATCCTAGTATTCATTTGTTGAAACTTACAGAACTTTGTGAGTTGTTTAAGATTTCAGGTTTGACAAGAGATGGAGTCATGAGGAAATTATTTGCCTTGTCACTGAAAGGAAAAGCATTGGAATGGTATAGGCTACTAGATGACTCTCACCTGCTGGATTGGGAAGAGATCCAGTCTCTCTTTTACTCCAAGTTTTATCCTCTTCATGAAGTCCATGAGAATAGGAATTATGTTTATAATTTCTATCCTCATGACGGAGAGAGCATAACTCAAGCTTGGGGGAGACTGAAAACGTTAATGCTAAAATGTCCTAACCATGGGCTCCCCAAAGATATGATTATTACTAATTTCTATGCGAGGCTCTCTCGACAGGATAAAGATTTGCTCGATGCTTCCTCTATGGGTTCTTTCACAAACGAAAAGATTGATGCTAAATGGGAACTCCTTAAAAGAATTCAACGCAACACTGAAGATTGGGAGATCAACAAAGGTAAAGAGTCAAGTATAATTGATGAGTATGATTGCATTAAGTCCTTTGTTGAAACTACAAGTTTTAATAAGTTTAGTGCTAAGTTTGGGCTTGATTCTCAACTCCTTGTTGATTTCCTCAAATCTTTTGCTTCATATCTTAATATGCCTAAGGAGGATTGGATCAAGCATCATGAACCTTTTAAAGAGATTTGCAAAGAAAATGAAATTGTTCATGATGATTGCAACATGCATGATCCAATTCCTAAAAATGAAGTTTTATATAAGCATGTTAATTTTTGTGGAGTGGATAGACCTTGTGAAAGGCCTATGATTGAAGAAGAGAAGTAGTGTAAGCAACATAAGCATGAAAGAACAATCACTTGGGTCAAAGATTTAAATGAAATTGCTAGAGAATTGTGTGACCTTTATCCTTTTACTTGTGAACTTTGTTGTATAGAGGGTCACTTTAATTTTCAATGCATGCACTTTCAAAACATAACTGTTAACCAGTTGTGTGATAGCATGATCACCCCTGATCTTTATGACGAGCTTATGTTATTTTTGATGTGTGTAGAGTTATCAGAAAAGACTTCTTGGCTAGATGTTAATGCCATAGGAATAAAAAACACTTTGCAAAATTGCCATCTCTATTGTGTTGTTAATTTCCATAAAATGATTACATAAGTAAGATTAGAAAGGAGGGAACTTTACCAAAGTATAAAAATGTCTCTTATATTTCTGCTAATAAAAAGGAGAGTTTCTCCCAAGTTTCCCCTATTGTTTCTAATGATAAACCAGGATATGTGGAGAAGCTTCATCTCCAACCACTCCCTCCTAAGGTGAAGAAGAAGAAAAAGAAGAGGAGGAGGAAGAGGAGCAAGAAGGAAGAAGAATGGGTATCAACCTGGCCTGAGCATATTCCTCCCATCAACTTTTATCCTAACGGTTGTAAGCTTAAAGAAGAAGGTGAAGTTTATTGCCTTAATTATCATCTTGATGATACGTCCGTAGGTACTATTGAAGATGATTTTGACTATGATATGCATGTTACTTATTGTGATTGGGAAAATGATGATAATGCTACTTATGATCTTGAAAATCTTTTTGGTACCAACTCTGAAAGTGATGATATGGAAAGCTCTAAGCTTGGGGATGATAGGATTGCAAATCCTTTACCCACTAGCGATGTGATAATTGATAATTCTTTTGCTAGTAAGAATAAAGACAGCATGTTTACAAATATAGTTGCTAGCAATGATAATGCTCTTCTCTACTATGATGATGTTATAACTCCAATCTATAGTGATTATAAAGGTACCTATGACATAAGGAGAAATTATCCTTGTGAAACTTGTCATAATCATGGAGGGAATTACTCCCTTGTTGAACACCATCTTCCTAATACACAATTAATCTATAGTGTTCAAGTTGTTTATGATAGTCCTACTCCCACTATTACCAATGAGAAAGATTATGCTTATGTGGAGAGTAAGAGTACCTTTTTGCATGTGGATCATGGTAACAATGCTTTATGTGATGCTTATATTGTTGAGTTTATTCGTGATCCCACTGAAAATTATTATGAGAAGGGAACATATGCTTATAGATATTTCAATAATATCAAGTTCCCTCTCTTTATGTTGAAGGTTTTGAAGCTGCACTTGTTTTGTCTTCCTATGCTTATTGCTTTGTGCTTCAATGAATTATTCTATTGCAATATTCCTATGCATAGGAAGCATGTTAGGCTTAAATGTGTTTGGTATTTGCTTCTTGATGCTCTCTTTTTTTCTTCAACTCTTATTCCTACGAGAGCATCATTAAAGTCTTAAGCCTATCTTTATGGCTATAAAGAAAGAGCTCTAGGGAGACAACCCTTGTTATCTTTGCTTTCAGTTTGTTCTTTCAGTTTTTAGTGGTCTTGATGTTTGTTACTACTGTAGAAACATCATTGTATCTTTATTTTTCAGCTTTGTGCCAATTTTAGCCTCTGATTGCAAGAAAGTTCAAAAGTTGTGACATGCTGTCCAGAAAACAGATTCTGTCCTTGGAAAGAAAAATTCGAATAAAATCACCAGATCATGTTTTTGATCTGAATTTTTTTGACAGTATGCTCTATACAATTGGCTTTCGAGCGTCCGTTCTGAGTTTTTTGATTTGAGTTGCAGAAGTACCCCCAAAAAAATTATTTACTACCTACTGGTCTGTTTTTCACAGATTCTGCCCTGTTTTGCCTTTTCTTCGTTTTGCAGACCTTAAGCTTGCTTTTTCTTTGCAAAAACTTTTTGGCGATCTTGAGAAAGAGTAGACCTTCAAGAATATCTTTGTTTCCAGTAGAGAAAAATTATTTTATTGTGGGTACTAACCTCTCTAATCAGATTATGATGAGTTATGTATGAAGGGAGTTTTCAAGTGTGCGAGGGAAGATGATAAAAGAAGATTCAGGAGTGTCAAATGCTCAAGCTTGGGGATGCCCCCATGCACCCCCAAGAAATATCCAAGGAGACTCAAGCATCTAAGCTTGGGGATGCCCCCATGCATCCCCTTCTCCATCAACAATTATCAGTTCGTCCTTCGTTCCACTATATTTTTATCACTTCATGCGTTATGTGCTATGCTTGGAGCGTCTTGCTCTTTTCTTTTTAGTTTATTTAGTTTTACTTGCTGTTCTTAACAAGTTGGATCCTAGCCTTCATTGTTTGGGAGAGAAACACGCTCCACTCCACTGTAGAACACAACATAGGCTTGCATGCGTATCTTCTTGTGTGTGTTCTTTATCTTTTCATAGCTGCTGTCATGCTTGGCTCTTAGTTTTCATGCTTATCTTTTTAAGAGCTTTTGTTTAGGTTGTTGCTTCTGGAACTCTCTTGAGTTATCATGCTTATCTTGTTAAGAGAGTTGGCTTCTGTTGTTGGGGAACGTAGCAGAATTCAAAAAAAATTATACGCTTTCACCAAGATCCAACTAAGGAGACATCTAGCAACGAGCAAATAAGAGTGCATCGTTATGGAGATTGCGAGCGGAAGCTTTCGAAGAAGCGTGGATGAAGTAGTCGTACTCTTCGCGTTCTTCGTCACCGATGATCTAGCGCCGAACGGACGGCACCTCCGCGTTCAACACACGTCCGGTACAGCAACGTCACCTCCTTCTTGATCCAGCAAGGGGGGAGGAGAGGTCGTCGGAGATCCAGCAGCACGACGGCATTGTGGTGGATGCAGTGGAGATTCCTGTAGGGCTTCGCCGGGCGCCCTGCGTTAAGGAGACGGAGGTGTGACGGGAGGGGGAGAGGCGCCAGGGCAAGGGTGCGGCCGCCCTCTCCCCCCACATATATATAGGGGCCAGGGGGTGCGCCATGCCCTGTAGATGGCATCTGCAGGGGGGGCGGCGGCTTGGGGGGGAGTCTTGCCCCCCAAGGCAAGGGGGGCGCCCCCTCCCCCTAGGGTTTCAACCCTAGGCGCATGGGAGGGGGGCCCATGTGGTGCGCCAGCCCACCAGGGGCTGGCCACTTCCCCCACGCAGCCTAGGGGCCCCACCGGGATGGGTGGCCCCACCCGGTGGACCCCCGGGGCCCCTCCGGCGGTCCCGGGACACTCCCGGTGACCCCCGGAGATCACCCGATGGCCGAAACTGGATTTCCTATATATCATTCTTTACCTCCGGACCATTCTGGAACTCCTCGTGACGTCCGGGATCTCATCCGGGACTCCGAACAACTTTTGGGTTTCCACGTGCATGTATCTCTACGACCCTAGCGTTACCGAACATTAAGTGTGTAGACCCTACGGGTTCGGGAGACACGCAGACATGACCGAGACCACTCTCCAGTCAATAACCAACAACGGGATCTGGATACCCATGTTGGTTCCCACGTGTTCCTCGATGATCTTCATCGGATGAACCATCGTGTCAAGGATTCACTCAATCCCGTATGTTATTCCCTTTGTCCATCGGTACAGTACTTGCCCGAGATTCGATCGTCGGTATGACCGATACCTTGTTCAATCTCGTCATGGCAAGTCTCTTTACTCGATCTGTAATCCATCATCCCGTGACTAACTCCTTAGCACTTTGAGCTCATTATGATGATGTATTACCGAGTGGGCCCAGAGGTACCTCTCCGTCATACGGAGTGACAATATCCCAGTCTCGGTTCGTACCAACCCAACAGATACTTTCGGTGATACCTGATGCATACCTTTATAGCCACCCAGTTACGTTGTGACGTTTGGCACACCCAAAGTATTCCTACGGTATCCGGGAGTTGTACAACCTCATGGTCTAAGGAATAAATACTTGACACCGAAAAGCTTATGCATTACGAACTATACGATCTCGTGCTATGCTCAGGATTGGGTCTTGTCCATCACATCATTCTCCTAATGATGTGATCCCGTTATCACTGACATCACATGTCCATGATCAGGAAACCGTGATCATCTGTTGATTGACGAGCTGGTAACTAGAGGCTTACCAGGGACTCATTGTGGTCTATATATTCACACATGTATCGCTGTTTCCGTACAATACAGTTCAAGCATGAATAACAGACGATTATCTTGAACAAGGAAATATAATAATAATACTTTTATTATTGCCTCTAGGGCATATTTCCAACAGTCTCCCACTTGCACTAGAGTCAATAATCTAGTTACATTGTGATGAATCGAACACCCATAGAGTTCTGGTGTTGATCATGTTTTGCCCGTGAAAGAGGTTTAGTCAACGGGTCTGCAACATTCAGATCCGTATGCACTTTGCAAATATCTATATCTCCATCCTGAACATAATTCCGGATGGAGTTGAAACGGTGCTTGATGTGCTTGGTCTTCTTGTGAAACCTGGGCTCCTTGGTAATGGCAATGGCTCCAGTGTTGTCACAGAAGAGAGTCATCGGGCTTGACTCGCTTGGAATGACTCCTAGGTCGGTGATGAACTCCTTCATCCAGACTCCTTCCTACGCTGCTTCGCAAGCAGCTATGTACTCCGCTTCACATGTAGAATGCGCCACCACGCTCTGCTTGCAACTGCACCAGCTGACTGCCCAACCATTCAAAATATACACGTATCCGGTTTGTGACTTAGAGTCATCCAGATCTGTGTCGAAGCTAGCATCGACGTAACCCTTTACGACGAGCTCTTCGTCACCTCCATAAACGAGAAACATATCCTTAGTCCTTTTCAGGTACTTCAGGATGTTCTTGACCGCTGTCCAGTGTTCCATACCGGGATCACTTTGGTACCTCCTACCAAACTTATGGCAAGGTTCACATCAGGTCTGGTACACAGCATGGCATACATGATAGAACCTATGGCCGAGGCATAGGGAATGACACTCATCTTTTCTCTATCTTCTGCCGTGGTCGGCGACTGAGCCTTGCTCAATCTCATACCTTGCAAAACAGGCAAGAACCCCTTCTTGGACTGATCCATATTGAACTTTTTCAATATCTTGTCAAGGTATGTGCTTTGTGAAAGACCAATGAGGCGTCTTGATCTATCTCTATAGATTTTGATGCCTAATATGTAAGCAGCTTCTCCAAGGTCCTTCATTGAAAAACTTTTATTCAAGTAGGCCTTTACATTTTCCAAGAATTCTATATCATTTCCCATCAGCAATATGTCATCCACATATAATATGAGAAATGCCACAGCTCCCACTCACTTTCTTGTAGATATAGGCTTCTCCATAAGTCTGTATAAAGCCAAACGCTTTGATCACATCATTAAAGCGAATCTTCCAACTCCGAGATGCTTGCACCAGCCCGTAAATCGAGCGCTGGAGCTTGCATACTTTGTTAGCGTTCTCTGGATCGACAAAACCTTCCGGCTACATCATATACAACTCTTCCTTGAGGAAGCCATTAAGGAATGCTGTTTTGACGTCCATTTGCCATATCTCATAATCATAGAATGCGGCAATAGCTAACATGATTCTGACTGACTTCAGCATCGCTACGGGAGAGAAAGTCTCGTCGTAGTCAATCCCTTGAACTTGTCGATAACCCTTAGCGACAAGCCGAGCCTTATAGATGGTCACATTATCATCTGCGTCTGTCTTCTTCTTAAATATCCATTTGTTTTCTATGGCGTGCCTATCATCAGGCAAGTCCACCAAAGTCCATACTTTGTTTTCATACATGGATTCTATCTCGGATTTCATGGCTCCAAGCCATTTATTGGAATCCGGGCCCGCCATCGCTTCTTCATAGTTCGAAGGTTCACTGTTGTCTAACAACATGATTTCCAGGACAGGGTTGCCGTACCACTCTGGTGCGGAACGTGCCCTCGTGGACCTTTGAAGTTCAGTAGTAACTTGATCTGTTTCTTCATGATCATCATCATTAACTTCCTCCCTTGTCGGTGCAGGCACCTCCGGAACAATTTCCTGCGCTGCGCTACTCTCCGGTTCGGGAGGGGTGACTCTCACCTCATCAAGTTCTACTTTCCTCCCACTCACTTCTTTCGAGAGAAACTCTTTCTCCAGAAAGGATCCATTCTTGGCAACAAAGACTTTGCCTTCGGATCTGTGGTAGAAGGTATACCCAATCGTTTCATTTGGGTATCCTATGAAGACGCATTTTTCCGATTTGGGTTCGAGCTTTTCAGGTTGAAGTTTCTTGACATAAGCATCGCAACCCCAAACTTTTAGAAACGACAGCTTCGGTTTCTTGCCAAACCAAAGTTCATACGAAGTCGTCTCAACGGATTTCGACGGAGCCCTATTTAAAGTGAATGCGGCAGTCTCTAAAGCATAACCCCAAAAAGATAGCGGTAAATCGGTGAGGGACATCATAGATCGCACCATGTCCAATAGAGTACGAGTTCTACGTTCAGACACAACGTTACGTTGAGGTGTTCCGGGAGGTGTCAATTGTGAAACAATTCCACAGTTCCTAAGGTGTGTGCCAAACTCATGACTTAAATATTCACCCCCACGATCCGATCGCAAGAACTTTATTTTTCTGTCATGTTGATTCTCAACCTCATTCTGAAATTCCTTGAACTTTTCAAAGGTCTCAGACTTGTGTTTCATCAAAATAGATATACCCATATCTACTCAAGTCATCTGTGAGGGTGAGAACATAACGATAGCCTCCGCGAGCCTCAACACTCATTGAACCGCACACATCGGTATGTAGGATTTCCAACAAGTTGGTTGCGCGCTCCATTGTTCCGGAGAACGGAGTCTTGGTCATCTTGCCCAAGAGGCATGGTTCGCACGTGTCAAATGATTCATAATCAAGAGACTCTAGAAGTCCATCTGAATGGAGCTTCTTCATACGTTTGACACCAATATGACCAAGGCGGCAATGACACAAGTATGTGGGACTATCATTATCAACTTTACATCTTTTGGCATCTACACTATGAATATGTGTATCATCACATTCGAGATTCATCAAAAATAAACCATTGACCAGCGGGGCATGACCATAAAACATATCTCTCAAATAAATAGAACAACCATTATTCTCCGATTTGAAAGAGTAGCCATCTCGCATAAGACGAGATCCAGACACAATGTTCATGCTCAAAGCTGGTACTAAATAACAATTATTAAGGTTTAAAACTAATCCCGAGGGTAGATGTAGAGGTAGCGTGCCGACGGCGATCACATCGACCTTGGAACCATTCCCGACGCGCATCGTCACCTCATCCTTCGCCAGTCTCCGCTTATTCCGCAGCTCCTGTTTTGAGTTACAAATGTGAGCAACCGCACCGGTATCAAATACCCAGGAGCTACTACGAGCGCTGGTAAGGTACACATCAATAACAAGTATATCAAATATACCTTTGACGTTGCCGGCCTTCTTGTCTGCTAAATATTTGGGGCAGTTCCGCTTCCAGTGCCCCGTTCCCTTGCAATGAAAACACTTAGTTTCAGGCTTGGGTCCATTCTTTGGCTTCTTCCCGGCAACTGGATTACCGGGCGCGGCAACTCCTTTGCCATCCTTCTTGAAGTTCTTCTTACCCTTGCCTTTCTTGAACTTAGTGGTTTTATTGACCATCAACACTTGATGTTCTTTCTTGATATCCACCTCCGCTGATTTCAGCATTGAATACACCTCGGGAATGGACCTCTCCATCCCCTGCATATTGAAGTTTAACACGAAGCTCTTGAAGCTAGGTGGGAGCGACTGGAGGATTCTGTCAACGACCGCTTCATCTGGGAGATTCATTCCCAGCTGAGACAAGCGGTTGTGCAATCCAGAAATCTTGAGGATGTGCTCACTGACAGAACTGTTTTCCTCCATCTTACAGCTGTAGAATGCGTCGGAGACGTCATATCTCTCGACTCGGGCATGAGCTTGGAAAACCATTTTCAGCTCTTGGAACATCTCATATGCCCCGTGGTGCTCAAAACGCTTTTGGAGCCCCGATTCTAAACTGTAAAGCATGCCGCACTGAACCAGGGAATAATCATCACAACGCGACTGCCAGGCGTTCATAACGTCTTGGGTCGCCGGGAGAATGGGTGCATCACCTAGCGGTGCTTCAAGGACATATGATCTCTTGGCAGCTATGAGGATAATCCTCAGGTTACGGACCCAATCCGTATAGTTGCTACCATCGTCTTTCAGCTTGGTTTTCTCTAGGAACGCGTTGAAGTTGAGGGAATCTTGAGCGTGGGCCATTTGATCTACAAGAGATATTGTAAAGAATTTAGACTAAGTTCATGATAATTAAGTTCATATTAATCAAATTTTAATGAACTCCCACTCAGAATAACATCTCTCTAGTCATCTAAGTGATACATGATCCGAATCGACTAACCCGTGTCCGATCATCACGTGAGACGGACTAGTCATCAACGGTGAACATCTTCATGTTGATCGTATCTTCTATACGACTCGTGTTCGACCTTTCGGTCTTCCGTGTTCCGAGGCCATGTCTGTACATGCTAGGCTCGTCAAGTAAACCCTAAGTGTATTGCTTGTGTAAATCTGGCTTACACCCGTTGTATGCGAACGTTAGAACCTATCACACCCGATCATCACGTAGTGCTTCGGAACAACGATCCTTAGCAACGGTGCACAGTTAGGGGGAACACAATTCTTGAAATTTTAGTGAGAGATCATCTTATTTACTACCGTCGTTCTAAGTAAACAAGATGCATAAACATGATAAACATCACATGCAATCAATTAAAGTGACATGATATGGCCAATATCATCTTGCTCTTTCGATCTCCATCTTCGGGGCACCATGATCATCTTGTCACCGGCTCGACACCATGATCTTCATCATCATGATCTCCATCATCGTGTCTTGAAGAAGTCGTCACGCCAATTATTACTTCTACTACTATGGCTAACGTTTAGCAATAAAGTAAAGTAATTACATAGCGTTTATTCAGTGACACGCAGGTCATACAATAATTAAGACAACTCCTATGGCTCCTGCCGGTTGTCAAGTTCATCGACATGCAAGTCGTGATTCCCTATTACAAGAACATGATCAATCTCATACATCATATATATCATTCATCACATCTTCTTTTGGCCATACCACGTCACATAGCACATGCTGCAAAAACAAGTTAGACGTCCTCTAATTGTTGTTGCAAGTTTTACATGGCTTCTATATGTTTTCTAGCAAGAACGTTTCTTACCTACGCCAAAACCACAACGTGATTTGTCAATTTCTATTTACCCTTCATAAGGACCCTTTTCATCGAATCCGATCCGACTAAAGTAGGAGAGACAGACACCCGCCAGCCACCTTATGCATCTAGTGCATGTCTGTCGGTGGAACCAGTCTCACGTAAGCGTACGTGTAAAGTCGGTCCGGGCCGCTTCATCCCACAATACCGCCGAATCAAGATTGACTAGTAACGGCAAGAAAGTTGAACAAATTCAAACGCCCACAACTACTTTGTGTTCTACTCGTGCAAGATGCTATGCATAAGACCTAGCTCAGATGCCACTGTTGGGGAACGTAGCAGAATTCAAAAAAAATTCTACGCTTTCACCAAGATCCAACTAAGGAGACATCTAGCAACGAGCAAATAAGAGTGCATCTACATACCGTTATGGAGATTGCGAGCGGAAGCTTTCGAAGAAGCGTGGATGAAGTAGTCGTACTCTTCGCGTTCTTCGTCACCGATGATCTAGCGCCGAACGGACGGCACCTCCGCGTTCAACACACGTCCGGTACAGCAACGTCACCTCCTTCTTGATCCAGCAAGGGGGGAGGAGAGGTCTTCGGAGATCCAGCAGCACGACGGCGTGGTGGTGGATGCAGTGGAGATTCCTGCAGGGCTTCGCCGGGCGCCCTGCGTTAAGGAGACAGAGGTGTGACGGGAGGGGGAGAGGCGCCAGGGCAAGGGTGCGGCTGCCCTCTCCCCCCACATATATATAGGGGGCCAGGGGGGTGCGCCATGCCCTGCAGATGGCATCTGCAGGGGGGGGCGGCCTGGGGGGGGGGTCTTGCCCCCCAAGGCAAGGGGGGCGCCCCCTCCCCCTAGGGTTTCAACCCTAGGCGCATGGGGAGGGGGCCCATGTGGTGCGCCAGCCCACCATGGGCTGGCCACTTCCCCCACGCAGCCTAGGGGCCCCACCGGGATGGGTGGCCCCACCCGGTGGACCCCCGGGGCGCCTCCGGCGGTCCCGGGACACTCCCGGTGACCCCCGGAGATCACCCGATGGCCGAAACTGGACTTCCTATATATCATTCTTTACCTCCGGACCATTCCGGAACTCCTCGTGACGTCCGGGATCTCATCCGGGACTCCGAACAACTTTCGGGTTTCCACGTGCATGTATCTCTACGACCCTAGCGTTACCGAACCTTAAGTGTGTAGACCCTACGGGTTCGGGAGACACGCAGACTTGACCGAGACCACTCTCCGGTCAATAACCAACAACGGGATCTGGATACCCATGTTGGTTCCCACATGTTCCTCGATGATCTTCATCGGATGAACCACCGTGTCAAGGATTCACTCAATCCCGTATGTTATTCCCTTTGTCCATCGGTACAGTACTTGCCCGAGATTCGATCGTCGGTATTCCCGATACCTTGTTCAATCTCGTCATGGCAAGTCTCTTTACTCGATCCGTAATCCATCATCCCGTGACTAACTCCTTAGTCACTTTGAGCTCATTATGATGATGTATTACCGAGTGGGCCCAGAGGTACCTCCCCGTCATACGGAGTGACAATATCCAAGTCTCGGTTTGTACCAACCCAACAGATACTTTCAGTGATACCTGATGCATACCTTTATTGCCACCCAGTTACGTTGTGACGTTTGGCACACCCAAAGTATTCCTACGGTATCCGGGAGTTGTACAACCTCATGGTCTAAGGAATAAATACTTGACACCGAAAAGCTTATGCATTACGAACTATACGATCTCGTGCTATGCTCAGGATTGGGTCTTGTCCATCACATCATTCTCCTAATGATGTGATCCCGTTATCACTGACATCACATGTCCATGATCAGGAAACCGTGATCATCTGTTGATTAACGAGCTGGTAACTAGAGGCTTACCAGGGACTCATTGTGGTCTATATATTCACACATGTATCGCTGTTTCCGTACAATACAATTCAAGCATGAATAACAAACGATTATCATGAACAAGGAAATATAATAATAATACTTTTATTATTGCCTCTAGGGCATATTTCCAACATCTGTGGCACTGGTTGATATGCCTATGATAAAAATGCTATGTGCATAATGGTGCTTAGTAGTTCATGTTTTCTTATGGTTAGTCTCAAATAGCTGGGGGTTCTTAATGTGTTATTGAAGTACCAACATGATTTGTTTGCCTATGATGTGGTATGGTTTAGTGATATCTTCCTCCAAGAATTTATTTTGATTGACTTGGCATATGCTCACGCATATTTAAGACTGTAAAGAAAGTCTATCAAGCCTTGATGATCTTTAATTTCTGAGTAGTGATATAACTTCCATGCCCGATTCAATGTTGCTTTGTCGCTCTGCATGTTTATGGCCGTCATTGCTCTCTTAGTTGGTCGCTCCCAGTCTTTTGCTAGCCTTCACCTGTACTAAGCGGACCGACTGCTTGTGCATCCAAAATCCTTGAAACCAGTTATGCCATATGAGTCCACCATACCTTCCTATATATGGTATTTACTTGCCATTCCTAACGAAGACTTTCTTGTACCATCTCAAAATTATTCAAAAGCATTTCTCTTTTGTACCTCTGCTTTAGCTCATGAGGAAGTAGTAGGTAATTCATCATCTTCTTATGTTGGACAAATTTTACCCCGGGATTGCATGTCTAATCTGCAAACCCCTAATACGAGGAGGTACTGGCATGAGTGCGCCCAGCTCACAAAAGATAATAGCAACAAACAAACCCTCCTTCACGCTTTGTTCATGAGAAATCAGAAAAATCTGGCAGTGATAAACAAAGGATATTAAGGGGATGTGATCGTCCCCGCGTGGGAGCCGTTCCTCGAAACTTGTCCAGCATAAGAAGTAATTGGGTTATCTACTAGCATTCATTGACGAATTATGCACCTCCCAAAAGCTTTTTATCTCTTTGATTTTAAAACCACGAGCTCTGGTACTTGTTTAGTCTTTGCTTCCAGCCACGGGTTTTCAACCTTGCCATCAAAATCCACGGTTCGAGAGTCTCCACCTTCTTTCTTCAAAGCACCAACTATTGAGAGCATGATTGTCATTATGAGTGTAATGTTCATTGTCCCAAAGTACCATTGTCTTCTGCATGATTGTGATATCGCTTATTCTGAAATCATTGTATCTAGTCGTCACTTAAACTTCGGAGGTGCTCCTGCATTTATGTTTTGCTTCACTAAAGGGGGCAAGCGAGGTATCACTTTGTCATGTTTGCACACCATGCTCACTACAAATCTATTGGGTGTTTCAGTATCATATTGTAAACTTTCAGTTCTTTGTGATATTCTCATGAGGCAACTTAATTACTAAAGATTCATTATCTCAATAAGCATTTGTCATGTGATTGTGAAAGACTCTTTGGTAGCATGTCACCACAGAAATTGTGCTTGTTATCATTTACCTACTCGAGGACGAGCAGGAATTAAGCTTGGGGATGTTGATGCGTCCCAAACGTATCTATAATTTCTGCTTGCTCCATGCATGTTTTGGGTGATATTGCTATGCTTTTGATAAACTTTCATACACTTTTGATCATATTTGGACTAACCTATTAACTCAGTGCACCCTAGTGCCAGTTTCTGTTTTCTGCTGTTTTTGTATTTCAGGTTTTCCCATTACTTAAATTGCCACAAAAATTCCAGGAAAAATATATAAAAAATCAGCGCTCCAGAAGCTTCCATGCGCCAGAAGTGGGGCCAGAGGGGCCCCAGGCGCCCTGATGGCGCGGCCCCACCCCTGGCCGCGCCGGGGGGCCGCCTGGGGGCTCCCACCTCCTCTGGTGCCCTACTTGGCCTCCTATTTATTCTCCCGTCGCGGAAACCCTGATTCGAGAACCCTTTTCTCCAGAAGCAATTCCGATCTCCGTCGCCATCGCCACCAAGTTTCGGGGGACCAGAATTCCTGTGCCGGCATCCTGCCGGGACGGGGAAGTGCCCCCGGATTCATCTCCATCGACGTTGCTTCCTCCCTCCATGATGCGGGAGTAGTTCCTCCTCGGGGCTAAGGTTTCTACCAGTAGCTATGTGGTCAATTCTCTCTCCCATGATGTGATCTTCGTTGTGATCATAGGCTATGTTAATCTAGGGTGATCCCATGATATTTCCCCTTCCTCTATGTATTGGATTGATGTACTCACTTGTCTTTATCTAGTATAATCCCCGAGACCAAGGTGACAACGGTCTATTGGACATGGATTAGAAGAATATTTTCATGAGTGATTTCCTCTTTTGTGTGTTGATTGAAGATTGAGAGTTTCTTGGTGCTTGTCTTTGACTATCCTTGAGATATGTTGTGGTGATTGTGGTACTTTCTTTGGATGGCCGCGGTGACATTGGGAAATCCATAGATTGAGAACTACGAACTTTGAGGTGTGCTTTTGTAGCCCTACATAATTCTCGTCCTCTCATGACCACAAAGGAATGACCTCCGAGCGCGTCTCCATTGCATGTTTTATGGGAAATATCATGTGACTAGACTATGTTAATGTTGTTGGGAGTTGCCACTAGTGAAAGTATGAAGCCTAGGCCTTGTTTCCACCATTGCAATACCATTTGTGCTCACGTTTACCACTTGTTTGCTTGCTGCACTTTTTATTACAGATTTATATTACTTTGCTTTGCCACTCCTATCATCCATATTTTACCATCTCTTCGCCGAACTAGTGCACCTATACAACTCCTAGTTGTATTAGGTGTGTTGGGGACACAAGAGACTTCTTGTATCTTAGTTGCAGGGTTGCTTGAGAGAGACCATCTTCAACCTCTACTTCCCTGAGTTCGATAAACCTTAGGTCATCCACTCGAGGGAAATTGCTACTGTCCTACAAACCTCTGCGCTTGGAGGCCCAACATAGTCTACAAGAATAGAAGCGTGTGTAGACATCACACCCTGAACCAGTCTTCGATGACGATGTGTTTGGCATGCAGATTGTCTTCGGCATTGCAAGGCGGATTCCTTCTTCTGTACATTTCAAGTTAGCTTCATGCATAAAGGAACTTTGTCCGGCTCTGCATGATTAATACAGCCTTAGCCACGAAGGCAAGACGTCAAAATGGGATATTGTCTTTACTGGCAACTTTTTTTGGTGAAACGTCACACTTGAGCCTTTAACATTTCGAACCATTTTACACCTCCCGTTTCGCGTTTCGAGGCATAACCTCCATTGGCATGTCCTGTCGAAACAGAGATCGTGCCCGCCCATCACGGGATTCTCATCAATATGGTTTGGGTAACCCAACCGTACCTTACGCACGATCTCGTTGAGAACATGCGAGTTTTATGGCTTGAGTGGGGGATGTTTGGTACTTTCACCGTCTATAAAAGGATAAAGACCCCTCTTTTTTCCTCACGCCTTCCTCTAGCCTGTGTCTCCCAATCTTCTAGCTCCAGCTCCCACATCTCAGATCTCCACCACCGCCTCCTTCCTCCAGCAATGGTCGGGTCCGTCTCTAAGGGCAAGTGGGAGGCCTCCACCATCACTGAGAAGGACGTGAAGGATCTCTGGAGCGCGAGCTATTTGTCCGCAGACATAGCGCATAGGATCCCAGACAAAAATCAGGTGATTCCTACTCCACAGCCCAATGGGAGGGTCGTGTTCATCCCCCATTTCCTTCGAGGGCTAGTATTTCCCCTCCACCCCTTCGTCCGGGGTATCTTGTTCTTCTACAGGCTAGATTTCCATGATCTAGCCCCAAATTCCTTCCTACACATATCAGCTTTTCTAGTCATGCGCGAGGCTTTCCTCCGCTTCCCCCCACACTTCGGCATGTCGCTCAAGGTCTTCAATCTGCAGCCGAAGGTGGTCGACGGACAACATACGGATTGTGGCAGAGCTATGGTGAGCAAGCTCCCCAACGCCACCTGGCCCAAAGGGGCTTTCGTAGAAACAATCAAGGTATGGCAGCAGGAGTGGTTTTATATCACCGATCCCCGCGAAGCCACCTAGGCGGCAATGCCCAATTTCAGATCCGGACCCCCAGTGAGACTCACCTCATGGACCTCCAATGGCCATGATTGGAGGTCGAAATCGGAGGTGAAGATGCTCCAGAATCGCATCGCTGATATGTTGGCTGAGAACACTAGTCTCACAGATGTGATTCAAGTGATGCTCTTCCAGCGCACTCTTCCCTGCCAGCTCCGGGCTCCCCCCTATGGGAGTTCAATCCAGAGGAGCCACTGACACTCAAGCGCTTCTTCGGTACCACGCACGAAGATATATAGAAGCACCTCTTCAAGGCTCAGAAAAAGTGGCAGCAGAAGAATGAGGACATCAGATTTGACAGCGAGAACCCAGCCTCGGCGGTATGCATGATTTTGCTGAAGACCTATCTGGTCAATATTTTAGATATAATAGAAATTATACTGCTTGTGTTCCTTACAGGTCTGGACGGCAAAGGCGGAGCGGATCAACTGTCCGGCATAACTGCCTGAGGGCCCGACCACACCCTAGCTGATACAGATGCTAGTACCGGCGCCCTATCAAGCACCGAAGAAGAAGGCCAAGAATAAAAAGGGTAAGGAGGCCAAAGGCGGCCCCCGCCCCAAGGGTCCTTCAGAAACTGTGTCCGGAGAGACCAAAACCCTCTCCTCCCATGACGGAGACGAGGAGGAAGAGGGGGAGGAGGTGGAAAGTGATCCCCCCATAAGGGGAGGACGAAGAAGAGGGTGGCCTTTGAAGACCAGGAGGAGAGGGCGCCCAAGTGGAGGAAACTGAACCTCCCGGACACTTCAGATTCAGGATCCGAAGTAGTCCCCCAGAGACCTCCCAGGGTGAAGCCCCTGGCTGAATTCTAAGTATTTGGAAACTCACTGTTGTCTTTGTTTACTTGATTTCATTATGTAAGTTACCTTGTTTGTTGCCTTTCATCCCTCCCCTTGCGCTCCCCGATACTCTATTATTGGAGGGGAACTCTCTGCCGGCCAAAATGGCAGAGAATGAGATGCCGCCGCGAGCCCCCTCACCTACCATCATGGGGGACACCAAAGTGTCGTCCCTGAGGACGTCCCCTGCCTGACAGGGGGTGAGCGGGGCCGACAAGAGAGTGCCTGAGGTTAACATCTCGTTCTCCGAAAACCAAGGGGAGGCGGTCCCCATAACGACCGACGGCAGGGAGCCCAAGCAATCCGGGCTCCCGTCAAACACCATTCTGGTGGCCAGTACGGCTCCGGAATCGGATAAGCAATCCCCTACTAAGGAGGGTGAGGAGCACCAGCTCCATCGACAGCCTCCATTAATCCAGAGGCACCCAACGCTCTGGAGGAAGCGCTGCAAAGCGCTTACGTCGTGGCGGAACACTGCACCCTGATGGGTGCGGTTATGGAGAAGATTCAGTCTGCTAAGGGCGGACTGAATGAAGCCTTCAACAACCTACTGACGGGCTTTGTGGTATGCGACATAATGTTCTAAAAAAACTTTACGCTTTACTCATGTAGAATAATAAAACTATGTACGAACAGTAGCCCCTAATGCTCTGTCCGGTTTGAAAGAAACCAGACAGAGGATCCATATAGTATTCAGGAGTGTAACATATAATGTTGTTATTTGAAACATGCCTCCATGTTGGTGGAAACCGCCCAGGCCTCAGAAGTTTCCGAACTCAATCGGAAGCTTTGGGTGGCCGACGAAGAACTCGACCGCATCAACAAGCGATTCGACAAAACGCAAGGTATGCACATGATGTTAAAAAAAGAATGTTATTTTTATACCGGAGATGATATGTATATTGAGAGCTTTAACTCATCGGATGCTTAAATTATGATCATAGCCGGCGCAACCGAGGTCGAGATCCTCAAAGGAGCCCTTGCCCATGCCAAAAAGGAGGTGGAGGTGAATAAGGCAGCTGCTGCCAAAGCGGCTGTCGAATTGGAGGCTGAACAAGCTGCCCGCCGCCAACATGAATCTCGGTGGGCCGAAGTCGAGCAAGAGCTGAAGGATGCCATCAGCAAATGCGAGACAATGGAGCACCAGACTTCGGCCCGGTCTTTCGAGCTTTCCAAGGCTCTCCATGATGCCAAAGAGGCATGGAGCGAGTCCCGGAGCGCTCACGAAGATATCCACCAAGTGAGGCAGATAGCGAATGGTAAGGCCTTTCTTTTGTAGATTATCTTTGGAGGTCAGAGGTATGCTTAGCTCATGCGAGTGTGGAGTTCTCTAGGCACGTTCGTGGATCTTCCGAAGAGTGCCGCCGACGCCGCCCAGTTCTTCAGAGCCCAGGAGGGGAACTCGACGGAGAAGCTGTTCTTGTCGCAATTTCTTGCACTGGAACACCCGACGCCTCTGAACGACCAGCTGAAGCAGCTGGTGGTGGGTTTGGCCATGAAGGACTTAATAGTCCATCTCTGGCCAACAAAGTTGATCCCTAGCATCTACATCGATTGGGTGAAGCAGCTTGTCAATGCACGGCCGTGAATTGATGTTGAGAAGCGCCCGACCTGCAGAGAGGGTGCCTGGATGGCCTTCGGCCGCGTCAAAATGCAATGGGCGAAGATGAAGGCCGCCGTGGTGGCAACCGTGGGCCTGCCCGAAGGCAAAGATCATCGAAAGCCGGAGAGGTACTTCGATGACGTCCTAGAAGGAGCCCGCGTGATAGAGGGCCAGTGTTCTAAGAACGTTATAATTGATTAAGTTTGCTTAGTCTGTATGAACTATGTTATAAACCCATGATGTTATATATCTATGTTTGTTCCTTTCATTCGAGTGACTTTTCCTCCTATGCGGCCGTTTATTGTTATATTTCTGAAAGTTACCAATTGTCGGCTTCAGCCCCCATGTAGATGCTACAGGGGTGTTCGGAATGATGCGTGACCACACTTTATCCAACGTCTTGGTATGTAAAGGAGGTGTTCGCGAGGTGAACCAGGCAATCAGACTATGCGGCTTTATTACTTTCACTTAGCCATAGAAGTTTGACTGTGGGGCTAGGGACTAGCCCCTTGTGCGTGTGCGGCTATTCGAATTACGGTGCCTCTTCCACGTGACTGGACGAAGGCCAGCCCCTCGTGTAACGCGGGGTAAATCGCTAACGATTTGTAGTGTAATACTAAGTCGCCGAATTTCCGACCAGCTCTCGCCCATCATGACAGTCAGTTTTTGGCTTTCTATATTGAGGTACTTGACAGGACGAACCAGAAATACAATTGCAATAGTTCTCCCTTTACTACCTTAGCCGAACAATGCGGAATGTAAGGTTGTAAGCACAGGAGCCGGGCAACCCAACTATAGACCCAAGACATGATTCGAAGCTGATGCATATAATGCAATATCCGGGATGCCGAAGAGTTCCCTATAGGTGTTCGTACTTGAAATGTGTTGGGCCGCATACAACCCCCGGTGTTAAGGCCGGGTTGAAGCACGTGTGGTAGTCTAAGGTAGGGAGGGAACACAGATGATAATGTAAAATGAAATGAATGCCAAACAAAGTGGTGATCAGCTGCTTCCTTTATACCCTAATTAATACGGCGAGCCGTGTTGTTACAGATAATGCCAAAAACATCGAGGTCATTTTACATGCCAAAAGTGTATACAAGGGAAAGGTTTACACAGAGCCTAAATGAAATGGTTTAAGGATCCCAATGATGCCCTTCTGCACGTCTGCGCCATTTCTCCTTGGTGATACATCCTTGAAGGGGAGGAGTCAGATGGTCATATGTCTAAAAAGAGGAAACTAAAAAGAAGTCCCCGCGCGACCATAGATCAGGTGGGTTCTTTAACGAACCTACAGTTAAAAAATATTTGGGGTCCGAATAGGGTCAAGCCTTACTATAGACTTTTTCCACAGTGTGCCTCCGGCGCTACCCAAGGTATTTTAAAGGCGTAGTTATGTATGCGAGGTACGTATACCATAACTTATGGGGTAGTCGGCGGAGGCTAAATTGTTACTCGAGTGTAGGTTCCACCGAGCTACCGCGTTGTAATGCGGGCCAGACACGTTTAGCAGAGTCTCAGTTCGTGATGACCGATGAGTTATTCGGCTTGATGAGGCCGCCTTGAACTTCGGCTGCTAGGGCTGCGGTATGCTCCTCGGTACGGAGGGAGCGCTCCATATTCCCATTTACTGTGATGACGCCATGAGGTCCAAGCATTTTGAGCTTGAGGTAAGCATAGTGCGGGACTGTGTTAAATCGAGCGAAAGCAGTTCGTCCGAGCAGTGCATGATAGCCACTGTGAAAAAGAACGATGTCGAAGATCTATTCTTCGCTTCGAAATTTGTTTGGAGAGCCTAATACTACCTCTAGTGTTAATGAGCCCGTGCAGCGGGCCTCCACGCCGAAATCACTCCTTTAAAGTTAGTGTTACTCGGCTTGATTCTTGACGGGTCGATCCCCATCTTGCGGACAGTATCCTGATAGATCAGGTTGAGGCTGCTGCCGTCGTCCATGAGGACTCTAGTGAGATGGTATCTGTCGATGATAGGATCGAGTACCAGGGCCGCCGAACCTCCATGACGGATACTAGTTGGGTGGTCCCTGCAATCAAAGGTGATCGAACAAGCCGACCATGGGTTGAATTTTGGGGCGACACGCTCTACGGCGCAGAGTTAACTTAATGCGCATTTGCGCCCCCTCTTGGGGATGTGGGTGACATAGATCATGTTCAACGCTTTCACCTCAGGGGGAAATTGTTTCTGTCCCCGAGTGTTCGGCGAGCGAGGCTCGCCCTCATCCTCGCTTAGAGGTCCATTCCCCTTGTGTTCGGTATTGATTTGACCATCCTATTTGAAAACCCAACAATTTCTGTTCGTGTGGTTGGCAGGCTTGTCAGGTATGCCATGAATCTGGAAAGGTCTCTCTAGTGTTTTGTCCAAGTTGGATGGACCATCCCTATTACCTTTGAACGGCTTCTTCCGATGGCCAGGTTTGGAGCCACTGAATCCGTCGTTTACTACCGTATCCTCTGTTTCTCCGTTATTGTACCGACGCTTGTTTTTGTTGCGCCGTGGCCTGCCATTGCCATCCGTGACCTCAGAAGTGTCGGTGTCCCTCGAACGGTTGCTTCTACAAGCCAACCAGTTGTATTCGCCCGCCAAATGCGGGTCATAAGTGCAGTAAGAGCTGCCATAGTCTTTGGCTTATCCTGAACAAGGTGTCGGGCGAGCCATTCGTCACAGACATTGTGTTTGAATGCCGCTAAGGCTTCAACGTCTGGACAGTCGACTATTTGGTTCTTTTTAGTTAAGAACAGATTCCAGAGTTTGTGGGCCGACTCTCCGGGTTGCTGAACTATGTGGCTCAGCTCACCAGCATCCGGTGGCCGGACATAAGTGCCCTGAAAATTGGCCCAGAAAGCATCCTCTAAATCTTCCCAGATTCCAATGGAGTTCTTTGGGAGACTGTTCAACCAGTGTCGTGCTGGTCCTTTCAGCTTTAGAGGGAGGTATTGAATGGCGTGGAGGTCATCTCCGCGAGCCATGTGAATGTGGAGAAGATAATCCTCAATCCATACGACAACATCCGTCATTCCATCGTACTGCTCGATGTTCATGGCTTTAAACACCTCCAAAAATTGGTGATGCATTACCTCGTCGGTAAAGCACATAGGGTGTGCAACACACTGTATCGGGCTACATCACGACGTAGTTTGGATGACATCTGTGTTCGGTGTTGACTACGAACTTGATTATATTTGTCGTGTCAGGCTTGATGGCTGTCGTCCCATGTGGGAGCACGTCCTCTTATTCCATAGATACATCTAGTCTGGCCGTCTCTATTGGACAGGTCCTGATGTAGGTCATACTTGTAGCCCGGAGCAGCGGTCTCCTTGCCTCTATGGTAAGAGGGTGTGGGCCGGTGTTCGGCGTTATTAGCCGTTTTGTCCCTTCCTCGTGGTTGTCGGTCTGGTTGATCAGCTTGGTTGTATCTTGATGGTACTGGCGCAAGGGCCTCGTCATCGAATTGTGGCAACAGTTTGCGTTTGGGATAGCTCTTTATTCGGTGCTCAAGGCCATATCCTTCTTCAGCCTCTAAGACTTTATTACATATGTCGTTGAGCATATCAAGATCAGCTTTAAGCTGCTGCTGCTTTTTCAGGCTCCTCGCGGTGGCGATAAGCCGTCGCTAAAAGCGTTCTTGTTTGCGGGGTTGCTCTGGGATGATAAATTCTTCGTCACCAAGGCTAACATCCTCTTCAGAGACATGTAAGTAGTTATTATCTTCCGAATCCTCGTGATCGTCGAGTTTTTTGGGGCCGAATTGACCTTCTTCCCTTTCATCGGGCTCTAAGGCTGGTTCCACGGGGTTGTCGGGGTCTTCGGCATTATCCGAAGGGTCATTATCTCCGGTGTCGTTGTTGCTTTCCCTCCCTCGACGCGATCATGAGCGGTGCCGCTAACGCCGTCGCTTTGGTGGTTCATCGACGGGCTTATCCTCATCTGGATCTTTAGTGCCATCGTCATCCTTCTTCTCAGGCATGTCCACCATCTATACATCATAAGTAGAAGTTGTGGTCTAGCGCCCGGTGATGGGCAGGTTTTTCCCTGGTTCGGCTTTGACATCGTCGTCCATGCCATCGATGTCTTCGGAAGCATAGTCTAGCATGTCGGTTAAATCCTCGACAGTGGCTAAAAGGTGGGTGGTGGGTGGGACGCAAAATTCCCTAGTGTTGGCCCCCAGTTCGAACTGGGCATAGTTCGGAGGTGATACCTCTGTGATGGCGAGAGATTGTAGTAAGTCGAGTGCCTTGTTTAAGAGCAAGAGTTGGGTAGGGGTCTGAGGGCCTGCGGAGCTAGGCTCGGCGATGACCACTTGATTGAGCCCGAAGGGCACATACCCCAAGAGTTCGGAGCCCGTGATTGGAGGCGAGTCCGGCTTCCCGTCAACAGGAAGAGACCCGTTTAATTCCTGGTCCGTAAATGACGTGATCGCCTCTGAGTCTCCGGCTATAAGTTCCATGGAGGGAGAGAGTTCGGCGGGGTTTATCCTCCTGTCTTCGGATGAAGTGGTCTGCTCCAGATCTAAGGCAAGAGCGGACACGAGTGTAGACCCATGGACGGGATCTGATAGTAGATCCGAAGGGTCTTCTTTGCATAGGTGGGGAGCGGCAACTGGCGATGTAGTTTAAACTTCTAAACCTGATCTGGTGACCAGGGGCGTAGTTGTCGACCTGCTCAAGGTGACCGACCGAGTTGGCACATAGCACAAAGCCGCCAAACACAAAAATCTGACCAGGGAAGAAGGTCTCCCCGGAGATAGCGCCATCGTTGATGTCAAAGTGAGCTATCGATCCTTCCGTCGACGACACAGCAGAACTCTCAATGAAAGCACCAATGCCAGTGTCAAAACTGGCAGATCTCAGGTAGGGGGTCCCAAGTTGTGTATCTGAGGATCAATGGTAACAAGGGACAACAAGGACACAATGTTTACCCAGGTTCGGGCCCTCTTAAAGGAGGTAAAACCCTACTTCCTGCTTGATTGAATTTGATGTGTATAGGGGTTACAGGAGTTGATCTACCTCGAGATCGTAATGGATAAACCCCAACTGTCTAGCCTAAGATTATTTTGATAGCCTCTACAGACTAAACCCTCTAGTTTATATACACATCGGAGGGACCTAGGGTTGTACATAGTCATCTTGGAGAGGAAGGAAACATTACACCCGCACACAAAACTTGCCATTTTACGCACATAGGAGTCCTACCCGGACACGAGGGATAGTCATCTGCTTTATCTTCACGGCCCGTCAGTCTAGCCCATATCGAGTAGTCCAGACACACGAGGACCCCCTAGTCCAGGACTCCCTCACTGACCACTGCGCCTCGGATATCTCTTCCCTCTAGGCAGCGTGGCTCTTGGCGTCGGTGATGCACTGCTCTATGGACACGCGCAGCCGCTCGATACCCGGTGCGTCGTCCTTGGCCGCCTTGGCGCGTTTGTGTTGGAAATATGCCCTAGAGGTAATAATAAAAATGGTTATTGTTATATTTCCTTGTTCATGATAATTGTCTATTTTTCATGCTATAATTGTATTAACCGGAAACCATAATACATGTGTGAATATATAGACCACAACATGTCCCTAGTGAGCCTCTAGTTGGCTAGCTCGTTGAATTGTGGTTTCTTGACCATGGACATTGGATGTCGTTGATAACGGGATCACATCATTAGGAGAATGATGTGATGGACAAGACCCAATCCTATGTATAGCACAAGATCATGTAGATTGTTTGCTAGAGCTTTTCTAATGTCAAGTATCATTTCCTTAGAACATGAGATTGTGCAACTCTCGAATACCGTAGGGATGCTTTGGGTGTATCAAACATCACAACATAACTGGGTGACTATAAAGGTGCACTACAGGTATCACCGGAAGGGTCTGTTGGGTTGGCATGAATTGAGACTGGGATTTGTCACTCCGTATGATGAAGAGGTATCTCTGGGCCCACTCGGTAATGCTTCATCATAATGAGATCGATGTGACTAAGGAGTTAGTCACGGGATCATGTGTTACGGAACGAGTAAAGAGACTTGCCGGTAATGAGATTGAACAAGGTATGGGGATACCGACGATCGAATCTCGGGCAAGTAATATACCGATGGATAAAGGGAATTGTATACAGGATTGACTGAATCCCCGACATCGTGGTTCATCCGATGAGATCATCGTGGAACATGTGGGAGCCAATATGGGTATCCAGATATTGCTATTGGTTATTGGCTGGAGAGGTGTCTCGGTCATGTCTATGTGGTTCCCGAACCCGTAGGGTCTACACACTTAAGGTTCGGTGACGCTATAGTTGTAATGAGAATTGTATGTGGTTACCAAAGGTTGTTCGGAGTCCTGGATGAGATCCCGAACGTGACGAGGAACTCCGGAATGGTCCGGAGGTTAAGATTGATATATTGGACGAAGGGTATTGGAGTCCGGAAGTGTTCCGGGGTACCGGGCTATGGCCAGCATGACCGAAAGGTGTTTCGGGGGCCCCGACAAGTGTTGCAGGGCCTCATGGGCCGAGGTTAACGGGAAAACCAGCCAACTAAGGGGTTGTGCGCCCCCCACCCTTTCCCACGTTTGTTGGGGAGGTGGGGCGCGTCCACCTGGCTTGGGAGGCAAGCCTCCACCGGGCTTTCCTTGGGGGCAAGTCTCCCTAGGGTCTCCCTAGGGGAGATCCCATCTGCCTTGGTCGCCCCCCCCCTCGAGGGGAAACCCTAGGGGAGCCACCCCCTCCTCCCTTCATCTATATATAGAGAGGTAGATAGAGGGCAGCCACACCCTTGGATACATCTACACGCTACGGCGCTGCCCTTCCTCCACCTCCAACACCTCTTCCTCCTCCGTAGTGCTTAGGGAAGCTCTGCCGGAGAACCACGAGCTCCACCACCACCACGCCGTCGTGCTACCGGAGCTCTCCCTCAACTTATCCCCCCCCCTTGCTGTATCAAGAAGGAGGAGACATCCCCGGGCTGTACGTGTGTTGACACGAAGGCGCCGTACATTCGGCGCTAGATCGGATCTTCCGCAATTTGAATCATCGCGAGTACGACTCCATCAGCCGTGTTCTTTGCAACGCTTCCACTTAGCGATCTTCAAGGGCATGAAGATGCACTCCCTCTCTCTCGTTGCTAGCATCTCCTAGATTATCTAGGTGACACGTAGGAATATTTTTGAATTATTAGTACATTCCTAACAGTGGCATCATGAGCTAGGTCTATGCATGAGTAGAACACAAGTAGTTGTGGGCGATGATTTGGTCAATTTGCTTACTGTTACTAGTCCTATCTTGATTCGGAGACATTGTGGGATGAAGCGGCCCGAATCGACTTTACAGTACGCTTACGTGAGACAGGTTCCATCGCCTGACATGCACTTGTTGCATAAGGTGGATAGCGGGTGTCTGTCTCTCCCACTTTAGTCAGATGGGATTCGATGAAAAGGTCCTTATGAAGGGTAAATAGCTATTGGCATATCACTGTTGTGTCTTTTGCGTAGGTAAGAAACGTTCTTGCTAGAAACCCTAAGCAGCCACGTAAAACATGCAACAACAATTAGACGACATCTAACTTGTTTTTGTAGGGTATGCTATGTGATGTGATATGGCCAAAAGGATATGATGAATTATATATGTGATGTATGAGATACATCATGTTCTTGTAATAGGAATCACGACTTGCATGTCGATGAGTATGACAACCGGCAGGAGCCATAGGAGTAGTCTTAATTTATTGTATGACCTGCGACTCAATAAAAACGCCATGTAATTACTTTACTTTATTGCTAACCATTAGCCATAGTAGTAGAAGTAATAGTTGGCGAGATGATGGTGATCATGGAAATCACGGTTTCATGCCGGTGACGATGGTGATCATGTTGCGCCTCGAAGATGGAGATCAAAGGCGCAAGATGATATTGGCCATATCATGTCACTTTATGATTTGCATGTGATGTTTATCATGTTTACATCTTATTTGCTTAGAATGACAGTAGCATTTATAAGACGATCCCTCACTAAAATTTCAAGAAATGTGTTCCCCCTAAGTGTGCACCATTGCGAAGGTTCGTTGTTGTGAAGCACCACGTGATGATCGGGCCGGTATGATAGATTCTACCGTTCGCATACAACGGGTGTAAGCCAGATTTACACATGTGAAACACTTAGGTTGACTTGACGAGCCTATCATGTATAGACATGGCCTCGGAACACGGGAGGCCGAAAGGTAGAACATGAGTCGTATAGTAGATGCGATCAACATGGAGATGTTCACCGTTCATGACTAGTCCATCTCACGTGATGATCGGACATGGCCTAGTCGATTCGGATCCTGTATCACTTAGATGACTAGAGGGATGTATATCTGAGTGGGAGTTCATTAAATAATTTGATTAGATGAACTTAATTATCATGAACTTAGTCTAAAATTGACTTTACAATCTATCATGTAGATCCAATGGCCCACGCTAATGTTTCCCTTAACTTCGACGCGTTCCTAGAGAAAACCAAGCTGAAAGACGATGGAAGCAACTATACGGACTAGGTCCGTAACTTGAGGATCATCCTCATAGCTTCCAAGAAAGCATATGTCCTTGAAGCATCGCTAGGTGATGCACCCATTTTCCCAGCAACTCAAGACGTTATGAATGAATGGTAGTCGCGTATTGATGATTACTCCCTGGTTCAGTGCGGCATGCTTTACAGCTTAGAACTGGGGCTCCAAAAGCATTTTGAGCAACATGGAGCATATGAGATGTTCCCAGAGCTGAGAATGGTTTTCCAAGCCCATGCCCAGGTCGAGAGATAGGAAGTCTCTGACAAGTTCTTTAGTTGTAAGATGGAGGAAAACAGTTCTGTCAGCGAGCATATACTCAAAATGTCTAGGTTGCACAACCGCTTGTCTCAGCTAGGAGTTAATCTTCCAGATGACTCGGTCATTGACAGAATCCTCCAGTCGCTTCCACCTACCTACAAGAGTTTTGTGATGAACTTCAATGTGCAAGGGATGGAGAAGTCCATTCCTGAGTTATATTCGATGTTGAAATCAACGGAGGTGGAGATCAAAAAGGAACATCAAGTGTTGATGGTGAATAAGACCACTAAGTTCAAGAAAGGAAAGGGTAAGAAGAACTTCAAGAAGGACGGCAAGGGAGTTTCTTCACCCGGTAATTCAGTTGCCGGGAAGAAGCCAAAGAATGGACCCAAGCCTAAGACTGTGTTCTTTTATTGCAAGGGAAATGGTCACTGGAAGCGGAACTGCCCCAAGTACTTAGCGGATAAGAAGGCCATCAACGTCAAAGGTATATATGATATACATGTTATTGATGTGTACCTTACCAGCGCTCGTAGTAGCTCCTGGGTATTTGATACCGGTGCGGTTGCTCACATCTGTAACTCAAAATAGAAGCTGCGAAATAAGCAGAGACTAGCGAAGGATGAGGTGACAATGCGCGTCGGGAATGGTTCCAAGCTCGATGTGATCGCCGTCGGCACGCTACCTCTACATCTACCTTCGGGATTAGTTTTAAACCTCAATAATTGTTATTGAGTACCAGATTTGGGCATGAACATTATATCTGGATCTCAATTGATGCGACATGGCTACTCATTTAAATCCGACGATAATGGTTCTTCTATTTATATGAGAGATATTTTTTATGGTCATGCCCCGCTGGTCAATGGTTTATTTTTATTGAATCTTGAACGTGATGTTAAACATATTCATAGTCTGAATGCCAAAAGATGTAAGGTTGATAATGATAGTCCCACATACTTGTGGCACTGCCGCCTTGGTCATATTGGTGTCAAACACATGAAGAAACTCCATGCATATGGACTTTTAGAGTATCTTGATTATGAATCATTTGACACGTGCGAACCATGCCTCCTGGGAAAGATGACCAAGACTCCGTTTTCTGGAACAATGGAGCGAGCAACCAACTTGTTGGAAATAATACATACTGATGTATAAAGTCCAACGAGTGTCGAGGCTCACGGTGGCTATTGTTATGTTCTCACCCTCACTGATGACTTAAGTAGATATGGGTATGTCTACTTAATGAAACACAAGTCTGAGACCTTTGAAAAGTTCAAGGAATTTCAGAGCGAGGTAGAGAATCAATGTGACAAGAAAATAAAGTTCTTACGATCTGATCGTGGAGGAGAGTATTTGAGTCACGAGTTTGGCACACACTTAAGGAAATGTGGAATTGTTTCACAACTCACGCTGCCTGGAACACCTCAGCGTAATGGTGTGTGTGAACGTCGTAATCGCACTCTATTGGATATGGTGCGATCTATGATGTCTCTTACCGATCTACCGCTATCATTTTGGGGTTATGCTTTAGTGACTGCCACATTCACTTTAAATTGGGCACTGTCTAAATCCGTTGAGACGACACCGTATGAATTATGGTTTGGGTAGAAACCTAAGCTATCGTTTGTGAAAGTTTGGGGATGCGATGCTTATGTCAAGAAACTTCAACCTGAAAAGCTCGAACCCAAATCGGAAAGTGTGTCTTCACAGGATACTGATATTTCCATTTAGCATCATGCTTTTAGATCGATATTTATTGCATCTTGGGCTGTTATTACACATTATGTCACAATACTGATGCCTTTCCTCTCTTATTTTACAAGGTTTACAGGAAGAGGGAGAATGCTGTCAATTGGAATTCTGTGCTGGAAAAGGAGCAAATATTAGAGACCTATTCTGCACAACTCAAAAAGCCCCGAAACTCCACGAAAGTCAGTTTTGGAATATATTAAAAATATTGGGCGAAGAAAGCACGAGAGGGGGCCACCCACCGTCCATGAGGGTGGGGGGCGCACCCTACCCCCTGGGCGCGCCCCCTGCCTCGTGGGCCACCTGGCAGCCGCCCGATGACCATCTTCTGGTATAAGGTGTCTTCTGCCCTGAAAAAAAAACCAGAATGAAGCTTTCGGGACGAAGCGCCGCCTCTCGAGGTGGAACCTTGGAGGAACCAATCTAGGGCTACGGCGGAGTTGTTCTACCGAGGAAACATCCCTCCGAGAGGGGGAAACCATCACCATCGATCCTCTCATCGGGAGGGGGTCAATCTCCATCAACATCTTCACCAGCACCATCTCCTCTCAAACCCTAGCTAGTTCATCTCTTGTATCCATTCTTTGTCCCAAAACCTCAGATTGGTACCTGCGGGTTACTAGTAGTGTTGATTACTCCTTGTAGTTGATGCTAGTTGGTTATTCGGTGGAAGATCATATGTTTAGATCCTTTACGCATATTAATACCCTTCTTATTATGAACATGAACATGATTTTGTGAGTCGTTACGTTTGTTCCTGAGGACATGGGAGAAGTCTTGCTATAAGTAGTCATGTGAACTTCGTATTCGTTCGATATTTTGATAAGATGTAGGTTGTCTTTCCACTAGTGGTGTTATGTGAACGTTGACTACATGACACTTTACCATTGTTTGGGCCTAGAGGAAGGCATTGGGAAGTAATAAGTAGATGATGGTTGCTAGAGTGACAGAAGCTTAAACCCTAGTTTATGCGTGGCTTCGTAAGGGGATTATTTGGATCCATATGTTTCATGCTATGGTTAGGTTTACCTTAATACTTCTTTTGTAGTTGTGGATGCTTGCAATAGAGGTTAATCATAAGTGGGATGCTTTGTAATGCCCCGGATGTAATACTTTCCCTTTTGGGCATATAATATATCTCTGGCTTCATCTATTCCATTTCGGGTTCTTTGTCTGTCGGGTTTTCGTCGTTTTGTTGTGTGCGTGTGTGGGATTCATTCATATCATGTAGTCATGTGCATCGCATTGCATTTGTGTTGTTGTTTGCATCCGGTTCCACGCGTTCCTTCCCTTTGTCCGTTTCGCGTTCCGGAGCTCCCTCACGTGTCTGTGGCGTCCCGTAGGCCTACTTTGGTGTTTGGCCGTGTAACGTTACCGGTTTGGCGCGAGACTTGTCGTGTGTTGTTGTTTTGGTTTGTGTAACCCGCCTGTCAAATCTCATCACGATTGGAGTCCGTTTGCTACCCCAACAGTTATTCTCGTGGGATCAAAGTGCCTCCACTTTGAGGCCCAAGACACCCCTCCAACAGCCCACCAAACCTCTCCTAGCCACTTCTATCATCTAGGCCATCCAATTCTGATCGTGTGGCCGGAAACCACACCTCATTTGGGCAACCCTAGCTTCTTGTGCCTATATATTTGTCCACTTCCCCCAATTTTGCCCCAAATCAAGGAAACCCTAGCCCCCACCTTCTCCTTCCTCCAGCCACCACCACCTCGCCGGAGAGTTCGTCGGAATCTCGCCGGAGTTTCGCTGGAGTACCTCCACCTCGCCGGAATCCTCCATCCCGCCTCTCCTCACCACCCTCTCCGCCTCCGGCGCGCCGCCCCACCGCCGGCCGGGCCGCCACCAACCGTCCGGCCGGATCCCACCGGCTCGAGGTCGAACCACCGCCGCCAGATCGTTCGAGCCGCAGCCACTGCGCGCCTGGATCGGATCGATCCAGGTCAACGCCCGCGCTTCCCTCCAGCGCCGCTCGATCGATCTGATCGATCCATCCCGCTGGGCCTCGCCTTCCAGCCGCCACATCGCCCCCGATCTCCCCTGGGCTCCCGCATCGCCAGATCCGCGCCGGGCCGGACGCCTCCCTGGGCCGACCGCGGCCTGCGCCCGTCGCTGCTTCCTCAGCCGCCACAGCCGGACGCCTCCCTCCAGCGGCCCAGGTCCGAGCTGCCAGGCTCCCCTCCCGGGCCGGCCCCTTCACCGCATCGCCCCACGGGCCAGCCGCCTCCATCCGCCGAGCGGGCGCGCCGCTCCGCATTGCCAGCTGGGCCGCGCGCCACCGCGGGCCTCCAGCACCGCTCCTCCCGCCAGGCCCAGTCGGGCCTCTCCTCGCCCTCGCAGACGCGCGCCGCCAGGTGGGCCGCGCCCAGTCCTCCGCAGCCGCGACCGCCGGCCCGATCCACACCGCCTCTCCGCGGGCCGCGCCCGATCCGCCAGCCGCCGGGGCCCGTTTGACTCTTCTCCAGCCCTTTGACCAGATCTGAGAAGGTTGCCCCCAAATCCTAGATCCCTGTGATTTGTGTGCTGATGCTATATTCAAAATGTGATATCTTCTTGTGTGGTGCTCCGTTTTGCGCGAATGACATGTCCAGACGTTCGTGGTGACTAGAACTACGTTTCATTTCATTGTGCCATGCATGTTTGAGATCATCTAGATGCTTATTTTTGTGTTGCAAGAGTGCATCCTGATATAAACTGTTGTTAGTGATGTTTTTATGCCATCTTTGCATAGTGATATCTTTTAGCTCGTTTATCCGAATGATGCAAATGACATGTCCACGTGTTCGTCTTGCCACGCTCTACATGTTGTTTGTGTTAGGTTGCATGATAGATTTATTCTTACCATGTTTATCTTCGTTGCAAAGTGCTATGTGGCTATTTAGTTGTTTTACTTGTTATGAGATGCCATCTTGTTGAGCTCATTGCTATCGTTGTATTTATCTCGATGATGCATGCTTGTATGTTTCGGAATCACCATCATGTGTACTTTGACGTGGTGCTTACCACTTGCCATGTTTAGTTTTGAGGTGACTTAAACTTGCTCTCAAAGATGCCATGATGAAACTGCTGTTTTAACACTTAGTGAAATTTCACTAAGTCTGGAATCTGTAATTTCCAGATGCCATGTTTGCTTGTTGTTCTAGGACAAACCATGATAGTTTTGGGGTGACTCTTGATGGTTCCTTGTAGTATATATTGTTGGCTTTCCATTCATGCTCTCACATGCTTATTTGAGTGGCTGTAGCATATTTATCTTTTGCTCCAAAGTTTCAATAAAATTATGCTGTCAGGATTTTGTTGTCAAGTTTAATATGTCCAAGCTTGTTGCTATTGATCCGTGGCTCCTTTGGGGGTGCACCAATGGACTTATTTGCTGTAGGATATGTCTAGTTTGTGTTCATGCTCCTTGCCATGATGTTTGAGTGCTGTAGCTTATTTATCTAGTGCTCCGAAGTTGCTATGTTGCTGTAATTTTCAGCTTGTGCATGTTTCTTGTTTCGGGCATAACTTTTAGCCCGTAGCTCCGATTTCAGCGAGTCTTATATGAAACTTGATTGTTTTTCCGTGTAGATTCGTAATATCCTATTGTTATCTTGTTTTGAAGTATTTTTCTTGAGTGCTATTTTCCGTGCTCTGTTTGCTTCTTTAGTGCATCCATCATGCATCCATCATTTTTGTGTGCGCATTGCATCTTGTTGATTCGTGCCTTGTGTGATTGTATTGTTTAGAGCCGGAAGCTGAGACCGAGTACGAGTACGAGCACGAGATTACTACCGAGGTTGAGCACGAGGACCCCTCTTACGATCCGAACGACAACTCTTCAAGCAAGATGACCGAACCCGGATACCATTACTATTTTTGCCTATTGCTAGAAGTCTCTATCTATAGTTTTGCCTCGATGCCCATGTCTTCCTGTCAGCCTCCTACTCGTAACCATGATCATGTCTAACCACCCTACCTATGCAAACCATTGTTTGGCTATACGTAGGCTTTGCTCAGCCCCTCTTATAGCGTTGCTAGTTGCAGGTGAAGTTGAAGATGCTTGCTTCATGTTGAAGGTTTGTTGGGTTATATCACACTATATAAATGCTTAAATGAAATCATCTATATATTGGAAATGGGTGGAAGGCTAAGCCTTTTGCTTGGTGATTTGTTTCACTCATGCCGCTAGGAACCGTTTAAACCGGTGTTATGTTCCTTGATTATGCGTTCCTAACACGGTTGGGGTTTATGGGACCCCCTTGATAAACCACTAAGTGCTAAGTCTTTTCCAGCAAATCCCAACATTGGTACTATTTGCCTAATAACTAATTAAACTTGCATAGGGAGTAATTAACCCTCTTTCTTAATCAACAACCCCGGGCCAGTGCTCCACATGAGTGTTGGTCCGAAATGAGCAGACTGCGGGGCCACCTCAAGGAAACTCGAGGTCTGGTAAAACCCCGTAGGATGACTTATCCGGTCGTGGCCTGAGACGAGATACGCGCGGCTACTATCAGGGTGTCGGCACGCCGGGAGGATTTGCTGGATTAGACGTACCTTAGTTCGGAGTATCTTGAGCACGGGATTCCGAGAATACTCGGGCCTTCCCACCTTGGAGTTGCGACTCCGCGGATCGTGGGCTTGTCATGGGCCAAGTTGGAACACCCCTGCAGGGTTATGAACTTTCGAAAGCCGTGCCCGCGGTTATGTGGCAGATGGGAGCTTGTTAATATCCGGTTGTAGAAAACTTGACACATTGTTCCAATACACTACCAGCGTGAGTACCGTGACTGTCATTTTCCGAAAGGGGTTTCGGGAGATGAACACAGTGGGCTTATGTTTGACTTGATTAGTTTAGGATCACCTAGTGATCATCTCTCGACCGAGGCGCCTTCTCTTCTCGCTCTCTTTTGCGTAAGCTAGTGCTAGTTGCTGCTGCAGACTCTTATTCTTTTCTTCAGCCTTATCCTCTCCCAAGGCTTAAATAGTCATGTTACCCTGGAACGGGATTGCTGAGTCCTCTGTGGCTCACAGTTACTTCACCACACCAGATGCAGGTCCGATGGTGAGCTATCCAGGTGATGGCACTGAGCTAGACTAGGAGTATGACGAGGAGCGTAGTCGATACTATGTTCGTTATCCTGATGATCAGTAGTGGAACTTCTACTAGGATTCGATCCGACCTATGGATTTAAATTATGTTTGGTATCTTGACATTTGGATTTTACCCTTAGATGGGCTGTGATGTTCTTTTGTATGATGATTGAGACATGTAATGTATTTGTGTGACGTGGCGAGTGTAAGCCAACTATTTTATGTTTTCCATCCCCATTTTTACATGAGTTGAGCAAAGATACCAAACTTGCGATCATTCCAACATGGGTTTATGTCTCTAAGTCGTGCCTCGACACGTAGGAGATATAGTCCCATCCTGGGCATTACAAGTTGGTATTCAGAGCCTTCTCCGACCTAGGAGCCCCCACTGATTGATCGAATCGTTGACGGTCGAGTCTAGGCACACACTGAAAAATGTTTTGAGTCCTATATTATATCGGAGAGTAGGATTTCTTTGCTTCTCATCCCCTTTCACTCTGGTGAGGACTCCTGACGACTACTCTTGCCTCTTCTACTTTCAAAAATTGCACCAAATTTTTTATAGGAATCTCGCGAGTATTGTGGGATTGTTTCGATGTTCTTGTGACGAGAATATTGTTCTCGATGACTCCTGACATTAGGGGTTGTGGCAGTGTCCCGGGGAGTTGAGCTTCGGGGTATTGTCGTCACAAGCATATCGCAGCAGTACTAAATACTTAAGACGACCGACATCGAAAATCTCTCCTATACGGTTAGTGGCAAGATAACCCCGACATCACCCAGTACTGGGGAGGTAGTTCGGGAGTATTGCCATAGCTTGGTATAGTGGATGCTTTTCGAAGGTCCGAGGTAGACAGTTTCCGAGAAATACTGGTTATGTGTTGAAGTATGGATACAGCTGGATGTTGGTTTAGAGTTGATTGCGCGGTGCTTCCCCTGTATCCCCAACACCTGATTGCATAACTGGAATCTTTCGGAAATTAATAGGTGGGTTTATCCAGTAGATCGTAGGCATTCTTCCAACGAATGCAGGTTAGCGAGTTCGGGGTTCTACATTGAGTGAAGTGGTTTTATGACCGATGTTCCGATCGGGAGTTGCATCTTAAAGGGTCCTTGGCTATGTTGATCCGGGGATTGCAAAACCCTTTCGTAACGCGTTCATAAGCTTTCGGCACAAAGATGTTAGAACGAAGCTCCTATCTTGTGTTTGTTCCCGTCTGTACCTTGTTGTTTTTTTCTTCTTATTTTACCTTTTGTCCCCTATGTGGCTTCTTGTGAAGATTGATGTTATCATTTAATTGAGAATTTCATTCGTTCCTCTTGTTCGAATGATTCTTGTGAAGACTATGTTGCATTTCAATCCGTTATTTCAGCTTATACCTTCTTTCAATCAATTGCTGATTCGTGGTCATCTCTTTCAGGATGGCTCCGAAACGGGTTCCCAACGCTAACCCAGAGGGTGAAGAGGTTCCAGATCGTCCTCCTTCCCCTCCTCCTCCGTCTGAGGCTTGGAGAGCGATTATGCAGACTACAAATCAGAACACCCAGTTGTTGATGCAGATGATGCAGCAGATGCAAGCTAATCAAGCTAATCAGGGTGTTCCAGGGAATCAAGGCAACTTCTTCAACCAGCAGCACCATGCTACTCTCAACCAGTTCTTGGCCAATAATCCAAAAGCTTTCAGTTACTGTGTCGACCCTCTTGATGTTGAAGATTGGTTAACCGATATAAAGAAGCATTTTGAGTGCAGTAACGTAAGGGAAGAGGATTATGTGAAGTTTGCAGCCTTCCAACTCAAAGACCAAGCAGCTGACTGGTGGCAGCAGTACAAAGACTCCAGGCCAGGTCGTGTGATCTCTTGGGAGGATTTCTGCAAGGACTTTCGCTCTCACCACATTCCTACAAGTGTCATCAAGGGTATGCGTGAGCAATTCCGCAACCTGAAGCAGGGCTCTATGTATGTCTATCAGTATAATGTCAGGTTCCAAAACCTCGCCTGCTATGCTAAGCAAGACATTCCTGATGCCAAGAGCAAAATCTATCAGTTCCGTGGAGGTCTCAAAGATGAACTTCAACTTGCTCTCACCTTGTTCGAGCCCGATGAATTCGACAAATTCTATAACATGGCGCTCAAGCAAGAGGCATCCCAGCTCAAGATGGAGGCTTCTAAAAAGAGGATTCGAGATGCCGTTCACTCCTCCTCATCTTCTCAAGTCGTCGCGAAGCAACAGAAATTTTGGCTTCCTCCTCCTCCAGTGATTCGAGCTCCCTACAACAACTCCAACAGCAACAAGAACTCAAGTGGACGTGGTTTCTCCCACCCACCCAACCCGAGCAACCAGTCGAAGAATCAGTTTCAGTCTCAAGGTTCCAAGTCAAGTGGTTCTCATTTCCGTCCTCTCTCAGAAGTGACTTGCAACAAGTGCACTCAGAAAGGTCACTATGCTAACAGATGCCCGAACCCGAAGCGCCTTCCACCTCCTCCACCTGTGAGTTCAGCTATTGTCAAGCATAATCCCAAGCAAGCAAGGGTCAATCTGATGAATGCAGCTGAAGCGGAGAATTCTTCTAATGTGATTTTGGGTAACCTTTCAGTTAACTATTTTCCAGCTAAAGTGTTATTTGATTCGGGTGCTTCACATTCTTTCATGTCATACCCATTTGCATCCAAGCATAGCGTGGTCACAGCAGCTTTACCAAGGCAATTGGCAATTTCTTCTCCGGCAAAGCAGATGCATTCCAGTATATATGCTCCGGATGTTTCTATTCGCATGGGTGATTATCGCTTTCTGGCTCAACCGGTGGTTCTTGGTAATTCCGACATTGACCTCATCCTCGGGATGGATTGGCTTTCTCAGCATGATGCTCACATTGATTGTGCACGGAAGGAAGTCAAGATGACTCATCCTGATGAAGATGTGATTATCTTTGCCTCCAGTGATAACACTATCAGGCTTTTCTCTCTCAATGATAAGGGCGAGATTAATGCCATATCCCAAATACCGGTGGTAAACGAATATCAAGACGTCTTTCCTGAAGAACTTCCAGGCATGCCTCCACACCGTCAGGTGGAATTCGTCATTGAACTCGAGCCGGGTACTGAGCCAGCATGCCGGCGTCCGTACAAGCTCTCTCCTGAAGAATTGAAGGAATTGAAGAAGCAGCTTGATGAACAGGAGCGTATGGGTCTCATCAGGCCTAGTACGTCTCCTTGGGGCTGTGGTGTCTTATTTGTCAAGAAGAAAGATGGCACGGAGCGTCTCTGCGTTGATTACCGGCCATTGAACAAGAAGACAATAAAGAACAAGTATCCGCTCCCCAACATCAACGAACTGTTCGAGCAGCTCAAAGGAGCTAAAGTGTTCTCTAAGCTCGATCTCCGAATGGGCTATCACCAAATTCGCATTCGCGAGGAAGACATCCCCAAGACTGCCTTCAGAAAGAGCTACGGCTCATACGAGTATACAGTCATGTCCTTTGGTCTCGCCAATGCTCCACCTACCTTCTCGAGAATGATGCACTAAATCTTCAACCCCTACACCGGCGAGTTTGTTCTTGTGTATCTGGATGATATTCTGGTATTTTCCAAGAATGAAGAAGATCACGAAAAGCACCTCCGTCTTGTTCTCGACCGACTCCGTGAACATAAGTTCTATGCCAAGTTGTCCAAGTGCGAATTTTGGCTCGATAAGGTTTTGTACCTGGGCCATATCATCTGAGCTGACGGTATTGCGGTGAACCCCGAGAAAGTTGAAGCAATTGTCAACTGGGAAGCTCCTCAGAACGTCAAGCAACTCCGAAGTTTTCTGGGTCTTGCCAGCTATTGCAGAAGGTTCGTTGAGAACTTCTCCAAGATTGCCAAGCCTCTTTCCAACTTGCTTCAGAAGAATGTCAAATACTTTTGGTCTCCAGAGTGTGAAGTGGCATCCAGAACTCTCAAAGAAAAGCTCGTCTCTGCTCCAGTTCTTACTCCTCCAGATGAGTCCAAGCCCTATGAAGTATTCTGTGATGCTTCTCTTCAAGGACTTGGTGGTGTGCTTATGCAAGATAAGAGAATTGTGGCATACACTTCTCGTTAGCTCAAGCCAAGTGAGAAGAACTATCCTACACATGATCTCGAGCTAGCAGCTGTGGTACATGCTTTGATTACGTGGAGACATCTGTTGTTGGGCAGAAAAGTCGACATCTTCACTGATCACAAGAGCTTGAAGTACATCTTCACACAGCCGAATCTGAACCTCCGCCAGACTCGTTGGGTTGAAATGATCCAAGAGTATGATCCCAGCATCGAATACACTCCTGGCAAGGCGAATGTGATTGCAGATGCTTTGAGCAGAAAGGCATATTGCAACAGCCTTCTTATCAATCCATTCCAGCCTGAGCCTTGTGAAGCATTTAGGAAGCTCAACCTTCAAGTTGTTCCGCAGGGTTTTCTTGCAAATCTTCAAATTGCTCCTACCTTGGAAGATCAGGTCCGTGAGGCCCAACTCAGTGATGCCATGGTGCAGAAGGTGAAACATGGTATTGCAAAGGGCACTCCTAAATACAAGTGCTATCGTGTTGATGAGAGAGATACCTTGTTCTTCGAGGACAGACTCGTTGTTCCCAAAGGTGATCTCAGGAAGCTCATAATGGAAGAAGCACATGATTCTCTCCTTTCCATTCATCCTGGCAGTTCCAAGATGTACCAAGACCTCAAGCAATCTTACTGGTGGACACGCATGAAAAGGGAAATTGCCCAATTCGTGAACGAATGTGATGTTTGCAGAAGAGTGAAAGCAGAACATCAACGTCCAGCCGGTCTTCTCCAACCTCTTCCTATTCCCGAGTGGAAATTCGACCACATTGAAATGGATTTCGTCACTGGCTTTCCTAAGTCCAAGAGAGGGAATGATTCTATCTTCGTGGTGATTGACAAGCTTACCAAAGTCGCTCACTTCCTTCCAGTCAAAGAATCCATCAATGCAGCTCAATTGGCAGAGTTGTACACTTCCAGAATTGTGTCTTTACATGGCATTCCTCAAGTTATCTCCTCAGACCATGGAAGTTTGTTCACATCCAAGTTCTGGGACTCCTTTCAGTCTGCCATGGGCACTAAGATCAGGTTCAGCACTGCTTTTCACCCTCAGACTAGTGGTCAAGTCGAGCGAGTGAATCAGATTCTAGAAGACATGCTCAAAGCCTGTGTCATATCTTTTGGCATGAAATGGGAAGATTGCCTTCCATTTGCCGAGTTCTCTTACAACAACAGCTTTCAAGCAAGTGCAGGCAAAGCTCTGTTTGAAATTCTCTATGGCAGAAAGTGTCGTACCCCTCTCAACTGGTCTGAAACAGGGGAACGTCAACTTCTTGGCAATGACTTGATCTCAGAAGCCGAAGAAATGTGCAAAGTCATAAGTGAGAATCTCAAGGCCGCTCAGTCGCGTCAGAAGAGCTACTATGATGGCAAGCATCGTGATTTGGCTTTCAACATTGGTGATCATGTCTATCTCCGTGTTTCTCCGATGAAAGGAACCCAAAGATTCGGTATCAAAGGAAAGCTTGCTCCTAGATACGTCGGGCCTTTCAAGATCCTTGGCAAATGAGGCGACCTAGCCTATCAACTTGAGCTCCCTGCCAACTTCGCCAATGTTCATGATGTGTTCCATGTGTCTCAACTCCGCAAATGCTTCAAGGCACCTGAACGCATGATTCCGTTTGAAGAGATTGATCTTCAATAAGACTTGTCCTACCGAGAGCACCCAGTTGCTATTCTCGAAGAAACCGAGCGCAAGACCCGCAACAAGTCCATCAAATTCTTGAAAGTCAAGTGGTCACATCATACCGACCGAGAAGCTACGTGGGAACGAGAAGATCATCTTCGTTCCGAGTACCCTTCCTTTTTCCAGTCCTAGATCTCGGGACGAGATCTTTTTGTAGTGGAGGAGAGTTTGTAATGCCCCGGATGTAATACTTTCCCTTTTGGGCATATAATATATCTCTGGCTTCATCTATTCCATTTCGAGTTCTTTGTCTGTCGGGTTTTCGTCGTTTTGTTGTGTGCGTATGTGGCATTCATTCATATCATGTAGTCATGTGCATCGCATTGCCTTTGTGTTGTTGTTTGCATCCGGTTCCACGCGTTCCTTCCCGTTGTCCGTTTCGCGTTCCGGAGCTCCCTCACGTGTCCGTGGCGTCCCGTAGGCCTACTTTGGTGTTTGGCCGTGTAACGTCACCGGTTTGGCGCGAGACTTGTCGTGTGTTGTTGTTTTGGTTTGTGTAACCCGCCTGTCAAATCTCGTCGCGATTGGAGTCCGTTTGCTACCCCAACAGTTATTCTCGTGGGATCAAAGTGCCTCCACTTTGAGGCCCAAGACACCCCTCCAACAGCCCACCAAACCTCTCCTAGACACTTCTATCATCTAGGCCATCCAATTCTGATCGTGTGGCCGAAAACCACACCTCATTTGGGCAACCCTAGCTTCTTGTGCCTATATATTTGTCCACTTCCCCCAATTTTGCCCCAAATCAAGGAAACCCTAGCCCCCACCTTCTCCTTCCTCCAGCCACCACCACCTCGCCGGAGAGTTCGCCGGAATCTCGCCGGAGTTTCGCTGGAGTACCTCCACCTCGCCGGAATCCTCCATCCCGCCTCTCCTCACCACCCTCTCCGCCTCCGGCGCGCCGCCCCACCGCCGGTCGGGCCGCCACCCACCGTCCGGCCGGATCCCACCGGCTCGAGGTCGAACCACCGCTGCCAGATCGTTCGAGCCGCAGCCACCGCGCGCCTGGATCGGATCGATCCAGGTCAACGCCCGCGCTTCCCTCCAGCGCCGCTCGATCGATCCGATCGATCCATCCCGCTGGGCCTCGCCTTCCAGCCGCCACATCGCCCCCGATCTCCCCTGGGCTCCCGCATCGCCAGATCCGCGCCGGGCCGGACGCCTCCCTGGGCCGACCGCGGCCTGCGCCCGTCGCTGCTTCCTCAGCCGCCACAGCCGGACGCCTCCCTCCAGCGGCCCAGGTCCGCACCACCAGGCTCCCCTCCCGGGGCGGCCCCTTCACCGCATCGCCCCGCGGGCCAGCCGCCTCCATCCGCTGAGCGGGCATGCCGCTCCGCATCGCCAGCTGGGCCGCGCGCCACCGCGGGCCTCCAGCGCCGCTCCTCCCGCCAGGCCCAGTCGGGCCTCTCCTCGCCCTCGCAGACGCGCGCCGCCAGGTGGGCCGCACCCAGTCCTCCGCAGCCGCGACCGCCGGCCCGATCCACACCGCCTCTCCGCGGGCCGCGCCCGATCCGCCAGCCGCCGGGGCCCGTTTGACTCTTCTCCAGCCCTTTGACCAGATCTGAGAAGGTTGCCCCCAAATCCTAGATCCCTGTGATTTGTGTGCTGATGCTATATTCAAACTGTGATATCTTCTTGTGTGGTGCTCCGTTTTGCGCAAATGACATGTCCACACGTTCGTGGTGACTAGCACTACGTTTCATTTCATTGTGCCATGCATGTTTGAGATCATCTAGATGCTTATTTTTCTGTTGCAAGAGTGCATCCCGATATAAACTGATGTTAGTGATGTTTTTATGCCATCTTTGCATAGTGATATCTTTTAGCTCGTTTATCCGAATGATGCAAATGACATGTCCACGTGTTCGTCTTGCCACGTTCTACATGTTGTTTGTGTTAGGTTGCATGATAGATTTATTCTTACCATGTTTATCTTCGTTGCAAAGTGCTATGTGGCTATTTAGTTGTTTTACTTGTTATGAGATGCCATCTTGTTGAGCTCATTGCTATCGTTGTATTTATCTCGATGATGCATGCTTGTATGTTTCGGAATCACCATCATCTGTACTTTGACGTGGTGCTTACCACTTGCCATGTTTAGTTTTGAGGTGACTTAAACTTGCTCTCAAAGATGCCATGATGAAACTACTGTTTTAACACTTAGTGAAATTTCACTAAGTCTGGAATCTGTAATTTCCAGATGCCATGTTTGCTTGTTGTTCTAGGACAAACCATGATAGTTTTGGGGTGACTCTTGATGGTTCCTTGTAGTATATATTGGTGGCTTTCCATTCATGCTCTCATATGCTTATTTGACTGGCTGTAGCATATTTATCTTTTGCTCCAAAGTTTCAATAAAATTCTGCTGTCAGGATTTTGTTGTCAAGTTCAATATGTCCAAGCTTGTTGCTATTGATCCGTGGCTCCTTTGGGGGTGCACCAATGGACTTATTTGCTGTAGGATATGTCTAGTTTATGTTCATGCTCCTTGCCATGATGTTTGAGTGCTGTAGCTTATTTATCTAGTGCTCCGAAGTTGCTATGTTGCTGTAATTTTCAGCTTGTGCATGTTTCTTGTTTCGGGCATAACTTTTAGCCCGTAGCTCCGATTTCAGCGAGTCTTATATGAAACTTGATTGTTTTTCCCTGTAGATTCATAATATCCTATTGTTATCTTGTTTTGAAGTATTTTGCTTTAGTGCTATTTTCCGTGCTCCGTGTGCTTCCTTAGTGCATCCATCATGCATCCATCATTTTTGTGTGCGCATTGCATCTTGTTGATTCGTGCCTTGTGTGATTGTATTGCTTAGAGCCGGAAGCTGAGACCGAGTACGAGTACGAGCACGAGGTTACTACCGAGGTTGAGCACGAGGACCCCTCTTACGATCCGAACGACAACTCTTCAGGCAAGATGACCGAACCCGGATACCATTACTATTTTTGCCTATTGCTAGAAGTCTCGATCTATAGTTTTGCCTCGATGCCCATGTCTTCCTGTCAGCCTCCTACTTGTAACCATGATCATGTCTAACCACCCTACCTATGCAAACCATTGTTTGGCTATACGCAGGCTTCGCTCAGCCCCGCTTATAGCATTGCTAGTTGCAGGTGAAGTTGAAGATGCTTGCTTCATGTTGAAGTTTTGTTGGGTTATATCACACTATATAAATGCTTAAATGAAATCATCTATATATTGGAAATGGGTGGAAGGCTAAGCCTTTTGCTTGGTGATTTGTTTCACTCATGCCGCTAGGAACCGTTTAAACCGGTGTTATGTTCCTTGATTATGCGTTCCTAACACGGTTGGGGTTTATGGGACCCCCTCGATAAACCGCTAAGTGCTAAGTCTTTTCCAGCAAGTCCCAACATTGGTACTATTTGCCTAATAACTAATTAAACTTGCATAGGGAGTAATTAACCCTCTTTCTTAATCAACAACCCCGGGCCAGTGCTCCACATGAGTGTTGGTCCGAAATGAGCAGACTGCGGGGCCACCTCAAGGAAACTCGAGGTCTGGTAAAAACCCGTAGGATGACTTATCCGGTCGTGGCCTGAGACGAGATACGCGCGGCTACTATCAGGGTGTCGGCACGCCGGGAGGATTTGCTAGATTAGCCTTACCTTAGTTCGGAGTATCTTGAGCACGGGATTCCGAGAATACTCGGGTCTTCCCACCTTGGAGTTGCGACTTCGCGGATCGTGGGCTTGTCATGGGCCAAGTTGGAACACCCCTGCAGGGTTATGAACTTTCGAAAGCCGTGCCCGCGGTTATGTGGCAGATGGGAGCTTGTTAATATCCGGTTGTAGAAAACTTGACACATTGTTCCAATACACTACCAGCGTGAGTACCGTGACTGTCATTTTCCGAAAGGGGTTTCGGGAGATGAACACGGTGGGGTTATGTTTGACTTGATTAGTTTAGGATCACCTAGTGATCATCTCTCGACCGAGGCGCCTTCTCTTCTCGCTCTCTTTTGCGTAAGCTAGTGCTAGTTGCTGCTGCAGACTCTTATTCTTTTCTTCAGCCTTATCCTCTCCCAAGGCTTAAATAGTCATGTTACCCGGGAACAGGATTGCTGAGTCCTTTGTGGCTCATAGTTACTTCACCACACCAGATGCAGGTCCGATGGTGAGCTATCCAGGTGATGGCACCGAGCTAGACTGGGAGTATGACGAGGAGCGTAGTCGATACTATGTTCGTTATCCTGATGATCAGTAGTGGAACTTCTACTAGGATTCGATCCGACCTGTGGATTTAAATTATGTTTGGTATCTTGACATTTGGATTTTACCCTTAGATGGGCTGTGATGTTCTTTTGTATGATGATTGAGACATGTAATGTATTTGTGTGACGTGGCGAGTGTAAGCCAACTATTTTATGTTTTCCATCCCCATTGTTACATGAGTTGTGCAAAGATACCAAACTTGCGATCATTCCAGCATGGGGTTATGTCTCTAAGTCCTGCCTCGACACGTAGGAGATATAGTCCCATCCTGGGCATTACATGCTTGTCCAAGGAAGGGCAGTACCCAAGCACCGGTCCACCCACTTATCAAATTATCAAAGTAACGAACGCGAATCATATGAGCGTGATGAAAACTAGCATGACGATAATTCCCATGTGTCCTCGGGAGCTCTTTCCTTTATATAAGAGTTTGTCCAGGCTTGTCCTTTTCTACAAAAAGGATTGGGCCATGTTGTTGCACCTTATTTACTTTTATTACTTGTTACTCGTTACAAATTCCTTATCACAAAGCTATCTGTTATCGATAATTTAAGTGCTTCCAGAGAATACCTTACTGAAAACTGCCTATCATTTCAGCCTGCTCCTTGTTGGGTTCGACACTCTTACTTATTGAAAGAACTATGATAGAACCCCTATACTTGTGGGTCATTAGATACCCTAAGGAAACTATTGGGTATACCTTCTACCTCAGATTCGAAGGCAAGATCTTTGTTGCCAAGAATGGATCCTTTCTGGAGAAAGAGTTTCTCTCGAAATAAATAAGTGGGAGGAATGTACAACTTGATGAGGTAATTGTACCCCCTCTTGAACCGGAGAATAGCGCAGCACATGAAGATGTTTCTGTGCTGTGTGCGCCGACTAGATAGGAAGTTGACGATTGATACGTCCATTTTGCATCATGCTTTTATATTAATATTTATTGCATTATGGGTTGTTATTACACATCATATCACAATACTTATGCCCTTTCTCTCTTGTTTTACAAGGTTTACATAAAGAGGGGGAATGCTGGCAGCTGGAATTCTGGACTGGAAAAAGAGCAAATCTGAGATACCTATTCTGCACAACTCTAAAAGTCCTGAAAGTTCACGGAGAATATTTTTGGAATATATAAAAAATATTGGGCGAAAGAAGCACGAGAGGGGGGGTCACCACCCAGCCACAAGGGTGGGGTGCATCCTACCCCCTAGGGGCGCCCCTACCTTGTGGGCCACCTGGCAAGCCTCCGACTCCCATCTTCTACTATATCAATGTGTTTTGACCTGGAAAAAATAAGAAGGATGTTTTCGGGATGAAGCGCCACCGTCTCGAGGCAGAACCGGGGCAAAACCAATCTAGAGCTCCGGCAGGGCTGTTCTGCCGGGGATACTTCCCTCTGGGAGGGGGAAATCAAAGTCATCGTCATCACCAACGATCCTCTCGTCGAGAGGGGGTCAATCTCCATCAACATCTTCACCAGCACCATCTCCTCTCAAACCCTAGTTCATCTCTTGTATCTGATCTTTGTCTCAAAACCTCAGATTGGTAACTGTGGGTTGCTAGTAGTGTTGATTACTCCTCGTAGTTAATGCTATTCAATACACCTCTGATCATGAACATGAACATGCTTTGTGAGTAGTTACGTTTGTTCCTGAGGACATGGGGGAAGTCTTGTTATAAGTAATCATGTGAATTTGGTATTCGTTCGATATTTTGATGAGATGTATGTTATCATTCCTCTAGTGGTGTAATGTGAACGTAGACTACATGACACTTCACCATTATTTGGGCCTAGGGGAAGGCATTGGGAAGTGATAAGTAGATGATGTGTTGCTAGAGTGACAGAAGCTTAAACCCTAGTTTATGTGTTGCTTCGTAAGGGGCTGATTTGGATCCCTATGTTTCATGTTATGGTTGGATTTATCTTAATACTTCTTTCGTAGTTGAAGATGCTTGTAAGAGTGGTTAATCATAAGTGGTAGGCTAGTCCAAGGAAGGACAACACCCAAGCTCCGGTCCACCCACATATCAAATTATCAAAGTACCGAACACAAATCATATGAGCATGATGAAAACTAGCTTGACAGTAATTCCCATGTGTCTCCGGGAGCACTTTGCTTTATATAAGAGAAAGTCCAAGCATGTCCTTTGTTACAAAAAGGATTGGTCCGCCTTGCTGCACCTTGTTTACTTTTGTTACTTATTACCCGTTACGAATTATACTATCACACAACTATTTGTTACCGATAATTTCAGAGCTTGTAGAGAAAACCTTGCTGAAAACCGGTTGTCATTTCCTTTTGCTCCTCATTGGGTTCGACACTCTTACTTATTGAAAGAAATAAGATAGATCCCCTACACTTGTGGGTCATGAAGACTCTTTTCTGGCGCCATTGCCGGGGAGTGTAGTGCCTCTGGTAAGTTGAATTTGGTAAGGAAACATTTATATAGTTTGCTGAAATTTACTGTCACTTCTTACTATGGAACATAATCCTTTGAGAGGTTAGTTTTGGGTATCCTCACCCCGAGCAGAGGAGCAAAGAGTTGCCCCTCAACCCACTGAACCCTCTGAAAATATTTACTTTGAAATTCCTTTCGGTATGGTAGAGAAACTGCTAGCTAATCCTTATGTAGAAGATGGAACATTGCATCTCGATTTACACCTAATCTATGTGGATGAAGTTTGTGGATTATTTAAGCGTGCAGGTATCCCAAAGGATTTTGTCAAGAAGAAGTTCTTCCCTTTACCTTTGAAGGGAGAGGCATTGACATGGTATAGGCTATGTGATGATATTGCATCATGGAACTACAACCGATTGAAATTGGAATTTCATCAGAAGTTTTATACTATGCATCTAGTTCATCGTGATCGGAATTATATATATAATTTTTGGCCTCATGAAGGAGAAAGTATCGCTCAAGCTTGGGGGAGGCTTAAGGCAATGTTATATTCATTCCCCAACCATGAGCTCCCGAGAGAAATTATTATTCAAAAAATTTATGCTCGGCTTTCTCATAATAACTGAACCATGCTTGATACTTCTTGTGCTGGCTCTTATATGAATAAGACTATTGAATTCAAATGGGATTTATTGGAAAGAATTAAACGTAACTCTGAAGATTGGGATCTCGACAAAGGTAATGAGTCAGGTATAAGCCTTAAGTTTGATTGTGTTAAATCTTTTGTGGATACCGATGCTTTCCATGAGTTTAGCACTAAATATGGACTTGACTCTGAGATAGTAGCTTCTTTCTGTGAATCATTTGCTACTCATGTTGATCTCCTTAAGGAGAAGTGGTTTAAGTATCATCCTCCCATTGAAGTTAAAGTAGTTGAACCAATTAAAGTTGAAGAAGAGACTATCACTGGTAATGTTGATCATGTTATTCCTACTGCTTATATTGAGAAACCACCTTTTCCTGTTAGAATAAAGGATCATGCTAAAGCTTCAATTGTGGTCAATAAAAGTAATATTAGAACACCTAGACCACCTTAACAAATCAAAGTTGAACCTAATATTTCTATGATTAAGGATCTCTTGGTTGATAATGTTGATGGGCATGTTATTTATTTCTGATGAAGCTGCTAGAATTGACAAACCAGATACTAAAGATAAACATAGAACTATTGTTGGCATGCTTCTTGTTTTTGTTAAAATTGGAGATCATTGTTATCATGGCTTATGTGATGTGGGTGCCAGTGTGAGTGCAATTCCTTTTGCCTTATATGAAGAGATTATGAATGACATTGCACCAGCTGAGTTAGAAGAAATTGATGTTACTATTAAGCTCGCTAATAGATATTCTATATCACCAATTGGGATTGTTAGAGATGTTGAAGTATTGTGTGGGAAAGTAAAATATCCTACTGATTTTCTTGTTCTTGGCTCCCCACAAGATGAATTGTGTCCCATTATATTGGGTAGACCCTTGAATACTGTTAATGCTAGAATAGATTGTGAGAAATACATTATTACTATTGGTTTAGGGGATATGTCTCATGATTTTAATTTCTCTAAATTTCGTAGACAACCCCGGGATAAAGAATTGCCTAGTAAGGATGAAATCATTGGTCTTGCTTCTATTGTTGTGCCTCCTACTGAACCTCTAGAGCAGTATTTGCTAGAACATGAGAATGATATGTTTATGAATGAAAGGAGGGAATTAGATGAAATATTCTTTAACCAAGGACCTATTCTGAAAAACAATTTTCCTGTTGAAATCCTAGGGGATCCTCCTCCACCTAAGGGTGATCCCATTTTTGATCTTAAACCTTTTCCTGATACTTTGAAGTATGCTTATCTAGATGAAAAGAAGATATATCCTGTTATTATTAGTGCTAACCTTTCAGAGCATGAATAAAAGAGACTATTGAAAACTCTGAAGAAGCACCATGCTGCTATTGGATATACTCTTGATGATCTTAAGGGCATTAGTCCCACTTTATGCCAACACAAAATTAAGTTGGAACGAGATAATAAACCAGTTGTTGACCACCAACGCCGATTAAATCCTAGGATGAAGGAAGTGGTAAGAAATGAAATACTAAAGCTTCTGGAGGCATGTATTATTTATCCTATTGCTGATAGTCAGTGGGTAAGTCATGTTCATTGTGTCCCCAAGAAGGGAGGCATTACTGTTGTTCCTAATGATAAAGATGAATTGATCCTGCAAAAAATTGTTATAGGTTATAGAATGGTAATAGATTTTCGTAAATTGAATAAAGCTACTAAGAAAGATCATTACCCTCTACCTTTTATTGATCAAATGCTAGAAAGACTATCCAAACATACAAATTTTTGCTTTCTAGATGGTTATTCTAGTTTCTCTCAAATACCTGCGTCAAAAGAGGATCAAGAAAAGACCACTTTTACTTGCTCTTTCGGTACTTTTGCTTATAGATCTATGCCTTTTGGTTTATCCAATGCACCTGCTACCTTTCAAAGATGTGTGATGCCTATATTCTCTGACTTTTGTGAAAAGATTGTTCAGGTTTTCATGGATGATTTCTTCGTTTACGGAACTTCTTTTGATGATTGCTTAAGCAACCCTGATCAAGTTTTGCAGAGATGCGAAGAAACTAATCTTGTCTTGAATTGGGAGAAGTGTCACTTTATGGTTAATGAAGTCATTGTTTTGGGGCATAAGATTTCTGAAATAGGTATTGAAGTTGATAAAGCTAAAGTAGATGCTATTGAAAAAATGTCGTGTCCTAAAAATATCAAAGGTATTAGAAGTTTCCATGGTCATGTTGGTTTCTATAGGAGGTTTATTAAAGACTTCTCTAAAATTTCTAGGCCTCTCACTAATCTCTTGCAAAAAGATATTCCTTTTGTTTTTGATGATGATTGTGTAGAAACATTTGAAATACTTAAGAAAACCTCGATTTCTACGACTATTGTTCAACCACCTGATTGGAATTTACCCTTTGAAATTATGTGTGATGCAAGTGATTATGTAGTTGGTGTTGTTCTAGGACAAAGAGTTGATAAGAAATTGAATGTTATTCATTATGCTAGTTAAAGTCTATACAGTGCCCAAAGAAATTATGCTACTACTGAAAAAGAATTTTTAGCAATTGTTTTTGCATTTGATAAGTTTAGATCTTATATTGTTGATTCCAAAGTAACTGTTCACACCGATCATGATGCTATTAAGTATCTCATGGAAAAGAAAGATGCTAAACCTAGACTTATTAGATAGGTTCTCTTACCACAAGAATTTGATTCACATATTATTGATAGAAAGGGAGCTGAGAACCCCATTGCGGATAACTTGTCTAGGTTAGAAAATATTCTTGAGACCCACTACCTATTGATGATAGCTTTCCGGATGAACAATTAGCTGTCATAAATACTTCTCGTACTACTCCATAGTATGCTGATTATGCTAATTATATTGTTGCAAAATTTATACCACCTAGCTTCATATACCAGCAAAAGAAAAAGTTTTTTTATGATTTAAGACATTACTTTTGGGACGACCCACGCCTTTATAAAGAAGGAGTAGATGGTGTTATTAGACATTGTGTACCTGAGTATGAACAGGAACAGATCCTACACAAGTGTCACTCTGAGGCCTATGGAGGACACCATGTCAGAGATAGAACTGCACATAAGGTATTGCAATCCGATTATTATTAGCCTACTCTATTCGAAGATGCCCATAAGTTTGTCTTGTCTTGTGATGAATGTCAAAGAATTGGTAATATTAGTAGACGTCAGGAAATGCCTATGAATTATTCACTTGTTATCGAACCATTTGATGTTTGGGGTTTTGATTACATGGGAACTTTTCCTTCCTCTAACGGAGATACACATATTTTAGTTGTTGTTGATTACGTTACTAAGTGGGTAGAAGCTATTCTAACTAGTAGTGCTGGTCATAACACTTCTATTAAGATGCTTAAAGAAGGTATTTTTCCCGAGGTTTGGGGTCCCTAGATATTTAATGACTGATGGTGGCTCACATTTTATTCATGGTGCTTCCGTAAGATGCTTGATAAATATGATGTTAACCATAGAATTGCATCTCCATATCATCCTCAGTCTAGTGGTCAAGTAGAATTTAGCAATAAAGAGATTAAATTGATTTTGCAAAAGACTGTTAATAGATATAGAAAGAATTGGTCTAAGAAACTTGATGATGAATTATGGGCTTATAGAACTACTTATAAAAATCCTACGGGTATGTCTCCGTATAAAATGGTTTATGGAAAAGCATATCACTTACCTCTTGAATTAGAGGATAAAGCGTATTGGGCCATTAAAGAACTTAATTATGACTTCAAACTTGCCGATGAGAAAAGGTTGTTTGACATCAGCTCACTTGATGAATGGAGAACCCAAGCCTATGAGAATGCCAAGCTATTTAAAGAAAAAAATTAAAAGATGGCATGATAAGAGAATACAAAAGCGTGAGTTTAACATAGTTGATCATGCCTTGTTATACAACTCCCGTTTAAGATTTTTGCAAGAAAACTTCTCTCTAAATGGGAAGGACCTTACATTATCGAGGAGGTCCATCGTTCCGGTGTCATAGAAATCAACAACACCAAAGGCACAAATCCGAAGGTGGTAAATGGTCATAGAATCAAACACTATATCTCAGGTACTCCCATAAATGTTGAGACCAATATAATTGACACTGTGATGCCGACGGAGTACATAAGGGACACTTTCCAAAATATTTCAGACTCCGAAAAGGAATACGTATGTGGTACGGTAAGTAAACAGACTCCAAAATGTTCCAAACAACATTTTTCTCCTTTTTGGAATATTTAAAAAATTACGAAAGTAAAAAATAGTGCGGAAGGGACACGGGGCATCCACAAGGGTGGAGGGCACGCCCTACCCCCTACCTTGTGGACACCCCGTGTGCCTCCCGGACTCTGTTTTCTTGCACATTACGTATTTCTGTCGGGAAAAATTCATTCTATAATCTCCCGAAGGTTTTGACCCTAGTACCTCGACAGAATCCTCTGTTTTCGTTTTTGAGTTGTTTTTGCAGTAGATTAAGAGCAAGATGTCATCCTAAGATTCGGAGGGAGAGAGCTATGTAGCTAATTATATCGCAAACCCCAAGGTATATGGGGATTTGGAGCATTATGGTTGGACCACAGAGGAAGAAGAAGACTACGGTCTGAAGGGAAGAGAAGAGACAAGTTCCAATGAAGAGGAGGTTCCACTACCCAAACCTGGGGACATGCATGTGGAGTTCAAAAAGTCAAGTCTTCGTAATAAAGCAAAAAAACAAAGATCGAGTCTATCAGTGAGTTGAAGGAGGAAAATTCTATCCTCAAGTGTAAGACAGAAAAAAGCAAGCCCACTACATCAACAACTCGTTCATCACCATCTCCCAAGAAAGAATCATAAACACATGGGTATGTGTTGGGTAACGTAGTATTTAAAGAAAATTCCTACGATCATGCAAGATCTATCTACTAGATGCATAGCAACGAGAGGGGAGAGTGTGTCTACGTACCCTCATAGACCGGGAGCGGAAGCGTCTAGTGACGCGGTTGATGTAGTCGAACTTCTTCGCGATCCAATCGATCAAGCACCGAACGTACGGAGCCTCCGCGTTCAGCACATGTTCAGCTTGATGATGTCCCACGAGCTCTTGATCCAGTAGAGCTTCACGGGAGAGTTACTTGAGCACGATGGTGTGGTGACGGAGATGATGAAGCTACCGGCGCAGGGCTTCGCCTAAGCACTGCAACGGTATGACCGAGGTGTGTTTCTGTGGAGAGGGGCACCTCACACGGTTGGGAGAGATCAACTGATCAACTTGTGTGTCTATGGGGTGCCTCTACCCCCGTATATAAAGGAGGAGGGGAGGGGAGGGGCCGACCCTCTCTATGGCGCGCCCTAGGGAGTCCTACTCCCACCGGGAGTAGGATCCCCCCCTTTTCCTAGTACGAGTAGGAGAGGAAGGAAGGAGGAGGGAAGAAGAGAAGGAAAGGGGGGGCGCCACCCCCCTCCTTGTCCAATTCGGACTAGATGGGGAGGAGGCGCGCGGCTGCCCTGGCCGCCACTCCTCTTCTCCCACTAGGGCCCATAAGGCCCATTTAACTCCCCAGGGGGTTCCGGTAACCCCCCGGTACTCCGGTATATGCCCGAAACTTCCAAGAAACCCTTCCGGTGTCCAAACATAGTCGTCCAATATATCAATCTTTATGTCTTAGACATTCTGAGACTCCTCATCATGTCCGTGATCTCATCCGGGACTCCGAACTACCTTCGGTACATCAAAACTCATAATATCGATCGTCATCAAACATTAAGCGTGCGGACCCTGCGGGTTCGAGAACTATGTAGACATGACCGAGACTCATCTCCTGTCAATAACCAATAGCGGAACCTGGATGCTCATATTGGCTCCTACATATTCTACGAAGATCTTTATCGGTCAAACCGCATAACAACATACGTTGTTCCTTTTGTCATCGGTATGTTACTTGCCCGAGATTCGATCGTCGGTATCTCAATACCTAGTTCAATCTCGTTACCGGCAAGTCTCTTTAATCGTTACGTAATACATCATCTCGTGACCAACTCATTAGTCATTTGCTTGCAAGGCTTATTATGATGTGCATTACCGAGAGGGCCCAGAGATACCTCTCCGACACTCGGAGTGACAAAGCCTATTCTTGATCTATGCCAACACCACGAACACTTTCGGAGACACCTGTAGAGCATCTTTATAATCACCCAGTTATGTTCTGACGTTTGATAGCACACAAGGTGTTCTTCCGGTATTCGGGAGTTGCATAATCTCATAGTCATTGGAACATGTATAAGTCATGAAGAAAGCAATAGCAGTAAAACTAAACGATCATAGTGCTAAGCTAACGGATGGGTATTGCCATCACATCATGCCCCTAATGATGTGATCTCGTTGATCAAATGACAACTCATGTCTATGGTTAGGAAACATAACCATCTTTGATCAATGAGCTAGTCTAGTAGAGGCATACTAGGGACATACTATTTTGTCTATGTATTTACACATGTACTAAGTTTCCGGTTAATACAATTCTAGCATGAATAAAAGACATTTATCATGATATAAGGAAATACAAATAACATGTTTATTATTGCCTCTAGGGCATATTTCCTTCAGTCTCCCACTTGAACTAGAGTCAATAATCTAGATTACAAAGTAATGATTCTAACACCCCTGGAGTCTTGGTGCTGATCATGTTTTGCCCGTGGAAGAGGCTTAGTCAGCGGGTCTGCAACATTCAGATCCGTATGTATCTTGCAAATTTCTATGTCTCCCTCCTTGACTTGATCGCGGATGGAATTGAAGTGTCTTTTGATGTGCTTTGTTCTCTTGTGAAACCTGGATTCCTCCGCCAAGGCTACTGCTCGAGTGTTGTCACAAAAGATTTTCATTGGACCCGATGCACTAGGTATTACACCTAGATTGGATATGAACTCCTTCATCCAGACTCCTTCATTTGCTGCTTCCGAAGCAGCTATGTATTCCGCTTCACACGTAGATCCCGCCACGACGCTTTGCTTGGAACTGCACCAACTGACAGATCCACCGTTTAATAAAAATACATATCCGGTTTGTGACTTAGAGTCATCTGAATCAGTGTCAAAGCTTGAATCGACGTAACCGTTTACGATGAGCTCTTTGTCATCTCCATACACGAGAAACATATCCTTTGTCCTTTTCAGGTACTTCAGGATGTTCTTGACCGATGTCCAGTGATCCACTCCTGGATTACTTTGGTACCTCCCAGCTAAACTTATAGCAAGGCACACATTAGGTCTGGTACACAACATTGCATACATGATAGATCCTATGGCTGAGGCATAGGGAATGACCTTCATTTTCTCCCTATCTTCTGCAGTGGTCGAGCATTGAGTCTTACTCAACTTCACACCTTGTAACACCGGCAAGAACCCTTTCTTTGTCTGATCCATTTTGAGCTTCTTCAAAACTTTATCAAGGTATGTGCTTTGTGAAAGTCCAATTAAGCATCTTGATCTATCTCTATAGATCTTGATGCCTAATATATAAGCAGCTTCATCGAGGTCTTTCATTGAAAAATTCTAATTCAAGTATCCTTTTATGTCATCCAGAAATTCTATATCATTTCCAATCAACAATATGCCATCCACATATAATATTAGAAATGCTACAGAGCTCCCACTCACTTTCTTGTAAATACAGGCTTCTCCAAAAGTCTGTATAAAACCATATGCTTTGATCGCCTCATCAAAGCGTATATTCCAACTCCGAGATGCTTGCACCAGTCCATAGATGGATCGCTAGAGCTTGCACACTTTGTTAGCACCTTTAGGATCGACAAAACCTTCTGGTTGCATCATATACAACTCTTCTTTGAGATATCCATTCAGGAATGCAGTTTTGACATCCATTTGCCAGATTTCATAATCATAAAATGCGGCAATTGCTAACATGATTCGGACAGACTTAAGCATCACTACGTGTGAGAAAGTCTCATCGTAGTCAACTCCTTGAACTTGTCGAAAACATTTTGCAACAAGTCGAGCTTTGCAAACACTAACATTACCGTCAGCATCGGTCTTCCTCTTGAAGATCCATTTATTTTCGATGGCTTGCCGATCATCGGGCAAGTCAACCAAAGTCCACACTTTGTTCTCATACATGAATCCCATCTCAGATTTCATGGCTTCGAGCCATTTTTTGGAATATGGGCTCATCATCGCTTCCTCATAGTTCGTAGGTTCATCATGGTCTAGTAACATGACTTCTAGAACTGGGTTGCCGTACCACTCTGGCGCGGAACGTACTCTGGTTGATCTACAAAGTTCAGCAGTAACTTGATCCGAAGTTTCATGATCATCATCATTAGCTTCCTCACTTATTGGTGTAGGAATCACTGGAATTAGTTTCTGTGATGTACTACTTTCTAATTCGGGAGAAGGTACAATTACCTCATCAAGTTCCACTTTCCTCCCACTCACTTCTTTCGAGAGAAACTCCTTCTCTAGAAAGGATCCATTCTTAGCAACGAATATCTAGCCTTCGTATCTGTGATAGAAGGTGTACCCAACAGTCTCCTTTGGGTATCCTATGAAGACACATTTCTCCGACTTGGGTTCGAGCTTATCAGGTCGAAGTTTTTTCACATAAGCATCGCAGCCCCAAACTTTAAGAAACGATAACTTTGGTTTCTTGCCAAACCATAGTTCATAAGGCATCGTCTCAACGGATTTAGATGGTGCCCTATTTCACGTGAATGCAGCTGTCTCTAAAGAATAACCCCAAAACGATAGTGGTAAATCGGTAAGAGACATCATAGACCGCACCATATCTAATAAAGTAGGGTTATGATGTTCGGACACACCATTACGTTGTGGTGTTCCGGGTGGCGTGAGTTGTGAAACTATTCCACATTGTTTCAAATGAAGGCCAAACTCGTAACTCAAATATTCACCTCCACGATCAGATCATAGAAACTTTATTTTCTTGTTACGATGATTCTCTACTTCACTCTGAGATTCTTTGAACTTTTCAAATGTTTCTGACTTGTGCTTCATCAAGTAGATATACCCATATCTGCTTAAATAATCAGTGAAGGTCAGAAAATAATGATACCCGCCGCAAGCTTCAACACTCATTGGTCCACACACATCAGTATGTATGATTTCCAACAAATCTGTTGCTCGCTCCATTGTTCCGGAGAACGGAGTTTTATTCATCTTGCCCATGAGGCATGGTTCGCAAGCACCAAGTGATTCCAAAAGTCCATCACTATGGAGTTTCTTCATGCGCTTTACACCAATATGACCTAAACGGCAGTGCCACAAATAAGTTGCACTATCATTATTAACCTTGCATCTTTTGGCTTCAATATTATAAATATGTGTATCACTACGATCGAGATCCAACAAAAATAGACCACTCTTCAAGGGTGCATGACCATAAAAGATATTACTCGTATAAATAGAACAACCATTATTCTCATATTTAAATGAATAACCGTCTCGCAATAAACAAGATCCAGATATAATGTTCATGCTTAACGCTGGCACCAAATAACAATTATTCAGGTCTAAAACTAATCCCGAAGGTAGATGTAGAGGTAGCGTGCCGACGGCGATCACATCGACTTTGGAACCATTTCCCACACGCATCATCACCTCGTCCTTAGCCAATCTTCATTTAATCCCTAGCCCCTGTTTCGAGTTACAAATATTAGCAACCGAACCGGTATCAAATACCCAGGTGCTACTACGAGCATTAGTAAGGTACACATCAATAACATGTATATCACATATACCTTTGTTCACCTTGCCATCCTTCTTATCCGCCAAATACTTGGGGTAGTTCCGCTTCCAGTGTCCAGTCCCTTTGAAGTAGAAGCACTCAGTTTCAGGCTTGGCTCCAGACTTGGGTTTCTTCGTGGGAGTATCATCTGTCTTGCTATTCTTCTTGAAGTTCCCCTTCTTTCCCTTGCCGTTTTTTTAAACTAGTGGTCTTGTTAACCATCAACACTTGATGCTCCTTTTTTGATTTCTACCTCCGCAGCCTTGAGCATAGCGAAGAGCTCGGGAATTGTCTTCTGCATCCCTTGCATGTTATAGTTCATCACGAAGCCTTTTTAGCTTGGTGGCACTGATTGAAGAACTCTATCAATAACACTATCTTTATCAACTTTGCAACCAAGTTGAGTCATATGATTGTAGTACCCAGACATTCTGAGCAAGTTTTCACTGATAGAACTATTCTCCTCCATCTTACAGCTATAGAACTTATTGGAAATATCATATTTCTCAGTCCGGGCATTTGCTTGAAATATCAACTTCAACTCCTGGAACATCTCATATGCTCCATGACGTTCAAAACGTCGTTGAAGTCCCGGTTCTAAGCCGTAAAGCATGGCACACTGAACTATCGTGTAGTCATCAGAACGAGCTTGCCAAACGTTCATACGTCCGGGGTTGCTCCTGCAGCAGGCTTGTCACCCAGCGGTGCTTCAAGGACATAATTCTTCTATGCAGCAATGAGGATAATCCTCAAGTTACGGACCCAGTGCGTGTAATTGCTACCATCATCTTTCAACTTAGCTTTCTCTAGGAATGCATTAAAATTAAAAGGAACGGTAGCACGGGCCATTGATCTACAACAACATAGATATGCAAAAAACTATCACGACTAAGTTCATGATAAATTAAAGTTCAATTAATCATATTACTAAAGAACTCCCACTTAGATAGACATCCCTTTGGTCATCTAAATGATCACGTGATCCAAACCAACTAAACCATGTCCGATCATCATGTGAGATGGAGTAGTTTTCAATGGTGAACATCTTATGTTGATCATATCTACTATATGATTCATGCTCGACCTTTCGGTCTCCAGTGTTCCGAGGCCATGTCTGTACATACAAGGCTCGTCAAGATTAACCCGAGTATTCTGCTTGTGCAAAACTGGCTTGCACCCGTTGTATGTGAACGTAGAGCTTATCACACCCGATCATCACGTGGTGTCTCGGCACGACGAACTTTCGCAATGGTGCATACTCAGGGAGAACACTTGTACCTTGAAATTTGGTAAGGGATCATCTTATAATGCTATCGCCGTACTAAGCAAAATAAGAAGCATAATATTATAAACATCACATGCAATCAAAATATGTGACATGATATGGCCATCATCATCTTGTGCTTTTGATCTCCATCTCCAAGGCACCGTCATGATGACCATCGTCACCGGCGCGACACCTTGATCTCCATCGTAGCATCATTGTCGTCTCACCAACTATTGCTTCTACGACTATCGCTACCGCTTAGTGATAAAGTAAAGCAATTACATGGCGATTGTATTTCATACAATAAAGCGACAACCATATGGCTCCTGCCAGTTGCCGATAACTTTACAAAACATGATCATCTCATACAATAACGTATCACTCATCATGTCTTGACCATATCACATCACAACATGCCCTGCAAAAACAAGTTAGACGTCCTCTACTTTGTTGTTTCAAGTTTTACGTGGTTGCTACGGGCTTAGCAAGAACCGTTCTTACCTACGCATACAAAACCACAACGATATTTCATCAAGTATGTGATGTTTTAACCTTCACAAGGACCGGGCGTAGCCACACTCGAGTCAACAAAAGTTGGAGAAACAGACACCCGCCAGCCACCGGTGTGTGAAGCACGTCGGTAGAACCAGTCTCGCGTAAGCGTACGCGTAATGTCGGTCTAGGCCGCTTCATCCAACAATACCGCCGAATCAAAGTATGACATGCTGGTAAGCAGTATGACTAGTATCGTCCACAACTCACTTGTGTTCTACTCGTGCATATCATCTACGCATAGACCTGGCTCATGATGCCACTGTTGGGTAACGTAGTATTTCAAAAAAAAAATCCTACGATCACACAAGATCTATCTACTAGATGCATAGCAACGATAGGGAGAGTATGTCTACGTACCCTCGTAGACCGGGAGCGGAAGCGTCTAGTGACGCGGTTGATGTAGTCGAACTTCTTCGTGATCCAACTGATCAAGCACCGAACGTCCAGAGCCTCCGTGTTCAGCACACGTTCAGCTTGATGACGTCCCACGAGCTCTTGATCCATTAGGGCTTCACGGGAGTGTTACGTCAGCACAACGGCATGGTGACGCAGATGATGAAGCTACCGGCGCAGGACTTCGCCTAAGCACTGCAACGGTATGACCGAGGTGTGTTTCTGTGGAGAGGGGCACCGCACACGGTTGGGAGAGATCAACTGATCAACTTGTGTGTCTATGGGGTGCCTCTACCCCCGTATATAAAGGAGGTGGGGAGGGGAGGGGTCGGCCCTCTCTATGGCGCGCCCTAGGGAGTCCTACTCCCACCAGGAGTAGGATTCCCCCCCTCCTTCCCTAGTAGGAGTAGGAGAGGAAGGAAGGAGGAGGGAAGAAGAGAAGGAAAGGGGGGCGCCACCCCCTCCTTGTCCAATTTGGACTAGAGGGGGAGGGGGCGCGCGGCTGCCCTGGCCGCCCCTCCTCTTCTCCCACTAGGGCCCATAAGGCCCATTTAACTCCTCGGGGGGTTCCGGTAACCCCCGGTACTCCGGTATATGCCCGAAACTTCCCAGAACCGTTCAGGTGTCGAAACATAGTCGTCCAATATATCGATCTTTATATCTCGGACATTCCGAGACTCCTCGTCATGTCCGTGATCTCATCCGGGACTCTGAACTACCTTTGGTACATCAAAACTCATAAACTCATAATACAGATCGTCATCAAACGTTAAGCGTGCGGACCCTACGGGTTCGAGAACTATGTAGACATGATCGAGACTCATCTCCGATCAATAACCAATAGCGGAACATGGATGCTCATATTGGCTCCTACATATTCTACGAAGATCTTTATCGGTCAAACCGCATAACAACATACGTTGTTCCTTTTGTCATCGGTATGTTACTTGCCCGAGATTCGATCGTCGGTATCTCAATACCTAGTTCAATCTCGTTACCAGCAAGTCTCTTTATTCATTCCGTAGTATATCATCTCGTGACTAACTCATTAGTCATTTGCTTGCAAGGCTTATTATGATGTGCATTACCGAGAGGGCCCAGATATACCTCTCCGACACTCGGAGTGACAAATCCTATTCTTGATCTATACCAACACCACGAACACTTTCGAAGACACCTGTAGAGCATCTTTATAATCACGCAGTTACATTGTGACGTTTGATAGCACACAGGCTGTTCCTCCGGTATTCGGGAATTGCATAATCTCATAGTCATAGGAACATTTATATGTCATGAAGAAAGCAATAGCAGTAAAACTAAACGATCATAGTGCTAAGCTAACGGATGGGTCTTGTCCATCACATCATTCTCCTAATGATGTGATCTCGTTGATCAAATCACAACTCATGTCTATGGTTAGGAAACATAACCATCTTTTATCAATGAGCTAGTCTAGTAGAGGCATACTAGGGACATATTGTTTTGTCTATATATTCACACATGTACTAAGTTTCCGGTTAATACAATTCTAGCATGAATAAAAGACATTTATCATGATATAAAGAAATACAAATAACATCTTTATTATTGCCTCTATGGCATATTTCCTTCAATATGGGCACTCCCCTTGGCAACTGCCAAGCTTGAGGGAGGTGCCCCGGTATCGTATCACCATCACACCTTTATCTTTACCGTTTTTCTAGTTCGATCCTTTTGGTTATATCCTGATCTATTAGAATAAAGTTTTTAGTATGATTTAGCTTTGAGTTTTGCTTTGATCTCTATCTATGTAATCGAGTCTTCAAGTTATATAATAAATAATAGTGTTGAGTGAGGACTTTTCTATGATGCTATGATGTTCAAGGAATAAAGAAAAGAAAGGAATAAAAATAAATAAACAAAACATCATATGTTGATCTCATGTGAAGTAATGACCTCACATATAAAAAGTATGATGAATAAAAGTTGCTGAGTGTTGAAAAACATAGTTTTGGTCATTGTTGCAATTAATAGGAAGTAATAAAGAAAGAGAGGTTTCACATATAAATATACTATCTTGGACATCTTTTGCGGTTGTGAGCACTCATTAAAATATGACATGCCAAAATGTTGAAGTTGGACAAGGAAGATAACATAATGGGTTATGTCTTCTTACATCTTAAAAGAAGTTATATTGTTATAGATCCTCCAACATGTTGAGTTTGCTTTCCCTCTCATGCTAGCCAAAATTCCTTTTGCACCAAGTAGAGATACTACTTGTGCTTCCAAACATCCCTTAAAACCAGCTCTGCCATGAGAGTCCACCATACCTACCCATGGATTGAGTAAGATCCTTCAAGTAAGTTGTCATCGGTGCAAGCAATAAAAATTGCTCTCTAAATATGTATGATCTATTAGTGTGATGAAAATAAGCTTTATACTAGCTTGTGATGTGGAAGAAATAAAAGCGAAAGATTGCATAATAAAGGTCCATTATCACAAGTGGCAATATAATGTGACGTTCTTTTGCATTAAGATTTTGTGCATCCGACCATAAAAGTGCATGACAACCTCTGCTTCCCTCTGCAAATGGCTTATCTTTTACTTTTATTTCCTATCATCATAAAAGAGTCATGGTGATCATCACCTTTCCTTTTTACTTTTATCCATTGGCAAGCGCAATATGTTGGAGCTAGATCTATATATTACAAAAATATTCTCTATGAGCCATGAATCGTTATTGTTGACATTACCCTTGAGGTAAATCATTGGGAGGCGAAACTATAAGCCCCTATCTTTCTCTATATCCGGTTGAAATTTTGAACTCATTAGTATTGCGTGAGTGTCAGCAATTGTGAAAGACTAAATGATAGTTTAGTATGTGAACTTGCTGAAAAGCTCTTATATTTGACTCTTTCTGATGTATGATAAATTGCAATTGCTTCAATGAATGAGATCATAGTTTGTTGGCTGTCAATGAACTTTCTGATTCATACTTTACCTTGTGAGTGATTTTTTACTTTTACATAAGAACCTATATGACAAAGTTATGTTGTTGTCCTAAAGATGATCATGATGCCCTCATGTCCATATTTTGTTTTTATTGACACCTCTATCTCTAAACATGTGGACATATTTTTCGATATTGGCTTTTCTCTTGAGGACAAGCGAGGTCTAAGCTTGGGGCAGTTGCTACGTTCATTTTGCATCATGATTTTATATTGATATTTATTGCATTATGGGCTGTTATTACACATTATATCACAATACTTACGCCCTTTCTCTCTTATTTTACAAGGTTTACATAAAGAGGGGGGAATGCCGACAGCTGGAATTCAGGACTGGAAAAGGAGCAAATCTGAGATACCTATTCTGCACAACTCCAAAAGTCTTGAAACTTCACGGAGAATATTTTTGTAATATATAAAAAATATTGGGCGAAAGAAGCACCAGACGGGGGCCACCACCCACCCACAAGGGTGGGGGCACGCCCTACCCCCTGGGGGCGCCTCCCTACCTTGTGGGCCATCTAGCAGGCCTCTGACTACCATCTTCTGCTATATCAACGTGTTTTGACCTAGAAAAAATAAGAAGGAGGTTTTCGGGATGAAGCTCCGCCGTCTCGAGGTGGAACCGAGGCAAAACCAATCTAGAGCTCTTGCAGGGATGTTCTGTCGGGGATACTTCCCTCCCGGAGGGGGAAATCGAAGCCATCGTCATCACCAACGATCATATCATCGAGAGGGGGTCAATCTCCATCAACATCTTCACCAGTACCATCTCCTCTCAAACCCTAGTTCGTCTCTTGTATCCGATCTTTGTCTCAAAACCTCAGATTGGTACCTGTGGGTTGCTAGTAGCGTTGATTACTCATTGCAGTTGATGCTAGTTGGTTTATTTGGTGGAAGATCATATGTTCAGATCCTTAATGATATTCAGTACACCTCAAGTCATGAACATGAACATGCTTTGTGAGTAGTTACATTTGTTCCTGTGGACATGGGAGAAGTCTTTTTATAAGTAATCATGTGAATTTGGCATTCGTTCGATATTTTGATGAGATGTATGTTGTCTTTCTTCTAGTGGTGTTATATGAACGTCGACTACATGACACTTCACCATTATTTGTGCCTAGGGGAAGGCATTGGGAAGTAATAAGTAGATGATGGGTTTGTAGAGTGACAGAAGGTTAAACCCTAGTTTATGCGTTGCTTCGTAAGGCGCTGATTTGGATCCCTATGTTTCATGCTATGGTTAATATATCTTAATACTTCTTTTGTAGCTGCGGATGCTTGCGAGAGTGGTTAATCATAAGTGGGAGGCTTGTCCAAGGAAGGACAGCACCCAAGCTCCGGTCCACCCACATATCAAATTATCAAAGTACCGAACACGAATCATATGAGCATGATGAAAACTAGCTTGACAGTACTTCCCATGTGACCTCGAGAGCACTTTGCTTTGTATACGAGAAAGTCCAGGCTTGTCCTTTGTTACAAAAAGGATTGGTCCACCTTCCCGCACCTCGTTTACTTTTGTTACTTGTTACCCGTTAGGAATTATACTATCACACAACTATTTGTTACTGATAATTTCAGTGCTAGAAGAGAAAACCTTGCTGAAAACCGCTTGTCATTTCCTTCTGCTCCTCATTGGGTTCGACACTCTTACTTATTTAAAGGACTACGATAGATCCCCTACACTTGTGGGTCATCAACGATGATGATCATGAAACTTGAGATCAAGTTGCTACTCAACTTCGTAGGTCCACGAGAACACATTCCGCACCAGAGTGGTACATCAACCCTGTCCTGGAAATCATGTTGTTAGACAACGGTGAACCTTCGGACTATGAAGAAGCGATGGCGGGCCCGGATTCCGACAAATGGCTTGAAGCCATGAAATCCGAGATAGGATCCATGCATGAGAACAAAGTATGGACTTTGGTGGACTTCCCGATGATCGGCAAGCCATAGAGAATACGTGGATCTTTAGAAGAAGACTAACACGGATGGTAATGTGACCGTCTATAAGGCTTGGCTTGTCACTAAGGGTTATCGAAAAGTTCAAGGAGTTGAGTACGATGATACTTTCTCACCCGCAGTGATGTTGAAATCCATCCGAATTATGTTAGCAATTGCCGCACTTTATGATTATGAGATCTGGCAAATGGACGTCAAAACAACATTCCTTAACGGTTTCCTTAAGGAAGAATTGTATATGATGCAGCCGGAAGGTTTTGTCGATCCTAAGAATGCTGACAAGGTATGCAAGCTCCAGCACTCCATCTATGGGCTGGTGCAACCATCTCGGAGTTGGAACATTCGCTTCGATGATGTGATCAAATCGTTTGGGTTTATACAGACTTATGGAGAAGCATGTATTTACAAGTAAGTGAGTGGGAGCTCTATACCATTTCTCATATTATATGTGGATGACATATTGTTGATGGGAAATGATATAGAACTTTTGGAAAGCATAAAGGCCTACTTGAATAAGTGTTTTTAAATGAAGGACCTTAGAGAAGCTGCTTACATATTAGGCATCAAGATCTATAGAGGTAGATCGAGACGCCTCAATTGTCTTTCACAAAGCACATACAAGATATTGAAGAAGTTCAATATGGATCAATACAAAAAAGGGTTATTACTTGTATTGCAAGGTGTGAGATTGAGCGCAGCTCAATGCTCGACCTCGGCAGAAGATAGAGAAAAGATGAGTGGCATCCCCTATGCCTCAGCCATAGGTTCTATTATGTATGCCATGCTGTGTACCAGACCTGATGTGAACCTTGCCATAAGTTTGGTAGGGATGTACCAAAGTTATCCTGGAATGGAACACTGGACAGTGGTCAAGAATATCCAGAAGTACCTGAAAAGGACAAAGGATATGTTTCTCGTTTATGGAGGTGCCGGAGAGCTCGTCGTAAAGGGTTACATCGATGCTAGCTTCGACACAGATCCAGATGCTCCAAGTCACAAACTGGATACGTGTATATTTTGAATGGTGGGCAGTCAGCTGGTGCAGTTGCAAGCAAAGTGTCATGGCGGCATCTACATGTGAAGCGAAGTACATAGCTGCTTCGGAAGCAGTGCAGGAAGGAGTCTGGATGAATGAGTTCATCATCGACCTAGGAGTGATTCCCAATGTGTCGGGCCTGATGACTCTCTTCTGTGACAACACAGGAGCTATTGCCATTGCCAAGGAGCCCAGGTTTCACAAGAAGACCAAGCACATCAAGCGCCACTTCAACTCAGTTCATGGTTATATTCAAGATGGATACATAGATATTTGTAAAGTACATACGGATCAGAATCTCGCAGATCCGTTGACTAAACCTCTTCCACGAGAAAAACATGATCAGCACCAGAACTCTATGGGTGTCCGATTCATCACACTGTAACTAGATTATTGACTATAGTGCCAGTGGGAGACTGTTGGAAATATGCCTGTGACGCCCGAAGACCGACGTCCCAGAAGATTCTAGAAGATTCCAGATGTTCCGGGTTCTCCCGTGTGTTTCTTTTGTGCTTGTGTTATTTATTTTGCATTGCATCATGTAATCATGCCATCATGTCTTTTCTTTTGCATCTCAACCAAATAAATTGTGTGGACCTTTGGTCCATTTAAATCGAGGGAAGAATGACTTCTCTTTAAAACATATCCTCCTAATATATGGAGCTATATAAATATTCCATTTGTTTGGAATTAACCGCAACACACTTGCATATATTCCCCATGCCTCTTTAATTTAAGTTTCACCGTCAAACCTCCCTATATTTCTTTTTCCATTGTATCGAGGCTCCTCCTAAAGTCTAGACTCTTTTCAAACTCCTTAAGGCAAGCTAATTATTTTAGTTTGCACTTCCCTATTTTTGTTGGAACTATTTTGTTAGGTTGGTAATATCCCATAAAGCCTTACAAAATGTTCCATCATTTATTTTTCTTCTTCTTGACCTCTTTTCTTTTGGTGTGGTTCTCTCTCTATTTTTATTTCTGCTAAAGAAATAAAAATAAGAAGAGAGCAGCCGCAGCGGGCCTCTTCCTTCCCACCAGTCCAGCCTCCCTCTCCTCCTAGGCCAGCCCTCCCTTGGAAGCCAGCCCAGTCGGCCTCTTGGTCCCATTCCTCTCGGCCCAGCAGAACTAACCCTAGCTAGCGCCCCAGCCGTCCTCGCTCCCTCTCATCTACCGACCCCGCCGCCAGCATCCCTCCTCCATCGAGGCCAGGCCCGATCTTGCCTCCTCCCCTCGCTAACTCCCTCCTCGTTCAATCGACCGAGCGCCCGATTCCTTCGCAGCTCTGCTCGATCCCGCAGCGGTCGGCGCCCTCCGCTCGCCAGGCCCTCGCCTCCATGCCCGCTCCCTCCGTGTGCTGGCCGCACCAAGCCCCTCGAGCGAGCACTCTGCCTCGCCGTGCAGGCCCTCCGTCGCCGAGCGCCCCGTCCGCGGCTCCCTGCGCCCGTCCCCTCGCCTCTGGCCCGTGCGGTCCCCTCTCCAGCGTCCCCGAGCGCCTGGGATGAGCGCCTCTCAGGCCGCTCCTGCTGTCTCCGTGCCAGGAGGCCCCGAGCGCCTCGCGCCGGCCCTCCGTCTCCAGGGCTCCACCACGCCAGCGCCGCCCCGGCTCCTCTTCTACCACCGCGCCATCGCCAGGGTCCGCGACCCCTCCTCGTCCGGATGCGCGCAGCTCCAGCGTCGAGCCCCCAGTTCCTCCATCCGCGCAGCCACATCCGCTCGTGGCCTCCAAGCTCTTGGCCCCGCGACCCCGCTGGACCACCAGCCAGCGCCTCCTCGGCCAGGGGTTGCCGCCGTGACCTGCTGCTGTGCATCTCCCGCCTCGCCGGTTCTTCCTCGCCAAGTTGCCGCTGCCACGGCCTCGTCGCCGTGTTGTCTCCTTTTGTTTGGCTGCTGCTGTTTTTTTTCGCCAAGTGCACGAGGGACCCCAAGTTTCGTCAAGTTCGACTACACGAGGAATCATCATGTACCCCTTAATTTTTGTCCAGACCGGCAAGTTGAATACCCAAGTACCACGATGACTCAAGACGACGCGACAAGTACCTCTTCGGGGATGCGAACGACTACGAACGAGAACGACTACCTTCGGAAGAAACGAGTACCCCTACCGATGTCAAGTTCGACTACCGTCGCCCCGAGGACGTCCGATGCCGCGACGAGTACCTCTTCGGAAACGAGAACGTCTACTTCCCTCTACGACACGTGTACCACGACTCGCGAGAACGACATCTTCCTCTACAACCCGTGTACCACTACGTCCCTCTACGATCTCGAGCCGCCCCGAAACGAGTGTTCCGAAGGTATAACCCCGAGACGATGACCCGTGTGATGTTGTGGTTGTATGAAATGTTTCCCTTGTGTGCATCGTGCCCGTGTTGCCTTTTGTCATGCTCCTCGGTTGCCTCGTCGCCGACTCGTGGGAACCCGGTGACGGGATCACCCCACCTTCCATCTTGTTTCGCTCGCTCACTCCACCTTTGGTTTTGCACCGGTCTCTCAATGAGTTACCGGAACCGAGATGTTGCCGTTGCATCATTTTCGGATCGTTGCCGTGGCACCCTTTCGTTCCACCACGGGGACAAATACTCCTTATATACTTCATATCTCTCATGTTAACCTTTAATTAATAAAAATTGCATAAAACTTGATCATGTCATCCGCATCATGTTAACAACCTTTGAATGTTTATTTGTTGTTTGCTTAAAATTACTAAACATGCATATGGGGATTTTCCGGACTTGTTGTTGTTATTTTCCGGCCTCATTTAAAATGCCTAAATAGTGTAGTTTTATTATGCTTCACCTCTTGCCATGTTAAAACATTTAATCTTGTCTTGTAGATAACGAGAGTCAATTAAATAATTAAAAGTGGTGTTTCGTCAATATGCAACTCGTTGCATATTGAGCTCCACTTAACTTGTAGTTTTGTTTGTGCTCTTTGCCATGCCATGCATAATTAAACCGGACATGCATCATACTTGTTTGTGCATCGTATGCCATGTTTATGATATGTGTGTTTACCGTTTGTTTGCTTCTTTCCGGTTGCTTCTCTTGTTAGCTTCGGTTTCGTTCCGGAGTTGTGAGGTTTCGCTCGACTATGTTGCTCCGTCTTCTTCATGGATCCGTTCTTCTTCCTTGCGGAATCCCAGGCAAGATGATCATACCCTTGGATACCTTTACTACCATTGCCATGCTTAGTTGTCTCGATGCTATCGTTACATGTCGCGCTACCCATCTTTTATGTCAGCCTCTCCTTGTTGCCATGAAACCTCTAACCTTTGACACCTTCCTAGCAAAACCACTGTTTGGCTATGTTACCCGCTTGCTCAGCCCCTCTTATAGCGTTGTTAGTTGCAGGTGAAGTTGAAGTTTGTTCCAGGAGGGAACTTGTTGTTGTTATATCACAATATCTATAATTATTATTAACACACCTATATACTGGGCATGGGTGGAAGGCTTGGCCTTTTGCTCGGTGTTTTGTTCCACTCATGCCACCATAGGCGCTGATAAACCGGCATTATGTTCCTTGATTTTGCGTTCCTTACAAGATGGGTGGATGGGGACCCCTTGACAGTTCGACTTTGAAGAAAACTCCTCCAGCAAGGCCCAACATTGGTTTTAATTTGCTCATAATAACAACTTAATTAATTAATTAAATTGCATAGGGAGTTAGCGCTACCCGAGGTTTCTTTCTACATAGCAGGGGGGCCAGTGCTGATGGTGTTGGTCCCAAACGGGGGTCCTGCAGGGTCACCACGGGGAAACTCGAGGATTGGCTCCTGTAGCATCACCCATCCGGTCGTGGCCTGAGACGAGATACGCGCGGCTACTATCAGGGTGTCGACACACCGGGAGGTCTTGCTGGACTTGTTTTACCATTATCGAAATGACTTGTGCTACCGGGAAGCCGAGCCTGATCGGATTTTCCCTAAGATAAGGAGTGATGATATTATATTTATCACTTCAGCTAATCATGAGAGCTTGTGATGGGATAAGTTGGGACACCCCTGCAGGGTTATGATCTTTCGAAAGCCGTGCCCGCGGTTATGTGGCAGATTGGAATTTGTTAATGTCCGGTTATAGAAAACTTGATAGATGATCCGAAGTAAAACACACAACTGTGTGAGTAACCGTGACTGTCTCTTTTCACTTTGAGAAGAGAACATGGTGGGGTTATGTTTGACTCGTATGTAGTTAAGGATCTTTAGCGATCACTACTTCTGCTACCGTTTGCGTAGATGCTCATCTTATTCTGGTACTCGTAAGTTAACCACCATATTATGCTTAGCCGCTGCTGCAACCTCTCCACTTTACCTCTTCCTACCCACAAAGCTTTGCTAGTCTTGTTACCCATGGTTATGGGATTGCTGAGTCCTCGTGGCTCACAGATACTACAACACCAGATGCAGGTTCAGCCGAGTTCGATGCAGGAGCTGGTTCAAGTACTTCACTGGGAGCTCGTTGAAGAGTTTGGCCGTATGCTTGTTACGTTTCGATGATCAGTAGTGGTTTCTACTAGGATTCCATCCTGACCTGTGGCTTTACGTTGTTTTGGTATCTTTCTTTTGGATCTTCGCCCGTAGTCGGGTTGTGATGTTTTGAATGATGTTGGCTTATGTAATGTATTGTGTGAAGTGGCGAGTGTAAGCCAACTATCTTCTTTTGCAATTTAATCCCTCTTTACATGAGTCGTGCAAAGATACCAAACTTGATATCATTCTAGGATGGGCTTATACCTTTAAGTCGTGCCTCGACACGTAGGAGGTATAGTCCCATCCTAGGCATTACAAGTTGGTATCAGAGCCTTCTCCGACCTAGGAGCCCCCACTGATTGATCGAATCGTTGACGGTTGAGTCTAGGCACACACTGAAAATGTTTTGAGTCCTATATATATTGGACAGTAGGATTTCTTTTGCTCCTCATCTCTTTTTCATTCTGGTGAGGACTCCTGACGATTACTCTTGCCTCTTCTACTTTCAAAAATGCACCAATTTTTTTTAGGATCTCGCGAGTATTGTTTGGATTGTTTCGATGTCTTTGTGACGAGAATATTGTTCTCGATGCCTCCTGTCATTAGGGGTTGTGGCAGTGTCCCGGGGAGTTGAGCTCTGAGGTGTTGTCGTCACAAATCCATCGCGGCAGTACTAGAATACTTAAGACGGCCGACATCGAAAACTCTCCTATGCGGTTAGTGGCAAGATAACCCCGACATCACCCAGCACTGGGGAGGTAGTTCGGGAGTATTGCCATAGCTTGTATAGTGGATGCGTTTCGAAGGTCCGAGGTAAACGGTTTCTGGAAACAACTGGTTATGTGTTGAAGGATGGATACAGCTGGATGTAGGTTTAGAGTTGAGTGCGCGGTGCTTCCCCTGTATCCCCAACACCTGATTGCATAACTGGAAACTTTCGGAAATTAATAGGTGGGTTCATCCAGTAGTTCTAGGCATTCTTCCAACGAGTGCACGATATGAAGTTCGGGGTTCTACATTGAGTGAAGTGGTTTTATGGGCTTGTTCCGATCGTGAGTTGCATCTTAAAGGGTCCTTGGCTATGCTGATCCGGGGATTGCAAAACCCTTTTGTAACACGTTCCATGAGCCTTCAGCACGAATATGTGGGACGAAGCTTCTATCTTGTATTTGTTCTATCCGTTCCTTGTTCCTTTTTATTTACCTTTTGTTCTCCCTATTGGCTTCTCGACAAGTTGATGTACCTACGGAATTCATTCGTTCAATTCTCTGTTCGGATAGATATGTTGCAACATAATCTTCTTCATAAACATATCTATCCTTTGTTTTGTTTTGATTCTGGTATTCGAGTTGCTTCGATGTCAAATGTTGATTCCATACTTTTCCTAATTAGTGTTCTCATATTTCTATGGGAGTGCTAATTCTTCTTGACCATCGAGTTTTTCATGTTAATCCTTTTCAACCGGTGTGCCTTCTCTTCAAGTTATTCCATACAGACGCCGTTGAGAATTCTGACAGTGTATGTTTTGTTCATCCCAAATTGCCTTTGTTTTCCCCACCCTCCCACCCTTCTTCTTCTTGGAGCCAGAAATTCTCAGATGAAATATCCATTTTATTCATGTGATATTTCTTCATTCATTTCCTTCAATGTTCTTATCCGGTGTTTTATCGTGAAGATGCTCAACAGCTTCAAGTTCATCATTCTTTTGTTCTCATATTCTTCTCCGGTGGATGTAATTCAAGATTTCGGTGTTGATCTTATCCTTTTCCTCTTTTCACAATGCTTTCTTATTCCGGTGCACCAATTAATCATTCTCCTCTTGCTATTCATATCCGGAGTGCTGAAGATTCATAATTTTATTCTTAATCCGTTCAAGCTATTATTTGAGGATTGTTATCTTATTCAAGCCATTTAATTCAACCGGTGCAATATCTCTTAAGCAATCTTTTCCAATGGTGATTTCTTTGAGTGGGCCCAAACCCACAGGTCTTTTTCCAGGATCTTACCTGACTCTTCTTTTTCCGAAGAATTCCTTTCAAAGTGTGACGTAAGAATGATTTCCATCAGTCACAATCCTTCTCCAAGATCGCGTTCAATTCTTTTCATCGTTGTTTCAACCTTTTTAATTCTTCATTCCAGAGTGCTCAACAATTCTTATGGCATTTCTCGTCTTCATTCTCAACATTTGGAGACCGGAGAAGTGTTTCTCTTAAATCTTGGCCCGTCTTCTTGAAGATTCGTGGTTCTAGCTTCTTGACATCCTCATTATTGTTCCGATTATGAGGAATTCTTTTTATACTCGTCCGGAGCATTTCATGAATTCTTTTCCTTGTGTTCCTCCGAAGGCCATCAATTCAGAATATTTCTTTGTTCTCAGTTTTCAACTTCAACCTCCAACTATTCTTCATTGATGCCTCTTCGTTCGTCTCCATATTCTTACGGTGGTAAATTCAAGTTTACTCTTCCTTGTTATCATATCAATTCATCTATACCTTTCACAATCCTACCGGTGGTTCGTTGAATATTTACACAAGCTTGTGCGAGATCTCTCTTAATTCTTTCCAACGAGAATAAGTAGTATGCCAAATCCTTTGGTTGTCATCAATTTAAATTGGTGAAGGATAAGCATGACATAATTCTTATTCTTATTTCATCCAAGTGGATTAATCCCTTTGTTAGAGTTTATTCATGAGGAATAAATTCTAGGTTTCAAGTTGTTCATCTTGTTTTCCGGAGCTTCAAGCTATTTCAATTATATCATTTCAAACCTCCATCTAATTCATCACAGGCCTTGAATCTTATTCTTTTCATCTTTCACTTCTCATGCTTTCATTACGGAGTTTTCATGGTGGTTCATCAAGACTTAATTCATCCTCGAAGTCTTCATCAAGATTCTTGTTGGAGCTCAAGCATTCTTCATCATGCATTCCAATTGCAATTCTTGCTACCTTATCTTTGAGATGGTGTTATGTCATTCTTGTCTATTTTTCCTTCATGTTTTATGATTCACAAGTTGTCAGGAATGAGATATTTAAACCATCATTTTCCTTGTTCAGGAGATCTTTTCAACCCTTTTATTATTCGTTGGAGTCATCTTGGGTTATAATTCACCTAAAAGCTTTCCCTAAGGATTGTTGCTATTATGGTGCTTATAAATGACCCAAGTTCTTCATTTATCCTTCTGGTGAAATAAGTTTTTCATCTCCTTGTTGATCTCAATCCAATTAAATGTTTCCGTCAGTGCCTGGTTGTCACCTCATAACTTTCAGATGTTTTCCATAAGCCCACAACAAGCTTATTCGTTTTCGTTGTTGATTTTTCCATCAACACCATTCAACCCTTCTTTGTAAGGAGGATTTCCTAATTCATTTGTGGGAGAAGTTGTCATTTTTCTTCTCCATTCATTTCTTTCATTGATCTATACTATATTCTTTCATTCCGGAGGCATTGTGATGTTGCTCTCTCCAAACCATCATCTCGTTTTATCGAGATCATGTTCTTTCCCTTGCTTATCATTTAACCGGAGTGTTGTATTCTTCATTCAAGTTCCCTCATCTTATCAAGTTTGTCTCTCTTTTCAACCGGAGTGCTGTCTGAATTCCTTCTTACCCCTTGTGCCATTCTTTCAATTGTTTCGGAGGCAATATGATGTTGCTTTCATCAAGTATCACCCCTTCTCCTCAAACTCTTGTTAATTCCTTCCTTTTTCAGACGAAGTGATGTCCAAATTATTTCGTTCTTATTCCTCCTCAATCTTGGTTAACCGGAGTGGTTTTGAAATTCTTCCGTCATCCGTGAGCGCTCTTGTTTCATGTCTTTCAACCTACAAGGTTCTCATAATGTACCTTGTGAAGGAAATATGCCCTAGAGGCAATAATAAAGATGTTATTTGTATTTCCTTATATCATGATAAATGTCTTTTATTCATGCTAGAATTGTATTAACCGGAAACTTAGTACATGTGTGGATACATAGACAAAACAATATGTCCCTAGTATGCCTCTACTAGACTAGCTCATTGATCAAAGATGGTTATGTTTCCTAGCCATAGACATGAGTTGTCATTTGATCAACGGGATCACATCATTAGGAGAATGATGTGATGGACAAGCGCCATCCGTTAGCATAGCACTATGATCGTTTAGTTTTACTGCTATTGCTTTCTTCATGACTTATACATGTTCCTATGACTATGAGATTATGCAACTCCCGAATACCGTAGGAACACCTTGTGTGCTATCAAACGTCACAACGTAACTGGGTGATCATAAAGATGCTCTACAGGTGTCTCCGAAAGTATTCGTGGTGTTGGCATAGATCAAGATTAGGATTTGTCACTCCGAGTGTCGGAGAGGTATCTATGGGCCCTCTCGGTAACACACATCACAATAAGCCTTGCAAGCAAAAGACTAATGAGTTAGTCACGAGATGATGTGTTACGGAACGAGTAAAGAGACTTGCCGGTAACGAGATTGAACTAGGTATGGAGATACCGACGATCGAATCTCGGGCAAGTAACATACCGATGACAAAAGGAACAACGTATGTTGTTATGCGGTTTGACCGATAAAAGATCTTCGTAGAATATGTAGGAGCCAATATGAACATCCAGGTTCCGCTATTGGTTATTGACCGGAGATGAGTCTCGGTCATGTCTACATAGTTCTCGAACCCGTAGGGTCCGCACGCTTAACATTTGATGACGATCGGTATTATGAGTTTATGAGTTTTGATGTACCGAAGGTAGTTCGGAGTCCCAGATGAGATCACGGACATGACGAGGAGTCTCGGAATGTCCGAGACATAAAGATTGATATATTGGACGACTATATTCGGACACCGGAAGTGTTCCGGAAAAGTTTCGGATTTAACGGGATTGCCGGAGGGGGTTACCGAAACCCCCTACGAAGGGGGATGGTCCATAGTGGGCCTTGAGGAAAGGAGAGAGGCAGCCCACAGAGGCTGGCCGGCGCCCCACCAGGGGATCCTAGTTGGACTAGGATTGGGGGGGCGCCACCTCTCCCTCCTTTTTCCTTTCCCTCTCTTCCTTCTTGGTGGACTCCTACTAGGAATAGGATTGCAATCCTATTCCTAGTAGGATTACCCTAGCCGCACCATAGGAGGCCGGCCGGCCCTCCTCCCTTGCTCCTTTATATACGGGGGCAGGGGGCACCCAAAGACACACAAGTTGAATTGTTCCAGCCGTGTGCGGTGCCCCCCTCCACAGAAACACACCTCGGTCACACCGTCGCGGTGCTTAGGTGAAGCCCTGCGCCGGTGAATACATCATATCCGTCACCACGCCGTCGTGCTGACGAAACTCTCCCGTGAAGCTCAACTGGATCAATAGCTCGTGGGACGTCATCAAGCTGAACGTGTGCTGAACGCGGAGGTGCCGTACGTTCGGTGCTTGATCGGTTGAATCGCGAAGAAGTTCGACTACATCAACCGCGTCACTTGACGCTTCCGCTTCCGGTCTACGAGGGTACGTAGACACACTCTTCCCTCTCGTTGCTATGCATCTGGTAGATAGATCTTGCGTGATCGTAGGAAAATTTTAAAATACTACGTTCCCCAACAGTGGCATCATGAGCCAGGTCTATGCGTCGATGATATGCACGAGTAGAACACAATGAGTTGTGGGCGATACTAGTCATACTGCTTACCAGCATGTCATACTTTGCTTCGGCGGTATTGTGAGATGAAGCGGCCCGGACCGACATTACGCGTACGCTTACGCGAGACTGGTTTCACCGTTACGAGCACTCGTTGCTTAAAGGTGACTGGCGGGTGTCTGTCTCTCTCACTTTAGCTGAATCAAGTGTGGCTACGCCCGGTCCTTGTGAAGGTTAAAACATCACATACTTGACGAAACATCGTTGTGGTTTTGTATGCGTAGGTAAGAACGGTTCTTGCTAAGCCCGTAGCAGCCACGTAAAACTTGCAACAACAAAGTAGAGGACGTCTAACTTGTTTTTGCAGGGCATGTTGTGATGTGATATGGTCAAGACATGATGAGGTATACGGTTTTGTATGAGATGATCATGTTTTGTAATGTTATCGGCAACTGGCAGGAGCCATATGGTTGTCGCTTTATTGTATGAAATGCAATCGCCATGTAATTGCTTTACTTTATCACTAAGCGGTAGCGATAGTCGTAGAAGCAATAGTTGGCGAGACGACAACGATGCTACGATGGAGATCAAGGTGTCGCGCCGGTGACAAAGGTGATCATGAAGGTGCTTTGGAGATGGAGATCAAAAGCACAAGATGATGATGGCCATATCATGTCACATATTTTGATTGCATGTGATGTTTATCTTATTATGCTTCTTATTTTGCTTAGATCAACGGTAGCATTATAAGATGATCCCTTACTAAATTTCAAGGTATAAGTGTTCTCCCTGAGTATGCACCGTTGCGAAAGTTCGTCGTGCCGAGACACCACGTGATGATCGGGTGTGATAAGCTCTACGTTCAAATACAACGGGTGTAAGCCAGTTTTGCACACGCAGAATACTCGGGTTAAACTTGACGAGCCTAGCATATGCAGATATGGCCTCGGAACACTGGAGACCGAAAGGTCGAGCGTGAATCATATAGTAGATATGATCAACATAAGATGTTCACCATTGAAACTACTCCATCTCACGTGATGATCGGACATGGTTTAGTTGATTTGGATCACGTGATCATTTAGATGACCGGAGGGATGTCTATCTAAGTGGGAGTTCTTAAGTAATATGATTAATTGAACTTTAATTTATCATGAACTTAGTCCTGGTAGTATTAGCATATCTATGTTGTAGATCAATAGCTCGCGATGTTTCTCCACGTTTATTTTTTTATATGTTCCTAGAGAAAACTAAGTTGAAAGATGTTAGTAGCAATGATGCGGAATTGTTCCGTGATCTGGGGATTATCCTCATTGTTGCACAGAAGAATTATGTCCTTGATGCACCGCTAGGTGACAGACCTATTGCAGGAGCAGATGTAGACATTATGAACGTTTTGACAAAAGCTCGATATGATGACTACTTGATAGTTTAGTGCACCATGCTTTACGGCTTATAACCGGGACTTCAAAAACGTTTTGAAACGCCACGGAGCATATGAGATGTTCCAAGAGTTGAAATTAGTATTTCATACTCATGCCCGTGTCGAGAGGTATAAGACCTCTGACAGTATTTTGCCTACAAGATGGAGGAGAATAGCTCAACCAGTGAGCATGTGCTCAGATTGTCTGGGTAGTACAATTGCTTGAATCAAGTGGGAGTTAATCTTCCAGATAAGATAGTAATTGACAAAGTTCTCGAGACACTATCACCAAGTTAGTAGAACTTCGTGTTGAACTATAATATGCAAGGGATGACGAAAGTAATTCCCGAGCTCTTCACGATGATGAAATCGGCGAAGGTAGAAATCAAGAAAGAGCATCAAGTGTTGATGGTTAACCAGACCACTTGTTTCAAGTAAAGGGCAAAGGGATAGAAGGGGAACTTCAAGAAGAATGACAAGCAAGTTGTCACTCCCGTGAACAAAGCCAAAGCTAAACTCAAGCCTGAAACTAAGTGCTTCTACTGCAAAGGAAATGGTCACTAGAAGTGGAACTACCCTAGATATTTGGCGGATAAGAAGGATGGCAAAGTGAACAAAGGTATATTTGATATACAGATTATTGATGTGTATTTTACTAGTGTTCATAGCAACCCCTCGGTATTTGATATTGGTTCAATTGCTAAAGAGTAGTAACTCGAAATGGGAGTTGCGTAATGAACAGAAACTAGTTAAAGGATGAAGTCACGATGTGTATTGGAAGTAGTTCCAAGATTGATATGATCATCATCGCACACTCCCTGTACTTTCGGGATTAGTGTTGAACCTAAATAAGTGTTATTTGGTGTTGAGCATGAATATGATTTGATCATGTTTATTGCAATACGGTTATTCATGTAAGGTAGAGAATAATTGTTGTTCTGTTTACATGAATAAAACCTTCTATGGTCATACACCCAATGAAAATGGTTTGTTGGATCTCGATCGTGGTGATACACATATTCATAATATTGAAGCCAAAAGATGCAAGGTTAATAATGATAGTGCAACTTATTTGTGGCACTGCCGTTTAGGTCATATTGGTGTAAAGCGCATGAAGAAACTCCATAGTGATGGACTTTTGGAATCACTTGATTATGAATCACTTGGTGCTTGCGAACCATGCCTCATGGGCAAGATGACTAAAACTCCGTTCTCCGGAACTGTGGAGCGAGCAACAGATTTGTTGGAGATCATACATACAGATGTATGTGGACCAATGAGTGTTGAAGCTCGCGGCGGGTATCGTTATTTTCTGACCTTCACTGATGATTTGAGCAGATATAGGTATATCTACTTAATGAAGCACAAGTCTGAAACATTTGAAAAGTTCAAAGAATTTCAGAGTAAAGTGGAGAATCATCGTAACAAGAAAATAAGAGTTTCTACGATATGATCGTAGAAGTAAAATATTTGAGTTAGCGAGTTTGGCCTTTAGTAAAAACAATGTGAAATAGTTTCACTACTCACGCCATCTGGAACACCATAGTGTAATGGTGTGTCCGAACATCATAACCGTACTTTATTAGATATGGTGCGATCGATGATGTCTCTTACCGATCTACTACTATCGCTTTTGGGGTTATGCATTAGAGACAGCTACATTCACGTTAAATAGGGCACCATCTAAATCCGTGGAGATGACACCGTATGAACTGTGGTTTGACGAGAAACCTAAGCTGTCATTTCTTTAAGTTTGGCACTGCGATGCTTATGTGAAAAACTTTCAACATGATAAGCTCGAACCCAAATCGGAGAAGTAAATCTTCATAGGATACCCAAAAAGAAACTGTTGGGTACACCTTCTATCACAGATCCTAAGGCAAGGTTTTTGTTGCTAAGAGTGGATCCTTTCTAGAGAAGGAGTTTCTCTCGAAAGAAGTGAGTGGAAGGAAAGTAGAACTTGATGAGGTAATTGTACCTTCTCCCGAATTGGAAAGGTAGTACATCACAGAAACTCATTCTAGTGATTCCTACACCAATTAGTGAGGAAGCTAATGATGATGATCATGAAACTTCAGTTCAAGTTACTGCTGAACTTCGTAGATCGACCAGAGTTCGTTCCGCACCAGAGTGGTACGGCAACCCAGTTCTGGAAGTCATGTTACTAGACCATGATGAACCTACGAACTATGAGGAAGCGATGATGAGCCCAGATTCCTCAAAATGGCTTGAGATCATGAAATCTGAGATGGGATCCATGTATTAGAACAAAGTATGGACTTTGGTTGACTTGCCCGATGATCGGCAAGCCATCGAAAATAAATGGATCTTCAAGAGGAAGACCGACGCAGACGGTAATGTTACTGTTTACAAAGCTCGACTTGTTGCGAAAGGGTTTCGACAAGTTCAAGGAGTTGACTACGATGAGACTTTCTCACCCGTAGCGATGCTTAAGTCTGTCCGAATCAAGTTAGTAATTGCCGCATTTTATGAAATCTGGCAAATGGATAACAAAACTGCATTCTTTAATGGATTTATTAAAGAAGACTTGTATATGATGCAACCAGAAGGTTTTGTCAATCCTAAAGGTGCTAACAAAATGTGCAAGCTCCAGCGATCCATCTATGGACTGGTGCAAGCATCTCGGAGTTGGAATATACGCTTTGATAAGTTGATCAAAGCATATAGATTTATACAGACTTGCGGTGAAGCCTGTATTTACAAGAAGTGAGTGGGAGCACTACAACCTTTCTGACAAGTATATGTGAATGACATATTGTCGATCGGAAATGATGTAGAATTTTCTGGAAAGCATAAAGGAGTGTTTGAAAGGAGTTTTTCAAAGAAAGACCTTGGTGAAGCTGCTTACATATTGGGCATCAAGATCCATAGAGATAGATCAAGACGCTTGATAATACTTTCGATGAGTACATACCTTGATAAGATTTTGAAGTAGTTCAAATTGGATCAGTCAAAGAAGGAGTTCTTGCCTGACTTGTAAGGTGTGAAGTTGAGTAAGACTCAAAGCCAGACCACGGCAGAAAAATATAGAGAGAATGAAAGTCATTCCCTATGCCTCAGCCATAGGTTCTATAAAGTATGCCATGCTGTGTACCAAACATGTTTTGTACCTTGACATGAGTTTGTCAAGAGGGTACAATAGTGATCCAGGAGTAGATCATTGTACAGCGGTCAAAATTATCCTTAGTAACTGCATAACTAAGGAAATGTTTCTCGATTATGGAGGTGATAAAGAGTTCGTCGTAAAGGGTTACGCCGATGCAAGCTTTGACACTAAATCCAGATGACTTAAGTATCAATCTGGATGCATATTGAAAGTGGGAGCAATTAGCTAGAGTAGCTCTATGCAGAGCATTGTAGACATAGAAATTTGTGAAATACATACGGATCTGAATGTGACAGACCCGTTGACTAAACTTCTCTCACAAGCAAAACATGATAACACCTTATTACTCTTGGGTATTAATCACATAGCGATGCGAACTAGATTATTGACTCTAGTAAACCCTTTGGGTGTTGGTCACATGGCGATGTGAACTATGGGTGTTATTCACATAACGATGTGAACTATCGGTATTAAATCACATGGCGATGTGAGCTAGATTATTGACTCAAGTTCAAGTGGGAGACTGAAGGAAATATGCCCTAGAGGCAATAATAAAGATGTTATTTGTATTTCCTTATATCATGATAAATGTCTTTTATTCATGCTAGAATTGTATTAACCGGAAACTTAGTACATGTGTGGATACATAGACAAAACAGTATGTCCCTAGTATGCCTCTACTAGACTAGCTCATTGATCAAAGATGGTTATGTTTCCTAGCCATAGACATGAGTTGTCATTTGATCAACGGGATCACATCATTAGGAGAATGATGTGATGGACAAGACCCATCCGTTAGCATAGCACTATGATCGTTTAGTTTTACTGCTATTGCATTCTTCATGACTTATACATGTTCCTATGACTATGAGATTATGCAACTCCCGAATACCGTAGGAACACCTTGTGTGCTATCAAACGTCACAACGTAACTGGGTGATCATAAAGATGCTCTACAGGTGTCTCCGAAAGTATTCGTGGTGTTGGCATAGATCAAGGTTAGGATTTGTCACTCCGAGTGTCGCAGAGGTATCTCTGGGCCCTCTCGGTAACACACATCACAATAAGCCTTGCAAGCAAAAGACTAATGAGTTAGTCACGAGATGATGTGTTACGGAATGAGTAAAGAGACTTGCCGGTAACGAGATTGAACTAGGTATGGAGATACCGACGATCGAATCTCGGGCAAGTAACATACCGATGACAAAAGGAACAACGTATGTTGTTATGCGGTTTGACCGATAAAAGATCTTCGTAGAATATGTAGGAGCCAATATGAACATCCAGGTTCCGCTATTGGTTATTGACCGGAGATGAGTCTCGGTCATGTCTACATAGTTCTCGAACCCGTAGGGTCCGCACGCTTAACGTTTGATGACGATCGGTATTATGAGTTTATGAGTTTTGATGTACCGAAGGTAGTTCGGAGTCCCGGATGAGATCACGGACATGACGAGGAGTCTCGGAATGTCCGAGACATAAAGATTGATATATTGGACGACTATATTCGGACACCGGAAGTGTTCCGGAAAAGTTTCGGATTTAACGGGATTGCCGGAGGGGGTTACCAGAACCCCCTACGAAGGGGGATGGTCCATAGTGGGCCTTGAGGAAAGGAGAGAGGCAGCCCACAGAGGCTGGACGGCGCCCCACCAGGGGATCCTAGTTGGACTAGGATTGGGGGGGGCGCCACCTCTCCCTCCTTTTTCCTTTCCCTCTCTTCCTTCTTGGTGGACTCCTACTAGGAATAGGATTGCAATCCTATTCCTAGTAGGATTGCCCTAGCCGCACCATAGGAGGCCGGCCGGCCCTCCTCCCTTGCTCCTTTATATACGGGGGCAGGGGGCACCCAAAGACACACAAGTTGAATTGTTCCAGCCGTGTGCGGTGCCCCCCTCCACAGAAACACACCTCGGTCATACCGTCGCGGTGCTTAGGCGAAGCCCTGCGCCGGTGAATACATCATATCCGTCACCACGCCGTCGTGCTGACGAAACTCTCCCGTGAAGCTCAACTGGATCAAGAGCTCGTGGGACGTCATCAAGCTGAACGTGTGCTCAACGCGGAGGTGCCGTACGTTCGGTGCTTGATCGGTTGAATCGCGAAGAAGTTCGACTACATCAACCGCGTCACTTGACGCTTCTGCTTCCGGTCTACGAGGGTACGTAGACACACTCTTCCCTCTCGTTGCTATGCATCTGGTAGATAGATCTTGCGTGATCGTAGGAAAATTTTAAAATACTACGTTCCCCAACACCTTGTTCCTCTTTTCTGACAGAGTGTTTCATCTACGTTCATCTCCGTTGTATTCTTCTTTCAATTTGTTCAACCTCTCAAGGTTCTTTGGTTTCACTCGTCTGTCAAAGAAGCAACTTTGTTTTACCTCTTCTTTTTCATTTCTACCCGGTGCTATCTCTAGGATCTCGGGTCGAGATCCTCTGTTAGTGTGGGAGAGTTGTGACGCCCGAAGACCGACGTCCCAGAAGATTCCAGATGTTCCGGGTTCTCTCGTGTGTTTCTTTTGTGCTTGTGTTATTTATTTTGCATTGCATCATGTCATCATGCCATCATGTCTTTTCTTTTGCATCTCAACCAAATAAATTGTGTGGACCTTCGGTCCATTTAAATCGAGGGAAGAATGACTTCTCTTTAAAACATATCCTCCTAATATATGGAGCTATATAAATATTCCATTTGGTTGGAATTAACCGCAACACACTTGCATATATTCCCCATGCCTCTTTAATTTAAGTTTCACCGTCAAACCTCCCTATATTTCTTTTTCCGTTGTATCGAGGCTCCTCCTAAAGTCTAGACTCTTTTCAAACTCCTTAAGGCAAACTAATTATTTTAGTTTGCACTTCCCTATTTTTGTTGGAACTATTTTGTTGGGTTGGTAATATCCCATAAAGCCTTACAAAATGTTCCATCATTTATTTTTCTTCTTCTTGACCTCTTTTCTTTTGGTGTGGTTCTCTCTCTATTTTTATTTCTGCTAAAGAAATAAAAATAAGAAGAGAGCAGCCGCAGCGGGCCTCTTCCTTCCCACCAGCCTAGCCTCCCTCTCCTCCTAGGCCAGGCCTCCCTTGGAAGCCAGCCCAGCCAGCCTCTTGGGCCCATTCCTCTCGGCCCAGCAGAACTAACCCTAGCTAGCGCCCCAGCCGTCCTCGCTCGCTCTCATCTCCCGACCCCGCCGCCAGCATCCCTCCTCCATCGAGGCCAGGTCCCTCGAGCGCCCCGAGACCCCGTGCCCGATCTTCCCTCCTCCCCTCGCTAACTCCCTCCTCGTTCAATCGACCGAGCGCCCGATTCCTTCGCAGCTCTGCTCGATCCCGCAGCGGCCGGCGCCCTCCGCTCGCCAGGCCCTCGCCTCCATGCCCGCTCCCTCCGTGCGCTGGCCGCACCAAGCCCCTCGAGCGAGCACTCTGCCTCGCCGTGCAGGCCCTCCGTCGCCGAGCGCCCCGTCCGCGGCTCCCTGCGCCCGTCCCCTCGCCTCTGGCCCGTGCGGTCCCCTCTCCAGCGTCCCCGAGCGCCTGGGATGAGCGCCTCTCGGGCCGCTCCTGCTGTCTCAGCGCCAGGAGGCCCCGAGCGCCTCGCGCCGGCCCTCCGTCTCCAGGGCTCCACCACGCCAGCGCCGCCCCGGCTCCTCTTCTACCACCGCGCCCTCGCCAGGGTCCGCGACCCCTTCTCGTCCGGATGCGCGCAGCTCCAGCGTCGAGCCCGCAGTTCCTCCCTCCGCGCAGCCACATCCGCTCGTGGCCTCCAAGCTCTTGGCCCTGCGACCCCGCTGGACCTCCAGCCAGTGCCTCCTCGGCCAGGGGTTGCCGCCGTGACCTGCTGCTGTGCATCTCCCGCCTCGCCGGTTCTTCCTCGCCAAGTTGCCGCTGCCACGGCCTCGTCGCCGTGCTGTCTCCTTTTGTTTGGCTGCTGCTGTTTTTTTTTTCGCCAAGTGCACGAGGGACCCCAAGTTTCGTCAAGTTCGACTACACGAGGAATCATCAAGTACCCCTTCATTTTTGTCAAGACCGGCAAGTTGAAGACCCAAGTACCACGACGACTCAAGACGACGCGACAAGTACCTCTTCGGGGACGCGAACGACTACGAACGAGAACGACTACCTTCGGAAGAAACGAGTACCCCTACCGATGTCAAGTTCGACTACCGTCGCCCCGAGGACGTCCGATGCCGCGACGAGTACCTCTTCGGAAACGAGAACGTCTACTTCCCTCTACGACACGTGTACCACGACTCGCGAGAACGACATCTTCCTCTACGACCCGTGTACCACTACGTCCCTCTACGATCTCGAGCCGGCCCGAAACGAGTGTTCCGAAGGTATAACCCCGAGACGATGACCCGTGTGATGTTGTGGTTGTATGAAATGTTTCCCTTGTGTGCATCGTGCCCGTGTCGCCTTTTGTCATGCTCCTCGGTTGCCTCGTCGCCGACTCATGGGAACCCGGTGACGGGATCACCCCACCTTCCATCTTGTTTCGCTCGCTCACTCCACCTTTGCTTTTGCACCGGTCTCTCAATGAGTTACCGGAACCGAGATGTTGTCGTTGCATCATTTTCGGATCGTTGTTGTGTCACCCTTTCGTTCCACCACGGGGACAAATACTCCTTATATACTTCATATCTCTCATGTTAACCTTTAATTAATAAAAATTGCATAAAACTTGATCATGTCATCCGCATCATGTTAACAACCTTTGAATGTTTATTTGTTGTTTGCTTAAAATTACTAAACATGCATATGGGGATTTTCCGGACTTGTTGTTGTTATTTTCCGGCCTCATTTAAAATGCCTAAATAGTGTAGTTTTATTATGCTTCACCTCTTGCCATGTTAAAAACATTTAATCTTGTCTTGTAGATAACGAGAGTCAATTAAATAATTTAAAAGTGGTGTTTCGTCAATATGCAACTCGTTGCATATTGAGCTCCACTTAACTTGTAGTTTTGTTTGTGCTCTTTGCCATGCCATGCATAATTAAACCGGACACGCATCATACTTGTTTGTGCATCGTATGCCATGTTGATGATATGTGTGTTTACCGTTTGTTTGCTTCTTTCCGGTTGCTTCTCTTGTTAGCTTCGGTTTCGTTCCGGAGTTGTGAGGTTTCGCTCGACTATATTGCTCCGTCTTCTTCATGGATCCGTTCTTCTTCCTTGCGGAATCCCAGGCAAGATGATCATACCCTTGGATACCTTTACTACCATTGCCATGCTTAGTTGCATCGATGCTATCGTTACATGTCGCGCTACCCATCTTTTCTGTCAGCCTCTCCTTGTTGCCATGAAACCTCTAACCTTTGACACCTTCCTAGCAAAACCACTGTTTGGCTATGTTACCCGCTTGCTCAGCCCCTCTTATAGCGTTGTTAGTTGCAGGTGAAGTTGAAGTTTGTTCCAGGAGGGAACTTGTTGTTGTTATATCACAATATCTATAATTATTATTAACACACCTATATATTGGGCATGGGTGGAAGGCTTGGCCTTTTGGTCGGTGTTTTGTTCCACTCATGCCACCTTAGGCGCCGATAAACCAGCATTATGTTCCTTGATTTTGCGTTCCTTACACGATGGGTGGATGGGGACCCCTTGACAGTTCGACTTTGAATAAAACTCCTCCAGCAAGGCCCAACATTGGTTTTAATTTGCTCATAATAACAACTTAATTAATTAATTAAATTGCATAGGGAGTTAGCGCTACCCGAGGTTTCTTTCTACATAGCAGGGGGGCCAGTGCTGATGGTGTTGGTCCCAAACGGGGGTCCTGCAGGGTCACCACGGGGAAACTCGAGGATTGGCTCCTGTAGCATCACCCATCCGGTCGTGGCCTGAGACGAGATACGCGCGGCTACTATTTAGGGTGTCGACACACCGGGAGGTCTTGCTGGACTTGTTTTACCATTGTCGAAATGACTTGTGCTACCGGGAAGCCGAGACTGATCGGATTTTCCCTAAGATAAGGAGTGATGATATTATATTTATCACTTCAGCTAATCGTGAGAGCTTGTGATGGGCTAAGTTGGGACACCCCTGCAGGGTTATGATCTTTCGAAAGTCGTGCCCGCGGTTATGTGGCAGATTGGAATTTGTTAATGTCCGGTTGTAGAAAGCTTGACAGATGATCCGAAGTAAAACACACAACTGTGTGAGTAACCGTGACTGTCTCTTTTCACTTTGAGAAGAGAACACGGTGGGGTTATGTTTGACTCGTATGTAGTTCAGGATCTTTAGCGATCACTACTTCTGCGACCGTTTGCGTAGATGCTCATCTTATTCTGGTACTCGTAAGTTAGCCACCATATTATGCTTAGCCGGTGCTGCAACCTCTCCACTTTACCTCTTCCTACCCACAAAGCTTTGCTAGTCTTGTTACCCATGGTTATGGGATTGCTGAGTCCTCGTGGCTCACAGATACTACAACACCAGATGCAGGTTCAGCCGAGTTCGATGCAGGAGCTGGTTCAAGTACTTCACTAGGAGCTCGTTGAAGAGTTTGGCCATATGCTTGTTACGTTTCGATGATCAGTAGTGGTTTCTACTAGGATTCCATCCTGACCTGTGGCTTTATGTTGTTTTGGTATCTTTCTTTTGGATCTTCGCCCGTAGTCGGGTTGTGATATTTTCAATGATGTTGGCTTATGTAATGTATTGTGTGAAGTGGCGAGTGTAAGCCAACTATCTTCTTTTGCAATTTAATCCCTCTTTTACATGAGTCGTGCAAAGATACCAAACTTGAGATCATTCTAGGATGGGCTTATACCTTTAAGTCGTGCCTCGACACGTAGGAGGTATAGTCCCATCCTGGGCATTACAATGCCCTGGAGGCAATAATAAAATGGTTATTATTATATTTCCTTGTTCATGATAATTGTCTATTATTCAAGCTATAATTGTATTAATTGGAAACCGTAATACATGTGAGAATACATAGACCAGAACATGTCCTTAATGAGCCTCTAGTTGGCTAGCTCGTTGATCAATAGATGGTTGTGGTTTCCTGACCATGGACATTGGATGTCGTTGATAACGGGATCACATCATTAGGAGAATCATGTGATGGACAAGACCCAATCCTAAGCATAGCACAAGATCATGTAGTTCGTTTGCTAGAGCTTTTCTAATGTCAAGTATCATTTCCTTAGACCATGAGATTGTGCAACTCCCGGATACCGTAGGAATGCTTTGGGTGTATCAAATGTCACAACGTAACTGTGTGACTATAAAGGTGCACCACAGGTATCTCCGAAAGTGTCTGTTGGGTTGGCACGAATCCAGACTAGGATTTGTCAGTCCGTATGACGGAGAGGTATCTCTGGGCCCATTCGGTAATGCATCATCATAATGAGCTCAATGTGACTAAGGAGTTAGTCATGGGATCATGAGTTACGGAACGAGTAAAGAGACTTGCCGGTAACGAGATTGAACAAGGTATGGGGATACCGACGATCGAATCTCGGACAAGTAATAACATACCAATGGACAAAGGGAATTGTATACGAGATTGATTGAATCCCCGACATCGTGGTTCATCCGATGAGATCATCATGGAACATGTGGGAGCCAATATGGGTATCCAGATCCTGTTATTGGTTATTGGCCGGCCGAGAGGTGCCTCGGTCATGTATGCGTGGTTCCCGAACCCGTAGGGTATACACACTTAAGGTTCGGTGACGCTAGAGTGTAATGGGACTTGTACGTGGTTACCGAAGGTTTTTCGGAGTCCCGGATGAGATCCCGGATGTGACGAGGAACTCCGAAATGGTCCGGAGGTGAAGACTGATATATTGGACGAAGGGTATTGGAGTCCGGAAGTGTTCCGGGGGTACCGGGCTATGGCCAGCATGACCGAAAGGTGTTTCGGGGGCCCGACAAGTGTTGTGGGGCCTCATGGGCCAAGGGGAGAGAGGACAAACCATCCCACTAAGGGGTTGTGTGCCCCCCCCCCACACCCTTTCCATGTTTCTTGGGGAGGTGGGGCGCCTCCACTTGGCTTGGCTTGGGGGGGAAGTCTCCCTAGGGTTTCCCTAGGTGAGATCCCATCTGCCTTGGCCGCCGCCCTCCTAGGGGAAACCCTAGGGGCGCCACCCCTCCTCCCGTCCCCTATATATAGAGAGATAGAAAGAGGGCAGCCGCACCCTTGGATACATCTCCACGCTGCGGCGCTGCCCTTCCTCCCCACCTACACCTCTTCCTCCTCCGTAGTGCTTAGTGAAGCTCTGCCAGAGAACCCCGAGCTCCACCGCCACCACGCCATCGTGCTTCCGGAGCTCTCCCTCAACTTCTCCTCCCCCATGGTTGGATCAAGGAGGAGGATATGTCCCCTGGTTGTACGTGTGTTGATCGTGGATGCGTCGTCCGTTCGGCGCTAGATCGGATCTTCCGCGATTTTAATCGCCGCGAGTATGACTCCATCAACCGCGTTCTTTGCAATGCTTCCGCTTAGCGATCTTTAAGGGTATGAATATGCACTCGCTCTCCCTCGTTGCTAGCATCTCCTAGATTGATCTTGGTGACACATAGGAATTTTCTGAATTATTACTACGTTCCCAATAGTTTGTTGCTGTCAGGGCGCTCATCCGTCGCGCCCAACGTGGGCGCATCTAGCCTGTACGTCTCCTTGGCCTGGCAAGGGTGCACCGTACGTCTGCCCACTTCTCACACTTCTCAATCAGGGAGAACACATGAAGGTACTTGAAGTCTTGTTCGGCGCCGCTGGTGCCAATGTCCTGGCGGTACATGGCGAACATTGGAACCATATGCGGCGAAAAAACAAAATTCGGCGACGTGCACACGACGAAAAAGGGGCGGCGGCAGGCGTCTATGATACCTGGCCTTCAATGCTGGCGCCGCTTTTCGGATGAGCTACGATGTCCTCGACAATCCCATACCTTTTTTTGCATGCCGTTTGGATGAGCGTCCAATGGTTCGACATGGCCTTCGAGTCGCGCTACATGTGGATGGTGGCAAAGTAGGTGATACGTCCCAAACGTATCTATAATTTCTGCTTGCTCCATGCATGTTTTGGGTGATATTGCTACGCTTTTGATACACTTTCATACACTTTTGATCATATTTGGACTAACCTATTAACTTAGTGCACCCCAGTGCCAGTTTCTGTTTTTTGCTGTTTTTGTATTTCAGGTTTTCCCATTACTTAAATTGCCAGAAAAATTCCGGGAAAATATATAAAAAATCAGCGCTCCAGAAGCTTCCATGTGCCAGAAGTGGGGCCAGAGGGGGGGCAGAGGGGCCCCAGGCGCCCTGATGGCGCGGCCCCACCCCTGGCCGCGCCGGGGGGCCGCCTGGGGGGCTCCCACCTCCTCTGGTGCCCTACTTGGCCTCCTATTTATTCTCCCGTCGCGGAAACCCTGATTCCAGAACCCTTTTCTCCAGAAGCAATTCCGATCTCCGCCGCCATCGCCACCAAGTTTCAGGGGACCAGAATTCCTGTGCCGGCATCCTGCCGGGACGGGAAAGTGCCCCAGGATTCATCTCCATCGACGTTGCTTCCTCCCTCCATGATGCGGGAGTAGTTCCTCCTCGGGGCTGAGGTTTCTACCAGTAGCTATGTGGTCAATTCTCTCTCCCATGATGTGATCTTCGTTGTGATCATAGGCTATGTTAATCTAGGGTGATCCCATGATATTTCCCCTTCCTCTATGTATTGGATTGATGTACTCACTTGTCTTTATCTAGTATAATCCCCGAGACCAAGGTGACAGCGGTCTATTGGACATGGATTAGAAGAATATTTTCATGAGTCATTTCCTCTTTTGTGTGTTGATTGAAGATTGAGAGTCTCTTGGTGCTTGTCTTTGACTATCCTTGAGATATGTTGTGGTGATTGTGGTACTCTCTTTGGATGGCCGCGGTGACATTGGGAAATCCATAGATTGAGAACTACGAACTTTGAGGTGTGCTTTTGTAGCCCTACAAAATTATCGTCCTCTCTTGACCACAAATGAATGACCTCTGAGTGCGTCTCCATTGCATGTTTTATGGGAAATATCATGTGATTAGACTATGTTAATGTTGTTGGGAGTTGCCACTAGTGAAAGTATGAAGCCTAGGCCTTGTTTCCACCATTGCAATACCATTTGTGCTCATGTTTACCACTTGTTTGCTTGCTGCACTTTTTATTACAGATTTATATTACTTTGTTTTACCACTCCTATCATCCATATTTCACCATCTCTCCGCCGAACTAGTGCACCTATACAACTCCTAGTTGTATTAGGTGTGTTGGGGACACAAGAGACTTTTTGTATCTTAGTTGCAGGGTTGCTTGAGAGAGACCATCTTCAACCTCTACTTCCCTGAGTTTGATAAACCTTAGGTCATCCACTTGAGGGAAATTGCTGCCGTCCTACAAACCTCTGCGCTTGGAGGCCCAACATAGTCTACAAGAATAGAAGCGTGTGTAGACATCAAGCTATTTCTGGCGCCGTTGCCGGGGAAGTAAGTGTTTGAAGGTATATCTTTAGATCTTGCAATTAAATCTTTTCGTTTCTTGTTTTTAGTTTCACTAGTTATGTTTATGGAAAACCGCACTCTTAGTTCGTTGCTTGGGGAAGGCCGCTTTACCACACCCGTGGTAGAGAAGTCTCCTCCACCTACTGAATGTATCCCGTTCCAAATACCACTTGGGATAATTGAAATAATTAGGAATGATTGTTATGATGGGACAGTCAATCCTAGTATTCATTTGTTGAAACTTACAGAACTTTGTGAGTTGTTTAAGATTTCAGGTTTGACAAGAGATGGAGTCATGAGGAAATTATTTGCCTTGTCACTGAATGGAAAAGCATTGGAATGGTATAGGCTACTAGATGACTCTCACCTGCTGGATTGGGAAGAGATCCAATCTCTCTTTTACTCCAAGTTTTATCCTCTTCATGAAGTCCATGAGAATAGGAATTATGTTTATAATTTCTATCCTCATGACGGAGAGAGCATAGCTCAAGCTTGGGGGACACTGAAAACGTTAATGCTAAAATGTCCTAACCATGGGCTCCCCAAAGATATGATTATTACTAATTTCTATGCGAGGCTCTCTCGACAGGATAAAGATTTGCTCGATGCTTCCTCTATGGGTTCTTTCACAAATGAAAATATTGATGCTAAATGGGAACTCCTTGAAAGAATTCAACGCAACACTGAAGATTGGGAGATCGACAAAGGTAAAGAGTCAGGTATAATTTATGATTATGATTGCATTAAGTCCTTTGTTGAAACTACAAGTTTTAATAAGTTTAGTGCTAAGTTTGGGCTTGATTCTCAACTCCTTGTTGATTTCCTCAAATCTTTTGCTTCACATCTTAATATGCCTAAGGAGGATTGGATCAAGCATCATGAACCTTTTAAAGAGATTTGCAAAGAAAATGAAATTGTTCATGAAGATTGCAACATGCATGATCCAATTCCTAAAAATGAAGTTTTATATAAGCATGTTAATTTTTGTGGAGTGGATAGACCTTGTGAAAGGCCTATGATTGAAGAAGAGAAGTATTGTAAGCAACATAAGCATGAAAGAACAATAACTTGGGTCAAAGATTTAAATGAAATTGCTAGAGAATTGTGTGACCTTTATCCTTTTACTTGTGAACTTTGCTGTATAGAGGGTCACTTTAGTTTTCAATGCATGCACTTTCAAAACATAACTGTTAACCAGTTGTGTGATAACATGATCACCCCTGATCTTTATGATGAGCTTATGTTATTTTTGATGTGTGAAGAGTTATCAGAAAAGACTTCTTGGCTAGATGTTAATGCCATAGGAATAAAAAAACACTTTGCAAAATTGCCATCTCTATTGTGTTGTTAATTGCCATAAAAATGATTACATAAGTAAGATTAGAAAGGAGGGAACTTTACCAAAGTATAAAAATGTCTCTTATATTTCTGCTAATAAAAAGGAGAGTTTCTCCCAAGTTTCCCCTATTGTTTCTAATGATAAACCAGGATATGTCGAGAAGCTTCATCTCCAACCACTCCCTCCTAAGGTGAAGAAGAAGAAAAAGAAGAGGAGGAGGAAGACGAGCAAGAAGGAAGAAGACTGGGTATCAACCTGGCCTGAGCATATTCCTCCCATCAACTTTTATCCTAACGGTTGTAAGCTTAAAGAAGAAGGTGAAGTTTATTGCCTTAATTATCATCTTGATGATACGTCCGTAGGTACTATTGAAGATGATTTTGATTATGATATGCATGTTACTTATTGTGATTGGGAAAATGATGATAATGCTACTTATGATCTTGAAAATCTTTTTGGTACCAACTCTGAAAGTGATGATATGGAAAGCTCTAAGCTTGGGGATGATAGGATTGCAAATCCTTTACCCACTAGTGATGTGATAATTGATAATTCTTTTGCTAGTAAGAATAAAGACAACATGTTTACAAATATAGTTGCTAGCAATGATAATGCTCTTCTCTACTATGATGATGTTATAACTCCAATCTATAGTGATTATAAAGGTACCTATGACATAAGGAGAAATTATCCTTATCATAATCATGGAGGGAATTACTCCCTTGTTGAACACCATCTTCCTAATACACAATTAATCTATAGTGTTCAAGTTGTTTATGATAGTCCTACTCCCACTATTACCAATGAGAAAGATTATGCTTATGTGGAGAGTAAGAGTACCTTTTTGCATGTGGATCATGGTAACAATGCTTTATGTGATGCTTATATTGTTGAGTTTATTCGTGATCCCACTGAAAATTATTATGAGAAGGGAACATATGCTTATAGATATTTCAATAATATCAAGTTCCATCTCTTTATGTTGAAGGTTTTGAAGCTGCACTTGTTTTGTCTTCCTATGCTTATTGCTTTGTGCTTCAATGAATTATTCTATTGCAATATTCCTATGCATAGGAAGCATGTTAGGCTTAAATGTGTTTGGTATTTGCTTCTTGATGCTCTCTTTTGTTCTTCAACTCTTATTCCTACGAGAGCATCATTAAAGTCTTAAGCCTATCTTTATGGCTATAAAGAAAGAGCTCTAGGGAGACAACCCTTGTTATCTTTGCTTTCAGTTTGTTCTTTCAGTTTTTAGTGGTCTTGATGTTTGTTACTACTGTAGCAACATCATTGTATCTCTATTTTTCATCTTTGTGCCAATTTTAGCCTCTGATTGCAAGAAAGTTCAAAAGTTGTGACATGCTGTCCAGAAAACAGATTCTGTCCTTGGAAAGAAAAATTCGAATAAAATCACCAGATTATCTTTTTGATCTGAATTTTTTTGACAGCATGCCCTATACAATTGGCTTTCGAGCATCTGTTCTGAGTTTTTTGATTTGAGTTGAAGAAGTACCCCAAAAAAATTATTTACTACCTGCTGGTCTGTTTTCCACAGATTCTGCCCTGTTTTGCCTTTTCTTCGTTTTGCAGACCTTAAGCTTGCTTTTTCTTTGCAAAAACTTTTTGGTGATCTTGAGAAACAGTAGACCTTCAAGAATATCTTTGTTTACAATAGAGAAAATTTATTTTATTGTGGGTACTAACCTCTCTAATCAGATTATGATGAGTTATGTATGAAGGGAGTTTTCAAGTGTGCGAGGGAAGATGATAAAAGAAGATTCAGGAGTGTCAAACGCTCAAGCTTGGGGATGCCCCCATGCACCCCCAAGAAATATCCAAGGAGACTCAAGCATCTAAGCTTGGGGATGCCCCCGTGCATCCCCTTCTACATCAACAATTATCAGTTCGTCCTTCGTTCCACTATATTTTTATCACTTCATGCGTTATGTGCTATGCTTGGAGCGTCTTGCTCTTTTCTTTTTAGTTTATTTAGTCTTACTTGCTGTTCTTAACAAGTTGGATCCTAGCCTTCATTGTTTGGGAGAGAAACACGCTCCACTCCACTGTAGAACACAACATAGGCTTACATGCGTATCTTCTTGTGTGTGTTCTTTATCTTTTCATAGCTGCTGTCATGCTTAGCTCTTAGTTTTCATGCTTATCTTTTTAAGAGCTTTTGTTTAGGTTGTTGCTTCTGGAACTCTCTTGAGTTATCATGCTTATCTTGTTAAGAGAGTTGGCTTCTGTGGCACTGGTTGATATGTCTATGATAAAAATGCTATGTGCATAATGGTGCTTAGTAGTTCATGTTTTCTTATGGTTAGTCTCAAATAGCTGGGGGGTTCTTAATGTGTTATTGAAGTGCCAACACGATTTGTTTGCCTATGATGTGGTATGGTTTAGTGATATCTTCCTCCAAGAATTTATTTTTATTGACTTGGCATATGCTCACGCATATTTAAGACTGTAAAGAAAGTCTATCAAGCCTTGATGATCTTTAATTTCTGAGTAGTGATATAACTTCCATGCCCGATTCAATGTTGCTTTGTCGCTCTGCATGATTATGGCCGTCATTGCTCTCTTAGTTGGTCGCTCCCAGTCTTTTGCTAGCCTTCACCTGTACTAAGCGGACTGACTGCTTGTGCATCCAAAATCCTTGAAACCAGTTATGCCATATGAGTCCACCATACCTTCCTATATATGGTATTTTCTTGCCATTCCTAACGAAGACTTTCTTGTACCATCTCAAAATTATTCAAAAGCATTTCTCTTTTGTGCCTCTGCTTTAGCTCATGAGGAAGTAGTAGGTAATTCATGATCTTCTTATGTTGGACAAATTTTACCCCGGGATTGCATGTCTAATCTGCAAACCCCTAATACGAGGAGGGACTGGCATGAGTGCGCCCAGCTCACAAAAGATAATAGCAACAAACAAACCCTCCTTCACGCTTTGTTCATAAGAAATCAGAAAACTCTGGCAGTGATAAACAAAGGAGATTAAGGGGATGTGATCGTCCCCGCGTGGGAGCCGTTCCTCGAAACTTGTCCAGCATAAGAAGTAATTGGGTTATCTACTAGCATTCGTTGACGAATTATGCACCTCCCAAAAGCTTTTTATCTCTGTTTTTAAAACCACGAGCTCTGGTACTTGTTTAGTCTTTACTTCCAGCCACGGGTTTTCAACCTTGCCATAAAAATCCATGATTCGAGAGTCTCCACCTTCTTTCTTCAAAGCACCAACTATTGAGAGCATGATTGTCATTCTGAGTGTAATGTGCATTGTCCCAAAGTACCATTGTCTTCTGCATGATTGTGATATCGCTTATTCTGAAATCATTGTATCTAGTCGTCACTTAAACTTCGGAGGTGCTCCTGCATTTATGTTTTGCTTCACTAAAGGGGGCAAGCGAGGTATCACTTTGTCATGTTTGCACACCATGCTCACTACAAATCTATTGGGTGTTTCAGTATCATATTGTAAACTTTCAGTTCTTTGTGATATTCTCATGAGGCAACTTAATTACTAAAGATTCATTATCTCAATAAGCATTTGTCATGTGATTGTGAAAGACTCTTTGGTAGCATGTCACCACAGAAATTGTGCTTGTTATCATTTACCTACTCGAGGACGAGCAGGAATTAAGCTTGGGGATGTTGATACGTCCCAAACGTATCTATAATTTCTGCTTGCTCCATGCATGTTTTGGGTGATATTGCTATGCTTTTGATACACTTTCATACACTTTTGATCATATTTGGACTAACCTATTAACTCAGTGCACCCCAGTGCCAGTTTCTGTTTTCTGTTGTTTTTGTATTTCAGGTTTTCCCATTACTTAAATTGCTAGAAAAATTCCGGGAAAAATATATAAAAAATCAGCGCTCCAGAAGCTTCCATGTGCCAAAAGTGGGGCCAGAGGGGGGCCAGAGGGGCCCCAGGCGCCCTGATGGCGCGGCACCACCCCTGGCCGCGCCGGGGGCCGCCTGGGGGCTCCCACCTCCTCTGGTGCCCTACTTGGCCTCCTATTTATTCTCCCGTCGCGGAAACCCTGATTCCAGAACCCTTTTCTCTAGAAGCAATTCCGATCTCCGCCGCCATCGCCACCAAGTTTCGGGGGACCAGAATTCCTGTGCCGACATCCTGCCGGGACGGGAAAGTGCCCCCGGATTCATCTCCATCGACGTTGCTTCCTCCCTCCATGATGCGGGAGTAGTTCCTCCTCGGGGCTGAGGTTTCTACCAGTAGCTATGTGGTCAATTCTCTCTCCCATGATGTGATCTTCGTTGTGATCATAGGCTATGTTAATCTAGTGTGATCCCATGATATTTCCCCTTCCTCTATGTATTGGATTGATGTACTCACTTGTCTTTATCTAGTATAATCCCCGAGACCAAGGTGACAGTGGTCTATTGGACATGGATTAGAAGAATATTTTCATGAGTGATTTCCTCTTTTGTGTGTTGATTGAAGATTGAGAGTCTCTTGGTGCTTGTCTTTCACTATCCTTGAGATATGTTGTGGTGATTGTGGTACTCTCTTTGGATGGCCGCGGTGACATTGGGAAATCCATAGATTGAGAACTACGAACTTTGAGGTGTGCTTTTGTAGCCCTACATAATTCTCGTCCTCTCCTGACCACAAAGGAATGACCTCCGAGTGCGTCTCCATTGCATGTTTTATGGGAAATATCATGTGATTAGACTATGTTAATGTTGTTGGGAGTTGCCACTAGTGAAAGTATGAAGCCTAGGCCTTGTTTCCACCATTGCAATACCATTTGTGCTCACGTTTACCACTTGTTTGCTTGCTGCACTTTTTATTACAGATTTATATTACTTTGCTTTGCCACTCCTATCATCCATATTTTACCATCTCTTCGCCGAACTAGTGCACCTATACAACTCCTAGTTGTATTAGGTGTGTTGGGGACACAAGGGACTTTTTGTATCTTAGTTGCAGGGTAGCTTGAGAGAGACCATCTTCAACCTCTACTTCCCTGAGTTCGATAAACCTTAGGTCATCCACTTGAGGGAAATTGATGCCGTCCTACAAACCTCTGTGCTTGGAGGCCCAACATAGTCTACAAGAATAGAAGTGTGTGTAGACATCAGTAGGGGTCGGCCAACTTGCGCTCGTCGAACTCCGACTTGATGCGCTCCCAATACGTGTCGGCGCTTTGGTTCGTGCCGGTGATCGGGTCGAGGCAGACGGTCTTCCACGCTTCAGTGAGGCACTACTCTTCTGTACGTCCACTTGACACGTGGCTCGCTGGTCCTGACCCCCCGTTCCTTCTTCTTTTCTTTGCTCGCCGAAGCAGGCACCGGCTCCTCCTCCTCTTCTTCCTCCTTCTCCTTCTTGCCGTAGTCGACCTCGGCGTCCATCTCACCTACAAGGTCCGTTGTGCCATCTAGCGCCTGTAACCCGGGGGAGGCGGCGTCGGTCGAGTCGCTCATGATGATGTCGTCCATGTCGGCTTCAGTAGCGTCGGGATTGGTAAAGTGCGACGACGACGCCTGCGAGAAGAGCAGGGCCCCACGGTGGAGAGGAGGCATCGGTGAGGCGGCGTAAGCCGGCAGCAAGTAGGTGTAGGGGGGTATTGGACGCCGGCGAACGCGGGCGAGGGCGTGTGTTGGCCATGCGGAAAGATGATGTTGGGGTTGAATCCACCGTGTGCATCGCCGTCGGCATAACCAGGCGAGGGGGTGCACCCCCAGCTGGCCGGCGACCCAATCTCTGCTGGCTCGAGGCTGCTTGCGGGCCGCCGGGTGAGTAAATCATTCCCGCTAGAGACACATCAGCCTGCTCGACCGCAGCCACCGCGATCGCCGCCGAAGCGGCCGCGTCTCGGGCCCTCTTCACGTTGAACCTGTTCCGCCGGTCAGTGGTAACAGCCTCCCGGCACAGAACCTCCGCCCTCCAGTCAGCGTTCATCATGCCCGGCAGGTTGGCCGGCGGCGCCCTCGGCTTCCTCTGCTTCGCCTGGGTGACATCATCGACAATAATGGCGCGAGGGGCCGAGTATTTCTTTGGTGGCATGGCGGGATGGAGGTCGGATGGCAGGGAGAGGGAGGAGAATGGCGAGAGAAGAGGGGCAGGTGGGGAGAAAGGTGGGGGCGAAACCGGAGAACGGCGAGAAAAGGGGCGTCTCTCGCCGACAGAGCGGCCCCACTCACCTTTTCGATTCGGCCGATGCCCCAGGCGGCACCCAGGGGCTTGGGTTCGGCTCGGGTTCGCCGGCTGTTGTGTCGGCCCGAAATGGTGCTATTCAAGGCCCTGGGGCGCGACTGGGCCGATTTTTCGGCGCCTGCGCTAAAAAAGCACCCTGGGGGCCTGTTGGGGGCGCGGCTGGAGATGCTCTAACATGAAAAGTTTATAAAGAGACACATGAGCCATCCATCATCGGACAACTTTCGAGGGAAAGAATAACAACACAAAAAGCAAGAGTAGAAAGACCCACAAACAAAAACACCACCACTTCTATGGTGTAAGATGTGATTTCCATGTCAGGATGGGACATGACCAATCAATTTTGGGGTATAATTACTCCCAATCTTCACTAAGGGCATTTCTAACCAATCCCTTGTAACCGATTAGAGGAGTAAAATTTCTGTTTTACTCCTCTAAGCAGCACCTAGCTGATTCTTTATTCGTGGTAAGGGAGTACAATTTTACTCCTTTCCCCCAACTTCTCCCTAAATTTACTCCACCGACTCGCCTCTTCCTCGCGTCACCTCTCACCCCTGCATTTTCATCGGCGCGACCCTCGGCAACCCCGCTGGCCCCGCTGCTACCTCGTTGCCTCCTCCGCCCTCTCCCGCCCTTCTGCCCGACATCGAGCCCATTCGGCCCCTGTCCCCATTGTTAGAATCAGGTGAAGCGTCGCTGCCATCGCCATTGTTGTTGATTCATTGGAGTGCTTCTTTTCTTCTTACTTTTCTGAGGCCACCGCATCTCACGTTGATTGCACACCGCTGCATGTCATTCACTCTCACCATCGTCGGCATGTTTGGTCAGAATGACACGGGTTGGCCGGTGCACCACCATTGAACCACAAGTATTCGAGGAATTGGCTAGGTGAGTTTATTTATCGTTTCTTTGTGAACCGAACCATGTGGATTGAACCTAGCCGTTTGAATTGTAAATGAAGAGGATGAGGGAGATGGCTTTGGAGGACTCATTGTCATCCAAAGAGGAAGAAGACGATGGTGACTTTGACAGCATTTTAGGCATGATTTTCAATGATGATGTTAGGCGGCCGAGGAGAGGATCGCAATTTGGCCGCATACACATCAACCGTGATAGAGAGGAGGGTCATGTGAATACCATGAGAGACTACTTTGATGCAAAGCCAACCTATTCGGAGAAGTACTTTGGCCAGCGCTTTCGGATGCGCACAAGTCTTTTTCTGACCATTGTAAAAGTTGTTGAGAGATATGATGATTAGTTCAAGCTTCTGAGAAATGCATGTGGATAGATAAATGCAAGCTCTCTGCTGAAATGCATTGCGATTGTTTGAGTCTTGGCATGTGAGTGTTAGGCTGATGCAATCGATGACTATGTCTGCATTGGTGAAGACACAATCTTGGAGGTTGTTCGAACATTCACTAAAGCAGTGATCGTTGTCTTTGACCCGGAGTACTTGAGATAACCAACCGAGGAAGACACCCAAAGGCTGATGACAGAGAGTGAAGCAAGAGGATGGCCACAGATGCTTGCATCACTTGACAGTATGCACTGTACATGGAAGAATTGTCCTCCAGGGTGGAAGGGTCAGTACAAAGGTCATTGGAATGATCAAACAATCATTCTTGAGGCAGTTGCATTGAAGGATCTTTGGATACGACATTCATTCTTTGGTTCGCCCGGCTCTCATAATGACTTGAATGTGTTTTCGAGATCACCGCTATTTTCTAGGCTTATTAAAGGTGAAGCTCCTGCTTGAAACTACTCGGTCAACGGGCACAACTACTCGATGGGTTACTACCTTGCGAATGGCATCTATCAACCATGGGCCACCTTGGTCCAAAAAAATATGCGTCCATAAGGTAACAAAAACATTCACTTTGCCCAATGTCAAGAAGCCGCTAGGAAAGATGTTGAGAGAGTCGTTGGTGTGCTTCAGAAGCGCTTTGCAATTGTTCATGGCCCTGTCGATTACTAGAACTACAAGGTTCTATGGAGGATCATGACTTGTTGCATCATATTGCATAACAGTGTCATTGAAGACGACAGAGATATGCTTGAGAACTTTTGGTACATCACCAATGGGACTCCAGTTGAGCCAGGGTATGCTACGAACAGGATCTTGATATTCCTTGAGGGGCATGAGATCTATAACCGTCAAGTTCATTCTCAGCTCCAACACACTAGAAACGTCTTAGCGAGCCCTAGTTATTCTGTCATATGCTACTTTGCTACATTTGAACCATTCGGCATGTGTGAATTTGAATAATTTGGTTTATAAACTATATTGATGATTTGCTTGAACATTCAAATTTATGTTTAGTTTCTATATGTGTGCTAATATGTAGTTGCAATTTATACTAGAATTGCAAATTTTATTAAAACAAATATTTACTCCGTTAAATATAGGGGATCGGCTATGTCCGTCCAAAACTTAGTGGAGTATATATACTCCACTAAGCTTTGACTCCACCAGATACTCCGCTATTTTTAAGGGATCTGTTAAAAATGCACTAAGTCCACAAGTCCTAAGTGGCATCTACATGGACACATCTAGTTGATGCTAGTTTAAAAGGTTCGACATAACAGTAAGTCAAAGAGAGATGCAAAAACTAAAGACAAAATCCAAAGCCAATGGAAAAACGCCCGAGAGGAAGAGGGTTAGAATGCTTTACTCCCCTGTCCCTAGTCTATCATGGACCAATAACCAACAACACTCTGTATCATTTTTCAATGGGGTTCTTGCCTATTTACCCCCCTAGGAAGGATGGCATTCGATCCTCAAGTAATAAACACAAAAGATGAAAAGGAGGATTGCAGGCCTTCATGGAGTCTCACACCCCTGGAGTCGGAAATGGATATAGGTATCGTCCTTTACAAACATTAGCTTCTCTGGCTTTGTCAATTGGCCTTCATACAAAACCATAGTACGCGACCCATTAACATTATGTCACAAACATTAATCAAAGATACACACTCACCTAACTTCTTTTAGTGTTCACTTAACTGACTTATCTCTAGTTTTACAGTTATTTTTTGCGACTGCCTATAAAATAAACATTGGCCAGCACAACAATCGCATGTTGAGCCTAGAATAACAATGAAAGTTTTACTATGCTTCTCCACAGGTTTGTCCTAGCTAAAAACACACACACAATTTCCTTGGTCATTAGTAAAGATGTACTAGTAATATGATTTGGTTCATGGGTTGTTGATACGTCTCCAACGTATCTATAATTTTTGATTGTTCCATGATATTATATTATCTGTTTTGGATGTTTAATGGGCTTTAATATGCACTTTTATATTATTTTTGGGAATAACCAAAGGCCCAGTGCAAATTGATGTTTTTTGCCTATTTCAGTGTTTCGTAGAAAAGGAATATCAAACGGAGTCCAAACGGAATGAAACCTTCGCAATGATCGTTTTTGGAACAAACGCAATCTAGGAGACTTGGAGTACAAGTCTAGGAAGCCACGAGGCAGGAGGGCGCACCTAGGGGGTAGGCGCGCCCCCCACCCTCGTGGGCCCCTCGTAGCTCCACCAACGTAACTCTTCCTCCTATATATACTCATATACCCTGAAAACATCCGAGAGCACCACGAAACCCTATTTCCACCGCCGCAACCTTCTGTACCCGTGAGATCCCATCTTGAGGCCTTTTCCGGAGCTCCGCCGGACGGGGAATCAATCACGGAGGGCTTCTACATCAACACCATAGCCTCTCCGATGATGTGTGAGTAGTTTACCACAGACCTTCGGGTCCATAGTTATTAGCTAGATGGCTTCTTCTCTCTCTTTGGATCTCAATACAAAGTTCTCCTCGATCTTCTTTGAGATCTATTCGATGTAATACTTTTTGCGGTGTGTTTGTCGAGATCCGATGAATTGTGGGTTTATGATCAAGATTATCTATGAACAATATTTGGTTCTTCTCTGAATTCTTATATGCATGATTTAATATCTTTGCAAGTATCTTCGAATTATCAGTTTGGTTTGGCCTACTAGATTAATCTTTCTTGCAATGGGAGAAGTGCTTAGCTTTGGGTTCAATCATGCGGTGTCATTTCCCAGTGATAGCAGGGGCAGCAAGGCACATATTGTATTGTTTCAATCGAGGATAAAAAGATGGGGTTTATATCATATTGCATGAGTTTATCCCTATACATCATGTCATCTTGCTTAAGGCGTTACTCTGTTCTTATGAACTTAATACTCTATATGTATGCTGGATATCGGTCGATGTGTGGAGTTATAGTAGTAGATGCAGAATTGTTTTGGCCTACTTTTCACGGACGTGATGCCTATATACGTGATCATGCATAGATATTCTCGTAACTATGCACTTTTCTATCAATTGCTCGACAGTAATTTGTTCACCCACCATAAGATTTGCTATCTTGAGAGAAGCCACTAGTGAAACTTATGGCCCCCGGGTCTATTTTCCATTATATTAATCTTCCGTCAACTAGCTATCTTTATTGTTCTTTTATTTTGCATTCTTTACTTTTCAGTCTATACAACAAAAATACCAAAAATATTTATCTTATTATCTCTATCAGATCACACTTTTGCAAGTGGCCGTGAAGGGATTGACAACCCTTTTATCACGTTGGTTGCAAGGTTCTTAATTGTTTGTGCAGGTACTAGGGATTTGCGTGTAGTCTCCTACTGGATTGATACCTTGGTTCTCAAAAACTGAGGGAAATAGTTACAATACTTTGCGGCATCACCCTTTCCTCTTCAAGGGAAAAACAACGCATGCTCAGGAGGTAGCAAGAAGGATTTCTGGCGCCGTTGCCGGGGAGATCTACGAACAAGTCAAGACATACCAAGTAGACATCACAAACTCTTATCCCTGGCATTACATTATTTGCCATTTGCCTCTCTTTTTCCTCTCCCCCACTTCACCTTTGCCTTTTTATTCACCCTTTTTCCGTTCGCCTTTTTTAGCTTGCTTCTTGTTTGCTTGTGTGTTGGATTGATTGTTCGTCACAATGGCTCTACCAAATAGCGTTGATCCTCACCTTAGAAGGTTGGAAGAGATTGAAAACAATGTTAGAAGCTTTATGTCTTTGCAATTTGAGCATAATAATTTCTTCAGAAACGAGCTTAAAGAACTGAAATTTTTTATGGAGTACATGAGTGTAGAGCTTGATGATATGTCTAAAGTATTTTATGGTTTGAAATCTCAGTTTGCTCATCTTGAGAGCTTAATAGCCCAAATTTCGGATAAGCAAGCCACCTTAGTTAATAAGATGTCTGTTAAACCGGAAGATCTAGATAATAAAGATGAAGATCTAAAAGTGATTGATGTGTCTCCTATTAAATCTTTGTTTTCCAATATGAATCTTGATAAAGATGGGACTGGAGATGAGTCAACTTTAGTTAAAAGGCGTCCCAATGATTCGGAGTTTTTAGATCTAGATGCAAAAATTGGTAAAAGTGGGACTGAAGAGGTCAAAACTTTACATAGAAATGAACCCACTATTTTGGATTTCAAGGAATTTAATTGTGATAATTGCTCTTTGGTAGATTGTATTTCCTTATTGCAATCTGTGTTAAATTCTCCTCATGCTTATAGTCAAAATAAAGCTTTTACCAAACATATCGTTGATGCTTTAATGCAATCTTATGAAGAAAACTTGAATTAGAAGTTTCTATCCCTAGAAAACTTTATAATGAGTTGGAACCTACTATTAAAATTAAGATTAAAGATCATGAATGCTATGCTTTGTGTGATTTGGGTGCCAGTGTTTCCACGATTCCAAAAACTTTGTGTGATGCGTTATGTTTTCATGGACTTGATGATTGTTCTTTAAATTTGCATCTTGCGGATTCTACCATTAAGAAACCTATGGGAAGGATTAATGATGTCCTTATTGTCGCTGAGGAATTATGTGCACGTAGATTTCATCGTTCTTGATATAGATTGCAATCCTACATGTCCTATTATTATTGGTAGACCTTTCCTTAGAATGATTGGTACAATTATTGACATGAAAGAAGGAAATATTAGATTCCAAATTCCGTTAAGGAAAGGCATGGAACACTTTCCTAGAAAGAAAATCAAATTACCTTATGAATCTATTATGAGAGCCACTTATGGATTTCCTACCAAAGATGGCAATACCTAGATCTATTCTTGTTTTGTGCCTAGCTAGGGGCGTTAAATGACAGCACTTGTTGGGAGGCAACCCAGTTTTATTTTCTTTGCTTTTACTTCTATTTAGTAATAAATAATTCATCTATACTCTGGTTAGATATGGTTTTGTGTTTTAATTAGTGTTTGTGCCAAGTAGAACCTTTGGGAAAACTTGGGTGAAGTCTTTGCGATCTTGCTGTAAAAAACAGAAACTTTTGCGCTCACGAGATTAGCTGTCATTTTTACTGGAGAGTGCTTTTAAGTTGATTCTTTTTGAAGATGATTAATAGACAAATTCCTCACGTCCACCAATTTATTTCAGAATTTTTAGAGTTACAGAAGTATTCGAAAGTTACGGATTGCTACACACTATTTTGTTTTTGACAGATTCTGTTTTTCGTGTGTTGTTTGCTTATTTTGATGAATCTATGAGTAGTATCGGGGGGTATGAACCATAGAGAAGTTGGAATATAGTAGGTTTAACACCAATATAAATAAAGAATGAGTTAAATACAGTACCTTAAAGTGGTGGTTTGTTTTCTTATACTAACGGAGCTCAAAAGATTTTTTGTTAAGTTTTGTGTTGTGAAGTTTTCAAGTTTTTGGGTGAGGATTTGATGGACTATGGAATAAAGAGTGGCAAGAGCCTAAGCTTGGGGATTCCCAAGGCACCCCAAGGTAAAATTCAAGGACAACCAAAAGCCTAAGCTTGGGGATTCCCCGGGAAGGCATCCCCTCTTTCGTCTTCGTCTATCGGTAACTTTACTTGAGACTATTTTTATTCACCACATGATATGTGTTTTGCTTGGAGCGTCTTGTATGATTTGAGTCATTGATTTTTAGTTTACCACAATCATACTTGCTGTACACACCTTTTGGGAGAGACACACATGAATCGAAATTTATTAGAATACTACATGTGCTTTACTTATATCTTTTGAGCTAGATAATGTTGCTCTAGTGCTTCACTTATATCTTTTTAGAGCATGGTGGTGGTTTTATTTTATATAAATTATTGATCTCTCATTCTTCAATTATATTATTTTGAGAGTCCTTTAGAACAGCAATTTTCTTTGGCTATAAAATTAGTCCTAATATGATAGGCATCCAAGATGGGTATAATAAAAACTTTCATATAAAGTGCATTGAATACTATGAGAAGTTTGATGCTTGATGATTGTTTTGATATATGAGGATGGTGATATTAGATTCATGCTAGTAGAGTAGTTGTGAATTTTAGAAATACTTGTGTTGAGGTTTGCAAGTCCCGTAGCATGCACGTATGGTAACCGTTGTGTGACAAATTTGAAGCATGAGGTATTTCTTTGATTGTCATCCTTTGGGTGGAGGACGGGATCGCGCGATGGTTAACTCCTACAAACCCTTCCCCTAGGAGGATGCGTGTAGTACTTTGTTTTGATGACTTGTAGATATTTGCAATAAGTATGTGAGTTCTTTATGACTAATGTTGAGTCCATGGATTATACGCACTCTCACCCTTCCGCCATTGCTAGCCTCTTGTACCGCGCAACCTTCGCCGGTACCATACACCCACCATATATCTTCCTCAAGAAAGCCACCATACCTACCTATTATGGCATTTCCATAGCCATTCTGAGATATATTGCCATGCAACTTTCCACCGTTCCATTTATTATGACACGTTTCATCTTTGTCATATTGCCTTGCATGATCATGTAGTTGACATCGTATTTGTGGCAAGGCCACCATGCATAATTTTTCATACATGTCACTCTTGATTCATTGCCCATCCCGGTACACCGCCGGAGGCATCCATATAGAGTCATATTTTGTTCTAGTATCGAGTTGTAATCTTTGAGTTGTAAATAAATAGAAGTGTGATGATCATCATTATTAGAGCATTGTCCTGGAAAAAAAGGCAAAAAAAAGAAAGGCCAAATAAAAAAAGGCCCAAAAAAGAGAAAAAGGGATAATGCTACTATCTTTTTTCCACACTTGTGCTTCAAAGTAGCACCATGATCTTCATGATAGAGAGTCTCTTGTTTTGCACTTTCATATACTAGTGGGAATTTTCATTATAGAACTTGGCTTGTACTCCCTCCGTTCCTAAATATAAGTCTTTTTAGAGGTTTCACTAGGAAACTACATACGGATGTATATAGACATACTTTAGAGTTTAGATTCACTCATTTTGCTCCGTATGTAGTCACCTAGTGAAATGTCTAAAAAGACATATATTTAGGAACGGAGGGAGTATATTCCAACGATGGGCGTCCTCAAATGCCCTAGGTCTTTGTGAGCAAGCAAGTTGGATGCACACCCACTTAGTTTCTTTTGTTGAGCTTTCATACATTTATAGCTCTAGTGCATCCGTTGCATGGCAATCCCTACTCACTCACATTGATATCTATTGATGAGAATCTCCATAGCCCATTGATACCCTAGTTGATGTGAGACCATCTTCCTCTTTTTGTATTCTCCACAACCACCACTCTATTCCACCTATACTGCTATATCCATGGCTCACGCTCATGTATTGCGTGAAAGTTGAAAAAGTTTAAAAAATTAAAGTATGAAACAATTGCTTGGTTGAAACCGGGTTTGTGCATGATTTGGGTATTTTGTGTGACAAAGATGGAGCATAGCCAAACTATATGATTTTGTAGGAATGAACTTTCTTTGGCCATGTTAGTTTGAGAAGACATAATTGCTTTGTTAGTATGCTTGAAGTATTATTATTCTTATGTCAATATTAAACTTTTGTCTTGAATCTTTCGGATCTGAACATTCATGCCACAATAAAGAGAATTACATGGAGAATTATGTTAGGTAGCATTTCACATCAAAAATTATGTTTTTATAATTTACCTACTCGAGGACGAGCAGGAATTAAGCTTGGGGATGTTTGATACGTCTCCAATGTATCTATAAGTTTTTATTGTTCCATGCTATTATATTATCTGTTTTGGATGTTTAATGGGCTTTAATATGCACTTTTATATTATTTTTGGGACTAACCTACTAACCAAAGGCCCAGTGCAAATTGCTGTTTTTTGCCTATTTCAGTGTTTCGCAGAAAAGGAATATCAAACGGAGTCCAAACGGAATGAAACCTTCGCGAGGATCGTTTTTTTGGAACAAACGCAATCCAAGAGACTTGGAGTACAAGTCTGGGAAGCCACGAGGTGGCCACGAGGAAGGAGGGCGTGCCCAGGGGGGTAGGTGTGCCCCCCACCCTCGTGGGCCCCTTGTAGCTCCACCGACGTACCTCTTCCTCCTATATATACTCATATATCCTGAAAACATACGAGAGCACAACGAAACCCTGTTTCCACCGCCACAACCTTCTGTACCCATGAGATCCCATCTTGGGGCCTTTTCCGGAGCTCTGTCGGAGGGGGAATCCATCACGGAGGGCTTCTACATCAACAACATGGCCTCTCCAATGATGTGTGAGTAGTTTACCACAGACCTTCGGGTCCATAGTTATTAGCTTGATGGCTTCTTCTCTCTCTTTGGATCTCAATACAAAGTTCTCCTCGATCTTCTTGGAGATCTATTTGATGTAATACTTTTTGCGGTGTGTTTGTCGAGATCCGATGAATTGTGGGTTTATGATCAATATTATATATGAACAATATTTGGTTCTTCTCTGAATTCTTATATGCATGATTTAATATCTTTGCAAGTCTCTTCGAATTATCTGTTTGGTTTGGCCTACTAGATTGATCTTTCTTGCAATGGGAGAAGTGCTTAGCTTTGGGTTCAATCTTGCGGTGTCCTTTCCCAGTGACAGCAGGGGCAGCAAGGCACGTTTGTATTGTTGCCATCGAGGATAAAGAGATGGGGTTATATCATATTGCATGAGTTTATCCCTCTACATCATGTCATCTTGCTTAAGGAGTTACTCTGTTCTTATGAACTTAATACTCTAGATGCATGTTGAATAGCGGTCGATGTGTGGAGTAATAGTAGTAGATGCAGAATCATTTCGGTCTACTTGTCACGGACGTGATGCCTATATACATGATCAAGCCTAGATATTCTCATAACTATGCCCTTTTCTATCAATTGCTCGACAGTAATTTGTTCACCCACCGTAAGATTTGCTATCTTGAGAGAAGCCACTAGTGAAACCTATGGCCCCTGGGTCTATTTTCCATCATATTAATCTTCCGTCAGCTAGCTATCTTTATTGTTCTTTTATTTTGCAATCTTTACTTTTCAGTCTATACAACAAAAATACCAAAAATATTTATCTTATTATCTCTATCAGATCTCACTTTTGCATGTGGCCGTCAAGGGATTGCAACCCCTTCATCGCATTGATTGCAAGATTCTTAATAGTTTGTGGAGGTACTAGGGATTTGCGTGTAGTCTCCTACTAGATTGATACCTTGGTTCTCAAGAACTGAGGGAAATACTACGCTACTTTGCTACATCACCCTTTGCTCTTCAAGGGAAAAACTACGCATGCTCAAGAGGTAGCAGCTGTTTTCAGAATGGATGATGAGTGTGTCTCTCGGTGGCTGAAAGGATTGAGAAGAGGTGTCTAGAGGGGGGAATTTGACCCTCATCAAGCAAACGTAGCAGTTTTTAATTTCTTCAAGAGGTGGAGTTTTAGCGCGAGATTAAGCATTCATAATACAATTCAAGCAAGCATGGCAAGAGTATGAGCAGCAGAAAGATAAAGTATACTAATTGAAAGAAAGTTAAGGGATGAGATTGGAATGTGCAAACACAATTGGAGACACGGTAATTTTTGGTGTGGTTCCGATAGGTGGTGCTATCGTATGTCCACATTGATGGAGACTTCAACCCATGAAGGGTAACAACTCCGCGAGTCCACGACGGGTCCACGAAGAAGCAACCTTGTCTATCCCACCATGGCCATCGCCCATGAAGGACTTCCCCACTTGGGTAGATCTTCACGAAGTAGGCGATCTCCTTGCCCTTACAAACTTCTTGGCTCAACTCCACAATCTTTGTCGAAGGCTCCCAAGCGACACCTAACCAATCTAGGATACACCACTCTCCAAAAGGTAATGGATGGTGTGATGATGATGAACTCCTTGCTCTTGTGCTTCAAATGATAGTCTCCCCAACACTCAACTCTATCTCACAAATTTGGATATGGTGGAAAGATGATTTGAGTGGAAAGCAACTTGGGGAAGGCTAGAGATCAAGATTTTTGTGGTTGGTTTGGAATGTCTTGATCTCAACACATGAGTAGGTGGTTCTCTCTTAGAAAATGAGTAGTGGAAGTGTATGCACGTTCTGATGGCTCTCTCACAAATGGAGAAGGGGTGGAGGGGTATATATAGCCTCCACACAAAATCCAACCGTTACACACATTTGACCCAACTCGGTAAGACCGAACTAGTTCAAAATGTGAGCTCGGTGAGACTGAACTAGTTCAAAATGTGAACGTTAGGAATATCAATGGGACCGATGTGATCAAATCGGTGGGATCGATGTGCTAGGGCTAGGGCAAAACCTCATCTCGGTGAGACCGATTGCATGAACTCGGTGAGGCTGATTTCAGCAATAAGCAAACAGAGAGTTGGTCAGGCAAAATTGGTGGGACCGATTGCACATTTCGGCGAGACCAAAATAATTACAACAGGCAACAGAGAGTTTGCAAGGCCATCTCGATGAGACCAAGATCCGTATCGGTAAGCCCGGGCGTTCAGTCTATTCGGTTTGTTCGGTTCGGTCTTTTCGGTCTTCCAAGAATTCGGTCTTCCAGAATTAAAGACCAAAATAATTTCGGTCCTTTCGGTTCTTCTCTATTCCGCCTACGGTTTTTACTATTCGGTCTTCGGTCCCGACCAAACAGACCAAATTAATTGCTAGAACACCGATTCTTATTACTTCCAGTACCAATACATGTTTACATTTGACATATAGTAAAACAAAAGAAACTATGCATGTTCCATCAGCAGCACCTACAAGGCTACAAGCAAGCCACTGCATCTACATGAGTTTGAACATCACAAAATATGAACCCTTCCGCGACTCCTACAATGTGCAACCAAGAAAAATTTAGCATCATATTGGAAACACATTTTCACATTCGAACAGATATAGTTTGTCAATACATATACAAAGATTCATCCATCTAAAATAAAATCACTACAATCAGTCATGCACATCTTGCACAATACAATCATTCACATATATCTACAAAGTAGCAACTTACAAACCAAAATCGTTCAGATCTGAGATCAACAGAGATATATAAAAAGGAAAAGGGGGAAATAAAAGACACCTTGAGCACCGCCAGAGGTGATGCGATGTCGGTGTAAGGTGGGGCCAGAGGATCATAGCCTGACATGGGAGGAGCATAGAGGTGAACCAACACCGGCCGATGAACGCGTCGCGAGCAGTGGGGCGACACGGGAGGGTCGGGGTTGGCGGCGCGACGGACAGGGCATGGCGCTTTGTGGCTTCAATGGTGGTCAATTGGTCGTCACCGGCTCAGCCCGCTGCTCAGGGCGCCGGTCTCCATCGGCTAGGGGTGCGCTGGTAGCCCCGGTGCAGCGGCCGTCACTCATCACGGCCTCACGGCTCACGGGCATCGAGCCATAGCGGCGGTGGCGGGCGACAACTAGGGACTAGGGTTCGACGTGGGAGAGAAAAGAGTTGAGTGAATCAACGAGCGGCGGCTAGGTGCTATGGTTCGCCGAGAGAACACAGAAGAGGAGTTGAGTGAAGCAGCGGGCGGCTAGGTAGAAGGGTTTTCC
>LR738710.1:238790472-238812074 GCA_902687465.1 Secale cereale
TCGTGAGGTGAGGATTGAGGATAGAGACGTGAGGTGTGTGTGTGTGTGTGTGTGTGTGTGTGTGTGTGTGTGTGTGTGTGTGTGTGTGTATCTGCTCGGGACCTTGGGCCAGATGGGCCTTAGGTGAATATATGTCTATGGGCATTTCTAAATTCGGTCTATACGAGCAATTCGGTCCTAAGGATAGCAGGACCGAACAGACCGTAATTACTTCGGTATTATAATTGTGCAGACCATATTTTATTCAGTCTTTTGGAGTTTGGTCTAATTGGGTTCAGTCTCGGTCTTTTCGGGTTCAGTTTTCAGTCTTCGATTTTTATGCCCGGGGTGACGTATCGATGTGACCGAATTATCTAGGGTTTGTGGCAGTGGCTATGTCAAATGAACTCGATGGTGCCGGATAGATCAAATCGGTGGGGGCGAGTTTGACTTAGGTATTTGGACATACGTGGAATTTGAGAAAGTGGCTAACAGTTTAGGAGCAATATCACTAAGCACTTGAGAAAGTAGACCATTAAGCAACACCTCATCCACTTTTAATAGTATTGGCTTTCCTATGGACTCAATGTGATCTTGGGTCACTAAAATGAAAATAAAGAGGCTTGAGCCTTTGCCAATCTTTGTCCTTAGCATTTTGAAGGGTTCCACATCCTCTTGTCCATGCCACTCCAATGTTGAACTCATCTGAAACACACTAGGTAAAGGTATTAGTCCAACTATAGATATGTTGACATTAATTACCAAAATCACCCAGGGAGCACTTGTGCTTTCAATCTCCCCCTTTTTGGTAATTGATGGCAACATACATCAAAGCTCTAGATAAAGGTTATGAAGAGTAACAAGTAAAACTTTGGAAAGACATGTAACTAGCATGGACTCCCCCTACATGTATGCATTCATGCAAGGATTGAATATAAGAGCAACTGAATGCACAAGTATGACAGAGAAAATAATGAGTTACATGTATCTTGTTTATATGCATAATAGCAAATAATGTAGATGACGGAATGTGTACCTTCATGTTCATGAATTCTTCTTGCAAACAATATGCACATCAGAAAGAGATCATCGTGCACATGAGTGTGATCCATATACTTACCTTGTGGTCTTGAGCTGGCTTTGGAAGAGGTGAACTAGAGAAAACATGGTTAAATAACACAAGAACATTCTAACTAAAGCAATTTCAGGGAACCACAAGAGTACCACTACTGGGATGACATGTAATGAGTGAGTACTTAGTACTCCATTTGTACATGACATGTCCCCAAAGATTTAAAGATATGCAATGGATTCAAAAGATTTTCTTCCCTAGAAATAAACCCTTTCTCCCCCTGAATCTGATATTGGATAATGGGAGAAGATAGGGACAGAGAAAATCAGTGCAAGATAAATCAAAGCATGAAATGAATCAGAGCATAAACAAATGCAAGCAACCATATATAGACATGTCTCTCCCCTCTTAAAGACATGTGACTTCTCTCCTCTTTATATTACTGGCATGTAGAAGAGCAGAGATGAGCTTTCTCTCCCATATGATAAGCTTTCATGTGCTCCCTCTCCCCCTTTGAACTCAATTTCCAAGAAGGGCACTTCTGGAGCTTGAGTCAAACAAGCTTGGTCCTTGAGACACACTACAAAGCAGCATGTTGAAAAAGATGCGGGTAGAGGATAAGAATCATTGAGTGGAGCTAAAAAGAAATAAAATATACAATGGCAAAAAGTTTTCTCAGCAGTGAAATCGGTACCGCCGATTCGTTTTCATCGGTGACACCAAGTTGGCAGTGTCTTGGATGATGCATCTCGATCAGACCGGGTTAGTCCACATCGGTTGTACCGATGAACTATCCACAAGATATTCTTGTAGTTCGGTCTAGCCGATAGGCTTTGATTGATGAGTCCGAGATCAATCCAAATTAAAAGGTTTATCAACTCAACTCACTTGGCAAATTAAATCTCGCAAGGATTTGCAATGAATTAAACACAAAGGTTATGGAAAAAATAGGTAAAAGAAAAGAAAGGAAATCTAGATGAAGTTCTTTTTAGAGGGAGACAAAAAATAGCAAGAAACTTATGCAATACACAAAGTAAGTGAGCAAGGAAACACTAGAGAACTTCATCTAGAAGGGGTCGGCGACAAAGTCACCTATGTTAGAGTATGTTGACTTAGGAGTCGAGTGAGATCACTTGATCATATGTCATACTCATCGTTTAAGCTCAAAATGGGGTTACCATTTCTCGTTTAAGTACTTTGATGTATTCACATCTCGTTGAGTTGCTTTGACTCATGACTTGGAGTAAGGCTTCTCTAAGATGGAATAACATATACCTTGGGTGGTGTTGATGTTGATCATGTAGTTGAACTTGTGTTGGATGCTAAAGGTTGATGTAGTTCATCAAGAGTCGAGAGCACCACTAGAAATTTGAGTTCATCTTCCTACATGGGTGAGTCTTGCAAGGAAGAGCACTTGTGTATCCAAAATGACAATCATGAAACTTGATACCAAATGAGATTTTATATATATATATATATATATATATATATATATATATATATATATATATATATTTTCAAATGATATGTTAAGTGTGTTCATGCTTCCTTGTAATCAACAACCATGAAGTAGAGACTTGGTCATGTAGAGATTGCTCAAGATGCGAGTGACTTGCAATCTCATAGATTTGGGCTCATCAAAGTACCTACGACGGGGTTAGATAACATGCAAAGGTACAAATATAGATCCAAGACATATGATCATCATTATAAAAGTGATATCTAGGATTAGTCACAAAAGGCTCATGCCTTGCATGTATCCAAATTGAGTTTCTACTCCAAGTTTGACGCATCAATGATATTAAATTCACCTCTCAAATGGCAAAATACTTTCTCATCAAGCAGTTTGGTGAATATATAAGCCAATTGATTATCAATATGAACATGCTTAAGATTAATGTCTCCTTTGGCAACATAATCTCGAATGAAATGATGATGAACTTCAATATGCTTAATTCGAGAATGTTGCACGGGATTGTGAGCAATCTTAATAGCACTCTCATTATCACAAAGCAATGGAACATGTTTCACATATATCCCATAATCCTTAAGGGTTTGGGTCATCCAAAGTAATTGAGCACAACATGATCCGGCGGTAATGTATTCCGCGTCGGCGGTGGATAAGGATACCGAGTTTTGTTTCTTGGAGGATCAAGACACAAGAGATCTACCAAGAAATTGACAAGTACCCGAAGTGGACTTTTTATCAACCTTGTCATCAGCGTAGGCCGAATCAGAGTAGCCAACAAGATCAAAAGAAGACCTCTCAGGATACCAAATGCCAAAGTTTGGTGTATGAATTAAGCATCTCACTATCCTTTTCACAGCCTTAAGATGACACTCTTTAGGATCTGCTTGATATCGGGCACACATGCACACACTTAGCATAATATCGGGACGTGGGGCACATAGATATAACAATGATCCAATCATGGAACGGTAAACCTTTTGGTCGACCGGTTTGCCATCCTTAGTCAAGTCAAGATGTCCACTAGTAGGTATGGGTGTTTTCATACCTTTGCTTTCTAGCATGTTGAACTTCTTGAAAATATCCTTGGTATACTTTGTTTGAGAGACAAAGGTACCTTCCTTAGTTTGCTTGATTTGCAAACCAAGGATCAATTTTAGTTCACTCATCATAGACATCTCAAACTTCTTCGACATTAGCCTTCCAAACTTTTCACTAAAATGGGGGTTAGTAGAACCAAATATGATATCATCCACATAAATTTGGCACACAAATAATTCATTATTAACCCTTTTAGTAAAAAGTGTGGAATCAAACTTCCTAATTTCAAAGCCTTTTTCAATAAGAAACTTGGTCAAGCATTTATACCATGCTCTAGGAGCTTCTTTAAGACCATAAAGAGCTTTGCGAAGTTTGTAAACATGATTAGGTTTCTTGGGATTTACAAAGCCGAGAGGTTGTTTAACATAAACTTCCTCCTCAATTTCACCATTAAGATAAGCACTTTTAATGTCCATTTGATATAAAGTGATGTCATGGTGATTGGCATAAGCAAGTAAGATGCGTATGGATTCAAGTCTAGCAACGGGGGTATATGTCTCACCGTAATCCATACCTTTGACTTGAGTGTAGCCTTGGGCGATGAGACAGGCCTTGTTGCATACAACTTGTCCATCTTCATCCTGCTTATTTCAAAACACCCATTTGGTCCCAATGACATTGGGCTTGTCATCGGGCTTCTCAACCAATGTCCAAACTTGGTTTCTCTCAGAGTTATGTAGTTCCGCATGCATAGCATTCACCCAATCCGGATCATCAAGAGCATCTTCAACCTTCATAGGTTCAACATTAGAAATGAATGAATAATGCTCACAGAAGTTAGCTAAGCAAGATTTAGAATGAGTGATTCTCCCGGTTTGAATGTCATTGTAGATTTTTTCTACAGGATGATCTCTCGCAATTCTTGCTCTAACTCATGAGAGCTTTTGTTTGGGTTGGGTTGGAACATCCTCTTCATTGTCTTCTTCTTCTTGTCCTTCTTCATTGTCGTTGGTGTTGCTATCCTCTTATGGAGGTGGAGAAGGAGGTCGATGAGGTTCATCTTGTTGTACTTCCTCATTTCCTTCGTCTTGACGTGTTCCACTTGTGGATGCCTCCAAGTCAACTTGTGGTTCACCTTGGTGTGAAGTTGAGGCTTCCACTTGAATGGACGAAGTACTCTCCTTCACCTTAGTTAGACGAATCTTGCCAAGAGACAAGTCTTGGATTCCTTCTGAAGGATCTTTGTCTCCTACATCAATTGGCAATTGCTCTACTTGCGAGCCGTTAGATTCATCAAACTTCACGTTTGCCGTATCTTCAACCTTTTAGGTGAAATTGTTGTAGACACGGTAAGTGTGAGAGTTTGAGCCATAAACGAGTAGAAAACCTTCCTGATATTTAGGAGCAAATTTCAAACGATGATGCTTGTCAAGAATGTAACACTTTGAGCCAAATACTCGAAAGTATCCAACTTGGGGTTTGTTACCGGTGAGAAGCTCGTATGCCGTCTTGCCGAGAATCGGTTTGTAGCATGACAAGTTGTCTCAACCGCTTCCGCCCAAAAGTGTCTTGGCGTTTTGTATTCGTTAAGCATCGTTCTTGCCATCTCAATCAACGTCCGGTTCTTCCTCTCAACAACTCCATTTTGTTAAGGTGTGTACATAGCTGAGAACTCAAGTGAGATCCCTTCTTCGTCAAGAAAGGTATCCACATTTGTGTTCTTGAACTCCGTTCCATTGTCGCTCCGAACCTTCTTGATATTCACTTCAAAATGGTTTTGGGCCTTCCTAGTGAAGTTCTTGAAGATCTTTTGGACCTGTGATTTATCATCGAGAAAGAACACCCATGTAAATCTGAAAAAAAATCATCAACAATGACCAATCCGAACGAGTTACCACCGAGACTCTTGTAAGCGTTGGGACCAAAAAGATCCATGTGAAGTAGCTCAACTTGTCTTCTCGTGGTCATGATGTTCTTCACGGGGTGACTTCCTCCAACTTGTTTTCCTGCTTGACAAGCGCTGCAAAGTCTATCCTTGTCAAATATAACATCTTTAACCCCAAGGATATGATCACCTTTAATGAGCTTATCAAGATTTTGCATGCCCACGTGACCTAACCTTCTATGCCACAACCAACCTTTAGAAGATTTAGCAATTAAGCAAGTACGAGGTTGGGCTTTCTTAGTGAAATCAACAATGTATAGGTCACCTCTACGAATAGAGGTAAAGACCATTTTATGATTATCTCTGCAAAACACTTGGCAGTCTACTTTAGTAAATAAGACACTGAAACCAAAGTCAGCTAGTCTAGATACCGAAAGCAGATTATAACCAAGGGACTCAACGAGCATGACATTTTGGATAGAGCTATCATGTATCATGGGAGATGGACACCTTACTAAGGCCAACTACCTTACCCTTAGAGTTATTACCAAAAGTGACATACTTACGGGACCATCATTTTTAGCAAGCTCATGGAACATATCTCTATCTCCGGTCATATGATCAGTACATCCACTATCAAGAACCCATTCCTTTCCTCCGGACATGTAGCCACGAAGATTTTCCATAAGACCAAAGTGTCTCATTGACTCGTCAAGGTCAAAGTCACTACCATCATCCTCATCACTGTATCCATGTTCAATATCATCTTGAGAATGATTCCTTAGATTTATGATCATGGCAATGCACATCTTTATGAATTCTAATGACTTGTGAGATAATGCTACTAATGATTCCAACATCTCCTTTGGCATGCATAAGGTCACGAAGCTTAAATCGACATTCATCAAATTTCGGATCACTAGGTTTCATTTTATGAAAAACTATGGACTTTTGAAGAATCTCATCTAGATTTTTCAAGGAATAGTTTGGAAAGCATTCCTCAAGATATCTCCATATAGTATAAGCACATTCAAATGAAGGCAAGCAAACAAACAAATTTCTAGGCAATCCTCTTATGATAAGATCAATAGTTCTAAGATTGTGGGTCATGTCAAGATACTCATTGGGGTTAGGATGCAAGGGATCAATACGAGGCACACAAGGGCTAGTAATGTACTTGTTCAAATGATACTCATTGAAAATCTCAAGCATCTCATTTTTCCAAGCACTATAGAACTCCCCATCAAGCATAGGCACTCTACGTCTAATACTCCCAATCCTAGACTCATCCATCTTCCTTCAATGGTGATTAAACCAAAGCAATGGAGACCAAAGCTCTGATACCAATTGAAAGTATCGAGAAAATGTGTCTAGAGGGGGGGGATTGGACCCTCATCAAGCAAAAGTAGCAGTTTTTAATTTCTTCAAGTTGAGGAGTTTTAGCACAAGTTTTAGCATTCACAATACAATTCAAGCAAGCATGGCAAGAGTATGAGTAGCACAAAGATAAAGCATGCTAATTGCAAGAAAGTAAAGAGATGGGATAGGAATGTGCAAACGCAATTGGAGACACGGTGATTTTTGGCGTGGTTCCGATAGGTGGTGCTATCGTACGTCCACGTTGAAGGAGACTTCAACCCACGAAGGTTAATGGCCGCGCGAATCCACGAAGGGTCCACGAAGAAGCAACCTTGTCTATCCCACTATGGCCATCGCCCATGAAGGACTTGTCTCACACGGGTAGATCTTCAAGAAGTAGGCAATATCCTTGCCCTTACATACTTCTTGGTTCAACTCCACAATCTTTATTGGAGGCTCCCAAGCGACACCTATACAATTTAGGAGATAGCACTCTCCAAAAGGTAATAGATGGTGTGATGATGATGAACTCCTTGCTCTTGTGATTCAAATGATAGTCTCCCCAACACTCAACTCTCTCACACAGATTTGGATATGGTGGAAAGAAGATTTGAGTGTAAAGCAACTCGGGAAGGCTAGAGATGAAGATTCTTTTGGTTGGACTCGAATGTCTTGATCTCAACACATGACTAGGTGGTTCTCTCTCAAAAATGAGTAGTGGAAGTGTAGGCATGTTCTGATGGGTTTATCACAAATGGAGAAGTGGGTGGAGGGGTATATATAGCCTCCACACAAAATTCAACCGTTACACACATTTGACCCAACTCAGTCGGACCAAATAGGTGAACTCGGTGAGATCAAACTAGTACAAAATGTGAATGTTAGGAATGTCGGTGGGATCGATGTGATCAATTCGATGGGACTGATGTGCTAGGGCTAGGGCAAAACCTCGTCTCGGTGAGACCGATTGAATGATCTCGGTGAGGCCTAGTTCAGCAATGAGCAAACAGAGAGTTGGTCAGGCAAACTTGGTGGTACCAATTGCACATATTGGTGAGACCGAAATAATTACAACAAGCAACGGAGAGTTTGCAAGGCCGTCTCGGTGAGACCGAGATCCGTAGCAGTGTGACCGAATTGTCTAGGGTTTGTGGAAATGGCTATGTCAAATGAACTAGATGGCGGCGGATAGATCAAATTGGTCGGGCCGAGTTTGAATTAGGTATTTGGACATATGTGGAATTTGAGAAAGTGTCTGAGGGTTTAGGAGCAATATCACTAAGCACTTGAGCAAGTAGACCATTAAGCAACACCTCATCTCCTTTTAATAGTGTTGGCTTTCCTATGGACTCAATGTGATCTTGGATCACTAAAATGATAACAAAGAGTCTTGAGCCTTTGCAAATCTTTGTCCTTAGCATTTTGAAGGGTTCCACATCCTCTTGTCCATGCCACTCCAATGTTGAACTCATGTGAAACACACTAGGTAAAGGTATTAGTCCAACAATAGATATGTTCACATTAATTACCAAAATCACCCAGGGAGCACTTTTGCTTTCAGTGGCTAGTGGAGTTGTTGCTCTAGGTTGTATTTGAAACTGGGAGTAGCATTGGGGCATTGTTTGCCTAAGGGTGGCAAGGATTTTGAAGCCCGCTAGGCTAGAAATAGAGCCGTGAGGGGCGACTTTCTCAAGAGTGAATTGCAGAAAACATTGACATTGAAGGCTAGGTTTCCAGGAATCACAATTCTACAGTTTTGTGCCCAAAACCACTAATTGTAAGGCTAATTTTTTGCAAAAAAAAACACTAGTCGGCGGCTTAGGATGTTTTAAGCACGATTACGACAAAGAGGGGTCCCGCTGGACAGGGCGACGTGGCATGATATAACATATCACAAATAGAAAAAATAGCATTGACTAAATTGTAAAAGGACCAAAGAGGATAAGGTTTGTGCAATGAAAAAAAGGACAAGATCTGGCATCATCCTCCTGGCCCCTGCATGCACATCCAGTCTGCTCCCGGCATCTAGTCGCGCCACCGACGTCCACCTACGTGTACCTAGACCGATCGCTGCCTCCAAGTCCTTTGCCGCCCGTAGTGGCCTCCAAGTCCTTTGCCGCGGACTCGTCGCTACATACCGTAGGTTTCGCGGTTACTGCCTGTCGACCACGGAGTTCAATGCCTCCATGCACAAAAGCTCATCGGCACCAAGTTCTTCCACAAGGAGCTCGTCTCCGCCTCCTTGCTCCTCGGCGTCGGCCCCGACCTCCCGCTCCCCGCTCCTCGGCCAGTGTTAGCGTTGTGAGGGAGGGCGCCTCACCGTGGCGGAGCTCAAGCTACCGCTTGATGCTCAACTCTACACCGCCGCCCTTGCTGCTCACCTGCATCGGCGCAGACGAGGTGATGCGGAGGCACACTGGATGGAGCAGCCACTACGCCAGTCATGTACGGGCACGAGTAGCTTTGCCCGTCGCACGGGCGCGAGCAATAGTGGCATCGGCCACGCTCACCGTCCATCTTGGCCTCACGCAGTGTTTCCTCCTGCTCTCAACGGTGGCAACCCGGAGAGGGAGTGGCCGGCGGCGTCCACCAACGGACCAGTAGGAGACGTTGGTCGCAGAGGACCTGATTGGCTTTTTTTGCAGGGGTCATTTTCCAAATGACAAATGTATCAGGGTGTAATTAGCTTTTTTTCCTTTGCCACGTCGTCGTGTCCAGCGGTACCCCCTATCATAATCATGCACAAAACCTGCTAAGCCGACAACTAGTGTTTTTTTACAAAAAAAAAAGCCTTGGAATTAGTGGTTTTGGGCATAGAATTGTGATTCATGCAAACCTAACCTTCAATGTCGATGTTTTCTGCAATTCTCTCATTTCTCAATGTTCTTCATCCAACACCGAAGGACGCTCAGCACCACCAGGACTATCCAAGTCTCACTTATGGGTGTTCCTATTTAACAGTTGAGGCGACAAAGTGCCCCTAAAACGCGCACTAGGCCCACTCTCAAAGCTTCCTCGCTCACTAGTTGTGTGCTACTCTGTTTTTTAACTCAGCTCTACCTCATGCTAGGTCAGGAAAAAATAGAGTATCATCTTTTGAAAACAAAGTGAAATAAAAAATGTTCACGAATTTAAAAAATGATCATAATCTTTTAAATGTAATTTTTAAAATTTTAATAAATTTAAAAAACTACAAATTAGAAAATGCCCAAGAGTTCAAAAATGGTCATAAATTTTAAATATGTTTTGAATTAAAAACAATCGTAGTTCAAAAACATGTTAGGAAATTTAAAGAAGACAATGTCCATGAATATGAAAAATATTTGTGCATTTTGATTTTTTGTTTTTTTTAATATTCCTCAATTTAAAGATATCTATTGGTTTAAAAATATTCATTAATTTGAAGAAAAAATCATAAATCTTAAAAATGAAAACAAAACGCTAGAAAATATGAAGAAACTGTAACAACAAACATAAAAATGAAAACAAATCGGTAGAAAAAACAGAAGAAATATGAAAGGAGAAAAAAAAGAGGCCAGAATCTTCGAGAACCTTCCCAAAACCGGATGGAAGGTATTAAATGGTAACATAGTGCCTATCTGGGCCGACTCAATATTTTTTTAGTGAAAACACACCCTCTTTATTAGTTTGTAACAATGTTTATTGGAATACAACTGATAGGAGGGGGTTGTAGGAGCCAAATATGTCTGCCTACAGTATGGCCTTGAGCATGTTTAACGAGACCGTGCGCCTCGAAATTTCACTCCCTTCCCTCGAAAGAGAAGAAACAAGAGTAGAACTCCAACATCGAAGATGAAATCTCACAAATAATATTTCCGTGTAGCCGTCATGTGCCATCCATGATGTCTTTCAAAGTTCCTATTCAACCAGTCGTCACTTCCATATGTTTTAGTAAGAGATTAGATGCCAAAGCTAGAGCTTCGTGGCATGCAAGAGCTTCTAGAGTCATCAGGTCGGGGACACGGCTTGCCTGCAGCCGCTGCGTGCGACCATCCGTGTGACACACCCATCACACGGTTGTGGCTCCATGCATGCCCCGTTCCTGATTTGAAGTGGAAAAAACAAAATACACATCGTAATACTGATTCCCTTCTTCGATACACTCCTATCCACATCTTTCCCGTTTTGTCTAAACTGAAGCTCGAGCTGAAGCTCAACCTCCAGGGCACTTTCGCCGGCCAGATCTCGTCGTATCTTAGTCCGGCATCCTCCTAGACGAGCTAGTCCGTTCATGGCCCCGTTCTACTCCGCCCGCCCGTTCTTGAAGTGGCTTGGGTGGAACCAGAGCCCCGACTGGCGTCGGCCAGACCTACATCGCTGCTCAGAGGCACGGAGCCTAGCAGGCGGCTGGGGCACCGCATCTCATCCTGCCCAGTCTCGGCTGGCTGCGGCCCGCGTGCGCTTGCCTGAGCTGGCCGTGCAGCAACTTGGCCAGAACCAGTGCCTCAATCGGCGTCGGCTAGACCTGTGGGATGGCCAAACAAGAGGCGTCGGACTTGTAAAGGAGCTTGGAGGAGGGGTGAAGGGAGCGAGAGGAAGGACGCCGCCGACCGCAGCATCAGCGCCATGGATTTGATTTGCCCTTGGAGAGGAAGAAGGTGGGACGGGGATGCTTGGAGTGGGGAGAGGGACTGCAATCTTTGGCTCCAGCTCAGGTCTTCACTTCCGTTCTCAAGAAAGCCACCGGCCTGCAGCTCGTGGACTCAACTGTAACTGACAAGGAGTCAAGTACAGAGGCGGTCACAACGGCAAAGGCGCGAAAGTTTTAAAGATGGCCAAGGGGCTTTTGGGTCGTGTGTTGTATGGGCTATTGGTCCATGCGTCGGGTTGTAGGTCGCGATATATAAGATGGCATGTAGCATGCTATACGGTATGAAGTTTGAAAATTGAAACTATTCTGGCCTCTCGCTTTCTCTTATCTCTTCTTGTGATGTCTCTCTACCCCTTTCTACCTTAGCTCCGGCCCCCTTCCCTCACCTGCATATTCCGGCTCGCCGCCATCAGACCCAGTCCGTCCCTAGGGCATGACAGTCGGTACCAGAGCAGTCGATCCTAGTTGCTGCATTTCACCGGATTTTTTTTCCCGATTCATATCCGGCGAATCTGAGGCGACGGTGGCGGATCACCCTAGGGTTCGATCTCCATAATTCCTGACCTGAGGTGGATTGATTCAGGGATACTGGCGACCACGACGACATTCAAGCCGAATCCGCAGTCGCGCTTCCTCGCGGACGAGATGGAGGCGTTCCAGGAGCGGATGCTAAAGGAGTTCGCGGAGATCCGCGCTATGCAGAGCAAATTGCTGGACATCAATGGACTCAGCACGCAGCTCGAGGCCCTCGATGCCAAGCTGATCGAGCAGGGCGCGCGACTTGATCAGGTACAAGCCAAGGTGGATCTCTCCTGTAACACAGTGGGACAGGTGCAGCAGAGTCAAGCTCATGCGGCACAAATGAGCAAGAAGGAAGGAGTACCAAAGGTTTCGTCATCGACTGCCTCTGATGTCTCAGATGGCATCCTAGGCGCGGCACCACGGTCGGTAGGGCGACCTCCACCGCACCCGATTCAGGTACCTCAAATTCAGCATGTTCAGCAACCTCATATACTTCATGTGGGAGATGAGAGCATGGGAAAACGGCAGTGGATACCGAAAATGGATTTCCCTAGGTTTGATGGAGCAGATGTGCGGATATGGTTGGATAAGTGTGAGGCAGTCTTCAGGCTCTATCATATTCCTGACAGTTTTAAGGCCACATCAGCATCTCTTTATGTGTTAGATAACGCAGCTCGTTGGTATCAGGCGTTCAAACAGTCTGGGGAATTTCGCACATGGGAGCAGTTTTGTCAAGCAATTCTACTTGAATTTGATGTTGATGTGTACACGCAGAAGATGAAGGAGTTGTTGCTGTTGAAACAAGTAGACACTGTCAAAGAATATAAACAGCAGTTTCTGCAGCTCGTTTACACGGTTAAGCTGTATGAGCCCACAATTAGGTTTGTGCTGGGTATCAAAGAGGAGATCAGATCAGCTATGGAGTTTCAGATACCGAGCACTCTTCAATTGGCAGCTTTGTATGCATCAGTTTAGGAAGGATTACTGCTGCAACAGAAAACACACAATCCTAGTTTCCAGAAAGCTTCCTATAACAAGACAAACACTCGTTATGGTTTGGCAGCTGGGGACTTATGGAAGGCCAAGCAGCTGAAGGAATATCGTCAAGCAAATGGGATTTGTTATAAGTGTGGAGAAAAATTTGTGCTAGGTCATGTATGTAATCAGCCTGTGGTAGGTGGAGCACAGTTAAAAGCAGCTGAGGTGCTAGCTACACTGGTAATCATTTTAGATGCAGTGCTGGATGCATTAGTGGCAGGAGGGCAGGAGGAATGTGCCACTATCTCAGTAAATGCCTTATCTGGTGCACCGAATCCCAAGACAATTCAATTGAGAGCTCTAGTATAGAACAAAGTAGTTTTGATATTGGTGGACTCAGGCAGCACACACACTTTTGTGGACAAAGCTTTCTGGATAAGATTTCTGTAACTGCTGAGCCTCTGGTGACTCCTTTGCAAGTGAAGGTAGCAAATGACAGTCTCATCTCTTGTACTGAAAGAGTGCCTTGACTGACTTGGTGGATACAAGGGCATAGTTTCGGTAATTCTATGTAGGTGTTACCACTGGGTGGACATGACATTATCTTGGGGATGGATTGGCTAGAACAATGGGGTGTTATGAAGTGTCACTGGGCTGATAAATGGATACAGTTTCAGTATCACGACAAAGAGGTCAGATTACAAGGAGTGCTGCATGTTCAACAAGAAAATATAGAAGAGATATATGCTGAACAATTGCTTAAGTGGGAGAAAGGCAATGATGTGTGGGCTACTGCCGTGTTAAACCGCATAGTAATGACACCTATCACAGAAATTCCTCAGGAGGTGCAACAAGTGTTGGACAGAAATAAACATGTGTTCCAAGAACCACACACCCTGCCACCACATCGAGCTTTTGACCACAAAATCAACTTGTTGCCAGATGTTGTTCCTGTCAACTGTAGGCCATACAGATACTCTCCTTTGCAAAAGGATGAGATTGAGAAACAAGTGCAGGAGATGTTGGATGCTAGTTTAATTACACCCAGTATAAGTCCTTTTTCTGCACTAGTGTTGCTGGTCAAGAAGAAGGACGGTACATGGAGGTTTTGTGTGGATTACAGGAAACTTAATGCTATTACTATCAAAAACAAATTTCCAATGCCAGTAATAGATGAGATCTTGGATGAGTTAGGAGGAGCAAAGTGGTTATCTAAACTGGATTTTAGAGCTGTTTATCACCAGATAAGAATGAAAGAGGGGGGTGAATTTAAAACAACATTCAAAACTCACCATGGGCAGTTCAAGTTCAGAGTAATGCCCTTTGGGTTAGCTACTGCTCCAGGCACTTTTCAGTGTGTCATGAATTTTTCTTTTGCAGGGGCCAATAGAAAATATGTACTGGTGTTTATGGATGATATACTGGTGTTCAGTGGTACCTTGGAGGGACATATAGATCATCTTCAGTCAGTATTTGATATCCTCAAAGAAAATCAATTGTTTGTCAAAGAAAGTAAGTGTGCTTTTGCCCTGCAGTCCTCGGAGTATTTGGGGCACATAATTTCTGACTAAGGTGTGTCTACTGATACTGCTAAGACTGAAGCTATGCTAAATTGGCCAGTACCCACATCTGTGACTAAGTTGAGGGGTTTTCTGGGCCTAACTGGATATTACAGAAAATTTGTGAGGAATTATGGCTTATTGGAAAAACCCTTGACTGCTCTATTAAAAAAACAAGCATTTACATGGTCTGATACAACACAATAAGCTTTTCAACTGCTCAAATAGGCCATGATTAATACTCCTGTGTTAACTCTGCCAAATTTTGACAAGACTTTCATTGTAGAAACTGATGCATGCAACACTGGGGTGGGAGATGTTCTTTCCCAGGAGGGTCACCCTATTGCATACTACAGCAAAGCCCTGGGGGTGCAAAATCAGAAGAAATCCATATATGAGAAGGAATTTCTGGCAATTATATTGGCCATTGGCAGGTGAAGATCTTATTTGAGCAGAGCACCATTTATTATCAATATAGACCATCAGAGTCTATGCCATTTGGGAGATCGGAATCTCACCTCTGACTTACAAAGGAAATCAAGGACAAAGTTAGTAGGACTTCAATTTTCTATTCAATATAAAAAAGGGGTGGAAAACACTACCGCAGATGCATTATCCAGGGTAGCACATTTGTTCTATATACGAAGTGTCTCCACCAGCAAGCCACTTTGGATACAGGAAATCCTCAATTCTTACTCTGTTGACCCAGAGGCCTTGTCCATGTTGCAGAAGTTAGCTGTGGATTCCACATCTTGCCCTGGTTTCTAGCTACATGAAGGATTGCTGAAACAAGACAGCAAAATCTGGGTATGATCAAATGTTGAACTAAAAACAAAGCTATTCCAGACATTTCACTCTACCCCAGTGGGTGGTCATTCACGTATTCTGCCTACATACCATAGAGTCAAACAACTGTTTGCTTGGAAGGGAATGAAGACAGATGTGGAAAACTTTGTCAAGCAATGTGGTATCTGTCAGCAAGACAAACATGACCTGTGCAAAACACCAGGACTGCTACAACCTTTGCCCATTCCTGACAACCCTTGGTAGGCCATCAGTATGGATTTCATTGAAGGTTTATATAAATCTGAGGGGTACTCAGCCATTTTGGTAGTAGTTGATCGCTTTACAAAGGTAAGCCACTTCCTACCATTGAAGCATCAATTCACAGCAGCTTCTGTGGCAAAGATGTTCCTCAATAACATTGTGAAACTACATGGATTACCCCTGGCTATTGTATCTGACAGAGATAAGATTTTCACCAGTTCATTCTGGAAAGAGTTGTTCAGAATATGGGGAACTAAGTTGCAGATGAGCACGACATATCACCCACAGACGGATGGGCAGACAGAACGCGGAAATCAATGTCGGGAAATGTATCTGAGGTGTGCAGTACATGATTTTCCTACCAGGTGGGCAACCTGGGTGCCTCAAGCTGAATTCTGGTACAATTCTACATACCACTCATCTCTGGGCTATACTCCATACAAAGCTCTCTATGGTTATGCTCCAAACATGGGCCAGCTATTGGGACACACGCCATCTCTCAACCCTGACGTTAATGAATGGTTGGCCACGCATACTCAGCATACAACTACTCTTAAGGATCACTTGGCATGTGCCCAGTGCAAGTACAAGCACTTTGCTGACAAGAAATGCTCTGACAGAGTTTTTACACAAGGGGAAATGGTCTATTTGAGACTGCAGCCTTATGCTCAATCAACAGTGGTGAATCGCCCTTGTCGAAAGCTGGCGCTGAAGTACTTTGGACCGTAAAAGATTCTGGACAAGATTGGCAATGCTGCATACAAGCTGGAGCTGCCAAGAGGAAGTCAAGTCCATCCAGTTTTCCATGTGTCACAACTCAAGAATCATGTGCCAGATCATACGCTCGTGTTCACCACTTTGCCCGTACCGATCGATCTCTCTGCTCCGGGAGTTTGCCGTGAGGAAATATTGGACAGAAGACTAGTTAAGAAAGGGAATGCATCCCATCTTCAGATCATGGTCAAGTGGGCAAAAATTCCTGCTGCTTCAGCCACCAGGGAAGACGACGAGGTGCTAAAAGAACGCTTTCCAATAGCACCAGCATGGGGACACGCTGGTTCTCCAGGGGTGAGTACTGTAACTGACAAGGAGTCAAGTATAGAGGCGATCACATCGGCAAAGGCGCGAAAGGTTTAAGGATGGCCAAGGGGCTTTTGGGTCATGTGTTGTATGGGCCGCTGGGCCGTGCGTGGGGTTGTAGGCCGCGATATATAAGTGGGCGTGTAGCGTGTTGTACGGCATGAAGTTTTAAAATTGAAAATATTCTGGCCTCTCGCTTTCTCTTATCTCTCCCTGTGATGTCTCTCTACCCCTTTCTACCTCAGCTCTGGTCCCCTTCTCTCGACTGCATACTCCGGCTCGCCGTCGTCAAACCCAGTTTGTCCCTAGGGCGTGACATCAACATCACCTACAGAGGACACATGTAAATCTCCGTTTCTTCTTGCGTTGCTCCCATCTAATGCAAAATGAATTGGGATAAAGCTGACCATTTTGTTTAATTAAAATTATTTTCATGCAATTGTCAATCTTGTGCTCACAATGCGAACTACTAAACTCAGAGTCTTGGACCAATTGATCTGTTGTCTGGTCACTCTATGCCTCTAGGTTTGACATTTGGATAGATGGTTATGTCTGCACTTTTGTCAATCGAATTAAAATTGATTCCTGGGATCCCTATCATCATACGTAAATTGAAGGATAGCTGACAGGTCAGATGAGCATGATGCATGCGGACATTGTGCATAGATAATTCTGTGAACGAGTATATTTGACTGGGGAGATGGAGTAGCATTCAAACAAAAACCGGTACATACAAGTTCAAATAAAAAAACTTGTAGCTTGGAAGTCTAACACACATGCGATAAAACTATTCCTTTTTTACAAAATAGATTAGGTTGCTTCGGTTGATTGAGAAAGAATTGATTTTCTCCTGTCATCAAACTAGAGTCAGAGGTCCCAATGCCCCCTTGTAGTGAGGTATTCAGCATGGAATGTTGCCGTGGTAAATATGTACACATGTGATTTGTTGGATGACCCTGTGCAGAAAATTAGAGAAGTATAGTTTTGTGGAAGTTCTGAAACTATACTTGGAATGAAAGTGTGGACTTCTTATACCACTGGAGTATTGCCGTGTTCTTGGATCTGCGGTGTCATTGGGATGGTACGACCACTTGATTGCAACATTGAAGCATTTAGGATAGATGTTGGATTCGGTTGACGGAGGAAGTCTTGATTTTCTCCTGTCATCAAACCATAGTTAGAGGCCCCAATGGTCCCTTGCTGCGAGGTGTACATGTTATTTGTCGGATGACCCTGTCGAGAAAGCAAAGTTCAGTTGCACTGAAGTTTAAAAAATAGGAAAAATGAAAGTGTGGACTGCTTCTACCATTGCTGTATTGTATGGTTGGAATCCAGCCAACGGTTGTTGGGTCTATGGTGGCATAGGGATGGCATTACCAATTGATGGTTGCATTGAAGCACTTAGCATAGCATTATAGTGTAATTGATATGCGGCCATTTGATTCGTGAAAAATTCCATAGGACCCTATAGAAAATGATAGAGAAACGTCAGTACAGTTGAGGTTTTATAAGAAACAAGCAACAATGTATTATTACCGTCGGCGGGTCATGAGGCTGTAGTTGTATAATATCAATTGTGTACTTTTTTCTTCTTTAAAGTTGCTTTCTTCAAAGGACCCTGTCAAAAATGATAGAGAAAGGTCAACACATTGAATCTTTTATACGAATTGAGTGACAAAATATTATACCGTCGTGGGGCCACGAGACTCTAGATGCACAGTATCATTTGTGTTCTTTTTCTTCTTCGAAGTTGGTTTCTCAAATCTACCAACGGGTCTTTTTGATCCTTTCACAGTCTTCTCCTTGACCTTCATACCTTTTGGTTTTGCAAGCCCCTCACCGTGTTTGAAATTCTACTACAGGCGATGTTCGTTCCTGGCAGTATAATGCTAAATATCAGTCTTTGTTCAACAATAGTGTAGGCAATTATTGTTAGTATAGTTTGTACCTTCTTTAGTACCGGAGTTACCCAAATCTGGATCAGCACTAACCAAATCTTGATTAGTGATAACCATATCTGAATCAGCACGAACCAAATCCGGATCAACACAAACCAATTCGGGATCAGCGCCAACCAAATCTGGATCAACTCTAATCTTCAAGAATTTCTCCACATCTTGTGCTAATTTCTCTGCACACTTAGCAGCCTTATAGTATGATCCTTCTGAATCAGCGGCACAAGCAGCTATTTTCACAAATATTCTGCAAAGTTCCTTGTAGTGGTTAGACATTCTTGCTTTTAGGTTATTTTAGAAACATGGAGTGCATTAAGACATCATGAGTCTTAAGTTTTAGAGGAGAAATCAAGATGCACTCTAGAATCCTCGTGATGTTTATATTTCATATTAGTACACGGTTTGTGCAAGTATATGCATTCGGACAACTATCTATTATGTTTGTCCATAAACTATATGTATTGTGAAAGGAATAGAAAAAATTGTAGTGCATGTTTTCCAAAAACTGAAATCAGGGATGGTACAACAACGTCAGAAATTGGCTACTGAACATGACACTGCTTTGTTTTTCTAAATTAAAAAAAAACTAATTTTCTGTTGTTGTTTGTCTTTTGCAAAATGCGGTCACAGATTCCTGTAGAAGTTCTACAAGGGTGTAGCACACTGCTTTTTCCCAGCCAACACTCTGGATCGTGTCACAGTTGATTTGAAAGTGGATTTTTCAATCAAACATATTTTTATGCATTGCTGGATGTGAAGTCTCCCGCAATGGTTCAAAACAAATAAATTAGAGAATTTTCCACCGATTCATCGTCAGAACTGAGTGAGATTTCTTACTTTTGGTGCATGAGATTGTTCGTTAGTGTCCTGGTTCCCCGGAACACTCCTCGGAGAAGTCGTCAGGGATGCAAGACTCGGAGAACCCATCAGGGATGGTGATTCCTTTGCTGCTCAATTCAAGAGAAGAATTTCTTGATTCCTGGTTAAGCCGCTATTGATAATTGTGCACTTTAAGGCTGTAGTAGGTCACTTCCGCCTCATATGAGATGTAGATCTTGCATTTTGGCGCCCTTTTGTGTATTATGTGGTTCTTTTGGCGGGTGATTGGATTATTTCCGCAGGGCTTGTGTTACGAAAGGGTGTATTTCATTTTTTTTTTCAATTAAAATCAGAAGCAGGGCGTGTGTGGAGCCACAGCCGTGCGATGGGTGCATCGCACGGATGGTCCCACGTAGCGGCCGCAGGCAAGCCGCTTCGGCGGCTCATTAGTAAATGGGCTTCCCGGGGTGTGCATTCTATACCAAACGGCTACTATTACACCCTATGGCGTGAAATAGGAAATAGGAAATGCACTCGCTTATTGCGATATCGAAGCTCACGTCGCCTCAAGCGTACTTCCAGGCCAGTCTCAGTATAACGCATATCTACTACACACAGGTGTGTGTGTGCGCACATAGGTAAGTACGTTACGTGATTTTGTTTTTGCTTGTTTTTCACAAAAAATTAAAACTTCACCGCAAATTAAAAAAATGTTCATCACTTTTTTTAAAATAATCCACGTATTTAAAATTAGTTAATGATATTTTCATAAATGTTCATACATAATGAAATTTTATTTTATAATTTGTGATAAATATTAGAGAAAAGTATGTTTTTCGTCCCTCGAGTTTCCAAAAGGTAGAGACTTTGATCCCTCAAAAAAATTGGTATACATTTGGTCCTTCAAATGTCAAAACTAGCTAAGTATAGTTCAAAACCAGATTTTGAAAGGGTCAAGTCGAAGGCGAAGGAGCTCCCACGAGAGGCGGCAGCAATGGCGATTGCGCGGTCGCCCCCGCTGTCACCCCCGACGGCGCCGGCCCTCGTCACCTGTCGCCCTCCCCTCGCCGGCTCCTCGTCGCCACCCTCTCCCCCTGGCGTCTCGTCCCCGCTCCTTCTCCTCGGCCCACCGTCCCCCTTCCTCCCGCCCGCGAGCCACCCGTGCTGGGCCGATTGGGCGGCCGAGGAAGACAGGGCTGAAGCCGCGGTGGCCGCGGCGGGCCTCCTGCGTCGCCCGTGCCGTTTCGGTGACCGCTTCGCTGAGTGCTTTGAGTCAGTGTTGGAGCTGCCGGTCGCGGCGACCTCGACCTCCCTCCCTCTCCTTCCTCTGCCGGCGCGGCCGCGTGCCCGTCGTGCACCACCTTCCCCACCACCACGAGAACCGCGTCGGGAGGCCAGCCGCCATGGTCGTGGGGCCCGAGCCCGTGCTTGGGGGTGGCCGGAAGGTCCGAGGTTGACCTGGCTGCGGTCTCGTGGCGGCGGTCTCTGGCGCCATTCGTCGGTGCTTCACCGTCGGTGCGGCTTCCGGCGGTGGCTCCATTCCTGGACCCTAGGGGGTCGAAGTTCCGTTCTTTCTGCCCGTTGTTGGCGGCGCCGGCCGGCGTGTTCGTGGCGGCGGCGACCCACCGCTCGCGGGAAACCCTAGCGCCTTCCCTCCCTCCCCCGGGATGGGTTGGGCCGTCCCGGGCCCATTGGATCGGCTGGGACGGGGGCTGTTGTTGGGCCACTAGGTGGCCTCTCTGCCGGCCCGACTCTGAGTGCCCCCCACCCCCTATGGGCTGCGGCCCACTCTGCGCCCGATGGCCCATCCCGTCCCCCTTTAGGGTTGGTTTTGGGTCGGCCTTCCTCCCCTCGTCTCCTCCCTGTGCCGCCGGCCTCTCGCTTCCCCCCTGTGCCACTCTTCGCCATGACCTCCTCCCCCAGCGTTGCGATCCCCTCCTCCAGCGCCCTCCCTCCCTCCCCCGCGGTGGTTCCTGCCATGACCCGGGTGGCCGGGGACGGGGCTCCCCGCCCCAAGCGGCGGGCTGGTGGCCGGAATGCGGCCGCTCCTTCGGAGGCGCACCGGCCGTCCTCGGACGGTTCCAGGCAGGAGGCGGAGCTCCGCGATGACCTCCTGCGCAACAAGGGGCCGGTCGAGGCCGACGCAGCCTCTTGGTGCTCCTCGCGGGGCCGTGACCCCTCTCTCGAGGCATGGCGTGGGCGTGGCCGAGATCGGGACCGTGATCG
>LR738710.1:238812186-238827682 GCA_902687465.1 Secale cereale
GGTCCGAGCGTGCACCGGCCTCCCCCCGCCCCCCGTGGCACTATGACCCTCCCCGTCGCCAAGCTCAATTCCCCTCGTCCAGTCCTAGCAACAACAAGAACCGCAATGGACGGGGGGATTTAGCCAAGAATAAGAAGAGGGGTGCCCAACCGCAACCGGATGGTCCGGCCTCTTCGATCACTAACCCGTCAGTGGTGGCAGCATCCCCCTCGACCGCGGTCGCGGTCACCTGCTTCAACTATGGGGTGGCCGGGCACTGTCAGGTGGACTGCCCCAAGCCTCTAGCTTGCTACCTCTGCAAGAAGATGGATCACCCTGTCGCCCTCTGCCCGGCACACCAGCCCCCTGGGACACTTGGATTGTTTGGCTATGCGTTGGATGACATGGGCTTCTTCCAGATGGACCTTCCTGAGGCCCGGGCCACCCCGCCCATGATCGCTCTCATCTCGGTCTTGGATGGCCAGACGGCTTCCCAGGCCATCATCTCTAAAAAGCTTCGCCACCTGTTCAACCCTGATTGGGATTGGGAGGTGACCCCACTCTCGGACCGGGAGTTCACCACGATCTTCCCCGACCCGGTCAGTCTCCGCTACGGCACCCATAGCACCACTCACACTCGCCCTCAACCAGCTCTAAGTCCGCATGTCGGTCCCGTATGTGGACCCGCTTGCGGTGGCCACCTTGTCCCCGGTTTGGGTGCAGATCTGCAGACTCCCCCCACCTGCTCGGGATGAGGATGTCCTCTATGGCTTGTCCCGCCTGTTGGGCAAGTTCGTGGCTGTCAACAGCGCCTCCCTGCCCAAGGGCCCTGTTATTTGAATTCAGATCAAGTCCCCTGACCCCTCCAAGCTCAAGACGACGATCTGGATGTTCTTCAACGACGTTGGCTACGACCTGCACATCTCGGTTGAGGGTGGGACTCCCACTGATCCCCTCAACCCGGATACGGGAGGTGGTGCCAACCCCGCGCTAGGGCCGGGCGAGGGGGTTGATGCTCAGGATTCCCCCGGCGCCCTCGCAGCCGCTCTCCCAGCTCCGAGGCTTCCGACGACGACTCGACGGACCCTGAGCATGATCCTCCTCCAGCTGGCTCCTCCCGCCCCACGTCTGCTCACTGCTTGGGGCCGGGCTCCTACGACGCCGACCCTGGGGACGAGTCTGAGGACATCGAGGCTATCGTGTCCATGCTCGATGAGGCTGCAACCCTCCCCCTAGCGCCACCCTCCCGCCTCCCTTCCTCCCAACGTTGTCCTTGTCTGAGGAGGAGGGGAGCGGGGTGAGCCGGGGTAGCATGGAGGTCCGCCCTCCGTCCTTCCCGCGGCTTGTGTCTCCGGTGCTGGTCCGGGAGGATCCCTCGGCGCCGACGCTTCAGGAGTCCGACCCCGCGGCTCTCTCTTCTCCCACGTCCTCCAGGCCCCCGAAGTCTCGGGGCCGCCACCGCTCGGCCTCTACTTCGGTGTCGTCCGCCTGGAAGAGTGCCAGGCTCGAGGAGGCTCCGCGGTTGACCGAGGCCTCGCCGACCGTGATGGAGAAGGCCTCCTGGCGCGCCGCCATCCGCAACCTCGACACAGGTCCATCCGACTCCCAGGGCCCTCGTCCTGATTATGTAGATGTTTGTGATTCTTCCTTTTCCGCTCTTGCTGGGGTTCCACTTGGTCACCTATCCAAGGTCGCGGCCGACTCGGATATAGTCTTTCGTGGCGAGAAAGGCCCGGTATTAGAGCAGCTTGCGTCCCTCAAGGCCAAGGAGATCCTGAAGGGCCACCTCATAGCCACTCGGGCTCGCGAGGTGGGAGCAGATGCGGAGGCCCCCACCCCTACGCCCCGCCGGGCTGGGGGTCGGGACTTCCGTGAGGCCGATCCAGGTGAGATCCGCAGTCGGACGCGTTCTCGTACTGCCCAGTTGCACCATGCCCTTAGTGCTACCACCACAGTTGGATCCCGGGAGGACCCATTACGCGAGTGATCATGCGCGCTCTATTCTGGAACCTGCGGGGCTTCGGTCACGATGGCCGCCGCAGGCAGCTCATTGATTACATGCGCGATGATTCCATAGATGTGGTTGCAATCCAAGAGACCATGCGCATTGAATTCTCTCTCGTGGAACTTGAGCGCCTTAGCAGGCACCTATTCGCTTGGCACTGGTTGCCATCTAGTGGAGTGACAGGTCACTCCGGTGGCATCCTTTTAGGTGTGAAGGATGCCACCTTTGAGGTGGGCTCCATGGACCGTGGATCCCACTTTGTTAGCATGGAGGTCTAGGAACACGATATGAACTTCAAATGGGAGATCATCGTGGTGTATGGCTCGGCCGATCATAGTCACTCCGCCGCGTTTTTGGCCGAGCTTCATGCCAAGATTTCTTCCGCGACCCTTCCTGTACTGGTAGGGGGGACTTCAATCTCCTTTGCTCCACCGAGGAAAAGAGCAACTCGCGGGTTGATCTGGCGCAGATGCGTCATTTCAACAATTGGGTGGCGGACTTAGGTCTCCTTGAGCTGGACGAGGTCGGGCGAGATTTACCAGGACCAATAGACAGGTCTCCCCGACCCTTAGTGTGCTGGATCGTGTGTTTGTCTCCCCAGATTGGCAGCTTCGGTTTCCTTTGGCCTCCCTCCAGGCTATTACTCGCATTGGGTCCAATCACGTCCCCCTTCTCTTAGCATCTAGATATGAGCGACCGTGCCCCCCTCCGTGGTTTCATTTCGAGACTTTCTGGCTACGGCACCCAGGCTTTGTGGCAGCCGTCTAGGCTCACTGGGTCTCGGCATTAGCCGAGCCCCATACGCAGATGTCGATCCTGGACAAATGGCACCGTCTGTCCAAGCGATCCCGGCAGTTCATGAAGGGATGGGGGCGAACATTGGGAGGGACCTTCGGATCCAGAAGGCCTCCCTCCTCGAGGAGATCCGAGACCTTGATATCCGTGCAGATATTGTTAGGATCGCTGTAGAGGAATAGATGCATAGATACAATTTGGAGGACTCCCTCATGGGGATATACTCCAAGGAGGAAGAATTTTGGTGCCAATGTGGCTCTATGAACTGGGTGCTGTTTGGGGACGCCAACACTGCTTACTTCTAGGCTATCGCTAATGGCCATAGGCGCCGCTGCTCCATTCCCCTTTTATGGGAAGGAGGTCATCTGTTTCAGGAATCTTAGGCTATTCTCTTGCTGGTTGACGACTTCTACAAGTCGTTATTTCAGGGGCGCCCTAGGAGTGGTGTCGCCCTTGCCGACCACATTTGGTCGCCCAAACAACAGATCTCCTCCGAGGAAAATGCTGTCATGCTCACCCCTTTTGATGTCGCGGAAGTTGATGCCTTTGTCAAAGCCATGAACCCGGCCTCGGCCACAGGCCCTGATGGATTGCCGGTCTAGTTTTTTCAGGCTTTCTAGCCGATGGTCAAGGATATCATCCTTGATCCGTGAGTTCTCTAGGGGAACCTTAGACATGTCTCGGCTTAACTACGGGATTATCTATTTCATTCCTAAGGTGTCGGGGGCGGCGGACATTAGGCAGTTCCGCCCTATCACAGTCCTCAATGTGATATTTCAGATCTTGGCGAAGGGGTACGCCACTAGGGCGGCCCTAATCGCCCCCGGGATTCATCATCCGAACCAGTCGGCCTTCACGAAAGGAAGGTATATTTTGGATGGGATCCTTGTTCTCCATGAGGTTATGCATGAGGTAAAGAGCAAGCATCTCCGCGCGGTGTTCTTCAGGATCGACTTCCACAAATCTTATTACACCGTTCATTGGTCCTTCCTTCGAGAAGTGTTTCTCAAACGTGGGTTTGATCCCCACTGGGTTGCCCGGGTGATGCAATTAGTGACGAGTGGTCGGACAGCTGTGAACATTAATGGAGAGGTTGGGCCATACTTCACGACTGGCCAAGGGGTCCGACAGGGAGACCCGATATCCCCATTTCTCTTCAACCTTGTGGTTGATGCGCTCGCCTCAATCCTTGATTTGGCCAAGCGCGCTGGCCACATTAGGGGGATTTGCCCCCACCTTGTGGCCAATGGAGGTCTGACCCACCTCCAATATGTTGACGACGCCATTATGATGGTGGAAGGATCGAATGAGGATATTCAGAACCTCAAGTTCCTCCTCCTCTGCTTTCAGGAAATGTCGGGCCTCACAATTAACTTTGCCAAGAGTGATGTAATGGTCCTGGGATATTCTCAGCCGGAAGCTCAGCGAATTTCCAATCGCTTGAACTGCCATTTGGGGTCCTTCCAAACGACTTACCTTGGCATGCCGCTTAGTGACACACGCCTCCTGGAGAAGGACTTCCATCCAATAATCTCCAAACTCCAACCTAGGATGGAGCCATGGCAAGGGAGATGGCTTTCCAAAGCCGCACGAGTGATTCTAATGAACTCCTCCCTTATTAGCCTACTGATGTATGTCATGGGATTCTATAATTTACATGAATCCCTCCATCATGAGGTCACTAAACTCCTCTCTAGATTCTTCTGAGCAGGAGAAAACAATAAACAAAAGTACCATATGGTGAAGTGGTCTGAGATCTGTAAGCCTATGGACCAAGGAGGCCTTGGGGTTATCTCCTCTAAGCGGATGAATATTACCCTCCTATCCAAATGGCTTTGGTGGATCCAGACCGATGAGGGTGGCCTCTGGCTTGAGATTATCCGTGCGAAGTACCTTCGCGGGCAACCGCTGGCTTTCGCACCTAGGTCTGGAGAGTCCCATTTCTGGCAATCGGTGATCCATGTGATGTTGGTCTTGCGCATTGGGACCTCCATCAGAGTAGGTACTGGACCAGCCACCTTATTCTGGCTGGATAGATGGGCGGGACCCCGCCCCTTTGCGGAACATTTTTTTGCATTGTTCTCGATATGTGTCCGCCCACAGATCTCTGTGGCTGTGGCCTTGGCTAACTTGGGTGTGATTGCCTTCCGCCATACCTTCAGGGCGGTGGAGCTCGAGCAATGGGATGAATTGCTCGAGTGTATTGCCCTCCACTCTCCCTCTCTGGAACCCGACGCGCTATCTTGGCATCTCGAGCCAAACGGCAGGTTCTTGACTAGATCCCTCTACCAGGCGATTGTTCTCACTCCTGGTCCGGTGGAACTATCGGTAATTTGGGAGATCAAACTCCCCATGAAAATCCGCATCTTTCTCTGGCAATGGGTTCGAGGTCGCCTTCCCTCGGGCACAGAGTTCTGTAAACGTAATGGCTCTGGGGATGGCCTCTGCCCCATTTGTCTAATACCGGAAGACTGCAACCACATCTTCTTTCGGTGTCGTGCGGCGCAGTTCTTATGGAGTTGCTTCCGGGAGGTGGTTAGCGGCAATTGGTGCCATGACAACCTCCCGGCTTTGTTCGGGGAGGTCCTTAGGCTCCCCTGCGCTAGCCGCGCCCCCATGTGGGTAGCTTTGGGTACCCTTGCTTGGTCCCTTTGGTGTACCTGCAATAAGCTAGTCATCGAGCGTGTAATTCTGTGTCGTATAACTGATGTGATCTATAATATGTGTGGCTTCTTACAGCTTTGGAGGCCGCTTAGCAAGCGGCACGACCTAGACAACATTGACAACATCAGTGCGGGTCTTCGTTCCTCGGCGTCGGCTTTTGCTCCACCACCGCCACCGCCTCTCGAGCCGGATTAGCTCTTCTTTTTAGCTTTCTTTGGGGCTTGTCTTGTTGTGCCCCCAGCGTGACTCTTTGACTTGATTGTACTTTGTACTGGTGTGTTGGATGCTTGGTTCATTGCTTTATAATATAAAGAGGTGGGAAACCCTTTAAAAAAACAGATTTTAACTGGGTTTGACCGCCCAGACTTTGACGAGATGAACAATAAATTCAAAAAATCTTGGTCGTGAGCTCCTCGAATGTCCAAAGATGCTGAAATTGTGCACCCGCCTTCCGCACCCCAGTATATTGAACTCCAAAAAAATTCAGATTTTTTTATCTTTTTGCTATTTTTTTGAATTTACTGTTCATCGGGAGTTTTTTTTTTCACAGGTGCATCGAGTGTCGAAAGACCAGGAAATTTGGCACGCACCTTACGCATGTAAGCATATTGCATAAAAAAATCAGATTTTTTTGAACTGATTTTTATTTTATTTTTCAAAGTAACTGTTCATCCGGTCAAACCCGATCAAAGTCTGGGTGGTCAAACCTGGTCAAAATCTGATTTTGGACTAAACTTAGCTGGTTTTGAGACTTGAAGGACCAAATGTATACCAAATAATCTTGAAGGACCAAGTCTTTACTTTTTGGGAACTTGAGGGATGAAAAACATACTTTTCTCTAAATATTAATATCATTCAAAAAATGTTTATGGCACTTCCAGAATACTCACATGTTCAAAAAATGTTTTATTTGTGGGGATATTTAAAAAATAGTTCATGATTGTTTTTTCCAAAATATTCATTAAAACATAAAAAAATATTCTAATTGGCAGAAAATGTTCGTACCATTCAAATAATTGTACATAAAATTTTAAACATCTAAAAATATGTTTCATGACATTCTAAGAAATTCTCAAGAAATTTTAAAAATTATCGATGTGTGCTTCAAAATGTTCATTGTGTATTATTCGATGTGCATCTTATAAATGTGCAACATGTATTTATAAAATGTTCACCGTCAAGAAAAATCTGTTATACCAATATATGGAAAATGTTTAACATGTATTAGAAAAGTCGACGTGTATCTGGAAAAAATAAAGAAAGAAAAAGGAGACTGAGAAAAAAAACAATGAAGAAAAATAGAGAAAAAGAAAAATGTAAGAAAAACACGTGAAATCTTTCTTTTTCAAGAACATGCAGGAGCGTTGCATGTCTTTTCAATTAAGAAGAAGAGGGAGTCCCAATTACAAAGTCATGCCCGCCATCGAGGCCCAGCGCCTAGGCGCGCTCTAGTGAATCTGAAAGGGGTGGCCACCCTCTACTCTAACCTGAAACCATAAGCGGAGCTCAGCCCTAATTAGCGCTACAGTGGCCGTCGGCGGGGACGCCTTGCGTTCAAAGACTCGGTTGTTACGCTCAAGTCAGAGGAAGCATAGTGTGGCCAAGGCAGTGGTGTTCAAGTGTCTTCTCTGCCTTGCAAGCTTTCGGCAATGCCAATCTTCCACATGATGGCACTTGATCTCCCGCTGTGGTTCTTCAAGTGCATTGACAAGCTAAGGAGGGGCTTCTTGTGGCGTGGGATGGAGGACGCCAAGGGAGGATGTTGCCTTGTGGCATGGCAGGTCGTCTGCTCCCCCAAGCCGTACGGCGAGCTGGGCGTGCTCAACCTGCGGCTGCCGAACCAGGCTCTGGTTGTAGAAGACGATGTTAGACAAACCATGGAATGGTTTGGAGATCTGCATCTAGGACATGGCCGCGGGCCTTGGCCTTGCGGCGCTACGGTGCACGATCAGGAACGGGCGCAGAGCCAACTTCTGGCGCGACCCATGGATGAACGGCCGCGCCCTAGCCCAGAGAGCGCCCAACCTACTGAACTACGTTCAGCCGGCCGAAAAAAGACTGAGCGTGGAGGAGGCCTTGCATGGGTGGACGCTATACGTGGCTCTCCAACGGTGCCGGCCATTGCCGGGTTCCTTGAGATTTGGGAGGAGGTGTAGTCAGTCACCCTCTCCGACTCGCCTGATGCTTTCTCCTGGCGCCTTGGCGCGGCCGGTAGATACTCCTCCCGGGACATCTACGCCGCCTTCTTCCTTGGTAGAGAACTCGCTCCGTATGCCGAGCAGATTTGGCGGTCATGGGCACCCTTTGAGGTGTAAATCTTCGCCTGGCTCGCGGTGCGAGCTAGACTATGGACGGCGGACAGGTTGGCACGGAGGAACCTACCACACACACGGGCATGTCAACTGTGTTGCCAGCAAGACGAGGATACCACACATATGTTCCTGGGCTGCCCCTACGTTCACGAGGTCTGGTACAGCAGGCTGCTTTCCCTCCGGTTACAACTTGAAATCTTTTAATAACCACTCCCACTCTATCGATTGACGTACGCACAGACGTTGTGCGTCGCATGCGTCAAAACTTAGTGTTGTACTGAACATTCTACACCATGAGGATTTTTTAATAGAAATCCATGAAGATTTATTGGCATAAACTTAGTCTATTTTCTAAGAAAATGTTACTCGTGAGCATACATGAGCCCAGAATTCCGTCGACTACGAGACATCGGTGGTGACTTTGTCAATCTCAAGATGATATGCTGGCTCAGTCTCTCCTCATATAGATAGAGTATATGTGTATGTATTCATAAAAATAAATATATTTATATATATGGAAGCAACTTCAAGGGGGCGACCCAAACGGACGATGATTTCGCCCGCTTTTTGTCCGTTTGGGTCGTCCGCCCGCTCGGCGTCCGTCCTGTTTTTGATATGGATCGGCAACGCGCCCAACGTGTCGACTCATACGTGCCGGCGTGGCCGGCTGGCCGTTCAATTTTACATTGATTTGCATTCAAACATATTGTCAAATAACATAGTTTAAATCGAATAAAATAGTATAATTTGACAAGCCGAATACAAATAAAAATGTTTAACATAGTTTTGCTAACGAATAAAAAAAGATTTATCTATTGGTTGCCAACATGAGCCCACATATGCTCAACCAAATCATTTTGCAGTTGCACGTGAGTTTCTCAATCACGCATGTCTTGATGAAATTGGGTGAACTATTCAAACATTGCCCCTCCTCCATGCTCAGGCACAACATTCTCACCCTGAAACTGAAACTCTTGATCGTACAGACGTTCCGGACGCTCGTCTTCTACGATCATATTGTGCATGATCACACAAACAGTCATCACATCCCATGTTTCTGCATACTCCAAGTATTAGCACGATACCGAACGATGCCCCATCGAGATTGCAAAACACCAAAGACGCGCTCGACATCCTTCCTAGCACTCTCTTGCTCTTGGGCAAATCTTTTCCTCTTCTCTTCGACAGGGTAGGGTATTGTCTTGACAATAGTGGTCCACCGAGGATAGATACCGTCACCCAGGTAGTATCCTTTGTCGTAGTTGTGGCCGTTGACAATAAAGTTCACCGGTGGGCTGTTGCCTTCGGCTAGCCTAGCAAACACCGGCGAGCGCCGAAGCACGTTGATATCATTGTGCGATCCAGCCATGTCAAAGAAAAAATGCCAGATCCATAGATCTTGAGACGCCGTGGCCTCTAGTATGACAGTGCAAGCCCTGACATGGCCCTTATACAGCCCTTGCCAAGCTGAAGGGCAGTTCTTCCACTCCCAGTGCATGCAGTCCATGCTGCCAAGCATCCCTGGGAAGCCCCTACTGGCATTCATCGCCAACAAACGGGCTGTATCTTTGGCTGTCCGCTCTCTCAAGTACTCAGGGCCAAACACAACAATAACAGCCTTGCAGAACTTATACAGAGACTCTAGGCATGTAGACTCGCTCATACGGGCGTACTCGCCAATGAGATCACCGGGCACTCTGTATGCAAGCATTCCGATGGCGGCAGTGCATTTCTGATAAGAGGAGAAACCAATCTCGCCGAAGGCATCCTCTTTGCACTCAAAATAGTTATCATAGCCGACCACCCCCTTTCTAATACGGTTGAAAATATGCCTACTCATACAGAAACGATGGCGGAATTTTTGTTATTTGAACAACGAGTTTGTTGTATCAAAGTAGTCCTTCCAAAGAAGGAAATGCCCGCTCTCTCGGTTGCGATTCAACGTCGGAAGGTGGCCCGGAATGGAGCCACGGAACAACGGCCGCCGACTGTTGAGGTGGTGATGGACCAACACGGCAGCCAATATCTCCTCATCGTCATCGGACGACGAATCGTCGGAGTCGCAAAGGAAATTGTTGAAAAAGAACTCGTCGGCGGAGTCCATTTTGTACCTTGGCAAACTGTCGAACAGTTTGCGGGCGTCGACGAAGGAGACGGCCGGCGAGCGGAGTCGCGGCGCGCACGGACCAGCTAGCTGCTCTGCCGGTGTCCGATGAGTGGGCCGGCATCCGACAAGCGTGCCGGTGAGGATCTGGCTGGGGCGGCGAGGCGGCTTCTTGGTCGCGGGCGGTTGTGCGGTGGGGGGAAGTAGGGATAGGAAGCAGTCGGCTCCCCGGTGGCGAGACGACGGTGGCGGGCGACGGGGGAGTGGGCGGCGTTGCTGGGCAGATGTGGAGGCGGCGGCAGCTGGCAGAGTCGTCGGCAAAAATGGACGGCGGCGTCGGCGACGAAGGAGGCGGGCGAGGGTTGCTGTTGGATGGGGGGTGAGGGGGAGGCCAATGTGCGAGCGACTAGCAGGCCCGGGGAGGGAAGAGGGCGAGCGCGCGCGTCCATCGCGTTTTCGCGCCGACGCAAATCCGGCTCAAAAATTGATCAGGAATGAATCGCCCGCAGACGAAAAGCGGACGCGCGTCTGTTTGGATCGACGCGTTGGGCCGCCTTTTATATCTGCGCCGATCCAAACGAACGGCGGCGGACGTCCTATTAAAGTTGCTCTGAGTTTGTACTGTGTTTAAGAAATACTACAAACTCAGAGCAGGGCGACAAGACTACAAGAGTGTTTCCCATCCTTCTGCCGGGCCAAAGCAGCCCCGATCGACTACAACCAAGTCCACTGTACCTGCCCTCAAAAAGACAAGTCCACTGTACCGAGACGTTGCCTCGCGCCGGTACACCATCTTCCAAGCTTACACGCGACACTACCGTGCCTTTGCGAGAGGGACAGGCGGACAGCCCTGCTCGCGTCGCACCGAGACACCGCTCACTGTCCCACACCCGTCGCGACGGAGCGACCGCAGTGGGCTCGGCGTCACGTGAAGCCACGTGAACCGGGGGCGTATCAACCGGTCCACCGTCCACGGCCGGCAAAATTTCGTGTTTTCACCTTTTTTGATAGAAATTCAGAATCTGATTTCGTTTTTTAAAAAAATCGAGATTTGACCCTTTTGCTATCGTCACTGGCTCTGGCGGTAGGGTTAGACAGCCTACCGCCAGGGCCCCTGACGGTAGGGTGCAACGGAGGAGGACGACAGACGTTTGCCTGTGCTGACGTGGATAACCACCCTATCGCCGCCCCCCTGGCGGTAGGCTGTCTAACCCTACCACCAGAGCCCGTGGCTGGGTTTTGCCCTATAAACCTTCTGTAACGAAATATGCGGGGGTCCTGGCGGTATGTTCATCCTACCGCCAGGGGGGCGGCGGTAGGCTGTGTGACCCTACCGCGAGGGTCCTGTGTTTTATTGTTTTAAGTTCATTTGATTGCTTCTTTCAAACTCAATATGACTGCAAGTTTCACAAATATGACAACAATATCACAGATCTTAAACAATTAAATTTGGGCATCACACATATTAACAAAACTTCAAATGCATAGAACATTTCAAACGAACTTCAACTAATTAGTAATTGGAGTTGCACATAGGTTCACAAATAGGAAACACATAGATCCACAAATAGCAAACACATAGTTCCACATAGTTTCACAACCACTAGACAAGTTCAACCAAACGAAGTTCAAACACATAGACAACCCAACTACAAGAGCCAACTATCGAAGAACATAATCATTTGCTCCTTCCCTTTTGGAGGTATGGTCCTCGTTACTCTTTGAACAAGTTTCTTCAGTCTTCTTCTTGGGCCGTCGAGGGATCGGTCTCTGAAAAGGGTCCGGACTCAGCAAATTCTTCTTCTTCGAATTCCTCTTCTGCATCTCAGGTGGTTGAGATGATTGAGTTGGTGGAGGTCCATCATATTCATCATACTCCTCCTCCCCGTTGCGTTCATCCTCCTCATCCTCCTCCTCCCCTTTTTCATATGTGGCCTCCTCCTCCTCCTCCTCCTCAACCAACCTAGACGACGAGTGAACATGGCTCGATGAGCCGATGTGACCCTGTGTGGCTGCAGGTTGATAAGCTTCAACCGATCCAGCTCCAGCAGACCCAAGCGGGCCTACCAGCTTGCGACAACGCTTCACGAGCTTCTGCATTCACAATGAAATAAGGGCATAATAAGTATCAGATTTATGATCGCAAGTGAACCAGATGCATCTGTTCCGAGGAGGCTGGAAATCTACCTTCATCCTCCCCCTCATTTTGTTCTCAGATTCTACGCTCCCGGGGATATCACCTAGTGCATTTAAGGTTTCAAAGATTCATCTGTTCAGCTCACCAGAATGCAACGGCATAAGTCAGTCACGATGACGAATACAATAATTTAAATACAACCGTCCGTTCAAACTTACCACTGTTGATGAGGGGTGCAAACTCCCTAAATCCACTGTGCATGTCTCTGATGCCGGTCTGGTAGGCCTCTTCCTCGGGGTCATCCCTCTCCAGCTCTGTGGTGTCTTCCGCCGTCCACCGAGGCCTGAGACGAAGACGGTTCTTCTGGCCATAATCGTATCACCTCATGTGTCGGCCCTCGTAATCATTCCAGTCGGTCACTCTCCTCTCCCTATCTTTACAAAACCTCCGTTCGTTTCACTCCGTCACATGAGTTTTATGCTCCTCTCTCCGGTCTGTGATCGACTGATTCTTCTGCCGGCTCATCCTGCAAGGCATAGGCCACAAGAAACATCATAATAAAGTCGTCACGCAATGAAATCATGTGCATAGAGAACAAAAGCGCTCACCGGTGGAGTGTGTGGCCACCGGTATCGATGGGCTGGCCCAGTGGGGTATGCTGATACATCGCAAACTGCGTGGCCACGCGGTGTGGCAAGTGCCACTCGACGGCGTACACACAGATCATGGGCACGATGCACCGCCAGAGACCACTATCCGCAGTGCTCATCACGTTCAGATCAAAGTCCCGCTCTCGGTCATGATACGGCCACCAATTTACCTATTACATATACATTGGTAAGTTCCCACTCTCGGTTAAAAGTGGAATCCATGAGAAAGGTGTTGAGCGAGTTCATATACCTGCGAAATCGTCAAAGCGTCCATCTCGTTGGTGTAGGTCTTGTACGAAGTCTTGTTTAGGCCCGTGTAGAGTTTGACAACGTCCCACTCGTAAGCTACGGTGGGGTTTCGTGTCTCGTCGCCGTCTTCGCTATAGGCACCCCATGGGCGTCTTCGCATCTTCTCCGGACGCCCCACCGGCAGCCGCTCCCACATCCAAATGGAGAAGGCCCAGACAAAGCCACCCATATTGGACTTGTCTCATGTCCTCTGCGTTGCGTCGTCAAGCTGCAAAACATCAAATAAGGATCAGATATAACAAAATGTCATGGACACACTTTCGTAGGTAGGTAGGCAATTAGATACTCTCTTAGCGAACGGTATAGGTAGGTGAGAGATGCGGTCCCCCAACTATACCCTCCCTCCCGGTCCGCTAGGAAGAAGAGATACGACCAGTTGGCAGAGTTCCTGGAGCTGTCTGGAAACACAACCTCCGTGAGAATGTACCATAGGTAGGTCCTCGCGTACCACTCCACAGTCGTCTCGTCGGCGCCTTCGGAGCATTTGTGCCGGTGCTCCATGAGCCAGATCAACGGCACACCGGATGTACGGTTACCCTTAGCAACGGGGCAGTCGCCGATGAGGGTGGAAACCCTCTCCTGCCAGTCGGTCCTCTCCACTCACCCGGTGAGTGCATGAACCTCGATCGGCATGGTAGTAATCATCGCCCAATCTTCGAGGGTCACCGTCATCTCCCCACATGGCAGATGGAAAGAATGGGTCTCCGGTCGCCACCGGTCAATCAACGCTGTCAGAGCTGCGTGGACAAGCGTCGGCGGCTGACACTTGAACTGCAACACAAAACCCAACAGACGACCTTTCTTGAAGAACAGCGTGTAGCGCTCGTCGTAGTCCATATGCCCATATACCCCATGACCCCTCATGCGCAGTGGCTGGAGCATCTGCCAAAAAGTGAACGCCAAAAGTTAGGAAATTATTTTCATCAATTTGAAAACTTTGATCAATATTTCATTCATATCACTTACCTCTCCGATCTCTATGAAACCAGCATGGAGTACCGTGGGCCGATGTTGTCCGCAAGAGTTGGCCGCCTTAATAGAATTTCATAAACAAAAGCATCATAAGCATAAGCATACATAAACAAACAATGAAATGAAATCATATCAAAATCATATCAACATGCATCATATCAAAATAAAATCTTAAGCATATTCGTCCAACAACATCGACTACACATGATGGATCAAATCATATCAACATGCATCATATAAAAAATCCTCCAACATACATCATATCATCATATTTTTAAATAATTTTTTCCAACAACATCTTCATATCATCATATCAACATGCATCATAAAACTAGGGTTCATATTCACACTACATCATGTCATCATATCAATATGCATCATCAAACTAGGGTTCATCATCATATCAACATACATCATAAATTTTTTAACAAAAAAATTATGAACTAGGGTTCATCTTCACACTAACATATGAACTATTGATTAGAGTTCATATTCAATACCACTAGTTACTAAAGAAATAAGAACTAGAACTACAATCAAACTAAAACAATCTTAGGTGAAAAAAATCCAATCTAGTTTCAAAAATATGAGGGATTTCAAGCAAATAATGCGTCTAATCGGAAGCAAGTTTGCAAAAACTAATTGGAGGGATTGAAGGAGCTTACGTTTCTCTCTTCGGGGCCATCTCGATCCGCAAAAACGGTGAAGAATCGGTGTAGATCTGAGGGGGAGAGTGGAGGAGATGAGAGAGGGAGAGAGGGGCGACTTGGGGGAGAAAGAGAGAAACTGCCGACGGGGGGAGGGGGAGGGGTGGGGAGATGGGCAGGGGCGCGGGGTCTCGGGCGAAATAATTGCCCGGACCCTACCGCCAGGGGTCCTGGCGGTAGGGTTAGACAGGCTACCGCCAGGTTCCCTCGCAGTAGGGTGCGACGGAGTGGAACGGCGGCCGTCTCCGCATGCGGACGTGTATAAGTACCCTACCGCCAGGGGCCCTCGCGGTAGGCTATCTAACCTTACCGTCAGAGCACGTGGCGGTAAGAAAAAGGGTCAAATCCCGAAAAAAAAATCAAACCGGGGTCAGATCCTGAATTTCTATCGGAAAAGGGTCAAAACACGAAATTTTGCCTCCCTGGCCTTGTTTTATTGTGCAGAAATTTTATCGACCCCGAACACATCATGGTTTTTTAAAGAACATACGTGCCTTATATTTATATCGTAAAAATTACGAAAATGACAGTACAAGTCACATATATACCAACCTAACAAAACTAAGAAGAAAGCAGAAAGTTGGCCCCTGCATAAGAGAAAACCAGCGAAGTAAAATTACAAGCAAAATTGAAGAATTCTCTGAGCTTGACACCGACGTTCGTCACGTGCTTCTGGCATCACCACAGCAGCCACTAAGGGAGGAAATAACGGATCACCTCTACACCCGAGCTCGACGTGGCTCCGTCGCTGATATGTATCTTTGCGGATTTCGAAGGTGGCTCGCGAAAGTCGGAAGTATTATCGTTGAACGAATCAGACCGGGGGCAACAAACCGAATACGACATCGAACTCCAGATCTGC
>LR738710.1:238827829-239039189 GCA_902687465.1 Secale cereale
CCCATGAAAAAACGCCAAGGAGAAAACCATATCTGCCATCCATGAACCACGAACCTAGCACATAATCCATCATCTTCTAGATGCCGCTAATGCATACCACAATCCGCATTCGCTCCCGGACTACCCCTCCAAGATCCGCGCCAATGCTAAAGCAAACATCGTCGTAACGACGGAGCCCGAGGACATTGGTCCACCACGAGGATGCTGCCGCCGCCACACCATCCTTGTTTGAACAGACTGGTTTCCAAATTCACCCCCAACAATAGGATCGATCGCCTCGCCGGAGTAGGATCGGAAGAATTTTTATTCAGCGTCGCCATTGCCACCACCGAAGCCACGACAATGAACAACCTGAAAACCTAAAGTATGAGAGTCTAAAAATTATCCTCAAGCGTGGATCCGGTGCCCCCCTGTCGGTGTCGAAACCGACAGATCTCGGGTAGGGGCTCCCGAGCTGTGCGTCTAAGGATCAAAGGTAACAGGAGGCAGGGGACACTTTGTTTACCCAAGTTCGGACCCTCTTGATGGAGATAATACCCTACTTCCTGCTAGATTGACTTTGATGAGTATAGGGGTTACAAGAGTTGATCTACCTCGAGATCGAGATGACTAAACCCTAGATGTCTATTCTGTATGATTATGAATGCCTCTACGGACTAAACCCTCCGGTTTATATGGACACCGGAGGGGGCTAGGGTTGTACAGAGTCGGTTTACAAAGAAAGGAATCTTCATATCCACACGCCAAGTTTGCCTTCCACGCCAAGAAGAGTCCCATCCGGACACGGGGGAAAGTCTTCCATCTTGTATCTTCATGGCCCATTTGTCTGGCCCACGTTACGTAGCCCGGACGCCCGAGGACCCCGTAGTCCAGGGCTCCCTCACCCCCCCCCCCCCCGGCGACCGAGGTCGCTGGCGGATGGGAGCCGCTAAAGGGCAGCAACGGAGGAGACTCCTAGCGGCGGCGGCGAGTCGCCTTTTCTTTCTTTGGAGGAAATAAAAGCAAACACGTCCGAACAAGGCAGGGTGAGACATAGCATCTTTAATAGTTTCGTATTGATAAAATAACCATAGTGCACAGAAATTTTTCTTTCAGAATTTCATAAATTATTCCAAACTTTCCCTCCATCTGCATAGAAAATTAAGGACCCCATAAAAGTGTCTCATCTCGTCAGCCAACCGTCCCTGGAGCCTGTTGTGCCGCCACCGCACCCACCACGCGTCCACGCCGTGGGTGCTAGCTGCTGCGCCGCCGGCCGCCATCCACTGTTAGCCACTGCCGAAGTTGTCACAATCATTGTGTCTGCTCCGGGTTCACTGACTTAGACACATCAAGTCCTCGCTGACTTTGCCGCACGATCAAGAATGGTAGGCTGAGATTCGCCGAATCACTGTTTCCGAATAATGTTCACATAAATCACTGTTCACGTAAATCACTATTGATCCTACTGTAGCATCCGATCTAGGCTGCCGCTTTTTGATCCGACAGACGAGACTGGGCAAAGTTAGCGGTACTGTAGCTTCGCTACCTTTGCCATGGCAAGTCAGCCAATCTGAATCGCATTGTGCCACCACTAAAAATATATTTAGGGAATGTGTTAATATCTTCTAAATTTTATAGTCATAAAAAGTTTTACGGGAAGAATGTTTGCAAGAAAACTTCCAATTTATTCATCATGCCATGTCATGGCAGTACAAAGAAAATATAAATAATAAAAATTACATCCATATTTGAAGACCACCTAGCGACAACTACACACATCGGAGCGAGATAAAGACGCGCCGTCGTCACCTCTCCTCCCTATAGTAGACAGGTGGGAACTCGTAGTGTTAAGCCCCAATAGGACCATCAACATTCGTTGATATAATTTGAAAGGATTCAACTTGTATACACACAAACTAAAAAAACACCTACAACAAACACAAATCCCTCCCATGACAAGGGCCGAGGTCCACCACGCCTCCATGGCACCAAGGTCACCGGAGACGAGGCAGACGGGTAACGCCGTTGGCGAAAGGGAGATGAACTCTAAGCTTTTTTGCTGAAGAGAAGGCCAGCTGCGGTTGCGTAGGTCGATAGAGAGTTATAGGATGTTTTTACAAAGAGATTTTTACATGAGCTGATGCGACCTACCACCTCTGTTCTGGTTCAGTGATCCCTTTATATTTTATGCCAAATTTTGATCATAGATTTTTCTAAAATTCAATTGTTTATTTATCTCTTATTCCAAAATTTATCTGTAAATCGAATATATTTAAATAATAAATGTTAATGCATGTTATCACTAATTATATAGTTGTATTTGTATTTAAAACATAGTTTTTGGTAATATTATTTTTTGCTATGCGGAACTTATATTTTGTTTGTAAAAATTATGGTTAAAATATGGCCATAAATAGGAGAGAGACTAATAAAACTAATAAGCCAGTACGTATTAAGGGACAAATAAATCAGAGCCAAGGTAGCAGTTTGCGTCCAAATCGCGAGATTTCAATGTGCCCTTCGGCTTGGGCAACCATTGGCCCTGTTTGGATCCCAGAGCTAGAGCTACTTTGAGTTAGTTGGGGCTGAACTAACCCTTAAAGTATCCAAACACATGTGCTAGTTTGAGTTAGAATGAAACTAGCCCATCAAAAAAACTATCCCTGTGAAGAGGTGCTAATTGGAGCTAGTTGTGATGGGCCCTATAAAAAATTCTCTTTCTGCCGCATGCAGCCGCATCATATCCTATCCATTCGTCCCCGCTGCCTCTCATTCTCCTCCTCCCGCTGGCCCCGTTCGCTCGCCTCCGCCGGCCATGTCCGCCCGCCCCCGTCCACCTACATCCCGTCGCACCGGTCCGTCCGCCCGCCACCGCCTCCATCCCGTTGCACCAGTCCGTCCGCCCGCCAACGCCATGTCCGCCCACCCCAGCCAGCCCCGTCCGCCCGCCACCGCCGGCCCCGTCCGCCTCCATGTCGCCGCATCAGTCCGCCCGCCCCATCGGCCCCGTCCGCGTCCATCCCGTCGCCCCTCCCGTTCCCATCCATCCGCCCCATCTCCGACACGACATTCGCCAGCTGTGACACCGGTCACCCCCACGTCCCCACCCTGCGATGGACGGAGACAGCTTGGACGTGTGGGGTTCGCAGCCGTCGGCAAGCGGCCCCGCTACCTAGGCCGGTCTCGACCTCAACTCGCAAGTGTCCGCGTTAGAGGTGTTCCCCGAGCTTGTGCTTTATGGAGCTTTCCTCCAGAACGACGACGACGAGCTCATGCTCGGTTTCATGGAATGTATTTTTTTTGTTAAGCTTGATTGAGGATTTGTATGTTTAAGTGGGACATCTCATTTGTATGGACAAAATAAAATTCATCATATTTTGAATACTTGATTTGAAAAGATGATTTTTAATGTCATTTGTGAGCGGGCGGAGGCCACACAAGAGCCGGCCACAGCAAATCCTAGTTAAAAGAGTCCAATGATTGAAAAAAGTGCATTTATTGTCAAACTTACCCTTTCATCCTGTTGGGGAACGTTGCATGGGAAACAAAAAATTTTCCTACGCTCACCAAGATCAATCTAGGAGATGCTTCTACGAGGGGAGAGTTGGATCCACATACCCTTGTAGATCGCTAAGCGGAAGCGTTCAAGAACGCGGTTGATGGAGTCGTACTCGCCGCGATTCAGATCGCCGAAGATCCTAGCACCGAACGGACGGTGCCTCCGCGTTCTTCACACGTACAGCTCGGGGACGTCTCCTCCTTCTTGATCCAGCAAGGGGGAAGGAGAGGTTGATGGAGAAACCAGCAGCACGACGGCGTGGTGGAGATGGTGGTGGAGGAATTCCAGCAGGGCTTCGCCAAGCACTGCGGAATTGACGAAGATGTTTGTGGGAGAGGGAGGGCAGCGCCGAGGCACGAACGTGTGTGGCTGCCCTCCCTCTGCCTCTCTTTATATAGGGGGAGGAGAGGGGAGGGGCGCCCTAGGGTTACCCCCTAGGGGCGGCGGCCAAGGGGAGATGGGGGGGGGGCGGCGGCCCCAGGGGCTAGGGTTTCCCCCCCCCCCCCAAGCGCCTTGCCCCCCAAGCCAAGGGGTGCGGCTGCCCTAGGGGGGTCCAGCCCCCATGCGCAGGTGGGAGGGCCCAAAGGGGGGGGCGCACAGCCCCAAGAGGGCTGTTGCGTCTCCCACTTATGGCCCATAGGGCCCGCAACACTTGCCGGGACCCCCCGAAACCCCTTTCGGTCATCCGACGACTCCCCGGTGCTCCCCGGAACACTTCCGGACTCCGATCACTCTCATCCTATATATCAATCTTCGTCCCCGGACCATTTCGGAGACCCTCGTCATGTCCGGGATCTCATCCGGGACTCCGAACAACCTTCGGTTACCATGCACTGTTCTCACTAACAACCCTAGCGTCACCGAACCCTTAAGTGTGTAGACCCTGCGGGTTCGGAAACTATGCAGACATGACCGAGACGCTCCCAGGCCAATAACCAATAGCGGGATCTGGATACCCATATTGGTTCCCACACGTTCCTCGATGATCTCATCGGATGAACCACGATGTCAAGGATTCAGGCAATCCCGTATACAGTTCCCTTTGTCTCGTCGGTATGTTACTTGCCCGAGATTCGATCGTCGGTATCTCTATACCTAGTTCAATCTCGTTACCGGCAAGTCTCTTTACTCGTTCCGTAATACATAATCTCGTGACTAACTACTTAGTCACTTTGAGCTCATTGAGATGACGTATTACCGAGTGGGCCCGGAGATACCTCTCCGTCACACGGAGTGACAAATCCTAGTCTCGATCCATGTTAACTCAACAGACACCTTCGGAGATACCTGTAGAGTACCTTTATAGTCACCCAGTTACGTTGCGACGTTTGGCACACACAAAGTACTCCTACGGTGTCAGTGAGTTACATGATCTCATGGTCATAGGAACTTATACTTGACATGCAGAAAACTATAGCGATAACTGTTACGATCAAAAGCTATGTTCAACGTTTGGGTCTCGTCCATCACATCATTCTCCTAATGATGTGATCCCGTTATCAAATGACAACTCATGTCTATGACCTGGAAACCGCGGTCATCTTTGATCAACGAGCTAGTCCTGAAGAGGCTTACTAGGGACACAAAGTTTGTCTATTTATCCACACATGTATTTAAGTTTCCAATCAATACAATTATAGCATGGATAATAAACGATTATCATGAACAAGGAAATATAATAATAACTCTTTTATTATTGCCTCTAGGGCATATTTCCAACAGTCTCCCACTTGCACTAGAGTCAATAATCTAGCATTACAAGGTAATGAATCTAACACCCATAGAGTCTTGGTGTTGATCATGCTTAGCCCGTGGAAGAGGCTTATTCAACGGATCTGCAACATTCAAATCCGTGTGTACTTTGCAAATGCTTATGTCCTCCTCCTTGACTGAATCGCGGATGGAATTGAAGCGTCGCTTTATGTGTCTGGTCCTCTTGTGAAACCTTGGTTCCTTGGCTAGAGCAATGGCACCAGTGTTGTCACAAAACAGAGTCATTGGGTTCAATGCACTAGGCACAACTCCAAGATCTGTCATGAACTCCTTCATCCAGACACCTTCCTTTGCCGCCTCCGAGGCAGCTATGTACTCCGCTTCGCACGTAGAATCGGCTACCACGCTTTGCTTGGAACTGCACCAGCTTACCGCTCCCCCGTTGAGAATATATACGTATCCGGTTTGAGACTTGGAGTCATCCGGATCAGTGTCAAAGCTTGCATCGACGTAACCCTTTACGACGAGCTCTTGATCACCTCCATAAACGAGAAACATCTCCTTAGTCCTTTTCAGGTACTTTAGGATATTCTTGACCGCTGTCCAGTGATCCATACCAGGATTACTTTGAAACCTTCCGGCCATAATTATGGCAAGGCTGACATCTGGTCTTGTGCACAACATTGCATACATGATAGAGCCTATGGCTGAAGCATAGGGGACGACACTCATCTTTTCTCTATCTTCCGCAGTCACTGGGCATTGAGTCTTACTCAACTTTGTACCTTGCAATACCGGCAAGAACCCCTTCTTGGATTTATCCATTTTGAACTTCTTCAAAACTTTATCAAGGTATGTACTTTGTGAAAGTCCTATCAAGCGTCTCGATCTATCTCTATAGATCTTGATGCCCAATATGAAAGCAGCTTCACCGAGGTCCTTCATCGAAAAACTCTTGTTCAAATACCCCTTCACGCTATCCAAAAATTCTATATTGTTTCCAATTAGCAATATGTCATCCACATATAATATTAGAAACGCTATAGAGCTCCCACTCACTTTCTTGTAAATACAAGCTTCTCCGTAAACTTGTACAAACCCAAACGCTTTGATCACCTCATCAAAGCGAAGATTCCAACTCTGAGATGCTTGCACCAGCCCATAAATGGAACGCTGGAGTTTGCAAACTTTGTCAGCATTCTCTGGATCGACAAAACCTTCCGGTTGTATCATATACAACTCTTCCTTAAGAAAACCGTTAAGAAACGCTGTTTTGACATCCATCTGCCAAATTTCATAATCGAAATATGCAGCTATTGCTAACATGATTCGGACGGATTTAAGCATCGCTACGGGTGAGAAAGTCTCATCGTAGTCAACTCCTTGAACTTGTGAAAAACCCTTTGCCACAAGTCGAGCTTTATACACGGTGACATTACCGTCAGCGTCCGTCTTCTTCTTAAAAATCCATTTATTCTGAATGGCCTTCCGCCCTTCAGGTAATACTTCCAAAGTCCATACTTTGTTTTCATACATGGATCCCATCTCGGATTTCATGGCCTCTAACCATTTGTCGGAATCCGGGCCCACCATCGCTTCTCCATAGCTCGCAGGTTCACTGTTGTCCAACAACATGACCTCTAAGACAGGGTTACCATACCACTCAGGTGCAGTGCGTACCCTTGTCGACCTACGAGGTTCGGTAGTAGCTTGATCAGAAGCTTCTTGATCATCATCATTGGCTTCCTCTTCAACCGCTGCAGGCTCCACAAAAACATCTTTCTGTGCTGCACTACTCTCTGGTTGAAGCAGAGGTTCAATAACCTCATCAAGTTCTACCTTCCTCCCACTCAATTCTTTCGAGAGAAACTCTTTCTCGAGAAAGGACCCGTTCTTAGCGACAAACACTTTGCCCTCGGATCTGAGATAGAAGGTATACCCAACCGTCTCTTTTGAGTATCCTATGAAGACACATTTGTCCGCTTTGGGTTCGAGCTTTTCTGGCTGAAGCCTTTTGACATAAGCATCGCAACCCCAAACTTTGAGAAAAGACAACTTAGGTTTCTTACCAAACCATAGTTCATACGGTGTTGTCTCAACGGACTTAGATGGAGCCCTATTTAAAGTGAATGCAGCTGTCTCTAACGCATATCCCCAAAACGATAGTGGCAAATCGGCAAGAGACATCATAGAACGCACCATATCTAATAGGGTTCGATTACGACGTTCGGACACACCATTACGCTGTGGTGTTCCAGGTGGCGTCAACTGTGAAACAATTCCACATTTTCTTAAGTGATTGCCAAACTCATAACTCAGATACTCTCCCCCTCGATCAGATCGTAGGAACTTGATCTTCTTGTTACGATGATTCTCAACTTCACTCTGAAATTGCTTGAACTTTTCAAACGTTTCAGACTTATGCTTCATCAAGTAAATATACCCATATCTACTTAAATCGTCAGTGAAGGTGAGAAAATAACGATATCCACCGCGCGCCGTGACACTCATCGGGCCACACACATCAGTATGTATGATTTCCAATAAGTCACTTGCCCGTTCCATTGTTCCTGAAAACGGGGTCTTAGTCATCTTGCCCATGAGGCACGGCTCGCATGTGTCAAGTGATTCAAAATCAAGAGACTCCAAAAGTCCATCAGCATGGAGCTTCCTCATGCGTTTCACGCCGATATGACCCAGACGGCAGTGCCACAAGAAAGTGGTACTATTGTTATCAACTCTACATCTTTTGGCATCAATGTTATGAACATGTGTATCATCACTATCGAGATTCAATAAGAATAAACCCCCTACTTCGGGTGCATGACCATAAAAGATATTACCCATATAAATAGAACAACCTTTATTCTCTGATTTAAATGAGTAACCGTCTCACAATAAACAAGATCCAGATATAATGTTCATGCTCAACGCAGGCACTAAATAACAATTATTCAGGTTCATAACTAATCCCGATGGTAATTGAAGAGCGAGCGTGCCGACGGCGATCACATCAACCTTGGAACCATTCCCCACGCGCATCGTCACTTCGTCCTTCGCCAGCCTCCGTTTATTCCGTAGTTCCTGTTTAGAGTTGCAAATGTGAGCAACCGAACCGGTATCAAATACCCAGGCACTACAACGAGAGTTGGTAAGGTACACATCAATAACATGTATATCACATATACCTTGCTTGTTGTTGTTGTTGGCCCCCTTCTTGTCTGCCAGATACTTGGGGCAGTTCCGCTTCCAGTGGCCGTTCCCCTTGCAATAGAAACACTCAGTCTCTGGCTTGGGCCCAGCCTTGGGTTTCTTCACTGGATGAGCAACTGCCTTGCCACCCTTCTTAGAGTTACCCTTCTTGCCCTTGCCATTTATCTTGAAACTGGTAGTTTTATTGACCATCAACACTTGATACTCCTTCTGGATGTCTGCCTCAGCGACTTTCAGCATTGAAAACAGCTCGGCGATGGATTTGTTCATCCCTTGCATGTTATACTGCTGCACGAAGCTCTTGTAGCTAGGTGGGAGTGACTGGAGAATTCTGTCAATGATAGCCTCCTCCGGGAACACAAGTCCCAGATCAGCTATGCGGGTATAGTACCCAGACATCTTCAGTAAGTGCTCACTGACAAACGAATTCTCCTCCATCTTGCAAGCAAAGAATTTATCGGTGGTCTCATACCTCTCGATCTTGGCATTCTTTTCAAAGATGAACTTCAACTCCTGGAACATCTCATATGCTCCATGACGTTCAAAACGCCTTTGAAGTCCTCCTTCCAAGCTATACAACATGGCACACTGCACTACTGAGTAGTCATCCGAATGCGTCTGCCAGGCGTTCATAACGTCCACAGAGGCCGGAGCGGGGGGTTCACCTAGCGGTGCACTTAGGACATAAACCTTTTGGGCAGTTGTGAGGATGATCCTCAGATTGCGGAGCCAGTCCACAAAGTTGCTCCATCATCTTTCAGCTTAGTTTTCTCTAGGAACGCATTAAAATTCAGGGGAGCTACAGCGCGAGCCATCTACAACAAAAGATTTGCAAAGACATCTTAGACTATTGTTCATGATAAGTGAGTTTTTAACTAATCAAATTACTTATAACTCCCACTCAAATTGACATCCCTCTGGTCATTCGAGCGTGGCATGATCCAAATCCACCAACCCAAGTTCGATCATCACGTGAGATGAGGTGGTGTCAATGGTGAACATCTTCATGTTGATCATATCTACTATATGACTCATGCTCGACCTTTCGGTCTTCCGTGTTCCGAGGCCATGTCTGTACATGCTAGGCTCGTCAAGTCTAACCCGAGTGTTCTGCATGTGCAAAACTGGCTTGCACCCGTTGTATGCGAACGTAGAGTCTATCACACCCGATCATCACGTGGTGCTTCGAAACGACGAACCTTCGCAACGGCGCACACTCGGGGGGAACACGATTTTATCTTGAAATTTTAGTAAGGGATCATCTTATAATGCTACCGTCGTCCTAAGCAAAATAAGATGCATAAAAGGATTAACATCACATGCAAATCATAAGTGACATGATATGGCCATCAACTCGTGCTTTTGAACTCCATCTCCAAAGCACCGGCATGATCTCCATCGTCACCGGCGTAACACCATGATCTCCATCATCATGATCTCCATCATCGTGTCGCCATCGGGGTTGTCGTGCGCCCACCATGCTCTTACTACTATTGCTACCGTTTAGCGATAAAGTAAAGCATTACATAGCGCTTAATGATTGACACGCAGGTCATACAAAAATTAAAGACAACCCTATGGCTCCTGCCGGTTGCCGTATACATCGACATGCAAGTCGATATTAACTATTACAACATGATCATCTCATACATCAAATATATCTCATCATGTCATTGGCCATATCATATCACATACATACCCTGCAAAAACAAGTTAGACGTGCTCTAATTTGTTGTTGCATGTTTTACGTGGCTGCTATGGGTATCTAGCAAGAACGCTTCTTACCTACGCAAAGTCACAACGGTGATATTTAAGTTGCTATTTAACCTTCTACAAGGACCGCCTTTGTCTATTCCGATTCAACTAAGATAGGAGAGACAGACACCCGCCAGCCATCTTATGCAACAAAAGTCGCATGTCTGTCGATGGAACCGGTCTCATGTACGTGGACATGTAAAGTTGGTCCGGGCCGCTTCATCCCATAATACCGCTGAATCAAGAAAGACCAAGGAGGGAAGCAATCTAAACATCAACGCCCACAAACCCTTTTGTGTTCTACTCGTGAAAGCATCTACGCAAGAACCTAACTCTGATACCACTGTTGGGGAACGTTGCATGGGAAACAAAATTTTTTCCTACGCTCACCAAGATCAATCTAGGAGATGCTTCTACGAGGGGAGAGTTGGATCTACATACCCTTGTAGATCGCTAAGCGGAAGCGTTCAAGAACGCGGTTGATGGAGTCGTACTCGCCGCGATTCAGATCGCCGAAGATCCTAGCACCGAACGGACGGTGCCTCCGCGTTCTTCACACGTACAGCTCGGGGACGTCTCCTCCTTCTTGATCCAGCAAGGGGGAAGGAGAGGTTGATGGAGAAACCAGCAGCACGACGGCGTGGTGGAGATGGTGGTGGAGGAATTCCAGCAGGGCTTCGCCAAGCACTGCGGAATTGACGAAGATGTTTGTGGGAGAGGGAGGGCAGCGCCGAGGCACGAACGTGTGTGGCTGCCCTCCCTCTGCCTCTCTTTATATAGGGGGAGGAGAGGGGAGGGGGCGCCCTAGGGTTACCCCCTAGGGGCGGCGGCCAAGGGGAGATGGGGGGGCGGCGGCCCCACGGGCTAGGGTTTCCCCCCCCCCCCCCAAGCGCCTTGCCCCCCAAGCCAAGGGGTGCGGCTGCCCTAGGGGGGGTCCAGCCCCCATGCGCAGGTGGGAGGGCCCAAAGGGGGGCGCACAGCCCCAAGAGGGCTGTTGCGTCTCCCACTTATGGCCCATAGGGCCCGCAACACTTGTCGGGACCCCCCGAAACCCCTTTCGGTCATCCGACGACTCCCCGGTGCTCCCCGGAACACTTCCGGACTCCGATCACTCTCATCCTATATATCAATCTTCGTCCCCGGACCATTCCGGAGACCCTCGTCACGTCCGGGATCTCATCCGGGACTCCGAACAACCTTCGGTTACCATGCACTGTTCTCACTAACAACCCTAGCGTCACCGAACCTTAAGTGTGTAGACCCTGCGGGTTCGGAAACTATGCAGACATGACCGAGACGCTCCCAGGCCAATAACCAATAGCGGGATCTGGATACCCATATTGGTTCCCACACGTTCCTCGATGATCTCATCGGATGAACCACGATGTCAAGGATTCAGGCAATCCCGTATACAGTTCCCTTTGTCTCGTCGGTATGTTACTTGCCCGAGATTCGATCGTCGGTATCTCTATACCTAGTTCAATCTCGTTACCGGCAAGTCTCTTTACTCGTTCCGTAATACATAATCCCGTGACTAACTACTTAGTCACTTTGAGCTCATTGAGATGACGTATTACCGAGTGGGCCCGGAGATACCTCTCCGTCACACGGAGTGACAAATCCCAGTCTCGATCCATGTTAACTCAACAGACACCTTCGGAGATACCTGTAGAGTACCTTTATAGTCACCCAGTTACGTTGCGACGTTTGGCACACACAAAGTACTTCTACGGTGTCAGTGAGTTACATGATCTCATGGTCATAGGAACTTATACTTGACATGCAGAAAACTATAGCGATAACTGTTACGATCAAAAGCTACGTTCAACGTTTGGGTCTCGTCCATCACATCATTCTCCTAATGATGTGATCCCGTTATCAAATGACAACTCATGTCTATGACCTGGAAACCGCGGTCATCTTTGATCAACGAGCTAGTCCTGAAGAGGCTTACTAGGGACACAAAGTTTGTCTATTTATCCACACATGTATTTAAGTTTCCAATCAATACAATTATAGCATGGATAATAAACGATTATCATGAACAAGGAAATATAATAATAACTCTTTTATTATTGCCTCTAGGGCATATTTCCAACACATCCAAACACCACCAAGGGCTAGAGTTAGTTCAAAGTTAATCTAGAGTTAGAAACTAACTCTAACCTCTAACCAAGTTAGAGTATCCAAACAGGGCCATTGGTTTGGTTCCTACTGTAAGCGGCGAGCCTCCCCAGGCCGCCTGGGTCGTGTTGCTTGCTCGCTTCAGTTATCCTGGCACAAAATAACCTACGGTAGCAGTCGCGCTACACAGAGTTTCAAGTAGAAACTGAAATACGTAGAAGGCAGGGCGCAGGACGTTGGATCAAGTGCATCCAAATATGCTACGATCCCAATGCTCTAAGTAACACCTGGCATGGTCTAAATCTGTTTACCACCAACGTAGGCTGAAACCATCCCGTTTTCCAATTAATTGCATGAAATATGTACAGAAGCACTAGCATTTGTATGTACTACATCCACCATCCCCAATTTCCAAAGGTTTACACATGTTTGTCCCCCTTCCAACCACCAAACAACCTCATCTGGAAACATCTTGCTGCTACCAAATGCGCTCAAGCCCATCAAGATCCACTAACCCAGGTCGCTCTATCCGTCCCCGCGAGGGCCGCCGGTGCGGCGTCGTGATCAGCTCGGGCCCCAGCAGCTGAGGTACATGGCCTTGCGGAGCGACTCGTCGGCGCCGGCCTGCCTCCGGCCGTCGTCGGCGGCCGCCCGCGCCGCCCCGAGCGCGGCGGCCTGCGGAGCGAGCCCGGCAAGCCGGTCCCGCGACCAAGCCCCCGCCGCCCTCTCCCTCTGCGCCCGCACGGCGGCCACCGTCGCTGCCACCCACACACGGCTCATCTTAATTCGACCCGACCGCTTCGTTTCCAAAGTCCTACTCACTCTGTTCTGCGCTCGCTTCTCTTTCTTCTCTGTGCTGTGCACTGCTAGCTCTGGAGGGGGGAGAACGGAGAAGAGGGGCCGGTATTTGTAGCCCGAGCGAGGGCGGTTTTGGTTATTGCGTTTGATGGTTTCGGGGCTGCTGGTTTCGGTCTTATCGTGTGCTGTGCTGTGGTGCGATATTATCGCGGGAAAATTCGGGCGGCATGGCTGTGACCTGTGAGTGAGGGACACAGCTCGTGGGGCAGCTACAGGTGTCGAGGCTTATCGCCAGGGGCAGTGGTGACTCATCGTTTCCCATGGCTGGCCGTGGGCTCCGCCTGCTTTGTCGCCTTTGTATTCTGTTCGTCCTATCCACTCTTGTCCACTTCCCCCGCACGCTTTGTTTGTTTACTCAAGTAGTACAACGGAATCGTGGTGAGAGTTTTCAGATCATCGTGAGATTTCACATGGTAATTTGCTCTTTTACCGGAGAGAACAATAGTTGGTCTCAAACTGGATCTTATCACTGCACTGAGAGCATCCGCCGGACTTATCAAATCCAGCACCCTACACGCCCGCGGACGCGTCCGATGAGTCCATGGACGATGACGGCCCGTCCTTAGATCCACGCTTTCACAGCCGCGTTTCTCATGTCCTTCGTAGCCACCAGGTGTCCGTCTCCGTCATGCAACATAGTTTGTAGATCACTGAACGACCAAAATCGACAGAAAATAGACATATAAACCAATACCAAATGAGCATAATTCATATAACATCACCAAAAGATCACCAAACAAGCATAATTCACACACTTTAACGATTCGGCACATTCTAACTAGATACTAGAGCTAGATTATATAAAAGGACATAGGGCCGAGCTTCACCACTTCCTCGCCGGCCCTTTTCCCATTTGGTCGCCGACGCTGTTGTAGGTGTCCACGGCAGGAGGTGGGTCAGCGTCAGAGCCGTCGGAGGGGAATTGGGGATGACAGCGTAGCCTTGCAAGCGCCAGACGATGTGGTCCTACTTGCGCATGAGCTTGGCCACCCTCGATGCCTACGTCGTCGCCTTTCGCTCGGACTGCTCAATGTCGAGCCGGAGTTGATTCGCGTTGATCCTCCGGAGCCACCAGGCGTCCGTCTCCGTCATGGTAAGTGATTGACGGTCCACCCACTTGAGGAGACGCTCCTCCTCGTCGGGCACTGGCATCACACAGTTGCGGCGAGTGGACTGCACACCCGCGTCGGACGACCCCCATCTCAGGTGCCCTTTGCCTCTCGCGGTGGGTGGCGCGTGCCTCCTACTCCGGAGTTCGCATCCACGACGCCGACGGGGCAGACACTATAACCCACTGCTACCCGTGTGGATCAACGACCGAAGGTGAAGAAGGTCGTCGGTCGGGTGGCGCCGATTGTGCTGCCACCGCAGATCTGCACGCGGGGCGGGATGGCCCGACGTCGGTGCTTCGGTGACGGGCAACAGGTGGCGGCACACTAGACCCGGAGCTTCCTTTTGTTTTAATGAATGCGGCTTTATATTCCGCCATGTGATTGTGTTTTTTGTTTTTTGTTTTTTTACTCCCGCTTGACCGTGGTAAACTAAAAGTGGCCAGTCTTCGGCTTTGGCCCCCTTTTTGAACAGTATACAGAGGGTGTTCCCCATTACACCCGAGTCTCTTTTGGTTATCATCCCCCATTCTCATCTGGTTGTTTGTGGGTCTCTTTTGCCCTCCTACATTAGCCACTAAGCAACTAAACAAGAGGGAAAGGGAGACTTATGTCGATGGCGAGGATTACACCCGAGTCGATGGTGAAGCAACTCTGGCAAGGTGTTGGTTGCAATAGGGATATATTGTAATCTAGTTTCTATCTATAGGGTCATTCTTGTAAAAGGGAGGACATGAATTTGATTCTTTTTCTTTCCGAGTCCTCTTTGAAGTGATGTATCACTTTCGACATAAGCACACATTTTGGGGGAGTTTTTTTAAACACCGTACACACATAGACGCTCATATATACTGTGACGCCCGAGACCGACGTCCCAGAAGATTCCAGAAGCTTCCCGAAGTTCCGGATGTTCCGGGTCCTCCCGTGGGTTGCTTTGTGCTTGTGTTATTTATTTTTGCATTGCATCATGTCATCATGCCATCATGTCATTTTTATTTTTGCATCTCAACTTAAATAATTCGGGTGGACCTTCGGTCCATTTAAGTCGAGGGAAGATGTCTTCTCTTTATAACATATAAAAGCCTCTCAATATTAGGGAGCTATATTAAAATATTCCATGGCTTCGGAATCACCGTAACACACTTGCATAATTTTTCCCCATGTCTTTTCCACTTCGAGTTTCTACTTCTAAACCTTCCCTTTATTCTTTTCCGTTATTTTCGAGGCTCCTCCAAAATTCCGGACATTTTTGGACACTTCAATAATCTTGTCTTAGTTCAAACCTATTTGAATTATATTCAAATATGTTTGAATTATTTTTCCGTTCATGCCTTTCTTATTTTTCTCCGGTTGTGCTCATTTTTTCGAGCCCGAGAAAAAAAATAACCTTTGTCCTAATTCTTGCCTAACCCCCTCCTCTTTTCCTTTTCCTCCCTTTTGTTTTTTTTTCTGCTTTATTTTTTCAGTAAGAGGAGCAACCAGCAGCCAGCCCAGGCCTCCCTAAGGCCCAGGCCTTGCAGCCCGCAGGCCCTCTCAGCCTCAGGCGCCGAACCCTAGCTTCGATCCCTTCGCTCGTCCTTCCCTGCCCGCCGCCGCTATCCCTCGATCTCTCTCTCGCTCTCTGGCCCTCGACCCCAACTCCCCTCGCTCTCTTTCTTCCCCCGCAGCCCGTTCCCATCTCCTCGCAGCTCTCCCTCGCGACCTCCTCCTCGAGGCCGCGCGCGAGGCCTCTGCCTCGCCAGCTGGCTCCCTCCCCGGCGCCTCCGCGCCCTTCCAGAAGCCCGGCCAGGCCTGGACGACCTCGTCCTCCAGCTCGCCAAGGACCAGCGGCCGGCCTCCCGCGCCAGGACCGAGTCCTCTGGCCGAGCCCCGCGCGCCCCGCGCCTGGCTCCCTCCGTCCTTGAAGCCCGGCGCTCCCCGCGTCTGCATCCCGCCGCGGCCAGGCCCGGGCCAGTGCCCAGCAACGTCTTCCGCGCGCCTCCTCGCCTGCTGCCCTCCGGCCTCGCCGTGGACGCTGGCCCTTCCCGCGACGAGGGCCCCTGCTGCCTCTTCTGGGCCGCCGCCCCCTGCTGCCTTGCCGCGAGCCCCGCGTCCGGCCACCGGATCCCGCGGCCGTCGCCTCGCGTGCTGCTGCCGTGGCCTCGTGCAGCCCCTTGTCCTGCTCCTGTAGTTTTGTTGTTTTTTTGTGTGTGCCGTGCTGTAATTTTTGGACAGATGAACCGGGTACGAGACCGAGATCCGTGTACCCCTTCGAGTCGCCGACGACCTTCTAGTTCGACTACACGGCGACAAAAGAAGTGCACATCTACGTAACGAGTTCGACTACCGTCGCCGAGACCCTCAAGTACCTCTACGGGCGAGAACGACTACATGTACTAGTACCACTACTTCCACTACCCTCGCCGGAAGGCCCAAGTACCACGACGACCCGAACCTCTACCGGAACGAGCTCCAAGTTCGACTACTTCACGGGACCCGTCAAGTCCGACTACTACATGAATGAGTACCTCGACACCCGATGTCAAGTTCGACTACCGTCGCCCCGAGTACCACTACCGTCGCCGCGGAAACGATGGATGCGCCATGTACCTCTACGTGAACGGCTACTTCCTCTTCGGAACGAGAACGACTTCTTCCTCTACGTCTCGAACCGCCCCGAAACGCACGCTTCAAAGGTATAACGAGACGACCCCGTGGATGACCCGTGTGATGCTTGTTGTGTTGTATGAAATGTTGTCTCCCGTGTGTGCTTCGTGCCCCGTTCCACCTTTTGTCATGTTCCTCGGTTGCCTCGTCACCGACCCGTGGGAACCCGGCAACGGGATCACCCCATCATCTCGTTTGACTCGCTTCGTCACCTTTTGCACCGGTCTCTCAACGAGTTGCCGGAACCGATATGTTGCTGTGGCATCTTTTTCGGAATCGTTGCCGTGGCACCCTTTCATTCCACCACGGTGACAATGCTTCACATCTTGTTAATGTCAACCTTCTAATAAAACTTGCATAACTTGATCATATCATCCGCATCATGTTAACAACCTTGAATGTTTAATTGTTGTTTGCTTATAATTATTAAACATGCTCATGGGGATTTTCCGGATATGTTGTTGTTATTTTCCGGCCTCATTTAAAATGTCTTAATAGTGTAGTTTCTTTATGCTTCACCTCTTGCCATGTTAAAAACATTTAATCTTGTCTTGTAAATAACGAGAGTCAACTAAATAATTAGATGTGGTGTTTCGTCAATATGCAACCCGTTGCATATTGATCTCCACTTAACTTGTAGATTTGTTTGTGCACTTTGCCATGCCATGCACATTTAAACCGGACATGCATCATACTTGTTTGTGCATCGTATGCCTTGTTAATGATTGTGTGTTTACCGTGTTGTTTCTTTCTTTCCGGTTGCTTCTCTTGTTAGCTTCGGTTTCGTTCCGGAGTTGTGAGGATCCGCTCGACTGTTGCTCCGTCTTCTTCGTGGATCCGTTCTTCTCCCTCCGTGGATTCCCAGGCAAGATGACCGAACCCGAATACCATTACTATTTTTGCCTATTGCTAGAAGTCTCGATCTATAGTTTTGCCTCGATGCCCATGTTCTTCTTGTCAGCCTCCTACTTGTAACCATTGCCATGTTTAACCACCCTACCTACGCAAACCGTTGCTTGGCTAAGTACGCTTCGCTCAGCCCTTCTTATATCATTGTTAGTTGCAGGTGAAGATTGAAGATGCTTGCTTCATGTTGAAGTTTGGTTGGGTTATATCACACTATATAAATGCTTAAATGAAATCATCTATATATTGGCAAGGGTGGAAGGCTAAGCCTTTTGCTTGGTGATTTGTTCCACTCATGCCGTTAGGAACCGTATAAACCGGTGTTATGTTCCTTGATTTTTGCGTTCCTAACACGGTTGGGGTGTATGGGACCCCCTTGATAAACCGCTAAGTGCTAAGTCTTTTCCAGCAAATCCCAACATTGGTACTATTTGCCTCATAATAACAACTTAATTAATTAATTAATTTGCATAAGGGGGACGCTCCTTGGAGATTCTTTTCTACATAGCAGGGGGGCCAGTGCTGATGGCGTTGGTCCCAAACGGGGGTTACGCGGGGCCACCTCGAGGAAACTCAAGGTTTGGTAAAAACCTGTGGGATCACCCATCCGGTCGTGTCCTGAGACTTAGATACGCGCGGCTACTATCAGGGTGTTGACACGCCGGGAGGATTTGCTGGATTAGCCTTACCTTAGTTCGGTTTAACTTGAGCACGGGATTCCGAGAATACTCGGGTCTTCCCACCTATGGAGTTGCGACTCCGCGGATCGTGGGCTTGTGATGGGCCAAGTTGGAACACCCCTGCAGGGTTTGAACTTTCGAAAGCCGTGCCCGTGGTTATGTGGCAGATGGGAGCTTGTTAATTCCGGTTGTAGATAACTTGACACAATGTTTCAATACACTACCAGCGTGTGTACCGTGACTGTCAATTTCCGAATAGGGATTCGGGAGTTGAACACGGTGGGGTTATGTTTGACCGGCTTTAGTTAGGATCACTTCGTGATCATCTTTCGACCGAGGCACTTCTCTTCTCGCTCTCTTTTGCGTAAGTTAGTGCTAGTTGCTGCTGCAGACTCTTGTTTGTTCCTTCACCTCTCGTTCTTTCTTCAGTCTTGTCCTCACCCAAGGCTTAAATAGTCTTGTTACCCGGGAACGGGATTGCTGAGTCCTCTGTGGCTCACAGTTACTTCACCACACCAGATGCAGGTTCAGCCGAGCTTGATGCAGGAGTTGGATCAGTTCTTCACCAGGAGTTCGTTGAAGAGTGTGGCCGTTTGCTTGTGACGTTTCGATGTTCAGTATTGGTTTCTACTTGGATTCGATCCTGACCTGTGGCTTTATGTTGTTTTGGTATCTTTCTTTTGGATCTTCACCCATAGTCGGGTTGTGATGTTCTGAATGATGTATTGCTTATGTATTGTTTTGTGTGAAGTGGCGAGTGTAAGCCAACTATCCCCTTTTGCATTTTAATCCCTCTTTTACATGAGTTGTGCAAAGATACCAAACTTGAGATCATTCTAGGATGGATTTATGCCTTTAAGTCGTGCCTCGACACGTAGGAGGTATAACTCCATCCTGGGCATTACATATACGCACATGCACTCATCCCTATGAACACACGCACGCACACCCTATCCCTATGAGCACCTCTGAGAGACAGAGCTGGCGCATCATCTTGAGATTGACAAAGTCACCACAAACGTCTTTGTAGTCGACGTGAACGTCTTCTCCGCAAGGCCTAAAAAAATCCAGGAAAATGCAAGCACCAATATCAAGTTTGGGACTTGATCTCAGATGTGTTGGGGAACCACAGGTTGGTTCACGCATTTTGGGGGACCTTGGGGTCGTGTTTCCCTTGATAAAAAAGTTCCCCTTGGTTTGGCTCTTCTCTCGAGGAGCCATCTCAACCATTGGTTCAACATTCCAGCTAAGATATCAACTTATGGACTGAGTTGGGCTGCTACATCTCACCTATCTATTGAAGAACTAGTGCTTCCAAAATCTTATGAGAAGATATATAACCAAGTACCGAATGAAAATGCTAAATGGAGGACGAGCTCCATTGTAATGCCCAGTATGAGATTATACCTCCTACGTGTCGAGGCACGACTTAAAGGTATAAGCTCATACTAGAATGATCTCAAGTTTGGTATCTTTGCACGACTCATGTAAAAATAGGGATGAAATTGCAAAAGGATACTTGGCTTACACTCGCCACGTCACACAATACATTACATAAGCAAATCATGATCCAAATAACATCACCGTCCGACTACGGACGAAGATCCAAATGAAAGATACCAAATAAATAAAGTCACAAGATCCGGATCGCCCCTAGTAGAAGCCACCACTGATCATCGGGATAGTGCACATAGTATCGACTACGTTCTTCATCGAACTCCCAGTATAGCTCGGTGCTGTCACATGTGTAGTCCACCATAGTACCTGCATCTGGTGTTGTGTAGAATCTGTGAGCCACGGAGGACTCGGCAATCCCGTTCCCGGGTAGCAAAACTATCTAAGCCTTGGGTGTGGAACAAGGCTGAAGAAATAAAGGTTGCAGCTGCACTAGCACTAGCTTACGTGTTTAGAGTGAGAAGAGAAGTGCCACAAGCGTCAAAGTGATCACAAAGTGATCCTATCTAAGCACGTCAATCATAACCCCACCGTGTTCACTTCCCGAACCCCTTTTCGGAAAATGACCGTCACGGTTACTCACGCTGGTAGTGTGTTCCGAACATGGTGTCAAGTTTTCTACAACCGGATATTAACAAATTCCCATCTGCCACATAACCGCGGGCACGGCTTTCGAAAGTTCAAAACCCTGTAGGTGTGTCACAACTTAGCCCATTACAAGCTCATGATCTGTGGAGTCGCAACTCCAAGGTGGGAAGACCCGAGTATTCTCGGAATGCCGTGCTCAAGATATTCCGACTAAGGTAAAACTAATCCAGCAAATCCTCCCGGCATGCCGACACCCTGATAGTAGCCGCGTGTGTCTCGTCTTAGGCCACGTCCGGATGGGCGATTCTACAGGTTTTTACCAGCCCTTGAGTTTCCTCGAGGTGGCCCCGCAGACTCCCCAGTTTGGACCAACACTCATGTGGAGCACTGGCCCGGGTTTTTGATTAAGAAGAGGGTTTATAACTCCCTATGCAAGTTTTTAGTTGTTTAGGCAAATGTAGAACCAATGTTGGGACTTGCTGGAAAAGTTTTAGCGCTAAGCGGTTTATCGAGGGGGTCCCATAACCCCAACCGTGTGAGGTACGCAATATCAAGGAACATAACACCGGTTTATACGGTTCCTAGGGTGGCATGAGTGGAACAAAACACCAAGCAAGAGGCTTAGCCTTCCACCCATAACCAATATATAGATGATTTAGTTTAAGAGTTTATATAGTGTCATATCCCAACAATAACTTCAACATGAAGCAAGAATCTTCAAATCTTCTCCTGCAACTAGCAGTGCTATAAGAGGGGCTGAGCGAAGCTTACGTAGCCAAACAAAGGTTTGCTAGGTTGGGTGGTTAGACAGATTCATGGTTACAATAAGAGGCTGACAAACAAACATGGGCATCGAGGCAATAAGCTAAAGAGCGAGACATCTAGCAATAGGCAAAGATAGTAATGATATCTGGGTCAGGTCATCTTGCCTGTCGAGTCGTCGATGGGATCATAAGACGGCTCCTCGTACTCAACCTCGGTAGTAACCTCGTTCTCGGTCTCGACTTCCGGCTCTACTCAACACAAGAACACAACATGGCACGAAATCAAACAAGGTGCAATGCACAATCAACATGATGCAAGTATGATGCATTTCATGGCAAGGGATGAATCACACAAGAACAACATAAAACAACAAGTTTAAATGAGGCCGGAATCAACATATATCAAAACCGGTAAGTCCTCATATGCATATATTGAAATTGGTCCAGATCTGAACAAACCTTCAGTTAAAGTTGTTAGACAGTAAATTAACATGCACCATGATGATCTACACGAAATTCTAGTCAAGTTTCATATAAAGTTTGTTTAATTCGGAGCTATGGTCTAGAAGATATGAGCAAAACAAGACAAGCATGGCAACGGTGCAAGATGCACTCAAACATCAAGCAAACACACTCCAAACATGTTAACAACATGATATTATGATTCTACATGCAAAATCACACAAGTTTTATATAGGGCACGCTCCAAACGGAGCAACGGTTCAACACATACACACGAAACAAGATACAATGCAAAGCTGAAATTAACACCCACATAGCAACTTTGGAGCAAGAAATATATACTCTACAACACCCAAACATGATGACAATAAACATGGACATGAATTAGACATATCCTATAGCAAACAACTCCATTGGAGCAACTCCATAGGAGGCATGGATCAATAGCAACAAGCTACACCATTTTGATCATGTTGTTAAAAACCTGACATCTATAATTTATAGCAACTTGAGAGCAAGAATTAAATAAGCTACAACAAGTCATATGTGCAAGTGAGGGCATGGATGGATAGACAATAACATGTACAACAATAAATGATCATTGGCCACTCCAAAACATGCATGGATTTGACTAGGACATCAAGCAAACATAGCATCAGGTTATGACAGATTCCAGACTTAGCAGAAATTTCACTAAGTGTAAAACAGTTATGTTGGCATGGCATGTTTACAAGCATGTTTAAGTCACCTCAAGGCATATCATGGAAGATGGTTTGCACCACAGCAAAGACCATATGATGGAGATTCTAAAACATATTGGCATGTGACATGGGGACAAACACATCAATAGCAACGAGCACTTCAAATCAGCATCTCATAACATGTTTCATAACTTAACAACCACATGCACTTTTGCAACCAAGTTTAACATGGCAATATGAAACCTAACATGAATGCTACAGCAACCATCATGTAGAGCATCTCACAATGAACATTTTGACATATCATTTGCTTCATTTGGATAAACATGCACCAAGTTATCATATCTCAAACATGGCATGAAAATAACAAGTTGCAGCAGTTTATAACAAGTAGCACTCTTGCAACAGAGATTAGGACCTCTAGATGAAGTCAAACAAGCTGGCCACAATGGAACAAAACGTAGAGCACATCACCATGATCATTTTGACATATCATATGCACAATTTGGGCAAGCACACTAAAAGATACAGCCACATGAACATGCAACAAAAATAATAAAAACCCGGATCGGCGGGCGGCCGCGGGAGCTCGAGGCGGCGGAGCTGCTCGGCGTCGGCGGTGAGGGAGCGGCGCGGTGGCGGGGCGAGGCCGGCCGGCGGGCACGGCGGCGGAGGAGACCGCGGGGCGGTGCGGTGGCGGAGGAGGCCGCGGGGCGGTGCTCGAGCGGAAGGACGGACGGCGAGGCGCTCGGGTCCGGCCGACGGGACGTGATGACCGGCGCGCGGCGGCCGGCGACGGAGACGGGCGGCGGAGCCGCGGGGAAGACGAAGGCGCGGGGCGGCGGAGGCGCGGCCCGGGGGCGGGCCGGATCTGGGCCCGGCGGCGCGGGGAAGTGGGGCGGCGGTGCAGCCAACCCGGGGCTAACACGTGGCGGGCGGAGGCAGACCGAACACGTGCGGCGGCTGCGGGAGGAGAGAAGCTAGGGTTTGGACGCAAAAATGGACGTGGGGGCTAATTTATAGGCACAAGGAGCTAGGAGACTCGAAATGGGGAGCGGTTTTCGGCCACGCGATCACGATTCGACGACCGAGATGATGGGAAGGGTTGTGCTGGGTTTGTGGGCTGTTGTGGAGGGGGTCTTGGGCCTTAAAGAAGAGGTTATTTTAGCCCACCAGGTTAACCGTTGGAGTACCAAACGAACTCCAAACGCGACGAAACTTGACAGACGACCTACACGTACCAAAACAACAACGCACGACAAGTCTCACATCATTCCGGGAACGTTACACGGCCACACACGAAAGAAGGAGTCGGGGATGCCACGGACACGTGTGTGAGCGTCGGAACTCGAAACGGACAACGAGAAGAGACGAGTGCAACCGGGTGCAAGTGACAACACGAATGCAATGCAATGCACATGACAACATGACATGGATGAAATGCACACACGCACACGACAAAACGAAGAAACCCGAAATGAAAGAAGAGCCCGGAAAGGAATTGATGAAGCCAAAGTTTCATATATCGCCATATTTGTAAAGTGTTACATTTGGGGCATTACAAACTCTCCTCTACTACGAAAAGATCTCGTCTCGAGATCTAGGACTGGAAGAAGGAAGGATACTCGGAACAAAGGTGATCTTCTCGTTCCCACGTAGCTTCTCGGTCGGTATGGTGTGACCACTTAACTTTCAAGAACTTGATTGACTTGTTGTGGGTCTTGCGCTCGGTTTCTTCAAGAATAGCAACGGGGTGCTCACGGTAAGACAAGTCTTATTGAAGATCAATCTCCTCAAACGGAATGGTGCGTTCAGGTGTCTTGAAGCACTTGCGGAGTTGAGACACGTGAAACACATCATGAACATTTGCAAAGTTGGATGGAAGCTCGAGTTGATAGGCTAGATCGCCTCTTTTGCCAAGAATCTTGAAAGGGCCCACGTATCTAGGAGCAAGCTTTCCTTTGATTCTGAACCTTTGGGTGCCTTTCATTGGAGAAACACGGAGATAGACATGATCTCCAATGTCGAAAGCCAAATCACGATGCTTGCCATCATAGTAGCTCTTTTGACGTGACTGAGCGGCCTTGAGATTCTCACGTATGACTTTGCACATTTCTTCGGCTTCTGAGATCAAGTCATTGCCAAGAAGTTGACGTTCACCAGTCTCGAACCAGTTGAGAGGAGTACGACACTTTCTGCCATAGAGGATTTCAAACGGAGCTTTGCCGGCACTTGCTTGGAAGCTGTTGTTGTAAGAGAACTCGGAAAACGGGAGACAATCTTCCCACTTCATGCCAAAAGAGATGACACGAGCTCTGAGCATGTCTTCGAGGATCTGGTTCACTCTTTCGACTTGATCACTAGTCTGAGGGTGAAACGCAATGCTGAAACGGATCTTAGTGCCCATGGCTGACTGAAAGGAGTCCCAGAACTTGGATGTGAACAAACTTCCATGGTCTGAGGAGATAACTTGAGGAATGCCATGTAACGACACAATTCTGGAAGTGTACAACTCTGCCAGCTGAGCTGCATTGATGGATTCTTTGACGGGAAGGAAGTGAGCTACTTTGGTTAGCTTGTCGATCACAACAAAGATAGCATCATTCCCCTTCTTGGACTTGGGAAACCCAGTGACGAAATCCATTTCAATGTGGTCGAATTTCCACTCGGGAATAGGAAGAGGTTGGAGGAGACCGGCTGGATGTTGATACTCTGCCTTCACTCTTTTGCAGACATCATATTCATTCACGAATTGGGAAATCTCCCTTTTCATGCGAGTCCACCAATAAGATTGCTTGAGGTCTTGGTACATCTTGGAACTTCCGGGATGAATGGAGAGGAGGGAGTCATGTGCTTCGTTCATTATGAGCTTCCTGAGATCAGCCTTGGGAACCACAAGTCTGTCCTCAAAGAACAAGGTGTCTTTCTCATCAACACGATAGCACTTGTATTTGGGAGTACCCTTTGCAATACCATGTTTGACCTTCTGCACCATAGCATCACTGAGTTGGGCTTCACAGATCTGATCTTCCAAGGTAGGAGCAACTTGAAGATTTGCAAGAAAGCCTTGCGGAACAACTTGGAGGTTGAGCTTCCTAAATGATTTACAAAGCTCAGGCTGGAACGGCTTGAGAAGGAGACTGTTGCAATATGCCTTTCTGCTCAAGGCATCTGCAATGACATTGGCCTTGCCATGTGTGTATTCGATGCTTGCATCATACTCTTGGATCATTTCAACCCAACGAGTCTGGCGAAGGTTCATGTTTGGCTGTGTGAAGATGTACTTCAAGCTCTTGGGATCGGTGAAGATGTCGACTTTTCTGCCCAATAGAAGGTGTCTCCACGTGATCAAGGCGTGTACCACTGCTGCTAGCTCGAGATCATGTGTGGGGTAGTTCTTCTCATTTGGCTTCAATTGACGAGAAGTGTATGCCACAATTTTCTTGTCTTGCATTAGAACACCACCAAGTCCTTGAAGAGAAGCATCACAGAATACTTCGTAGGGATTGGACTCATCCGGAGGAGTAAGAACCGGAGCAGAGATGAGCTTTTCTTTGAGTGTTTTGAATGCCACATCACAATCCGGAGACCAGTTGTACTTGACATTCTTCTGCAGCAAGTTGGAGAGAGGCCTGGCAATCTTGGAGAAGTTCTTAACGAACCTTCTGCAATAGCTAGCAAGACCAAGGAAGCTTCGGAGTTGCTTGACATTCTGCGGGGGTTCCTAGTTGACAATCGCTTCAACTTTCTCGGGGTTCACAGCAATATCGTCAGCAGAGATGATATGGCCAAGATACAAGACCTTATCGAGCCAGAATTCACATTTAGAGAATTTGGCATAGAACTTGTGTTCACAGAGTCCGTCGAGAACCAAACGGAGGTGCTTGGCATGATCCTCTTCATTCTTGGAGAATACCAAGATGTCATCCAGATAGACGAGCACAAATTCATTGGTGTAGGGGTTGAATATGTAGTGCATCATTCTCGAGAAGGTGGGTGGAGCATTTGCGAGGCCAAAAGACATGACTGTGTATTCATAGGAGCCGTAGCTTGTTCTGAACGCAGTCTTGTGAATATCTTCTTCACGGATACGGATCTGGTGATAACCCATCAGGAGATCGAGCTTTGAGAACAGTTTTGCTCCTTTGAGCTGCTCGAACAATTCATTGATGTTGGGGAGCGGATACTTGTTCTTTATTGTCTTCTTGTTCAATGGTCGGTAATCAACGCAAAGGCGCTCCATGCCATCCTTCTTCTTGGCAAATAAGACACCACAGCCCCAAGGAGAAGTGCTAGGCCTGATTAGACCCATACGCTCTTGCTCATCGAGTTATTTCTTCAGCTCCTTCAACTCATCAGGGGAAAGCTTGTACGGACGCCGACATGCTGGCTCGGTACCGGGCTCGAGTTCAATGATGAATTCAACTTGATGATGCGGAGGCATGCCTGGAAGCTCTTTAGGGAAAACATCTTCATATTCGTTGACCACCGGAATTAGAGAGATGTCATTAATCTCACCCTTGTCATTGAGAGAGAATAGCCTGATTGTGTTATCTCGAGAGGCGAAGATAATCACGTCTTCGTCAGAATGAGTAAGCTTGACTTCCTTATTTGCACAATCAATGCGAGCATCATGCTAGGAAAGCCAATCCATCCCAAGAATAAGATCAATGTCGGAGTTGCCGAGAACAACCGGAGAAGCCAGAAAGCGGTAATCACCCATACGAATAGGTACATCCGGAGCATACACACTAGAAGTCATTAGTTTCCCCGGAGAAGTAACTTGCAACTTTTTGGGTAGATTCTTGGTGATAACATCGTGCTTGGATGCAAATGGATATGACATGAAGGAACATGATGCACCTGAATCAAACAACACTTTTGCAGGAATAGAGTTAACTAGAAGGTTACCAAGTATCACATCTGAAGAATTCTCTGCTTAAGCTGCATTCATCAGATTCACTCTTGCTGCCTTTGGATTATGCTTGACAATAGCAGTGCTGACAGGTGGAGGAGGCGGAAGGCGCCTTGGGTTGGGGCACTTGTTAGCATAATGACCCTTCTGAGTGCACTTGTTGCAAACCACTTCTGAGAGAGGACGGTGATAAGGAGCAATTGACTTCGAAGCTTGAAAGTGATTCTTTGACTGATTGCTAGGGTTGGGTGGGTGGGAGAAACCACGGCCACCAGAATGCTTGTTGTTGTTGTTGGGAGGTCGGATCACTGGAGGAGGTGGAAACCAAAACTTCTGCTGCTTTGCAACCACTTGGGAAGAAGAGGAGGAATGAACAACGTCTCTAATCCTCTTTTTGGAAGCTTCCATCTTGAGCTGGGCTGCCTCTTGCTTAAGTGCCATGTTATAGAATTGATCAAATTCATCAGACTCGAACATGGTGAGAGCTAGTTGGAGTTCATCCTTCAGACCACCACGGAACTGATAAATCTTGCTCTTGGCATCTGGGATGTCTTTCTTGGCATAGCGGGCAAGGTTCTGAAACTTGACATTGTATTGATAAACAGACATTGAGCCTTGCTTCAGGTTGCGGAATTGCTCACGCATACCTTCGATGACACTTGTTGGAATGTGGTGAGAGCGAAAATCCTTGCAGAAGTCAGCCCATGAGATTTCACGCCCTTCTCTGGAGTCTTTGTACTGTTGCCACCGATCAGCGGCTTGGTCCTTGAGTTGGAAGGCGGTAAACTTCACATAGTCCTCAGGTCTCACGTTACTACACTCGAAATGCTTCTTGATATCTATTATCCAGTCTTCAGCATCTAGCGGGTCCACACAGTAACTGAATGCCTTTGGTTGGTTTGCTAGGAACTGGTTGAGTGTAGAAAAGTGAGGTTGGTTGAACAAATTGCCTTGGCCTTGATTCCCATGACCACCTTGATTTGCTTGAATGTTCTGCATCATTTGCATAAGCATCTGGGTGTTCTGGTTCGTCGCTTGCATAATTGATCTCCAGGCCTCAGACGGAGGAGGAGGGAAGGAGGACGATCAGGAACTTCTTCACCCTCTGGGTTAGCGTTGGGAACCCTTTTAGGAGCCATCCTGAATGAGATGACAACTATTAGCCATTGATTGAGAGAATATATAAGATGAATCAACGACTAGAAATTGCAACATAAGTCTTCACAAGAACATTCGAACAAAATGAACGAATGTAATCCATAGTTTAATGATACAACAATCTTCACGAGAAGCCACTTGGGAGAACAAAAGATAAATAAAACAACAAGGAGCAGATAGAACAAATACAAGATAGAATTTTCGTTCGACATATTCGTGCTGAAAGCTTATGGAACGTGTTACAAAAGGGTTTTGCAATCCCCGGATCAGCATAGCCAGGACCCTTTAAGATGCAACTCCCGATCAGAACAACGCCCATAAAAACTACTTCACTCAATGTAGAACCCCGAACTCCATATCAAGCATTCGTTGGAAGAATGCCTATGAGCTACTAGATGAACCCACCTATTAGTTTCCGGAAGTTTCCACTTATGCAATCAGGTGTTGGGGATACAGGGGAAGCATCGCGCACTCAACTCTAATCCTACATCTAGCTGTATCCATCCTTCAACACATAACCAGTTATTTCCGGAAACCGTTTACCTCGGACCTTCGAAACACATCTACTATACAAGCTATGGCAATACTCCCGAACTACCTCCCTAGTACTAGGTGATGTCGGGGTTATCTTGCCACTAACCGCATAGGAGAGTTTTCGATGTCGGCCGTCTTAAGTATTCCAGAACTGCTGCAATATATTTGTGATGACAACACCTTGGAGCTCAACTCCCCGGGACACTGCCACAACCCCTAATGACAGGAGGCATCGAGAACAATGTTCTCGTCACAAAGACATCAGAACAATCCAAACAATACTTGCGTGATCCTAAAAAAAATTTGGTGAATTTTTTAGAGTAGAAGAGACAAGTAATCGTCAGGAGTCCTCATCAGAGTGAAAAGAGATGAGGAGCAAAAGAAATCCTACTCGCCGATATATATATATAGGACTCAAAACATTTTCAAGTGTGTGCCTAGACTCAACCGTCAATGATTCGATCAATTAGCGGGGCTTCTAGGTCGGAGAAGGCTCTGAATACCAACTTGTAATGCCCAGTATGAGATTATACCTCCTACGTGTCGAGGCATGACTTAAAGGTATAAGCTCATACTAGAATGATCTCAAGTTTGGTATCTTTGCACGACTCATGTAAAAATAGGGATGAAATTGCAAAAGGATACTTGGCTTACACTCGCCACATCACACAATACATTACATAAGCAAATCATGATCCAAATAACATCACAGTCCGACTACGGACGAAGATCCAAATGAAAGATACTAAATAAATAAAGCCACAAGGTCCGAATCGCCCCTAGTAGAAGCCACTACTGATCATCGGGATAGTGCACATAGTATCGACTACGTTCTTCATCGAACTCCCAGTACAGTTCGGTGCCGTCACCTGTGTAGTCCACCATAGTACCTGCATCTGGTGTTGTGTAGAATCTGTGAGCCACGGAGGACTCAGCAATCCCGTTCCCGGGTAGCAAAACTATCTAAGCCTTGGGTGTGGAACAAGGCTGAAGAAATAAAGGTTGCAGCTGCACTAGCACTAGCTTACGTGTTTAGAGCAAGAAGAGAAGTGCCACGAGCGTCAAAGTGATCACAAAGTGATCCTATCTAAGCACGTCAATCATAACCCCACCGTGTTCACTTCCCGAACCCCTTTTCAAAAAATGACCGTCACGGTTACTCACGCTGGTAGTGTGTTCTGAACATGGTGTCAAGTTTCCTACAACCGGATATTAACAAATTCCCATCTGCCATATAACCGCGGGCATGGCTTTCGAAAGTTCAAAACCCTGCAGGGGTGTCCCAAATTAGCCCATTACAAGCTCACGGTCCGCGGAGTCGCAACTCCAAGGTGGGAAGACCCGAGTATTCTCGGAATCCCATGCTCAAGATATTCTTACTAAGGTAAAACTAATCCAGCAAATCCTCCCGGCGTGCCGACACCCTGATAGTAGCCGCGCGTATCTCGTCTCAGGCCACGACCGGATGGGCGATTCTACAGGTTTTTACCAGCCCTTGAGTTTCCTCGAGGTGGCCCCGCAGACTTCCCAGTTTGGACCAACACTCATGTGGAGCACTGGCCCGGGTTATTGATTATGAAGAGGGTTTATAACTCCCTATGCAAGTTTTTAGTTGTTTAGGCAAATGTAGAACCAATGTTGGGAATTGCTGGAAAAGTTTTAGCGCTAAGCGGTTTATCGAGGGGGTCCCATAACCCCAACCGTGTGAGGAACTCAATATCAAGGAACATAACACCGGTTTATACGGTTCCTTGGGTGGCATGAGTGGAACAAAACACCAAGCAAGAGGCTTAGCCTTCCACCCATAACCAATATATAGATGATTTAGTTTAAGAGTTTATATAGTGTGATATCCCAACAATAACTTCAACATAAAGCAAGAATCTTCAAATCTTCTCCTGCAACTAGCAATGCTATAAGAGGGGCTGAGCGAAGATTACGTAGCCAAACAAAGGTTTGCTAGGTTGGGTGGTTAGACAGATTCATGGTTACAATAAGAGGCTGACAAACAAACATGAGCATCGAGGCAATAAGCTAAAGAGCGAGACATCTAGCAATAGGCAAAGATAGTAATGATATCTGGGTCAGGTCGTCTTGCTTGTCGAGTCGTCGATGGGATCGTAAGACGGCTCCTCGTACTCAACCTCGGTAGTAACCTCTTTCTTGGTCTCGACTTCCGGCTCTACTCAACACAAGAACACAACATGGCACGAAATCAAACAAGGTGCAATGCACAATCAACATGATGCAAGTATGATGCATTTCATGGCAAGGGATGAAGCACACAAGAACAACACAAAACAACAAGTTTAAATGTGGCCGGAATCAACATATATCAAAACCGGTAAGTCCTCATATGCATATATTGAAATTGGTCCAGATCTGAACAAACCTTAAGTTAAAGTTGTTAAACAGCAAGTTAACATGCACCATGATGATCTACATGAAATTCTAGTCAAGTTTCATATAAAGTTTGTTTAATTCGGAGCTACGGTCTAGAAGATATGAGCAAAACAAGACAAGCATGGCAACGATGCAAGATGCACTCAAACATCAAGCAAACACACTCCAAACATGTTAACAACATGATATTATGATTCCACATGCAAAATCACACAAATTTCATATAGGGCACGCTCCGAACGGAGCAACAATTCAACACATACACACGAAACAAGATACAATGCAAAGCTGAAATTAACAGCCACATAGCAACTTTGGAGCAAGAAATATATACTCTACTGCACCCAAACATGATGACAATAAGCATGGACATGAAGTAGACATATCCTACAACAAACAACTCCATTGGAGCAACTCGATAGAAGGCATGGATCAATAGCAACAAGCTACACCATTTTGATTATGTTGTTAAAAACCCGACAACTATAATTTATAGCAACTTGAGAGCAAGAATTAAATAAGCTACATCAAGCCATATGTGCAAGTGAGGGCATGGATGTATAGACAATAACATGGACAACAAGGAATGATCATTGGCCACTCCAAAACATGCATGGATTTGACTAGGACATCAAGCAAACATAGCATCAGGTTATGACAGATTCCAGACTTAGCAGAAATTTCACTAAGTGTAAAACAGTTATGTTGGCATGGCATGTTTACAAGCATGTTTAAGTCACCTCAAGGAATATCATGGAAAATGGTTTGCACCATAGCAAAGACCATATGATGGAGATTCTAAAACATATTGACATGTGACATGGGGACAAACACATCAATAGCAACGAGCACTTCAAATCAGCATCTCATAACATGTTTCATAACTTAACAGCCACATGCACTTTTGCAACCAAGTTTAACATGGCAATATGAAACCTAACATGAATGCTACAGCAACCATCATGTAGATCATCTCACAATGAACATTTTGACATATCATTTGCTTCATTTGGATAAACATGCACCAAGTTATCATATCTCAAACATGGCATGAAAATAACAAGTTGCAGCAGTTTATAACAAGTAGCACTCTTGCAACAGAGATTAGGACCTCTAGATGAACAACAAGCATGCCACAATGGAACAAAACGTAGAGCACATCACCACGATCATTTTGACATATCATATGCACAATTTGGACAAACACACTAAAAGATACAACCACATGAACATGCAACAAAAATAATAAAAACCTGGGACTTAGCAAAAAACCAACCTCAATAGGGGGGTCGGGCGGACACGTCCGGGCTGACGTGGACACGTCCGACCGAGCGGATCGGGCGGCGGCTGAGTGGATCGGGTCGGAGCGGGTCGGGTCCGCCGACCCGTTAGGGTTTGCGGCGGCTGGATCGGCGGGCGGCCGTGGGAGCTCGAGGCGGCGGAGCTGCTCGGCACCGACGGTGAGGGAGCGGCTGATACGTCCAAAACGTATCTATAATTTCTGCTTGCTCCATGCCACTTTTGGGTGATATTGATATGATATTCATACACTTCCATACACTTTTGATCATATTTGGACTAACTTACTAATCCAGTGCACCCCAGTGCCAGTTTCTGTTTTCGGCTATTTTTGTATTTCGGGTTTTCACGTTTCGAGAACTGCCCAGAAAAATACAGAAAAAATATATAAAAAATCAGCGTTCCGGGAACGACACTGCTTCCGAAGGGGAGCCTGGGGGGGGCCACAGGGGCTCCAGGCGCCCTGTGGGCGCGCCCCCCCTGGGCCGCGCCGGGGGGGCGCCTCGGCCCCCCGAGAGCCCCCCGGTGCCCTACTTTGGCAGATATTTAAAGGGTCCCCCGTAACCCATGAACCAGGACTTCTTTTCGCGATCCCATCTCTGTTCCGCCGCCGCCGCCGCTTCCAAGATCGGGAGCACCAGGAGAACTCTTCCCGGCACCCTGCCGGAGGGGAGGATCACCACCGAAAGCTTCTCCACCACCATGGACGCCTCCCGGATGACTCGTGAGTAGTATCCCTTGGACCATGAATCCATGACCAGTAGCTATGTGATGTTCTCCTCCCGTTCTTGTGCTTCACTAATTAGTCCTCGTGAGCTGCCCTACATGATCGAGGCACCTATGTAATCCTTATGCTGTTGCTATGTTGAGTTTGCTGGGATCCGATGGATTATGAGATTATGTTCAGATTGATCTTGAGTAATATATTTGATTCACCTCTTTTATATTTTAGTTCATAAGTAATTCTTGCATGTTCTCCGTTGTTATTTATTGCTTTGGCCAAGTAGTAGGTAGTGACTCCAAGGGGGAACGTTATGCTCGATTGTGGGTTCATGCCCCTCGATGACTAGCTTGAGTGACAGAAACATGAGTCTAGGGGATGTGCTGTTGCCACAAGGGGGAAAACAACGGTGCTTGTGCCCGCGGGTGCAAGGATTGTTTACTTTACGCAAAGTTCTTTTAATGCAGTTGTCTGTTGCATTGAGTTTACACTATGGGTGGGACTCGCAACTTAATACCAGCGAGATGTTCTGGATAGATATCTCAAGGTGGATGATTAGTAGTAGATGCAGATGGATTTCAGTCTACTTACTTTGGCGTACCGCCCATGCTTTGAACCTCAACCTTTCTTGCAATGTAATCAGCATTGGTTTGCGTTCGTGGTCCTGTCAATTGCCCAGTTGTAATTTGTTACCTCACATAGCTGTTTTATCGTCTTTTGGGAGAGAGACATCACTCGTGAACATCATGTGACTCCGGTCCATATTACCATCATTGATCACATACACTATTCTACTTTTCGCTATTTTACTTACTATTGCAAAACACTATCTATCACTACTATCATATTGCTTTTAACCCTTTGTGAACTGCAAGGCCGGAGAGATTGACAACCTCTCTGTACTCGTTGGGAGCAAAGTTATTTGTATCTGTGTGCAGGTCCACGTTGATTGCTAATTGCGCCGTTAGCGGTTGACACCTACCTGTTGAACCTAGGAGTCTCTGGGGATTCGATCCTTGGCATCTTTGCTAGGGGAAAACACTTCTACTTACTGCATCTTACACCTTCCACTTGGGGTAATCCAACGAGGGGTTCGAGGCCCATCAAGGAGTATTTTCTGGCGCCGTTGCCGGGGACTCCACTCTTCAGGATAGGGGAGTTGCATGCTATCTTTTACCTTTGCTTTTTAGTCTTGTTAGTTTACCTTTCATTATTTGCTTTAGTTCCTTTTATCAAAAAAAATCATAAAGAAATTATTTACCTTCCTGTTAGTAGTCATATCTGTTTAATTTAAACATGTTAGGATTTGGTGCTTTGAGGGAATCAGAAGTTTTAGATTTCCATCAAAGGGATGGAGAAAATATGAAGAAGGCATGGGACAGAATTTCTGATGCACATAGGAGAATTATGCCTTGGATACCTATAAAAATTGTGCTTAGAAATTTTTACCATGGTCTTTTTAAATGGTGTAAACACTCCCTTGACATTATAGCTGAGGGAGATTTCTTAGAATGTGATGAAGCTAGAGCTCTTGAGATTATACATGGTCTATCTAGTTAATTTGTTTATGATCATAACTTTGATACTATCATAGTTAGACTTGCCACTATTGAGAAAAGAATGGATGCTCTAGACTTAACGAAGGTAGAGAAACCCAAACCCAATAAGAGAGATATTTTGGAAATAGATAATGACTGGGAACCTCTTGTTAGGATTAGCATCTCTAATCAAGACTTCCTTGCTTATTGTGATATTGGATCTATGGTTTCTACTATGCCAAAAATTGTTCATGATTCTTTAAAATTTAATATGGATATACTACCATCTTATCATGAACACACTAATGGAGATATTTCTGAAATCCAGGGAAAAATAAAAGGCGTGCCAGTTAAATTCCTTAAGGGGATTGCAATGATTGATTTCTTCATCATGGAGCCAAACCAAGGAAATATAGTGCTTGGAAGGGACTTCCTCCGAGCAGTTAAAGGCCTCATTGATATAGGTAAGGGACAAATCCGCTTACGCGGGAAGGCAAAAGGTGTGTACCCCTTTCCTAGAAGGAACAAGAATGAACTTGTTGAGGAATCATTTGAACCAATTTATAACTCCGATTATTATGATGAATATTGATTCCTCTATGCATTATGCCTAGCTTAAAGGCATAAAAGAAAGCGCTTTTGGGAGGCAGCCCACATGAATAAAATTTTTGCTTTTGTTGTGTCTTGATGTTGTTTACTGCTGTAGCATCATCATTGTATCTTTTCTTTTCATATTTGTGCCAAGTATAGCCTCTGATTGCTAGAAAGTTCAAAAGTTGTGAGGTGCTGTCCAGGAAACAGATTCTGTCCTTGGATAGAAAAATTTGTATAAAATCACCAGATCATATTTTTGGTCTGAATTTTTTCGACAGCGTTCTCTATATAATTGTATTTCGTGCGTCATTTCTGAGTTTTTTTATTTGAGTTGCAGAAGTATCCCGAACAGGTCAATTACTGCCTGCTGTTCTGTTTTTCACAGATTCTGTCCTGTTTTGCCTTACCTTCACTTTGCAAATTAAGAACTTGCTTTTTCTTTGCAAAAACCTTTTGGCAATCTTGAGAAACAGTAGAACTTCAAGAATATCCTTATTTCCAGCAAGGTATAATTATTTTATTAAGGGTACTAACCTCGCTAATCAGATTATGAATGAGTTATGTATGAAGGGAGTTTTCAAGTGTGCGAGGGAAGATGATAAAAAGATTCAGGAGTGTCAAGCGCTCAAGCTTGGGGATGCCCCCGTGCACCCCCAAGAAATATTCAAGGAGACTCAAGCGTCTAAGCTTGGGGATGCCCCCCGTTCATCCCCTTCTCCATCAACATTATCAGTTCGTCTTTCGTTCCGCTATATTTTTATCACTTCGTATGTTATGTGCTATGCTTGGAGCGTCTTGCTTTTAGTTTTCTTTTTAGTTTTTTATAACGAGTCGGAACTCAACATTCCTTTATGTGGGAGAGAAACACGCTCCACCTCTACCTATAACATTACATAGAATTTTCATGTCTATCTATGTTGTGTGTGTTCTTTATCTTTTAATAGCTACTATCATACTCCGCTCTTAGTATTCATGCTTATCCTTTCAAGAGCTTCTATTTAGTTGGTTGCTTGAACTCTCTTTAATTACCATGCTCACCTTATTAAGAGAGTTTGCTTCCGTTACATGGGTTAATATGTCTATGATAAATATGCTACTTTCATGATGGTGCTTAGTAGTTCAGGTTTTCTTATGGTTAATTTCAAATAGCTGGGGGATTCCCAATGTGTTATTGGAGTACCAACTTGGTTTGTTTGCCTATGATGTGGTATGGTTTAGTAATATCTTCCTTCGAGAATTTATTTTGATTGACTTGGCGTATGCTCACGCATATTCAAGACTGTAAAGAAAGTCTGTCAAGCCTTGATGATCTTTTGTTTCTAAGTAGCGATATAACAACCATGCCTGATTCAATATTGCTTTGTCGCTCTGCATGATTATGACCGTCATTGCTCTCTTAGTTGGTCGCTCCCAGTCTTTTGCTAACCTCCACCTGCACTAAGCAAATTAACCATGCAATACATAGCTCATGGGAAAGTAGCCTAAAAACTATTGTGGTAAAGAATATGTTGCTTATGTATCTTATTTCTTATGAGTTGCTTGCTGAGCGGTAACCATGTCTCTGGGGACGCCATCAACTGTCACACTTTGTTGAATATCATGTGAGTTGCTATGCATGTTCGTCTTGTCTGAAGTAAGGGTGATTTACCGTGGGTTGAATTAATATGCATATTGTTAGAGAAGAACATTGGGCCGCCAACCAAAGCCATGCCTCATTGTGGAAGTTTTAGCTTGGACCTTAATCCTCAATCTCTCATGAGAATATGCTTATGCATTAAAGAGGAGTCCATCATCTATTTTCTATGTTGTCCCGGTATGGATGTCCTCAAGTTGAGATTTATCAAAAACGAGAAATCAAATGCGATCTATCTCCTTGGACCTTTGTACAGGTGGCATAGAGGTACCCCTTTGTGACACTTGGTTAAAACATATGCAATGCAACGATAACCCATGGGAATCCGAGCTAATTAGGACAAGGAGCGAGCACTATTGGTATTCGATGCATGAGGCTTGCAACTTATAAGATGTTTTATACATGACACATATGAAGTACTACTACCATTGACACAATTGCTTCCGTGTTTCATAATAAAAAGCTCTAGCACTTTAAGCACCAACTACTGAGAGCATGATTGTCATTCTGAGTGTAATGTGCATTGTCCCAAAGTAGCATTGTCTTTTGCATGATTGTGATATCGTTTATTCTGAAATGATTGTATCTAGTCATCACTTAAACCTTGAAGGTCCCCTTGCATTCATGTTTTGCATCACTAAAAGGGGCAAGCTAGATATCACTTGATCCTATTTGTACATCATGTTCATTGCAAATCTTTTTGATGTTTCAGTTTCATGTTGTAAAACTTTCAGTCATTTGCGATTTCCTCTTGAGACAACTTAATTACTTTAGAATCATTGTCTCAGTAAGCTTTTGTCATATGACTATGAGAAAGTCTTATATGGTTAATAGCATGTCACCACAGAAATTATTCTTGTTATCATTTACCTACTCGAGGACGAGCAGGAATTAAGCTTGGGGATGTTGATACGTCCAAAACGTATCTATAATTTCTGCTTGCTCCATGCCACTTTTGGGTGATATTGCTATGATATTCATACACTTCCATACACTTTTGATCATATTTGGACTAACTTACTAATCCAGTGCACCCTAGTGCCAGTTTCTGTTTTCGACTGTTTTTGTATTTCAGGTTTTCACGTTTCGAGAACTGCCCAGAAAAATACAGAAAAAATATATAAAAAATCAGCATTCCGGGAACGACACTGCTTTCGAAGGGGAGCCTGGGGGGGCCACAGGGGCTCCAGGCGCCCTGTGGGCGCGCCCCCCCTGGGCCGTGCCGGGGGGCGCCTCGGCCCCCCGAGAGCCCCCCGGTGCCCTACTTTGGCATATATTTAAAGGGTCCCCCATAACCCTTGAACCAGGACTTCTTTTCGCGATCCCATCTCTGTTCCGCCGCCGCCGCTTCCAAGATCGGGAGCACCAGGAGAACTCTTCCCGGCACCCTGCCGGAGGGGAGGATCACCACCGGGAGCTTCTCCACCACCATGGACGCCTCCCGGATGACTCGTGAGTAGTCTCCCTTGGACCATGAGTCCATGACCAGTAGCTATGTGATGTTCTCCTCCCGTTCTTGTGCTTCACTAATTAGTCCTCGTGAGCTGCCCTACATGATCGAGGCACCTATGTAATCCTTATGCTGTTGCTATGTTGAGTTTGCTGGGATCCGATGGATTATGAGATTATGTTCAGATTGATCTTGAGTAATATATTTGATTCACCTCTTTTATATTTTAGTTCATAAGTAATTCTTGCATGTTCTCCGTTGTTATTTATTGCTTTGGCCAAGTAGTAGGTAGTGACTCCAAGAGAGAACGTTATGCTCGATTGTGGGTTCATGCCCCTCGATGACTAGCTTGAGTGACAGAAACATGAGTCTAGGGGATGTGCTGTTGCCACAAGGGGGAAAACAACGGTGCTTGTGCCCGCGGGTGCAAGGATTGTTTACTTTACGCAAAGTTCTTTTAATGCAGTTGTCTGTTGCATTGAGTTTACACTATGGGTGGGACTCGCAACTTAATACCAGCGAGATGTTCTGGATAGATATCTCAAGGTGGATGACTAGTAGCTATGTGATGTTCTCCTCCCGTTCTTGTGCTTCACTAATTAGTCCTCGTGAGCTGCCCTACATGATCGAGGCACCTATGTAATCCTTATGCTGTTGCTATGTTGAGTTTGCTGGGATCCGATGGATTATGAGATTATGTTCAGATTGATCTTGAGTAATATATTTGATTCACCTCTTTTATATTTTATTTCATAAGTAATTCTTGCATGTTCTCCGTTGTTATTTATTGCTTTGGCCAAGTAGTAGGTAGTGACTCCAAGAGGGAACGTTATGCTCGATTGTGGGTTCATGCCCCTCGATGACTAGCTTGAGTGACAGAAACATGAGTCTAGGGGATGTGCTGTTGCCACAAGGGGGAAAACAACGGTGCTTGTGCCCGCGGGTGCAAGGATTGTTTACTTTACGCAAAGTTCTTTTAATGCAGTTGTCTGTTGCATTGAGTTTACACTATGGGTGGGACTCACAACTTAATACCAGCGAGATGTTCTGGATAGATATCTCAAGGTGGATGATTAGTAGTAGATGCAGATGGATTTCGGTCTACTTACTTTGGCGTACCGCCCATGCTTTGAACCTCAACCTTTCTTGCAATGTAATCAACATTGGTTTGCGTTCGTGGTCCTGTCAATTGCCCAGCTGTAATTTGTTACCTCACATAGCTGTTTTATCGTCTTTTGGGAGAGAGACATCACTAGTGAACATCATGTGACTCCGGTCCATATTACCATCATTGATCACATACACTATTCTACTTTTCGCTATTTTACTTACTATTGCAAAACACTATCTATCACTACTATCATATTGCTTTTAACCCTTTGTGAACTGCAAGGCCGGAGAGATTGACAACCTCTCTGTACTCGTTGGGAGCAAAGTTATTTGTATCTGTGTGCAGGTCCATGTTGATTGCTAATTGCGCCGTTAGCGGTTGACACCTACCTGTTGAACCTAGGAGTCTCTGGGGATTCGATCCTTGGCATCTTTGCTAGGGGAAAACACTTCTACTTACTGCATCTTACACCTTCCACTTGGGGTAATCCAACGAGGGGTTCGAGGCCCATCAGCGGCGCGGTGGCGGGGCGAGACCGGTCGGTGGGCGCGGCGACAGAGGAGACCACAAGCCGGCGCGGTGGCGGAGGAGGCCGCGGGGCGGTGCTCCGGCGGAAGGACGGCCGGCGAGGCGCTCGGGTCCGGCCGGCGGGACGTGGTGACCGGCGTGCGGCGGCCGGCGACGGACACGGGCGGCGGAGCCGCGGGGAAGACGAAGGCGCGAGGCGGCGGAGGCGCAGCCCGGATCGGCCCGGGGGCGGGCCGGATCTAGGCCCAGCGGCGCAGCCAACCCAGGGCTAACACGTGGCGAGCGGAGGCGGACCGGACACGTCCGGCGGCTGTGGGAGTAGAGAAGCTAGGGTTTGGACGCAAAAAATGGACGTGGGGGCTAATTTATAGGCACAAGGAGTTAGAAGACTCCTAATGGGGAGCGGTTTTCGGCCACGCGATCACGATTCGACGACCGAGATGATGGGAAGGGTTGTGCTGGGTTTGTGGGCTGTTGTGGAGGGGGTCTTGGGCCTTAAAGAATAGGTCTTTTAACCCACCAGGTTAACCGTTGGAGTACCAAACGAACTCCAAACGCGACGAAACTTGACAAGCGGCCTACACGTACCAAAACAACAATGCACGACAAGTCTCACGTCATTCCGGGAACGTTACACGGCCACACACAAAAGAAGGACTCGGGGATGCCACGGGCACGTGTGTGAGCGTCGGAACTCGAAACGGACAACGGGAAGAGACGAGTGGAACCGGGTGCAAGTGACAACACGAATGCAATGCAATGCACATGACAACATGACATGGATGAAATGCACACACGCACACGACAAAACGAAGAAACCCGAAATGAACGAAGAGCCCGGAAAGGAATTGATGAAGCCAAAGTTTCATATATTGCCATATTTGGAAAGTGTTACATCTGGGGCATTACATCCATAAAGCTATTTTTTAGGAAATGATATAGATTACTGATCACCATTTTGAAAATCATAATTTTGTCTTTTTAGTGTAGCTATCACCAAAATGTTTCATCGCCAAACTTTATACACATGTAAAGCACACTCATGTGAACTTGTAGAATTATTTTTGGAGTTTTAAAACTTCAAAAAATGTGACTTGATTTTTTTTTAAGAGCTCCATGGAGCTCATCCTCCATAACACCCTGCTCAAAATGAAAATGCTGAAATGTAGTTTCTCTTGCTTGACCTCTACTGGAGGTACTAACTCGTTGTGGTTCTACCAGAAAGCAAAACCTTGATGTAGTTTCTCTTGCTTGACCTCTTTCTTCTATGAGCCCCCCCTCACAAGTCACAAATAAAAGATCACAGGATTGGATTCCATGCCGAGAGAGCGCAACTAGTGTTGACATTTATTGTCCATTTTGTTTCATTAGCTCAGATTTTTCAAACAACTGCCTGATGCATGAATTTAATATTGTATTTGAGTCAAAGGTTTTGAGTTCAAGATTATGCCATCATGGTATTAACAAAGGTTTTGCAGCCTATATCGGTCTCATGTTTAAGGACTATAAAGAAGCTTAGACGTAAGGTGAAGTATTGAAATATATTGCCCGTCTCTCTTCATCAGTTTAGACTACTGAAGCAATTGATTGGAGCATGAATTCAATAATAGTGAGAGCTACACTGAAAAGACAAAATTATTATTTTCAAAAGAACCACGAGATACTTCTGTCCAGAACTCCAAATCATGTATTTACCCATCTTAAAAGAAAAGTTATGTATTTACAGCTTGTCAACCTAGCCTAACATGGGCCCCAGCAGATGAGGTTCATGACCATCCTCAGCGACTCCTCGACGGCAACCGGGACGCCGTCGACCTTGACGGCCGAGGACCGGGCGGCCACCACCGGCAAGCTCCGCTTCCCCGCTGTCGACCATTAGTCGACCTTGAGCTCCATGGCCTCGGTTGAGCCTAAGTTTTTGCTTCTTCACATGGTGTGTGATATCCTTAAAATGTCATTTTATTTTGCTTTGCTTGCTGTTTTAATAAAGTATTACGATCTGAAATTTTTAAATGAGAGAGTTTTCAGATAGCTACATAATTATTCAACCACTCATTGATCTTCACTTGTATATTTTGGAGTAGTTTGTCATTTACTCTCGTGCTTCACTTATATCTTTTTGAGAGTCTTATAAATAGTAATGGTAACATGCACTTGTTATGAAATTGGTCCTAATATGATAGATATTCAAAAGAGATACAATAAAAACTTTCATAAAGAGCATTGAATATATGAGAAGTTTGATTCGTTGCAATTGTTTTGAGATATAAAGATGGTGATATTAGAGTCATGCTAGTGAGTAATTGTCGATTGATAGAAATACTTGTGTTAAAGTTTGTGATTCCCGTAGCATGCACATATGGTGAACTGTTATGTGATGAAGTCGTAGCATGATTTATTTATTGATTGTCATCCTATGTGTGCAGGACGGAAGCGCGCGATGGTTAACTCCTACCAATCTCTCCCCTAGGAGCATGGGTATTAGTATTTTGTTTCGATAGCTAATAAACTTTTGCAATAAGTATGTGAGTTCTTTATGACTAATGTTGAGTCTATGGATTATACGCACTTTCACCCTTCCACCATTGCTAGCCTCTAGTACGGTGCAACTTTCGCCAGCGCATTAAACCCACCATTTACCTTTCCTCAAAACAACCATCATACCTACCTATTATGACATTTCCATAGCCATTCCGAGATATATTTCCATGAAACTTCCACCGCTCCGCTTATATTGTGACAAACATCATTATTGTCATATTGCTCTGCATGATCACATTGATCATTGCACATCCTGGTACACCGCCAGATGCATTCATATAGAGTCATAATTGAATTGTAAGTTTGAGTTGTAAGTAAATAAAAGTGTGATGATCATCATTATTAGTGCATTGTCCCATATGAGGTTAAAAAAAGGGGAGGCCAAAGAGCCCGAATATAAAAAATAAAAAAAGAGGCAAAAGAGCCCAATATAAAAAATGGGAGAAAAAAGAGAAGGGACAATGTTACTATCCTTTTCCACACTTGTGCTTCAAAGTAGCACCATGTTCTTCATGATAGAGAGTCTTCTATTTTGTCACTTTCATATACTAGTGGGAATTTTTTATTATAGAGCTTGGCATGTATATTCCAATGATGGGCTTCCTCAAATTGCCCTAGGTCTTCATGAGCAAGCAAGTTGGATGCACAACCACTTAGTCTGTTTTTAAGCTTTCATACACCTATAGCTCTAGTGCATACATGGCATGGCAATCCCTACCCACTTGCATCGATATCAATTGAAGGGCATCTCCATAGCCCATTAATTTGTCTAGTTGATGTGAGACTTTCTCCTTCCTTTTTGTCTTCACCACAACCACCATATTTTATTCCACCTGTAATGTTATATCCATGGCTCACACTCATGTATTGCGTGAAAGTTGAAAAAGTTTGAGAACACTAAATGTATGAACAATTGCTTGACCAACACTGGGGTTGTGCATGATGAAATACTTTGTGTGATGAAGATGGGGCATAGCCAGACTGTATGATTTTGTAGGGATAACTTTCTTTCGACATGATATTTTGAGAAGACATAATTGCTTTATTAGTATGCTTGAAGTATTATTGTTTTTATATCAATATTAAACTTTTGTTTTGAATCTTACGGATCTGAACATTCATGCCAGAATAAGAAAAATTACATGATAGTGTCAAGAAAATGCATTGTTTGAACTTTGAACCATTACATGTGAATCAATTGACACTTTATCAAGATGAGTTTTATGAGAAAGAGTTGTTGTTACGATGCTAGGAAAAGTGATTGAAATTATCATTGATCAAATTTATACACTATGCTAGTATTCACACTTCATAAATTATTTATTTTATCATTTACCTACTCGAGGACGAGCAATAATTAAGCTTGGGGATGCTGATACGTCTCCAACGTATCTATAATTTATGAAGTATCCATGCCATGTTTACAACAATTGTATATGGTTTTGGTATGATTGTATTAGAACTAACCTGGACTAACGCTGTTTTCAGCACAACTATCGTGGTATCGTTTTTTGTGCAGAAATAAAAGTTCTCGGAATGGGCTGAAAATTTACGGTGACTTTTTATGAACCAAAAGAGACCCCCGAAGCACGGGAGCTCGGCCAGGGAGTGAACGAGGAGTCCACAAGTCTAGGGGGTGCCCTACCCCCTAGGGCGCGTGCCCCTGGCTTGTGTGCCCCTCGAGCACCCCCCTGACGTGAGACCAACGAAAAAAATTCCTATAAATACCCAAACCTCCGTAAAGAACTCTATATCGGAAGTTCCGCTGCCGCAAGTCTCTGTAGCCATGAAAAATCTCTTGAAAGCCTATTCTGGCACCCTGCGAGAGTGGGAAATCATCTACGGAGGCCATCTTCATCATCCCGGCGACTACCACGATGAGGAGGGAGTAGTTCACCCTCGGGACTGAGGGTTTGTAGCTATGTGTTCTCTCTCTCTCTCTCTCTCTCTCTCTCTCGTGTTCTTGATTTGGCACGATCTTGATGTACCACGAGCTTTATTACTATAGTTGGATCTTATGGTGTTTCTCCCTCTCTACCTTGTGCTGAATTGAGTCTTTTCCTTTGAGGTTTATCAAAAAAGGCTTCCGCCCCGCTTTGTATATAAAGCATAGATCAACATCATCCGATACAAACGCGCGCCACCACAACACACGCACACACCCAAGGCAGGATATATAGGCGCTGAGCACAACAACACCGCCCCTAGTACTATCGTGAAGAGAGAAAGCCGCATACGACAAACCATGCGCTCCGAGACGGCGCCTTCAGGAAGGATACGACACCAGAGCGCCGCCACCGCCCGATCCAAGGATCAGAGTTTCCCCTGGAGCCTGATATGTCTCCAACATATCTATAATTTTTTATTGTTCCATGCTGTTATATTATCATTCTTGGATGTTTTACAATCATTTTATAGTCATTTTATATCATTTTTGATATTAACCTATTGACATAGTGCCAAGTGCTAGTTGTTGTTTTCTCCGTGTTTTTTACATCGCAGGAAATCAATATCAAACAGAGTCCAAACGCAGTGAAACTTTTTGGAGATTTTTTTGGACCAGAAGAAACCCAATGGGCCAAGAAAACACCTGGGGGGGTGCTCCGAGGGGAGCACAACCTACCAGGGCGCGCCAGGAGGCCCAGGCGCGCCCTGGTGGGTTGTGCCCACCTCGGGTGCCCCTCGGACCACCTCTTTGCTCTATAAATACCCCAATATTCCAGAAACCCTAGGGGAGCAGACGGAATTTCGATCCAGCCGCCGCAGAGTCCAGAACCACCATATCCAATCTAGACACCATCATAGAGGGGTTCACCACTTCCATTGGTGCCTCTCCGATGATGTGTGAGTAGTTCCTTATAGACCTTCAGGTCCGTAGTCAGTAGCTAGATGGCTTCATCTCTCTCTTTTGATTATCAATACAATGGTCTCTTGGAGATCCATATGATGTAATTCTTTTGCGGTGTGTTTGTTGGGATCCGATGAACTTTGAGTTTATGATCAAATCTATCTTTTTATATCCATGAAAGTTATTTGAGTCTTCTTTTGATCTCTTATATGCATGATTTCTTATAGCCTCGTATTTCTTTCTCTGATATTGGGTTTTGTTTGGCCAACTTGATCTCTTTGTCTTTCCATGGGAAGAGGTGCTTAATAGTGGGTTCGATCTTACGGTGCTTGATCCCAGTGACAGAAGGGAAACTGACACGTATGTATTGTTGCTACTAAGGATAAAACGATGGGGTCTATTTCTACATAAATAGATCTTGTCTACATCATGTCATCGTTCTTATTGCATTACTTTGTTTCTCCATGAACTTAATACACTAGATGCATCCTGGATAACGGTCGATGTGTGGAGTAATAGTAGTAGATGCAGGCAGGAGTCACTCTACAAATTTTGGATGTGATGCCTATATAATGATCATTTCTTGGATACCCTCATGATTATTTGAAGTTCTATCAATTGCCCAACAGTAATTGTTTTCCCACCGTTTGTTATTTTCTCGACAGAAGCTACTAGTGAAATCTACGGCCCCCGAGTCTCTTCCAATATTATTTGCCTTTGCGATCTATTTTTCCTTTGCTTTTATTTTCAGATCTATTAAACCAGAAACCCAAAAATACCTTGCTGCAATTTATTTTATTTATTGTCCGATCTATCAATATTTATATCTCTCTCACGCCCGTTACCCGAAAGGGATTGACAACCCCTTTTACACGTCGGGTTGCGGGTATTTGTTATTTGTGTACAGGTGTTGTTTACGTTGTGTTGCTTTGTTTTCCTACTGGTTCGATAACCTTGGTTTCATCACTGAGGGAAATACCTACCGCTGCTATACTGCATCATCCCTTCCTCTTTGGGGAAAAACCGACGTAGCTTTAGCAGCCATCAAAAGGAATTTCCTGGAGCCGTTGTCGAGGAGCACCTTCAACATATACCAGGTTCCTAATCACAAATCTCATCTGCTCGCAATTTACATTATTTTCCATTTGCCTCTCGTTTTCATCTCCCCCACTTTACAAACATTTGCCGTTTTATTTGCCCTCTTTTCCCATTCATCGTTCTTTTGTTGGATCTGTTTTTGCGTCTGTTTTTGCTTGCGTAGTCATGATGCCTCAAAGAAATTATTATAATGTTCCTTACCCCAATATTTTGCTTGAAATTGAGAAAAGTACTAAGGAGTATATGACTACACAATTTGAGCATAATAAATATTTTACCGAAGAACTCAAGGAACACTCTGTTGTGCTTGATGCTATATCAAAACAACTTGATGATATTAGTAGAGAAGTTTGCAATCTCCAATCTAAGTATGCTTTTGCTGAAAGTTTGCTAGGAATAATATCTGATGCACAAGATACTCTAGTAAATCAAATGGCTGCTAAACCAATCTCGTTAAAATATAAAAATGATGAAGACATTAAAATGATTGGTGTTTCTTCCATTGATTTTTTGTTTAGTAAAGTTTAACTTGATGATAAAGGGACTGGAGAAGAGTCAACTTCAGGTAGAAGGCGTCCCAATATTTCGGAGGGTGAAAATCTTGTTGAGAAAATTGATAAAAGTGGGTTTTGAGAGGTCAAGACTTTAACTAGTGACCTGCCCACTATTTTGGATTACAAAGACTTTAATTATGATAGTTGTTCCTTGATTGATTGTATTTCTTTGTTGCAATCCATGATTAATTCACCCCATGCTTATGAACAAAATAAAGCTTTTACTAAACATACTGTTGATGCTATGATGAAAGCTTTAGATGATAAGTTGGAGTTAGAAACATCAATTCCTAGAAAATTGCATGATGAATGGGAACCTGATACGTCTCCAACGTATCTATAATTTTTGATTGTTCCATGCTATTATATATTCTATTTTGGATGTTTAGTGGGCTTTATTATACACTTTTATATTATTTTTGGGACTGACCTACTAACCCAAGGCCTAGTGCAAAGTGCTGTTTTTTTTGCCTATTTCAGTGTTTCGCAGAAAAGGAATATCAAACGAAGTCCAAACGGAATGAAACCTTAGGGAGAGTTATTTTTGGAATGATATCAACATAGAAGACTTGGAGTACACGCCTGGAAGCGAGAGAGGAGGCCATGAGGGCAGGGGGCGCGCCCAGGGGGGTAGGCGCGCCCCCACCCTCGTGGGCCCCCTCTGGCTCCCCTGACGTGCCTCTTCAGCCTATATATACTCTCATACCCTGAAAAGACCGAGGCAGTCGACGAAACCCTAATTCCACCTCCGCAACCTTCTGTACCCTTGAGATCCCATTTTGGGGCCTGTTCCGGAGCTCCGTCGGAGGGGGCATCGATCACGGAGGGCTTCTACATCAACACCATAGCCTCTCCGATGAGTTGTGAGTAGTTTACCATAGACCTTCGGATCCATAGTTATTAGCTAGATGGCTTCTTCTCTCTCTTTGGATCTCAATACAAAGTTCTCCTCGATCTTCGAGGAGATCTATTTGATGTAATCTTTTTGCGGTGTGTTTGTCGAGATCCGATGAATTGTGGGTTTATGATCAAGATTATCTTTGAACAATATTGGATTCTTTTCTGAAAACTTTTATGTATGATTATAATATCCTTGCAAGTCTCTTCGTATTATTGGTTTGGTTTAGCCTACTAGATCTATAGTTCTAGCAATGGGAGTAGTGCTTGGCTTTGGGTTCAATCTTGCGGTATCCTTTCCCAGTGACAGCAGGGGAAGCAAGGCACGTATTGTATTGTTGCTATCGAGGATAAAAATATGGGGTTTATATCATATTGCTTGAGTTTATCCCTCTACATCATGTCATCTTGCCTAAGGCGTTACTCTGTTCTTATGAACTTAATACTCTAGATGCATGCTGGATAGCGGTCGATGTGTGGAGTAATAGTAGTAGATGCAGAATCGTTTCGGTCTACTTGTCACGGACGTGATGCCTATAATCATGCCTAGATATTCTCATAACTATGCGCTTTTCTATCAATTGCTCGACAGTAATTTGTTCACCCACCGTAGAATTTTTCTATCATGAGAGAAGCCACTAGTGAAACCTATGCCCCCGGGTCTGTTCTCATCATATTTATCTTCCATCAACTATTTAGTTTACTTTGCATTATTTACTTTCAATCTCTATACCAAAAATACCAAAAATATTATCTTATCATATCTATCAGATCTCACTCTCGTAAGTGACCGAGAAGGGATTGACAACCCCTTTTATCGTGTTGTCTTCGAGGTTCTTATTTGTTTATGCTGGTGCGAGGGACTCGCGTGTGGTCTCCTACCTGATTGATACCTTGGTTCTCAAAAACTAAGGGCAATACTTACGCTATTGTGCTGCATCACCCTTTCCTCTTCGAGGGAATACAACGCAAGCTCGAGAAGTAGCAAGAAGAATTTCTGGCGCCTTTGCCGGGGAGACTCCCTCCAAGTCAAGTCAAGATTTGATCTCCCATCAACTAGCCAATTTCTGGCACCGTTGCCGGGGAGATCTACGCAAAAGTCATATACCAAGTACCTATCACAAACCCTTATCCCTCGCATTACATTATTTGCCTCTCGTTTTCCTCTCCCCCACTTCACCCTTGCCGTTTTATTCGCCCTTCTTTTTCCTTGTGTTTTACCGTTCGCTTGCCTCTTCTTGGCTTGTGTGTTGGATTGCTTGCTTGTCACTATGGCTCAAGATAATACCAAATTGTGTGAATTTTCCAATACCAATAATATGATTTTATCAGCAATCTGATTGCTCCTATTACCGATGCTGAATCTTGTGAAATCAATGCTGCTCTGTTGAATCTTGTGATGAAAGATTAACTTTCTGGCCTTCCTAGTGAAGATGCCGCTACCCATCTAAACAACTTTGTTGATTTGTGCGATATGCAAAGAAGAGGGATATGGTTAATGATATTGTTAAATTGAAGCTATTTCCATTTTCACTTAGAGATCATGCTAAAACTTGGTTCTCTTCTTTGCCTAGAAATAGTATTGATTGATGGAATAAATGCAAAGATGCCTTTATCTCTAAGTATTTTCCTCCTGCTAAGATTATCTCTCTTAGAAACGATATTATGAATTTTAACAACTAGATCATGAACATGTTGCACAAGCTTGGGAGAGAATGAAATTAATGATACGCAATTGCCCTACGCATGGTTGAAACTTTTGGATGATTATACAAAAAATTATGCGGGCTTGAATTTTGCTTCTAGAAATCTTTTAGATTCTTCGGCCGCGGGGGCACCTTTATGGAAATCACATTAGGAGAAGCTACCAAACTCCTAGATAATATTATGGTTAACTACTCTCAATGGCACACCGAAAGATCTACTAGTAAAAAAGTACATGCTATTGAAGAGATTAGTGTTTTGAGTGGAAAGATGGATGAACTTATGAAATTATTTGCTACTAAGAGTGCTTCTTCTGATCCTATTGATATGCCTTTGTCCACGTTGATTGAGAATAATAATGAATCTTTGGATGTGAACTTTGTTGGTAGGAATAATTTTGGTAACAATGCTTATAGAGGAAACTTTAATGCTAGGCCTTTTCCTAGTAATTCCTCTAACAATTATGGTAATTCGTACAATAACTCTTATGGAAATTTTAGTAAGATTCCCTCTGAATTTGAGACTAGTGTTAGAGAGTTTATGAATTCGCAAAAGAATTTCAATGCCTTGCTTGAAGAAAAATTGCTTAAGGTTGATGAGTTGGCTAGAAACGTGGATATAATTTCTCTTGATATTGATTCTTTGAAACTTAGATCTATTCCACCTAAGCATGATATCAATGAGTCTCTCAAAGCCATGAGAATTTCCATTTATGAATGCAAAGAAAGAACCGCTAGGATGCGTGCTAAAAGAGATTGCTTTGTAAAAGCGTGTTCTTCTAGGTATCATGATAATAAAGATGAAGATCTAAAAGTGATTGATGTGTCTCCTATTAAATCCTTGTTTTCTAGTATGAATCTTGATAAAGATGGGACTTAAGATGAGTCTACTTTAGTTAAAAGGCATCCCAATGATTCGTAGTTTTTAGATCTTGATGCTAAAATTGTTAAAAGTGGGATTGAAGAGGTCAAAACATTTACATAGCAATGAACCCACTATCTTGGATTTCAAGGGATTTAATTATGATAATTTCTATTTAATAGATTGTATTTCCTTGTTGCAATCCATGCTAAATTCTCCGCATGCTTATAGTCAAAATAAAGCTTTTACCAAACACATAGTTGATTCTTTAATGCAATCTTATGAAGAAAAACTTTAATTAGAAGTTTCTATCCCTAGAAAACTTTATGATGAGTGGGAACCTACTATTAAAATTAAGATTAAAGATCATGAATGCTTTGCTTTGTGTGATTTGGATCCAAGTGTTTCCACTATTCCAAAAGCCTTGTGTGATATGTTAGGTTTCCATGAACTTGATGATTGTTCTTTAAATTTGCATCTTGCGGATTCCACTATTAAGAAACCTATGGGAAGGATTAATGATGTTCTTATTGTTGCAAATGGGAATTATGTGCCCGTAGATTTCATCGTTCTTGATATAGATTGCAATCCTACATGTCCTATTATTCTTGGTAGACCTTTCCTTAGAACGATTGGTGCAATTATTGATATGAAGGAAAGAAATATTAGATTCCAGTTTCCGTTAAGGAAATGCATGGAACACTTTCCTATAAAGAAAATCAAATCACCGTATGAATCTATTATGAAAGCCACTTATGGATTGCCTACCAAAGATGGCAACACGTAGATCTATTCTTGTATCGTGCCTAGCTAGGGGCGTTAAACGATAGCGCTTGTTGGGAGGCGACCCAATTTTATTTTCTTTGCTTTTGCTTCTGTCTGGTAATAAATATTGCATCTAGCTTCTGTTTAGATGTGGTTTTGTGTTTTAATTAGTGTTTGTGCCAAGTAGAACCTTTGGGAATATTTGTGTGAAGTTTATGCGATCATGCTGTAAAAAACAGAAACTTTAGCGCTCACGAGATTAGCTACCATTTTTTACTGGAGAGTGCTTTTTAGTTGATTCTTTTTGCAGATAATTAATAGACGAATTCCTCTCAGCCACCAATTTATTTAAATTTTTTAGAGTTACATAAGTATTCGGAACTTATAGATTGCTACAGATTGTTCTGTTTTTGACAGATTCTGTTTTTCATGTGTTATTTGCTTATTTTGATGAATCTATGAGTAGTATCGGGGGGTATGAATCATATAGAAGTTGGAATACAGTAGGTTTAACACCAATATAAACAAAGAATGAGTTCATTACAGTATCTTTGAGTGGTGGTTTGTTTTCTTATACTAACGGAGCTCACGAGATTCTTGGCTAAGTTTTGTATTGTGAAGTTTTCAAGTTTTGAGTAAGGATTTGATGGACTATGGAACAAAGAGTGGCAAGAGCCTAATATTGGGTATGCCCAAGGCACCCAAAGGTAAAATTCAAGGACAACCAAAAGCCTAAGCTCGGGGATGCCCCGGGAAGGCATCCCCTCTTTCGTCTTCATCTATCGGTAACTTTACTTGAGACTATATTTTTTATTCACCACATATGTGTTCTGCTTGGAGCGTCATGTATGATTTGAGTCTTTGCTTTTTAGTTTGCCACAATCATCCTTGCTGGACACACCTTTTGAGAGAGATAGACATGAATCGGAACTTATTAGAATACTGTATGTGCTTCACTTATATCTTTTGAGCTAGATAGTTTTGCTCTAGTGCTTCACTTATATCTTTTAGAGCACGGTGGTTGTTTTATTTTGTAGAAATTATTGATCTCTCATGCTTCAATTATATCTTTTTGAGAGTCACTTAGAACAGCATGGTAATGTGATTTGGTTATAAAACTAGTCCTAATATGATAGGCATCCAAGATGGGTATAGTAAAAACTTTCACATAAAGTGCATTCAATATTATGAGAAGTTTGATACTTGATGATTGTTTTGAGATATAGGGATGGTGATATTAAAGTCATGCTAGTAGAGCAGTTGTGAATTTGAGAAATAGTTATGTTCAGGTTTGCAAGTCCCGTAGCATGCACGTATGGTAACCGTTGTGTGACAAATTTGAAGCATGAGGTATTTCATTGAGTGTCATCCTTTGTGTGGAGGTCGGGATCGCGCGATGGTTAACTCCTACCAACCCTTCCCCTAGGAACATGCTTCTAGTACTTTGTTTTGATGACTTGTAAATTTTTGCAATAAGTATGTGAGTTCTTTATGACTAATGTTGAGTCCATGGATTATACACACTCTCACCCTTCCACCATTGCTAGCCTCTCTTGTACCACGCAACTCTCGCCGGTACCATACACCCACCATATACCTTCCTCAAAACAGCCACCATACCTACCTATCATGGCATTTCCATAGCCACTCCGAGATATATTGACATGCAACTTTCCACCATTCCGTTATTATGACACGCTTCATCATTGTCATATTGCCATGCATGATCATGTAGTTGACATCATATTTGTGGCTAGGCCTCCATGCATAATTTTCATACATGTCACTCTTGATTCATTGCACATCCCGGTACACCACCGGAGGCATTCATATAGAGTCATACTTTGTTCTAGTATCGAGTTGTAATATCGAGTTGTAAATCAATGAAAGTGTGATGATCATCATTACTATAGCATTGTCCCAAAGAAAAAAAAGGAAAAAAAAAGAAGAAAGGCCAAAGAAAAAAAAGGAAGGCCCAAAAAGAAAAAAAGAAAAAAAAGAAAAAAAAGAAAAAAAAGAAAAGAAGAAAGGGACAATGCTACTATCTTTTTCCACACTTGTTCTTCAAAGTAGCACCATGATCTTCATGATAGAGAGTCTCTTGTTTAGTCACTTTCATATACTAGTGGGAAATTTTCATTATAGAACTTGGCTTGTATATTCCAACGATGGGCGTCCTCAAATGCCCTAGGTCTTCGTGAGCAAGCAAGTTGGATGCACACCCGCTTAGTTTCTTTTGTTGAGCTTTCATACATTTATAGCTCTAGTGCATCTGTTGATGGCAATCCCTACTCACTCACATTGATATCTATTGATGGGCATCTCCAAAGCCCATTGATACACCTAGTTGATGTGAGACCATCTTCCTCTTTTGTCTTCTCCACAACCACCACTCTATTCCACCTATAGTGATATATCCATGGCTCACGCTCATGTATTGCGTGAAAGTTGAAAAAGTTTGAATTTTTTTAAGTATGAAACAATTGCTTGGCTGAAACTGGGGTTGTGCATGATTTGAGTATTTTGTGTGATGAAGAGCATAGCCTAACTATATGATTTTGTAGGGATGAACTTTCTTTGGCCATGTTATTTTGAGAAGACATGATTGCTTTGTTAGTATGCTTGAAGTGTTATTATTCTTATGTCAATATAGACTTTTGTCTTGAATCTTTCGGATCTGAACATTCATGCCACAATAAAGAAAATTACATTGAGAATTATGTTGGTTAGCATTCCACATCAAAAATTCTGTTTTTTATCATTTACCTACTCGAGGACAAACATGAATTAAGCTTGGGGATGCTTGATACGTCTCCAACGTATCTATAATTTTTTATTGTTCCATGCTATTATATATTCTGTTTTGGATGTTTAATGGGCTTTATTATACACTTTTACATCATTTTTGGGACTGACCTACTAACCCAAGGCCCAGTGCAAATTGTTGTTTTTTGCCTATTTCAGTGTTCCGTAGAAAAGGAATATCAAACGGAGTCCAAACGGAATGAAACCTTCGGGAGAGTTATTTTCGGAACGATATCAACTCAGAAGACTTGGAGTACACGCCTGGAAGCGAGAGAGGCGGCCACAAGGGCAGGGGCACGCCCAGGGGGGTAGGCATGCCCCCCACCCTCATGGGCCCACTCTGGATCCCCTGACGTGCCTCTTCAGCCTATATATACTTGCATACCCTGAAAACATCGAGGCAGTCGATGAAACCCTAATTCCACTGCCGTGACCTTCTGTACCCATGAGATCCCATCTTGGGGCCTGTTCCGGAGCTCCGCCGGAGGGGGCATCGATCACGGAGGGCTTCTACATCAACACCATAGCCTCTCCGATGAGTTGTGAGTAGTTTACCACAGACCTTCGGGTCCATAGTTATTAGCTAGATGGCTTCTTCTCTCTCTTTGGATCTCAATACAAAGTTCTCCTCGATCTTCGAGGAGATCTATTCGATGTAATCTTTTTGCGGTGTGTTTGTTGAGATCCGATGAATTGTGGGTTTATGATCAAGATTATCTTTGAACAATATTGGATTCTTTTATGAAATCTTTTATGTATGATTTTAATATCCTTGCAAGTCTCTTCGAATTATTGGTTTGGTTTGGCCTACTAGATCTATAGTTCTTGCAATGGGAGAAGTGCTTGGCTTTGGGTTCAATCTTGCGGTGTCCTTTCCCAGTGACAGCAGGGGCAACAAGGCACGTATTGTATTGTTGCTATCGAGAATAAAACGATGGGGTTTATATCATATTGCTTGAGTTTATCCCTCTACATCATGTCATCTTGCTTAAGGCGTTACTCTGTTCTTATGAACTTAATACTCTAGATGCATGCTGGATAGCGGTCGATGTGTGGATAATAGTAGTAGATGCAGAATCATTTCGGTCTACTTGTCACAGACGTGATGCCTATATATAATGATGATGCCTAGATATTCACATAACTATGCGCTTTTCTATCAATTGCTCGACAGTAATTTGTTGACCCACCGTAGAATTCTGCTATCATGAGAGAAGCTACTAGTGAAACCTATGGTCCCCGGGTCTATTCTCATCATATTTATCTTCCATCAACTATTTACTTTACTTTGCATTATTTACTTTAAATCTCTATACCAAAAATACCAAAAATATTATCTTATCATATCTATCAGATCTCACTCTCGTAAGTGACCGAGAAGGGATTGACAACCCCTTTTATCACGTTGGCTGCGAGGTTTTTATTTGTTTGTGCAGGTGCGAGGGACTCGCGCGTGGTCTCCTACTGGATTGATACCTTGGTTCTCAAAAACTGAGGGGAATACTTACGCTACTGTGCTGCATCACCCTTTCCTCTTCGAGGGAATACAACGCAAGCTCGAGAAGTAGCAGAACCTACCATCAAAATCAAAATTAAAAATTATGAGTGTTTTGCTTTGTGTGATTTGGGTGCTAGTGTTTCCACGATTCCGAAATCTCTTTGCAATGTTCTTGGATTTCTCTCTTAATTTGCATTTGGCGGATTCCACTATTAGAAACCCTTTGGGAAGGATCAATGATGTTCTTATTCTTGCAGATAGGAACTATGTACCCATAGACTTTATTGTCTTGACATCGTTTGCAATCCGTCTTGCCCTATTATACTTGGTAGACCGTTTTTGCGCACCATTGGCGCGGTGATTGACATGAAAGAAGGGAATATTAAATTATAATTTCCCTTAAGAAAGGGCATGGAACACTTCCCTAGAACAAGGATAAAATTGCCTTATGAATCTATAATGAGGGAAACTTATGGAACATCCAACAAGGATGACAATACTTGAAATCTTGGTATTATGCGTAGCTAAGGGCGTAAAATGATATCGCTTGTTGGGAGGCAACCCAACTTGTATCTTTTTGCTTTTTGATTTACTTGTTGTTTACAATAAAAAAACCTTTAATATCTCTCTTGAGATGTGTTTTTGTGGTTTGAGTAAAGGTTTGTGCCAAGCAAAGCTTTAGGAACACGTTGGGTGTTAGTAGATTTGATCTTGCTGAAAAACAGAAACTTTTGTGCTCACGAGAAAAATTCTCATTTTTAACAGAAGAGTGATTTTTGGTTGATTCGTTTTTAAGAAGATTAATATACAAATTGCCCATGTGGCACTATTTTGTTCAAGATTTTTATAATTGCATAAGTATTCGAAACTTTCAGATTACTATAGACTGTTCTGTTTTTGACAGATTCTGTTTTTATTGTGCTATGTGCTTGTTTTGATGATTCTCTGGTTTTCTTTGACGAGTTTTTGCCATAGAAAAGTTGGAACACAATAGATATAATACAAATAAAAAATATGAATTGGTTTAATATAGTACTTATACTAGTGATTTGTTTTCTTATACTAACGGATCTCACGAAAGTTTTGTTGGAGTTTTATGTGATTGAAGTTTTCAAGTTTTGGGTTATCTTACGATGGATGAAGGAATAAGGAGTAAGAAAAAGCCTAAGCTTGGGGATGCCCCGGCATCCCAAGCTATTATCCAAAGAGAAGCAAGCAACTAAGCTTGGGGATGCCCCCGAGTGGCATCCCCTCTTTCTTCTAACGACCATCGGTATTTCACTAGAAACTATATTTTTATTCGTCACATGATATGTGTTTTGCTTGGAGCGTCTTGTATGTTATGAGTCTTTGCTTGTTTTGTTTTGCTTTTAAGTCATCAATCCTTGATGTACACATCTATTTGAGAGAGCCAAAATTATGCCATGACTTGTTAGAATAGCTCTCTATGCTTCACTTAAACTTTTATGAGCTAAAGATTTGCTCTAGTGCTTCACTTATATCTTTTTGAGCACGGTGTGCTTTAGGATTTTTGGACAAATACTCTCTTGCTTCACTTAGATTTATTTGAGAGTTAGTATACTTTTAAGAAATTCTCTCTTTCTTCACTTCAATTATTTTTGAGAAAGAAAATTATTGTGCTCATGATCTTCACTTATATTTGTTTGAGCTTATCAAAAGCAACACATGAAAACTAGTCCCAAAGTGATAGATATCCAAGAAGGATATAATAAAAACTCTCATGAAGATCAATGGACAAAATAAACTTGATTCCTTATAATAGTTTTGAGACATGATGATATGATATGTGAGTCATGTTAATGAGTAATTATGCTTTAGTAAGATATTCGTGTTAAGGTTCGTGATTCCCCATGCAAGCACGAAAGTTAATAATTATGCAATGAAATTATATCCTACTTGTGGTGCATTATTCGGTGTTATTTATGCTCAATGTTCGCTTATGAGATTATTCGTTTCATGGTTGGTCGCTTCCTAGTCTTTTGCTAGCCTGCATTTTGCACTAAGTATGATCACTACTTGTGCATCCAAAGTCCTTTATCTCGGTTTTGCCACATGAGTCCACCATAGCTACCTATATGCGGTATTCCCTTGCCGTTCTAAGAAAATTTGTATGTGCCATATCTAAATTTTAAAAATAAATTTCCTTTTTGTGTGCCCGTACTGCTCGCGAGGCGGTGAGCGGTGGCCAATATTTTCCATGCTAGATGTGTTATCCTCATGATGTGTGTTTATTCACTTGTCATTGCACTAGAGTAAGGCAAATGTATTAGGGATTGCTACTTCTCGAGCTTGCGTTGTATTCCCTCGAAGAGGAAAGGGTGATGCAGCACAGTAGCGTAAGTATTTCCCTCAGTTTTTGAGAACCAAGGTATCAATCCAGTAGGAGACCACGCGCGAGTCCCTCGCACCTGCACAAACAAATAAGAACTTCGCAGCCAATGCGATAAGGGTTTGTCAATCCCTTTACGGTCACTTAGGAAAGTGAGATATGATAGATCTGATAGTTTGATATTTTTCATATTTTTGGATATAAGAACAGAAAGTAAAAATAGTAAAGTAAAGTAGATTGTAGATTGATATGTTGAGAATAGACCCGGGGGCCATAGGTTTCACTAGTGGCTTCTCTCATGATAGCAGAATTCTACGGTCGGTGAACGAATTACTGTCGAGCAATTGATAGAAAAGCGAATACTTATGAGAATATCTAGGCATGATCATTATATATAGGCATCACGTCCGTGACAAATAGACCGAAAAGATTCTGCATCTACTACTATTACTCCACACATCGACCGCTATCCAACATGCATCTAGAGTATTAAGTTCATAAGAACAGAGTAATGGTTTTAGCAAGATGACATGATGTAGAGGGATAAACTCAAGCAATATGATATAAACCCCATATTTTTATCCTCGATGGCAACAATACAATACGTGCCTTGCTGCCCCTACTGTCACTGGGAAAGGACACCGCAAGATTGAACCCAAAGCGAAGCACTTCTCCCATTGCAAGAACTATAGATCTAGTAGGCCAAACCAAACCAATAATTCAAAGAGACTTGCAAGGATATTATAATCATACATAAAAGAATTCAGAAAAGAACCAAATATTTCACATTGATAATCTTGATCATAAACCCACAATTCATCGGATCTCGGCAAACACACCGCAAAAAGAGATTACATCGAATAGATCTCCTCGAAGACTGAGGAGAACTTGGTATTGAGATCCAAAGAGAGAGAAGAAGCCATCTAGGTACTAACTATGGACCCGAAGGTATGTAATAAACTACTCACAACTCATGGTGAGGCGATGGTTTTGATGTAGAAGCACTCCGTGGTAGATCCCCCCTTCGGCGGAGCTTCGGAACAGGCCCCAAGATGGGATCTCACAGGAACAGAAGGTTGCGGCGGTGGAATTAGGGTTTTCTCTCCTCTTCTGATGTTTTCAGGGTACATGGATATATATAGGAGGAAGGAGGGCATCGGGGGACCAACGTGGGGCCCACGAGGCAGGGGGGCGAGCCTTGTAGGGGGGCGCGCCCACACCCTCGTGGACGCCACGTGTGCCCTATTCCATGGTTCTCAAGTCTCCTATGAAGATATCGCTCCAAAATATATATCTCCTGAAGGTTTCATTTCGTTTGGACTCCGTTTGATATTCCTTTTCTGTAAAACCCTGAAATAGGCAAAAAACAGTAATCTGGACTGGGCCTTTGGGTTAATAGGTTAGTCCCAAAAATAATATAAAAGTGTATAACAAAGCCCATTAAACATCCAAAACATCATAAATAATAGCATGTAATAATAAAAAATTATAGATACGTTGGAGACGTATCAAGCATCCCCAAGCATAATTCTTGCTCGTCCTCGAGTAGGTAAATGATACAAACAGAATTTTTGATGTCGAATGCTAACCAACATAATTTTCAATGTAATTATTTTTATTGTGGCATGAATGTTCAGATCTGAAAGATTCAAGACAAAAGTCTATATTGACATAAGAAATAATAATACTTCAAGCATACTAACAAAGCAATCATGTCTTCGCAAAATACCATGGCTAAAGAAAGTTATCCCTACAAAATCATATAGTCTGGCTAGGCTCCCTCTTCATCACACAAAATATTCATATCATGCACAACCCCGGTTTCAGCCAAGCACTTGTTTTCATACTCAATTGTTTCAAACCTCTCAACTTTCACGCAATACATGAGCGTGAGCCATGGATATAGCACTATGGGTGGAATAGAGTGGTGGTTGTGGAGAAGACAAAAAGGAGGAAGACAATCTCACATCGACTAGGCGTATCAACGGGCTATGGAGATGCCCATCAATAGATATCAATGTGAGTGAGTAGGGATTTCCATGCAACAGATGCACTAGAGCTAAAAATGTATGAAAGCTCAACAAAAGAAACTAAGTGGGTGTGCATCCAACTTGCTTGTTCATGAAGACCTAGGGCATTTGAGGAAGCCCATCGTTGGAACATACAAGCCAAGTTCTATAATGAAAATTCCCACTAGCATATGAAAGTGACTAAACATGAGACTCTCTATCATGAAGAACATGGTGCTACTTTGAAGCACAAGTGTGGAAAAAGTTAGTAGCAATTGTCCCTTTTTTGCGCCTTTCTTTTTCTTGGCCTTTCCTTTTTTTTCATTGGGACAATGCTCTAATAATGATGATCATCACACTTATATTGATTTACAACTCGATACTAGAACAAAGTATGACTCTATATGAATGCCTCCGATGGTGTACCAGGATGTGCAATGAATGAAGAGTGACATGTATGCAAAATTATGCATGGTGGCTTTGCCACAAATACGATGTCAACTACATGATCATGCATGGCAATATGACAATATGAAGCATCTCATATGAATGGAACGGTGGAAAGTTGCATGGCAATATATCTCGGAATGGCTATGGAAATGCCATGATAGGTAGATATGGTGGCTGTTTTGAGGAAGGTATATGGTGGGTGTATGGTACTGGCGAAAGTTGCGCGGACAAGAGAGTATAGCAATGGTGGAATGGTGAGAGTGCGTATAATCCATGGACTCAACATTAGTCATAAAGAACTCATATACTTATTGCAAAAATTTACGAGTCATCAAAACAAAGCGCGCCCCCGACCTCCACACAAAGGATGACACTCTACAAATACCTCATGCTCTAACTTCGTCACATAGCGGTTCACCATATGTGCATGCTATGGGAATCACAAACTTTAACACAAGTATTTCTCAATTTCATAATAACTCCACTAGCATGACTCTAATATCACTATCCTCATATCTCAAAACAATTATCAAGTATCAAACTTCTCATCATATTCAATGCACTTTGTATGAAAGTTTTTACTACATTCATCTTGGATGCTTATCATGTTAAGGCTAGTTTTATAGCCAAAGCACATTACCATGCTATTCTAATAGACTCTCAAAAGGATATAAGTGAAGCATGAGAGATCAACAATTTCTACAAAATAAAATTACCATCGCGCTCAAAAAGATATAAGTGAAGCACTAGAGCAAACTATTTAGCTCAAAAGATATAAGTTAAGCACATAGAGTGTGCTAACAATTCCTAGGCCATGTTTATCTCTCTCAAAAAGGTGTGTGATATGTCTCCAACGTATCTATAATTTTTTATTGTTCCATGCTATTATTTATGCAGTCTTGGATGTTTAATGGGCTTTATCATTCACTTTTATATCATTTTTGGGACTAACCTACTAACCCAAAGGCCTAGTCCAGATTGTTATTTTTTGCCTATTTCAGGGTTTTGCAGAAAAGGAATATCAAACGGAGTCCAAATGGAATGAAACCTTCGCGGGAGATATTTTTGGAGGAAATCACGCTCGGGACTCTTCGGGCCCAAGTCAGGGGACGTGGGACCAGCCCTTGAGGGTGGGGGACGCGCCCCCCTTCCCAGGGCGCGCCCCTGCCTCGAGGCTGGCCCACACGGCCCTCGATGCCCTCCTTCTTCCTATATATACCTACGTACCCCAGAAACTCCATACATAGAGAGAAAACACTAATTCCACCGCCGTAGCTTCAGTTCCCGTGGAGATCCCATCTTGAAGCCTGTTCCGGGAGGGGGATCCATCACAGAGGCCTTCATCATTATCATCATCGCCCTCACCATGAGTTGTGAGTAGTTTACCACAGACCTTCGGGTCCATAGCTAGTATCTAGATGGCTTCTTGTCTCTCTCTGGATCTCAATACAAAGTTCTCCTCGGTCTTCGAGGATATCTATTCGATGTAATCTCTTTTTGCGGTGTGCTTGTCGAGATCCGATGAATTGTGAGTTTATGATCAAGGTTATCTATGAAAGATATTTGGTTCTTCTCTGAACTTTTTATGTGTGCTCATAATATCCTTACAAGACTCTCCGAATTATTGGTTTGGTTTGGCCTACTAGATCTATAGTTCTTGCAATGGGAGAAGTGCTTGGCTTTGGGTTCAATCTTGCGGTATCCTTTCCCAGTGAGGATAAAAAGATGGGGTTTTCATCATATTGCTTGAGTTTATCCATCTACATCATGTCATCTTTCTTAAGGCGTTACTCTGTTCGTATGAACTTAATACACTAGATGCATCCTGGATAGCGGTCGGTGTGTGGAGTAATAGTAGTAGATGCAGGCAGGAGTCGGTCTACTTGTCTCGGACGTGATGCCTATATACAATGATCATGCCTAGATAGTCTCATAATTATTCGATTTTCTATCAATTGCTCGACAGTAATTTGTTTACTCGCCGTAGAATACCGCTATCATGAGAGAAGCCACTAGAGAAAACTATGGCCCCCGGGTCTATCTTTATCATATTACTTTCCCATCAACTAGTCAATTTCCGTCGCCGATGTTTATTTGCTTTCTTTACTTTTTGTTTCTATATAAAAAATACCAAAAATATTATCTTATCATCTCTATCAGATCTCAATCTCGTAAGTGACCGTAAAGGGATTGACAACCCCTTATCGCGTTGGCTGCGAAGTTCTTATTTGTTTGTCCAGGTGCGAGGGACTGGCGCGTGGTCTCCTACTGGATTGATACCTTGGTTCTCAAAAACTGAGGGAAATACTTACGCTATTGTGCTGCATCTCCCTTTCCTCTTCGAGGGAATACAACACAAGCTCAAGAGGTAGCAAGAAGAATTTCTGGCGCCATTGCCGGGGAGGCTTACGCAAAAGTCATATACCAAGTACCTATCACAAACCCTTATCCTTCGCATTACATTTATTTGCCTCTCGTTTTCCTCTCCCCCACTTCACCTTTGCCGTTTTATTTGCCCTTCTTCCGTCGTGTGTTTTTCGTTCGCTTGCTTCTTGTTTGCTTGTGTGTGTTGGATTACTTGCTTGCTTGTCACTATGGCTCAGAACAATACCAAATTGTGTGACTTTTCCAATACCAACAACAATGATTTTATTAGCACTCCGATTGCTCCTATTACCGATGCTGAATCTTGTGAGATCAATGCTGCTTTGTTGAATCTTGTCATGAAAGATCAATTCTCCGGCCTTCCTAGTGAAGATGCCGCTACCCATCTAAACAACTTTGTTGATTTGTGTGATATGCAAAACAAAAGGGATACAGATAACGATATTGTTAAATTGAAGTTATTTCCCTTTTCACTTAGAGATCGTGCTAAAACTTGGTTTTCCTCTTTGCCTAGAAATAGTATTGATTCTTGGAATAAGTGCAAAGATGCTTTTATCTCTAAGTATTTCCCTCGTGCTAAGATCATCTCTCTTAGAAACGATATTATGAATTTTAAGCAACTAGATCATGAGCATGTTGCACAAGCTTGGGAGAGAATGAAATTAATGATACATAATTGCCCTACACATGGTTTGAGTCTATGGATGATTATTCAGAACTTTTATGCTGGCTTGAATTTTGCTTCTAGAAATCATTTAGATTCGGCCGCCGGAGGCACTTTCATGGAAACTACCTTAGGAGAAGCTACCGAACTCCTAGATAATATTATGTTTAATTATTCTGAATGGCACACCGAAAGATCTACTAGTAAAAAAGTGCATGCTATCGAAGAAATTAGTGTTTTGAGTGGAAAGATGGATGAACTTATGAAATTGTTTGCTGCTAAGAATGATTCTTTTGATCCTAATGATATGTCTTTGTCCACTTTGATTGAGAATAACAATGAATCTTTGGATGTGAATATTTTTGGTAGGAATAATTTTGGTAACAATGCTTATAGAGGTAATTTTAATCCTAGTCCTTTTCCTAGTAATTCCTCTAATAATTTTGGTAATTCCTACAACAACTCTTATGGAAAGATGCCTTCTGAATTTGAAACTAGTGTTAAGGAGTTTACGATCTCGCAAAAGAATTCCAATGCTATGCTTGAAGAGAAATCGCTTAAGGTTGATGAATTGGCTAGAAGTGTGGATATAATTACTCTTGATGTTGATTCTTTGAAACTTAGATCTATCCTACCTAAGCATGATATCAATGAGTCTCTCAAAGCCATGCGAATTTCCATTGATGAAAGCAGAGAAAGAACCGCTAGAATGCGTGCTAAAAGAGAAGATTATATTAAATCGTGTTCTTCTAGTTATCGTGAAAATAAAGATGAAGACCTAAAAGTTATTGATGTGTCTCCTACTAAATCCTTGTTTGGTAGTGTTAATCTTGATGAGAATTGGATTGGAGATGATTCTGCTTTAAGGTGTCCCAATAATTCGGAGTTTTTTATCTTGATGCTAAAATTGCTAAAAGTGGGATTGAAGAGATTAAAACTTTGCATAGTGATGAACCCACTACTTTGGATTTCAAGGGATTCAGTTATGATAATTTCTCTTTGATTGATTGTATTTCTTTGTTGCAATCCGTGCTAAATTCTCCGCATGCTTATAGTCAAAATAAATCTTTCACCAAACATATAGTTGATGCTTTGATGCAATCTCATGAAGAAAAACTTGAGTTGGAAGTTTCTATCCCTAGAAAGCTTTATGATGAATGGGAACCTACTATAAAGATAAAAATAAAAGATCATGAATGCTATGCTTTGTGTGATTTGGGTGCAAGTGTCTCCACTATCCCAAAAACTTTGTGTGATTTGCTAGGCTTCCATGAGCTTGATGATTGTTCTTAAAATTTGCATCTTGCGGATTCCACTATTAAGAAACCTATGAGAAGAATTAATGATGTTCTTATTGTTGCCAATAGGAATTATGCGCCCATAGATTTCATTGTTCTTGATATATATTGCAATCATTCATGTCCTATTATTCTTGGTAGACCTTTCCTTAGAACGATTGGTGCAATTATTGATATGAAGGAAGGAAATATTAGATTCCAATTTCCATTAAGGAAAGGCATGGAACATTTTCCTAGAAATAAAATCAAATTACCATATTAATCTATCATGAGAGCCACTTATGGATTGCCTTCCAAAGATGGCAATACCTAGATCTATCTTGTATCGTGCCTAGCTAGGGCGTAAAACGATAGCGCTTGTTGGGAGGCAACCCAATTTTATGTTTTTTTTTGCTTTTGTTGCTGTTAGGGAATAAATATTGCATATAGCCTCTGATTAGATGTGTTTTCATGTTTTTTTAGTGTTTGTGCCAAGTAGAACCTTTGGTAAGACTTGTGTGAAGTTTATATGATTTTGCTGTGAAAAACAGAATCGTTAGCGCTTGCTAAAGTAGTCTTCAGATTTTACTGGAGCGTGATTTTTAGCTGATTCTTTTTGCTGCTGATTGTTAGACAAATTGCGCAAATTTAACAATTTAGTTTGAATTTTTTGGAGTTCCGGAAGTAGGCGACCCCAGCAGATTACTACAGACTGTTCTGTTTTTGACAGATTCTGTTTTTCGTGTGTTGTTTGCTTATTCCGATGCATCTATGAGTAATATTGAAGGATATGAATCATAGAAAACTTGGAGTACAGTAGGTTTAACACCAGTATAAACAATGAATGAATTCCTTGCTGTACCTTTGAGTGGTGGTTTGATTTCTCTTACTAACGGAGCTCACGAGAATTTTTGTCTAAGTTTTGTGTTGTGAAGTTTTCAAGTTTTGAGTATTGCTTTGATGGACTATGGAACAAGGAGTAGCAAAGGCCCAAGCTTGGGGATTCCCATGGAACCCCAAGTAAAATCAAGATAATCAAAAGCCTAAGCTTGGGGATGCCCCGGGAAGGCATCCCCTCTTTCGTCTTCATCCATTGGTAACTATACTTGGAGCTATATTTTTATTCGCAACATGCTATGTGTTTTGCTTGGAGCATCTTGTATAATTTGAGTCTTTGCTTGTTAGTTTGCCACAATCATCCTTGCCGGACACACCTATTTGAGAGAGTTAAATATGGCCTAGAAATTATTAAAACACTCTATGTGCTTCACTTATATCTTTTGAGTTGAATAGTTTTTGCTCTAATGCTTCACTTATATCTTTTAGAGCATGGCGGTGGTTATATTTTGTAGAAATTGTTGAACTCTCATGCTTCACTTAGATCTATTTGAGCGTCTATTAGAACAGCATGGTAAAGTGTTTCGGCTAATGAAGCTAGTCTTCACATGATAAACATCCACTGTCAATGTAGTAAAAAAATCACATCAAGTGCATTGAATAGAAAGAGATGTTGGATGCTTGATAATTGTTTTGAGACATGAGGATAGAGATATTAGAGTCATGCTAGTGGAGTTATTATGAAATTTAGAAATACTTGTGTTAAGGTTAGTGATTCCCGTAGTATGCACGTATGGTGAACCGTTGTGTGACTAAGTTAAAGCATGAGGTATTTGCAGAGTGTCAACCTTTGTGTGGAGGCCGGGGGCGCGCGATGGTTAACTCCTACCAACCTCCCCCTAGGGGCATGCATTGATTGCTTTGTTTTGATGACTCGTAAATTTTTGCAATAAGTATATGAGTTCTTATGACTAAAGAAAAAGGGACAATTGCTACTATCTTTTTCCACACTTGTGCTTCAAAGTAGCACCTTGTTTTTTCATTGTAGAGAGTCTCATGTTTAGTCACTTTTATATACTAGTGGGAATTTTCGTTATAGAACTTGGATTGTATATTCCAACGATGGGCTTCCAAAGATGCCCTAGGTCTTCGTGAGCAAGCAAGTTGGATGCACACCCACTAGTTTCTTTTGTTGAGCTTTCATTCGTATTTAGCTCTAGTGCATCCGTTGCATGGCAATCCCTACTCACTCACATTGATATCTATTGTAGGGCATCTCCATAGCTCGTTGATACGCCTAGTCGATGTGAGACTATATCCCTCTTTTTGTCTTCTCCACAACTACCTCTATTCCACCCATAGTGCTATATCCATGGCTCACGCTCATGTATTGCGTGAAAGTTGAAAGGTTTGAAAAGATAGAGTATGAAAACAAATGCAAGGCTGAAATCGGGGTTGTGCATGATATGAATATTTTGTGTGATAACAAAGGAGCATAGCCAACACTATATGATTTTGTAGGGATAACTTTATTTAGCCATAGCATTTTGAGAATACATGATTGCTTTGTTAGTATTGCTTGAAGTATTGTTATTTCTTATGTCAATATAGACTTTTATCTTGAATCCTTCAGATCTGAACATTCATGCCACAATTAAGAGAATTACATTGAAAAACTATATTGGTTAGCATTCTACATCAAAAATTCTTTCTTTGTCATTTACCTACTCGAGGACGAGCAGGAATTAAGCTTGGGGATGCTTTATACGTCTCCAACGTATCTATAATTTTTTATTGTTCCATGCAATTATTTATGAAGTCTTGGATGTTTAATGGGCTTTATCATTCACTTTTATATCATTTTTGGGACTAACCTACTAACCCAAAAGCCCAGTCCAGATTATTGTTTTTTGCCTATTTCAGGGTTTTACAGAAAAGGAATATCAAACGGAGTCCAAAGGGAATGAAACCTTCGCGAGAGATATTTTTGGAGGAAATCACGCTCGGGAGTCTTCGGGGCCAAGTCAGGGGACGTGGGACCAGCCCTCAAGGGTGGGGGGCGCGCCCCCCTTCCCAGGGCGTGCCCCTGCCTCGAGGCTGGCCCACACGGCCCCCGGTGCCCTCCTTCTTCCTATATATACCTACGTACCCCAGAAACTCCATACGCAGAGAGAAAACCCTAATTCCACCGCCGTAGCTTCTGTTCCCGTGGAGATCCCATCTTGGAGCCTGTTCCGGGAGGGGGATCCATCATGGAGGCCTTCATCATCGTCATCATCGCCCTTGCCATGAGTTGTGAGTAGTTTACCATAGACCTTCGGGTCCGTAGCTAGTATCTAGATGGCTTCTTCTCTCTCTCTGGATCTCAATACAAAGTTCTCCTCGGTCTTCGAGAAGATCTATTCGATGTAATCTCTTTTTGCGTTGTGTTTGTGAGATGCGATGAATTGTGAGTTTATGATCAAGGTTATCTATGAAAGATATTTGGTTCTTCTCTGAACTTTTTATGTGTGCTCATAAAATCCTTGCAAGTCTCTTAGAATTATTGGTTTGGTTTGGCCTACTAGATCTATAGTTCTTGCAATGGGAGAAGTGCTTGGCTTTGGGTTCAATCTTGCGGTGTCCTTTCCCAGTGACAGTAGGGGCAGCAAGGCACGTATTGTATTGTTGCCATCGAGGATAAAAAGATGGGGTTTTCATCATATTGCTTGAGTTTATCCCTCTACATCATGTCATCTTTCTTAAGGTGTTACTCTGTTCGTATGAACTTAATACACTAGAAGCATGCTGGATAGCGATACACTAGATGCATGCTGGATAGCGGTCGATGTGTGAAGTAATAGTAGTAGATGCAGGCAGGAGTTGGTCTACTTGTCTCGGACGTGATGCCTATATAGAATGATCATGCCTAGATAGTCTCATAATTATTTGCTTTTCTATCAATTGCTCAACAGTAATTTGTTTACCCGCCGTAGAATACCGCTATCATGAGAGAAGCCACTAGAGAAAACTATGGCCCCCGGGTCTATGTTTATCATATTACTTTCCCGTCAACTAGTCAATTTCCGTCGCCGATGTTTATTTGCTTTCTTTACTTTTTGTTTCTATAGCAAAAATACCAAAAATATTATCTTATCATCTCTATCAGATCTCACTCTCGTAAGTGACCGTAAAGGGATTTACAACCCCTTATCGCGTTGGCTACGAAGTTCTTATTTGTTTGTGCAGGTGCGTGGGACTGGCGCGTGGTCTCCTACTGGATTGATACCTTGGTTCTCAAAAACTGAGGGAAATACTCACGCTACTGTGTTGCATCTCCCTTTCCTCTTCGAGGGAATACAACGCAAGCTCAAGAGGTAGCAGTGTGTCCAGCAAGGATAATTGTGGCAAACTAACAAGCAGAGACTCAAATCATACACGACGCTCCAAGTAAAACACATATCATGTAGTGAATAAAAATATAGTGCTGAGTATAGTTACCGATAGATGAAGACGAAAGAGGGGATGCCTTCCCGGGGCATCCCCAAGCTTAGGCTTTTGGTTGTCCTTGAATTTACCTTGGGGTGCCTTGGGCATCCCAAAGCTTAGGCTCTTGCCACTCTTTGTTCCGTAGTCCATCAAAGCAATACTCAAAACTTGAAAACTTCACAACACAAAACTGAGTCAAAAATCTCGTGAGCTCCGTTAGTATAAGAAAACGAACCACCACTCAAAGGTACTGTAATGAACTCATTCTTTGTTTATATTGGTGTTAAACCTACCATATTTCAACTTCTCTATGATTCATATCCTCCAATACTACTCATAGATTCATCAAAATAAGCAAACAACACACACAAAACAGAATCTGCCAAAAACAGAACAGTTTGTAGTAATATGTAACTTTCGCATACTTTCGTAACTCCAAACAAATTGAAATAAATTGGTAAACGTGAGGAATTTGTCTATTAATCATCTTCAAAAAGAATCAATTAAATAGCCCTCTCTAGTAAAATCTGGTGACTATTCTCGTGAGCGCTAACATTTCTATTTTTTACAGCAAGATCATATAAACTTCACACAAGTCTTCCCAAAGGTTCTACTTGGCACAAACACTAATTAAAACACAAAACCACATATAAACAGAATCTAGATGCAATATTTATTCCTAAACAGAAGCAAAAATAAAGAAAATAAAATTGGGTTGCCTCCCAACAAGCTCTTTCTTTATAGCCATTAGATCGGCTTGTGATTTCAATGATGCACACGTGAAAGTTAAGAATTGAAGCACAAAGAGAGCATAATAAAGCATGTGAAAATCACATCTAAGTCTAACACACTTCCTATGCATAGGCATTTTATACGCAAACAAATTATTAATGCAATCAATTTCTAGCATATGCAAGGAAGAAGAAAGAAACAATAGCAATCTCAACATTACGAGAGGTAATTTAGTAACATGCAAATTTCTACAACCATATTTTCCTCTCCCATAATACTTGCATGTAGGATCATAAGAAAATTCAACAATATAGCTATCACAAAACATATTCTCAACACGATCCACATGCATACGAAGTTGACACTCTTCCAAAATAGTGGGATCAACATTAACTAAAGTCATGACCTCTCCAAAACCCACTTTTATCAAAAATTTCATAAGATTTATCATTCTCCAAATACGTGGGATCTAAAGTTGACACTCTTCCAAACCCGCTTTCAATATTAATGCAAACATTATTATCAATCGTATATTCATCATGGGATTAAATAAATTTTCAAGATCATAAGAAGAATCAGCCCAATCATGATCATTGTAACAAGTAGTAGACATAGCAAAACTAGCATCCCCAAGCTTAGGGTTTTGCATATTATTATCACAATTGACATCAATATAATTTCTAATAACATCATTGCAATCATGCTTTTTATTTAAGGAGCTATCATGAATCACTTTTTCTTTCAACAATTCCTCACAATTTTCAGATTCATGAATTTCAAGCAAAACCTCATAAAGATAATCTAGTGCACGTAGCTCAGTAGCAATAGGTTTAACATAATTGGATCTCTTAAAGAGATTAGCAAGTGGATGAGGATCCATAATTTAGCAAGCGAAGATGCAAGCTAATAGAGGGCACATAGCAACACAGGCAAACACAACGGCGAACGGAAAAGAAGGGCGAATAAAACGGCAAGGGTGTAGTGGGGGAGAGGAAAACGAGAGGCAAATAAATGTAATGAGAAGGATGAGGGTTTGTGATAGGTACTTGGTATATGACTTTTGCTTAAGCCTCCCCGGCAACGGTGCCATAAATTCTTCTTGCTACTTCTCGAGCTTGCATTGTATTCCCTCGAGGAGGAAAGGGTGATGCAGCACAGTAGCGTAAGTATTTCCCTCAGTTTTGAGAACCAAGGTATCAATCCAGTAGGAGACCACGCGCGAGTCCCTCGCACCTGCACAAACAAATAAGAACTTTGCAGCCAACACGATAAGGGGTTGTCAATCCCTTTACGATCACTTACGAAAGTGAGATCAGATAGATATGACAGTTTGATATTTTTGGTATTTTTGGATATAAGAACAGAAAGTAAAAACCGTAAAGTAAAGTAGATTGTAGATTGATATGCTGAGAATAGACCCAGGGGCCGGCCATAGGTTTCACTAGTGGCTTCTCTCATGATAGCGGAATTCTACGGTGGGTGAACGAATTACTGTCGAGCAATTAATAGAAAAGCGAATACTTATGAGAATATCTAGGCATGATCATTATCTATAGGCATCACGTCCGTGACAAGTAGACCAAAACGATTCTGCATCTACTACTATTACTCAACACATCGACCGCTATCCAACATGCATCTAGAGTATTAAGTTCATAAGAATAGAGTAACGCCTTAAGCAAGATGACATGATGTAGAGGGATAAAGTCAAGCAATATGATATAAACCCCATCTTTTTATCCTCGATGGCAACAATACAATACGTGCCTTGCTGCCCCTACTGTCACTAGGAAAGGACACCACAAGATTGAACCCAAAGCCAAGCACTTCTCCCATTGCAAGAACTATAGATCTAGTAGGCCAAACCAAACCAATAATTCAAAGAGACTTGCAAGGATGTTATAATCATACATAAAAGAATTCAGAAAAGAACCAAATATTTCTCATAGATAATCTTGATCATAAACCCACAATTCATCGGATCTCGACAAACACACCGCAAAAAGAGATTACATCGAATAGATCTCCTCGAAGACCGAGGAGAACTTGGTATTGAGATCCAAAGAGAGAGAAGAAGCCATCTAGGTACTAACTATGGACCCGAAGGTCTATAATAAACTACTCACAACTCATGGTGAGGCGATGGTGTTGATGTAGAAGCACTCCGTGGTAGATCCCCCCTCCGACGGAGCTCCGGAACAGGCCCCAAGATGGGATCTCACGGGAACAGAAGGTTGTGGCAGTGGAATTAGGGTTTTCTCTCCTCTTCTGATGTTTTTGGGGTACATGGACATATATAGGGGGAAGGAGGGCATCGGGGGACCAACGTGGGGCCCACGAGGCAGGGGGCGCACCCTATAGGGGGATCCCCCCACCCTCGTGGACGCCACGTGTGCCCTATTCCGTGGTTCTAAAGTCTCCTGTGAAGATATCGCTTCAAAAATATCTCTCCTAAAGATTTCATTCCGTTTGGACTTCGTTTGATATTGCTTTTCTGTAAAACCCTAAAATAGGCAAAAAAACAGCAATCTGGACTGGGCCTTTGATTTAATAGGTTAGTCCCAAAAATAATATAAAAGTGTATAACAAAGCCCATTAATCATCCAAAACATCATAAATAATAGCATGGAACAATAAAAAAATTATAGATACGTTGGAGACGTATCAGGGATGCCCAGTCCCGGAATAAAAAACAAATTTACTTTGTGTTGTCAAATAATATATTCCTTGGAAAGTGTTGGTATGGAAGGCAACCGTGGATTCGGCTAGCCATGGCTTGTGAAAGTTTGGTGAAAAAGGAATAAACTTTATTTTCTGTTTGGGAACCGTCTATGATATATCTAGCATGGAAAGTGTTGGGAACCTCAAGTCGTTCTCGTTGGTGGGAAAAGTATACCTCCCAAAAAAATTATCTCTCAATTTAAGCTTTGAGCTCTGGCACCTCTACAAATTCCTACTTCCCTCTGCGAAGGGCATTTCTTTTACTTATGCAATTTTTATTTTCGAACTTGAGTCTCCATATTGTCTTACAAGCACCAACTAGGAAACACTATGGTCGTACTTGAGCATTGGGTGTAACTAACATGCGAGTGTGTTTCATGAATGGATCAATGGTTGAGCATGATAGGCTAGGGATAACTAATTTTAGCATTGATATTTTGAAAGACGTGGTTGCTTATTGATATGCTTGAGTATTTAAATCTCATGTCGAAACTAGACTATTGCTTTGAACCATATAAAAGTCCAAATGTCCATGCTATAAAGAAAAGAATTTGATATGACATGATAGGCAGCGTTCCACATCAATTTTTTTGTTTTTGTCACTTACCTACTCGAGGACGAGCAAGAGTTAAGCTTGGGGATGCTAACACGTCTCCAACGTATCTATAATTTTTGATTGTTCCATGCTGTTATATTATTATTTTGGGATGTTTTACAATCATTTTATAATCATTTTATATCATTTTTTGGTACTAGCCTATTGACATAGTGCCAAGTGCCAGTTGTTGTTTTCTCCGTGTTTTTTACATCACAGGAAATAATATCAAACCGAATTCAAACGCAGCAAAACTTTTTGGATATTTTTTTGGACCAGAAGAAACCCAATGGGCCAATGCAGCACCTGGGGGTGCTCCGAGGAGAGCACAACCCACCAGGGCACGCTAGGAGGCCCAGGCGCGCCCTGGTGGGCTGTGCCCACCTCGGGTGCCCCCCGGACCGCCTCTTTGCTCTATAAATACCCCTATATTCCAGAAACCCTAGGGGAGCAGCCAGAATTTCGATCCAGCCGCCGCAGAGTCCAGAACCACCAGATCCAATCTAGACACCATCACGGAGGGGTTCACCACTTCCATTGGTGCCTCTCCGATGATGTGTGAGTAGTTCCTTGTAGACCTTCGGGTCCGTAGTCAGTAGCTAGATGGCTTCTTCTCTCTCTCTTTTGATTATCAATACAATGGTCTCTTGGAGATCCATATGATGTAACTCTTTTGCGCTGCCCCAATTGGGATCCGATGAACTTTGAGTTTATGATCAGATCTATCTTTTTATATCCATGAAAGTTATTTGAGTCTTATTTTAATCTCTTGTATGCATGATTGCTTATAGCCTCATATTTCTTCTCCGATATTGGATTTTGTTTGGCCAACTTGATCTCTTTATCTTGCCATGGGAAGAGGTGCTTTGTAGTGGGTTCGATATTACATTGCTTGATCCCAGTGACAGAAGGGGAATCAATACGTAAGTACCGTTGCTACTAAGGATAAAACGATGGGGTCTATTTCTACATCAATACATCTTTTCTACATCATGTCATCGTTCTTATTGCATTACTCCGTTTCTCCATGAACTTAATACACTAGATGCATGCTGGATAGATGTCGATGTGTGGAGTAATAGTAGTAGATGCAGGCAGGAGTCGGTCTACTAATCTTGGACGTGATGCCTATATAATGATCATTGCCTGGATATCGTCATGCTTATTTGAAGTTCTATCAATTTCCCAACAGTAATTGTATTCCCACCATTTGCTATTTTCTCGAGAGAAGCCACTAGTGAAATCTACGGGCCCCGGGTCTCTTCGAATATTATTTGCCTTTGCGATCTATTTTTCCTTTGCTTTTATTTTCAGATCTATTAAACCAAAAACCCAACAATACCTTGCTGCAGTTTATCTTATTTATCGTCCGATCTATCAATATTTATATCTCTCTCGCGTCCGTTACCCGAAAGGGGTTGACAACCCCTTTTACACGTCGGGTTGCGGGTATTTGTTATTTGTGTGCAGGTGTTGTTTATGTTGTGTTGCTTGGTTATCCTACTGGTTCGATAACCTTGGTTTCATCACTGAGAGAATACCTATCGCTGTTATACTGCATCATCCCTTCCTCTTTGGGGAAAAAACCGACGTAGCTTTAGCAGCCATCACAGCCGCACGAAGGGCAGTGAGAGCCGTGATGATGCCTTCAATATGGGAACGAGCTTCACCGTCGTTGGTCCGTCCGAAGATAGAACAAGTTTTCACCCCGGATAACACTCACCGCCACCGATCGCCACACCCGAGCTACCATGCCGCCCATACGACCATGGCCACTTGGCAGCACCAAGCCACGGGCTCGGCCCAAGAGCACCGCGCGACCACCACCCCTAGGGTCGCCGCCCCGGCATCCAAGACCAAGAAACCATCTCACCTGAGACCCGCTGCTACCCCAACAAAAGAGACGAGTGGAAAGATCCCAACTTTCCCACCCCTAGACATCCCCCAGCACCGATACCCAATAGGCCGGCCTAAACGGGCCTCCATTGACTCGTCCTGCCGCACCGGAAGCAGGACAAGCTCGGTCCTGCTGCAGCATGTGTGAGACGAGGTCGGTCCTGCTGCACCATGCGTGAGACGAGCTCGGTCCGACCACACCGTGCACGAGACAAGGTCGGTCCCGCCGCACCGGTCATGAGACGACCAATGAACTGCAGCTGGGAGAGGGCCAACTCTTCGACGAAAGTAAAGCCCGGACGACAAGGAGATGAAGCGAAGGTCGACACGGTCCGACCGCAGACGAGCTTGATAACCCACAAGTGTAGGGGGTCGTTTGTAGCCTTTTTGATAAGTAAGAGTGTTGAACCCAACAAGAAGCTAAAGGTAGAACAAATATTCCCTCAAGTTCTATCGACCACCGATACAACTCTACGCACACTTGACGTTTGCTTTATCTAGAACAAGAATAAAACTAGAAGTGCTCTGTAGGTGTAGTAGGATAGTTTTGCAAGATAATAAGGAGCACATAAATAAAATTACAAATAAATTAGTATAGCGAGTGTGGATTAGTGTGGTAGGATTTGCAGAGTTTTCCCTAGGCAATCGATAACAAGCACCGGTAATCATTCTTGCAATCTTATATGAGGGAGAGGCATGAGCTAACATACTTTCTCTACCTGGATCATATGCACTTATGATTGGAACTCTAGAAAGCATCCGCAACTACTAAAGATCATTAAGGTCGTGAAACCCAACCATAGCATTAAGTATCAAGTCCTCTTTACTCCCATACGTCATACCCCCTTACTCGGGTTTAAGCTTCTGTCACTCTAGCAACCCACTATAAGCGAGCCATGAACATACTGCTACACCCTACGACGGGGGCCCCTCACGTTTACGCGAGAACGGAGGGCACCATAGGACAACACCAAAATAAAATATACAATCATACCACCAAGATCACGATTAACCCGTAGGAAAAAATAGATCTACTCAAACATCATAGGATGGCAACATAGTATTGGATAATAATATGAAGCATAAAGCACCATGTTCAAGTAGGGCGTACAGTGGGTTGCGGGAGAGTGGACCGCTGAATATAGATGGGGGGAGGTGATGGAGTTGTTGGTGAAGAAGACATAGTTGTTGGAGTAGATCGTCGTCACACGATATTGCCATGGCGGCGTTCCGGCGGCACCGGGAGAGAGGAGGAGAGAGTCCCCCTCCTTCTTCTTATTCCTTGGCCTCCTCCCTAGGTGGGAGGAGGTTTCCCCCTCTGTTCCATGGCCTCCATGGCGGCGGAGGGGCGAGATCCCCTCCGAGATTCGATCTGTCTCTCTGCCTTTTCTGTTCCGCGTTCCCTAAATCTGGCCCTTCGCAGCTTCTTAAATTCCTAGAGATTAGTAACTCCGATTGCGCTGAGATTTTAACACGATTTGTTTCCGGATCTAAGCTTCCTAGCGCCCGAAGTAGAGCTCCAACTGACGTACGAGGTGAGCACAACCCACCACCACGCGTCAGGCTGCTCTAGCACGCCCTGGTGTCTTGTGGGCTGTGTGGGCCTCCGTTTGCGGTGATTCCAACTCTCAAAAATCACATATATTCCAAAATAATTCTCCATGAAATTTTATTGCATTTGGACTTCATTTGAATTGGATTTTCTGTGATACAAAAAACATGCAAAAAACAGGAACTGACACTGGGCACTGGATCAATAGGTTAGTCCAATAAATCATATAAATAGTTGCCAAAAATATGTGAAAGTTGTATAATATTGGCATGAAACAATCAAAAATTATAGATACGATGGAGATGTATTAGCATTCCCAAGCTTAATTCCTGCTCGTCCTCGAGTAGGTAAATGGTAAAAAAGATAATTTTTGATGTGGAATGCTACCTAGCATGAACTTGATCATATATCTAGTCATGGCATGAATATTAAGACATGAGTGATTCAAAGCAATAGTCTATAATTTGACATAAAGACATCAATACTCGGGCATCCCAACAAACAATCATGTCTTTCAGAATATCAAATGCTACCGAGCGTTATCCCTACAAAATCATATAGTCTTGTCATGCTCTGTCTTCCCAGATCAAAGTATAAATCATGTACTGCCCCGGTGTCAGCCAAGCAATTGGTTCATACTTTTTAACGCGCTTCCGCATTTTCAACTCTCACGCAATACATGAGCGCAAGCTATGGATATAGCAATATAGGTGGAATAGAATACAGTGGTAGTAGACAAAAGAAGGGAAGAAATTGTCACATCAACTAGGCAAACTAATGGACTTGGAGATGCCCATCAATCGATATCAATGCGAGGAGTAGGGATTGCCATGCAACAGATGCACTAAGAGTTATAAGTGTATGAAAGCTCAATATGAAACTAAGTGGGTATGCATCAAACTCTACTACGGAAAATTCCCACTAGTATATGAAAGTGACAACATAGGAGACTCTCCATATGAAAACATGGTGCTACTTTGAAGCACAAGTGTGGAACTAGCACGCCCCTTCTCACTTTTTCCTTTTTTTTCTTTTTTTCTTTCTTTCTTTTTTTTTCTTTCCTTTTCTTTATAGTTTTTTCTCTCATTGTCCGGAGTCTCATCCCGACTTGTGGGGGAATCATAGTTTCCATCATCCTTTCCTCACTGGGACATGCTCTAATAATGGATAATGATGATCATCACACTTATTTTACTTATAACTCAAAAGAAATAAAAATTACAACTTGATACCTATAACATAGTATGACTCTATATGATGAAAATGAATGCTCAAGTCAACTATATGATGGAACTGCATGGCAATATATCTCGGAATGGCCATGGAAATGCCATAATAGGTAGGTATGGTGGCTTTTTTCGGAAGGTTTAATAAAGTTTATGCACCGACGAAAATTGCGTGACACGAGAGAGGCTAGCAAAGGTGGAAAGGTGAGATTGCATATAATCCATGGACTCACATTAGTCATAAAGAACTTACATACTTATTGCAAAAGTTTATTAGCCCTCGAAGCAAAGTAATACTACAAATGCTCCTAGGGGGAAGGATGGTAGCAGTTAACCATCGCGCACCCCCGACCTTCACACAAAGATAAGACAATCAAGGATAAATTGTGCTCCAACTTCCCGGCATAACGAGAGACTATACGTGCATGCTTCAGGAATCACAAACATTAACACCAATATCTTACTAAACATGATCATCCACTAGTACCTCCCACATATTATCATCTCTATATCGCAAAACTATTGCAAGGAATCGAACATATCATATTCAGTGATCCATAAGTTTTATGTAGGATTTTATGACTAACCATGCAATTGACCAATTCTGTTTGACCCTCTAAATAGATATAAGTGAAGCATGAGAGTTTAATTATTTCTACAAAAGTTCATGCTCTAACAAATATAAGTGAAGCACGAGAGCATTCTACGAACGTCGGTTTTCTATGTGAAGAGAAACTGGCAATCCAAACTTCAAATGATATAAGTGAAGCACATGAAGCATTCTAAAGAGCCATACTCAAAAGATTTAAGTGAAGTGCAATGAGCATTCTACAAATCAACCATAGACTATTGACGTCTACTATGCAACATTCTTCTTGTAGACGTTGTTGGGCCTCCAAGTGCAGAGGTTTGTAGGACAGTAGAAAATTTCCCTCAAGTGGATGACCTAAGGTTTATCAATCCGTGGGAGGCATAGGATGAAGATGGTCTCTCTCAAGCAACCCTGCAACCAAATAACAAAGAGTCTCTTGTGTCCCCAACACACCCAATACAATGGTAATTTGTATAGGTGCACTAGTTCGGCGAAGAGATGGTGATACAAGCGCAATATGGATGGTAGATATAGGTTTTTGTAATAAGAAAATATAAAAACAGCAAGGTAGCAAGTGGTACAAGTGGGCATAAACGGTGTTGCAATGCTAAGAAACAATTCCTAGGGTTCATACTTTCACTAGTGCAAGTTCTCTCAACAATAATAACATAACTGGATCATATAACTATCCCTCAACATGCAACAAAGAGTCACTCTAAAGTCACTAATAGCGGAGAACAAACGAAGAGATTATTGTAGGGTACGAAACCACCTCAAAGTTATTCTTTCTGATCGATCTATTCAAGAGTCTGTAGTAAAATAACACGAAGCTATTCTTTCCGTTCGATCTATCATAGAGTTCGTACTATAATAACACCTTAAGATACAAATCAAGCAAAACCCTAATGTCACCTAGATACTCCATTGTCATCTCAAGTATCTGTGGGCATGATTATACGATATGCATCACACAATCTCAGATTCATCTATTCAACCAACACAAAGAACTTCAAAGAGTGCCCCAAAGTTTCTACCAGAGAGTCAAGACGAAAACGTGTGCCAACCCCTATGCATAAGTTCACAAGGTCACTGAACCCGCAAGTTGATCACCAAAACATACATCAAGTAGATCACGTGATATCCCATTGTCACCATGAAAGACATACATCAAGTGTTCTCAAATCCTTAAAGACTCAATCCGATAAGATAACTTCAAAGGGAAAACCCAAATCATCACAAGAGAGTAGAGGGGGAGAAACATCATAAGATCCAACTATAATAGCAAAGCTCGCGATACATCAAGATCGTGCCATCTCAATAACACGAGAGAGAGAGAGAGAGAGAGAGATCAAACACATAGCTACTGGTACATACCCTCAGCCCCGAGGGTGGACTACTCCCTCCTTGTCATGGAGAGCGCCGGGATGATGAAGATGGCCACCGGAGAGGGATTCCCCCTCCAGCAGGGTGCCGGAACGGGGTCTAGATTGGTTTTCGATGGCAACAGAAGCTTTCGGCGGCGAAACTCCCGATCTAGGTCATTTTCGGAGGTTTCAGTATATATAGGAGGTGTTGGAGTCGGGGATAAGTAAAGGGGGTCTCCGGGCTGTCCACAAGGCAGGGGGCGCGCCCAGGGGGCGCCCCTACCCTTGTGGGCAGCCTAGGAACCTTCTTGTCCCCCTCCGGCACTTCCTGGGCTTCTTCTGGTCCAAAAATAACATCCTTTGAGTTTCAGGTCAATTGAGCTTTGTTTGATATTCCTTTTCTACGATACTCTGAAACAAGAGAAAAACAGAAACTGGCACTGGGCTCTGGGTTAATAGGTTAGTCCCAAAAATCATATAAAAGTGTATATAAAAGCCCATAAAACATCCTAGAAGGATAATATAATAGCACGGAACAATCAAAACTTATAGGTACGTTGGAGACGCATCAAGCATCCCCAAGCTTAATTCCTGCTCGTCCTCGAGTAGGTAAATGATAAAAACAATATATTTGATGTGGAATGCTACCTAACATAATTCTCAATGTAATTCTCTTTATTGTGGCATGAATGTTCAGATCCGAAAGATTCAAGACAAAAGTCTATATTGACATAAGAATAATAATACTTCAAGCATACTAAAAAAAGCAATTATGTCTTCTCAAAATAACATGGCCAAAGAAAGTTCATCCTTACAAAATTATATAGTTTGGCTATGCTCCATCTTCGTCACACAAAATACTCAAATCATGCACAACCCCGGTTTCAGCCAAGCACTTTTTTTCATACTTAAAGTTTTTCAAACCTTTTCAACTTTCACGCAATACATGAGCGTGAGCCATGGATATAACACTATAGGTGGATTAGAGTGGTGGTTGTGGAGAAGATAAAAGAGGAAGATGGTCTCACATCAACTAGGCGTATTAATGGGCCATGGAGATGCCCATCAATAGATATCAATGTGAGTGAGTAGGGATTGCTATAAATGTATGAAAGCTTCACAAAAAAACTAAGTGGGTGTGCATCCAACTTGCTTGCTCACGAAGACCTAGGGCATTTGAGGACGCCCATCGTTGGAATATACAAGCCAAGTTCTATAATGAAAATTCCCACTAGCATATGAAAGTGACTAAACAAGAGACTCTCTATCATGAAAATCATGGTGCTACTTTGAAGCACAAGTGCGGAAAAAGATAGTAGCATTGTCCCTTTTCTTTTCTTTTCTTTTCTTTTTTTTCTTTTTTTCTTTTCTTTTCTTTTTTTGGGCCTATCTTTTTTTTCTTTGGCCTTTCTTCTTATTATTTTTTGGGGACAATGCTCTAATAATGGTGATCATCACACTTTTATTTACTTACAACTCAATATTACAACTCGATACTAGAACAAAGTATGACTTTATATGAATGCCTCCGGCGGTGTACCGGGATGTGTGATGAATCAAGAGTGACATGTATGAAAAATTATGCATGGTGGCCTTGCCACGAATACGATGTCAACTACATGATCATGCATGGAAATATGACAATGATGAAGCGTGTCATAATGAACGGAATGGTGGAAAGTTGCATGGCAATATATCTCGGAATGGCTATGAAAATGCCATGATAGGTAGGTATGGTGTCTGTTTTGAGGAAGGTATATGGTGGGTGTATGGTACTGGCGAAAGTTGCGCGGTACAAGAGAGGCTAGCAATGGTAGAAGGGTGAGAGTGTATATAATCCATGGACTCAACATTAGTCATAAAGAACTCACATACTTATTGCAAAAATCTACAAGTCATCAAAACAAAGTACTACATGCATTCTCCTAGGGGAAGGGTTGGTAGGAGTTAACCATCGCGCGATCCCGTCCTCCACACAAAGGATGACACTCAATGAAATACTTCATGCTTCAAATCTATCACACAACTGTTACCATACGTGCATGCTACGTGACTTGCAAACCTCAACACAATTATTTCTCAAATTCACAACTAATCTACTAGCATGACTCTAATATCACCATCCTCATATCTCAAAACAATCATCAAGTATCAAACTTCTCATAATATTCAATGCACTTTATATGAAAGTTTTTTCTATACCCATCTTGGATGCCTATCATATTAGGACTAGTTTTATAATCAAAGCACATTACCATGCTGTTCTAAAAGACTCTCAAAATGATATAAGTGAAGCATGAGAGTTCATCTATTTCTTCAGAATAATACCACCGCCGTGCTCTAAAAAGATACAAGTGAAGCACTAGAGCAAACGACAAACTACTCCGAAAGATATAAATGAAGATCAATGAGTAGTTGAATAATTATGTAAATATGTGAAGACTCTCTAACATTTAATAATTTCATATCTTGGGATATTATTCAAACAGCAAGCAAAACAAAATAAAATAAATTGACGCTTCAAGCAAAACACATACCATGTGGTGAATAAAAATATAGCATCGAGTAAAGTTACCGATAGATGAAGACGAAAGAGGGGATGCTATCCGGGGCATCCCCAAGCTTAGGCTCTTGGTTGTTCTTGAATTTACCTTGGGGTGCCTTGGGCATCCCCAAGCTTAGGCTCTTGCCACTCCTTATTCCATAGTCCATTGAATCTTTACCCAAAACTTGAAAACTTCACAACACAAAACTCAACAGAAGACTTGTGAGCTCCGTTAGTATAAGAAAATAAAACCACCACTTAGGTACTGTTGTGAACTCATTCTAAATTCATATTGGTGTAATATCTACTGTATTCCAACTTCTCTATGGTTCATACCCTCCGATACTACTCATAGATTCATCAAAATAATCAAACAACAGATAGAAAACAGAATCTGTCAAAAACAGAACAGTATGTAGCAATCTGTGACTTTTGAATACTTCTGTAACTCTAAAAATTCTGAAATAAATTGATGGACGTGAGAAAATTTTCTATTAATCATCTTCAAAAAGAATCAACTAAAAAGCACTCTCCAGTAAAAAATGGTAGCCAATATCGTGAGCGCTAAAGTTTCTGTTTTTACAGCATAATCGCAATAAACTTCACACAAGTCTTCCCAAAGGTTCTACTTGGCACAAACACTAATTAAAACACAAAACCACATCTAAACAGAAGATAGATGCAATATTTATTCCTAAACAGAAGCAAAAGCGAAGAAAATAAAATTGGGTTGCCTCCCAACAAGCTATCGTTTAACGCCCCTAGCTAGGCACAATGATTTCAATGATGCTCGCACAAAAGATAAGAATTGAAACATAAAGGGAGCATCATGAAGAATATGACTAGTACATTTAAGTCTAACCCACTTCCTATGCATAGGGATTTTGTCAGCAAACAACATATGGGAACAATAATCAACTAGCATAGGAAGGCAAAACAAGCATAACTTCAAAACTTTAAGCACATAGAGAGGAAACTTGATATTATTGCAATTCCTACAAGCGTATGATCCTCTCTCATAATAATTTTCAGTAGCATCATGAATAAATTCAACAATATAACCATCACATAAAGCATTCCTTTCATGATGTACTTGCATAGAAATTTTACTACTCTCCACATAAGCAAAAAAATTCTCATTCGGAATAGTGGAAGTATCATAAGAGACTTGAATACTATAGATTGTTTCCACATTAAAAGAGTAACGTTCAAAAAAAGGGTAATCATAATCATGACAAGTTTGATAAATATAATCATCACTACTTTTTATGGCATAAGTGTCATTACAATAATCATCATAAGTAGGAGGCATGCTTTCATCATAATAAATTTGCTCACCAAAACTTGGAGAACTAAAAATATCATCCTCATCAAATGTAGCATCCCCAAGCTTGGGACAAACATTAATTGCAGCAAATAAATTCTCAAACATGTCATTCTCATCAAACATAGCATCCCCAAGCTTGGGCCTTTCCATATCATAAGCATAAACACTCTCATCATTAATAGTATGGATAGCACCGATAGTATAACAATTATCATCATCACAATGAGTAATAGGAGCAACATCATTCGGAAGGGATACCTCTTTACCTTTGCTTCTTCGTCTTTTCTTTTTCTTCTTCACATTATGTGTGGGTTTAATCTTCTTTTTCGGAGCTCTTTATTAATGAGATTGGTTGAATAGAAGGCTCCTCCTCGTTAACTGATTCATCATAAGAAAGAATAGGAGGATAATGGGAAATCTCTTCCCTTTCATTAGTATTCTCTTCATCTTCTATTTGTTTTCTTGTCTTTATGTAATTGGCAATATAGGGATTTTCAATGCAATTCACCGCACAATACATATAAATTTCCTCTAGATCAAATTCAAGAACTTTATCAAGGACAAATTCTCGAAGATCCTTAGTTAAACGTTTCATTTCTTCATAACCCACAAGCAAACTAAGTTCATTATGATGCGCAAGGGAAATCAAGTCATCACAATTTTTGCACACGATATAATCATGAAACAATTTGCATTGGATATTTAAATGATCACGTTCATTGCAAAGTTCACAAGGATGGCAAAGAAATTTTAAATTTTCAACACAATCATCTAGCCTTTCTTGCAACCATTTAGTTCCTAAATAATTATGTCTCTTGCAAAATCTATCTTCCCTATTTGGTACGTACTTGCGAACTCTAGGAACTCCACAAAAATCGACATGCTTATAAGAGATATTTTCATCATGACTATTGCAATCATCATTAGTATTATGTATATTTGAAGAATTCACACTAACAACATTGCAATCATGCTCATCATTCAAGTTTTTAGTGTCAAGCATTCTATGTAATTCCTCTTCTAGTACTTGAGCACAATTTTCCTTCCCATCATTTTCACGAAGGATATTAAAAAGATGAAGCATATGAGGTAACATTCATTCCATTTTTTGTAGTTTTCTTTTATAAACTAAACTAGAGATAAAACCAGAAACTAAAAGATTCGATTGCAAGATCTAAAGATATACCTTCAAGCACTCACCTCCCCGACAACGGCGCCAGAAAAGAGCTTGATCTCTACTACGCAACCTTCTTCTTGTAGACATTGTTGGGCCTCCAAGTGCAGAGGTTTGTAGGAAAGTAGCAAATTTTCCTCAAGTGGATGACCTAAGGTTTATCAATCCGTGGGAGGCATAGGATGAAGATGGTCTCTCTCAAGCAACCCTGCAACCAAATAACAAAGAGTCTCTTGTGTCCCCAACACACCCAATACAATGGTAAGTTGTATAGGTGCACTAGTTCGGCGAAGGGATGGTGATACAAGCGCAATATGGATGGTAGATATATGTTTTTGTAATAAGAAAAATATAAAAACAGCAAGGTAGCAAGTGGTACAAGTGGGCATAAACGGTGTTGCAATGCTAAGAAACAAGGCCTGGGGTTCATACTTTCACTAGTGCAAGTTCTCTCAACAATAATAACATAACTGGATCATATAACTATCCCTCAACATGCAACAAAGAGTCACTCTAAAGTCACTAATAGCGGAAAACAAACGAAGAGATTATTGTAGGGTATGAAACCACCTCAAAGTTATTCTTTCTGATCGATCTATTCAAGAGTCCGTAGTAAAATAACACGAAGCTATTATTTCCGTTCGATCTATCATAGAGTTCGTACTAGAATAACACCTTAAGATACAAATCAAGCAAAACCCTAATGTCACCTAGATACTCCATTGTCACCTCAAGTATCCGTGGGCATGATTATACGATATGCATCACACAATATCAGATTCATCTATTCAACCAACACAAAGAACTTCAGAGAGTGCCCCAAAGTTTCTACCAGAGAGTCAAGACGAAAACGTGTGCCAACCCCTATGCATAAGTTCACAAGGTCACTGAACCCGCAAGTTGATCACCAAAACATACATCAAGTAGATCACGAGAGATCAAACACATAGCTACTGGTACATACCCTCAGCCCCGAGGGTGGACTACTCCCTCCTCGTCATGGAGAGCGTCGGGATGATGAAGATGGCCACCGGAGAGGGATTCCCCCTCCGGCAGGGTGCCGGAACGGGGTCGAGATTAGTTTTCGGTGGCAACAGAGGCTTTCGGCGGCGGAACTCCCGATCTAGGTTATTTTTCGGACATTTCAGTATATATAGGAGGTGTTGGAGTCAGGGACAAGTAAAGGGGGTCTCCGGACTGTCCACGAGGCAGGGACCGCGCCCAGGGGGCATGCCCCCTACCCTCGTGGGCAGTCCGGGAACCTTCTGGTCCCCCTCCGGCACTTCCTGGGCTTCTTCTGGTCCAAAAATAACCTCCATTGAGTTTCAGGTCAATTGGGCTTCGTTTGATATTCCTTTTCTGCGATACTCTGAGACAAGAGAAAAACAGAAACTGGCATAGGGCTCTGGGTTAATAGGTTAGTCCCAAAAATCATATAAAAGTGTATATAAAAGCCCATAAAACATCCTAGAAGGATAATATAATAGCATGGGACAATCAAAAATTATAGATACGTTGGAGACGTATCAACTATCTCATACCAGCATGCTGCATTATTAAAATAAAAAATAAAAGGCACATGATGCTCCAAGAATTTACGCATATCATGTGAACGAAACGAATCCGAAAACATACCGATACTTGTTGAAGAAAGATGGGATGCCTTCCGAGGCATCCCCAATCTTAGACGCTTGAGTCTCCTTGAATATTTACTTGGGGTGCCTTGGGCATCTCCAAGATTGAGCTCTTGCCTCTCCTCCTTCTCCTCACATCGAGACATGCTCGATCTTCGAACACTTCATCCACACAAAACTCAACAGAAAGCTCATGAGATCTGTTAGTATAATAATGCAAATCACTACTTTAAGTACTGTTGCAAACCGATTCATATTTTGTTTTTGCATTGTAGCTACTATATTATAACTTCTCCAAGGCTTATACCACCGATAGAATCGATAGTCTCGTCAAAACAAGCAAAACAATGCATCATAAACAAAATTTGTCTTAAACAGGATAGTCTGTAGTAATATGAACATTCACCATACTTATGTAACTCTAAAAATTCTGAAAAAATTAGGAAGAAATAAAAAATTGTATAGCAAGACTGTGCAAAAAAATTCAGAACCGCTTGACGTTCCAGTAAAAAAATTGTAAAATCGCGCACTACAGCCAAAGTTTCTATTTTTGCACCGCACGAACCAACAATAAATTTAATCATCCTAAAGGAAACTATTGGCACATTATTTTTATAATACAATGGAATTGTACAAAGGGATAATTATTTTTGTTGAAAAGTTTCTGTAATTCAAGATTCACAAAGTTTCCAAGGGCATGAACAAAGTTCAAGGCATGCCCCCGCTTCCACAGTGCTCGTCTATCTCACTTTCACTTTTCTTTTTGTGAAGTTATAAGTTCCCCTCTATATTTTGTTTTTTGTTTTTAAACTTTATAAAAGCACTCAAAAGAAATAAATGACTCTTTTTTTACTTCCAGGTTGTCTCCCTGGCAGCGCTTTCTTTAAAGCCATTATGTTAGGCATAAAGTGCTCAAGTAATGAACCCACCCGGATTCCAAGGTATATCAAAGCCAATTTGAATTAGCAATGATTTAGCATTTAGTAGTGAGCACAAAGCAACATATATCATGAAATGACGAAGTCTAACTTTCTTCATATGCATCGGCAAGTCATAAAAGAACAATTCATGCATATCAAGTAAAGGCCAATGCATAGTATAAGCAGTTTCTTGCAATTTATCGTGTTGAAAACATAGAGAGGCGGAGATGTAGTTCCTCTGTCATAATAATTGCAAGTAGGAGCAGCAAGCACATGCATATTATACTCATCAAAATCATCATGTGCAATGGTAAAAGGCAACCCATCAATGTAATCCTTAATAAGTGCAAACTTCTCCGATATAGTGTAGCTGGGAGAATTCAAAAAGATAATTGGACTATCATGTGTGGGTGAAATAGCAACAATTTCATTCTTGACATAAAGAACTATAGCAAGTTCATCTCCAAAAGCATAATTCATATTGGCATCTTGGCCACAAGCATAGCAAGCATCATCAAAAAGGGATATTTCAAATGAATCAACGAGATCATAGCATTCATCATTCGGTAAGCATGAAGGGAAGTTATACAATGTACGGGATAAAGAGTTACTCTCATCAAAAGGTGGGCACCGGTAGCTAATCCGTTCTTCCTCCTTTTGTTCTTCGCTCTCCTCCTCATCTTTTTCATGTAATGAGCTCACAATGTCATCAATTTCTTTTTCCATAGACTCCTGCAAATATTAGTCTCCTTTTGGACAGCAGAGAAGTGCTCAATATATGGTTAAATATAAGCATTGGAAGAATAGTTATCATAGCAATATTTAAGTGTTGCCAAAAAAATAGATTTGTAAAGAGTAGCATCATACTTTTCAATCAGAGAAGCAATTTCATAAGCACCTTTAAAAGCAACAAATTCTTCAATTTGTTCAATATCATAATAATTATAAACACCCTTGGCATAAGCAGATACGATTCCATTATCCATAAACTCACATTGGAAGGGAATGTGTTTTTTAGGGTCTTCGGAACAACAAGTAAAATCATGTATTTCACATAAATTCAAAGCATAGCAATACAAACTATTAATATGATGCCAAAAAAGTTTCCCTTTTTGAGATAAGCGGTGTCGGACATAGCAAGCATGCTCATCTAATGATTTGCCCTCAACTAAGCTAGTTGGGGTTTCAGCACGAGCACATAGGGATCGAAGATGATCCAAGTAAAAAGCTTCTGTGGTGTGATAGATTTTGGGTGGTTCTTCAACCATTGGTTTTAGTAGGTACAATTTTTTTTGGTATTTTGCGTTTTCTACCCATAACTAAAGATAGAAAACAAGAGCACAAAAATAAAAACTACTTAGTGATAAAGCAAATAAGCACATACGAGAATATTCACCCCACGCTATTGCTCCCCGACAACGGCGCCAGAAAAAGGTCTTGATAATCCACAGGTGTAGGCGATCGTTTGTAGCATTTTCGATAAGTAAGAGTGCCGAACCCAACAAAGAATTAAAGGTAGAACAAATATTCCCTCAAGTTCTATCGACCACCGATACAACTCTACGCACACTTGGTGTTTGCTTTATCTAGAACAAGAATAAAACTAGAAGTGCTCTGTAGGTGTAGTAGGATAGTTTTGCAAGATAATAGGATCACGTAAATAAAAGTACAAATAAATTAGTATAGCGAGTGTGGATTAGTGTGGTAGGATTTGCGGAATTGTCCCTAGGCAATCGATAACAAGTACCGGTAATCATTCTTGCAATTTTATACGAGGGAGAGGCATGAGCTAACATACTTTATGTACTTGGATCATATGCACTTATGATTGGAACTCTAGCAAGCATCCGCAACTATTAAAGATCATTAAGGTCGTGAAACCCAACCATAGCATTAAGTATCAAGTCCTCTTTACTCCCATACGTCATACCCCCCTTACTCGGGTTTAAGCTTCTGTCACTCTAGCAACCCACTATAAGCGAACCATGAACATATTGCAACACCCTACAACGGGGGCCCCTCACGTTTGCGCGAGAATGGAGGGCATCATAGGACAGCACCAAAATAAAATATACAATCATACCACCAAGATCACGATTAACCCATAGGACAAAATAGATCTACTCAAACATCATAGGATGGCAACATAGTATTGGATAATAATATGAAGCATAAAGCACCATGTTCAAGTAGGGGGTACAGGGGGTTGCGGGAGAGTGGACCGCTGAATATAGATGGGGGAAGGTGATGGAGTTATTGGTGAAGATGACAGAGTTGTTGGAGTAGATCGCCGTCACACGATATTGCCCCGACGGCGTTCCAGCGCCACCGGGAGAGAGCCCCCCTCCTTTTTCTTCTTCTTCCTTGGCCTCCTGCCTAGGTGGGAGGAGGGTTCCCCTTGTGTTCCATGGCCTCCATGACGACGGAGGGGCGAGAGTCCCTCCAAGATTGGATATGTCTCTCCGTCCTCTTCTATTTCGTGTTCCCCAAATCCGACCCTTCATTGTTTCTTAAATTTCCGGAGATACGTAACTCCGATTGCGCTGAGATTTTAACACGATTTTTTTCCGGATATAAGCTTCCTTGCGCCTGAAGTAGAGCTCCAACCGACGTATGAGGTGAGCACAACCCACCACCACGCGCCAGGCTCCTCTGGCGTGCCCTGGTGTCTTGTGGGTTGTGTGGGCCTCCGTTTGCGATGATTCCAACTCTCAAAAATCACATATATTCCAAAATAATTCTCCGTGAAATTTTATTGCATTTGGACTTCGTTTGATATGGATTTTCCGCGATACAAAAAACATGCAAAAAACAGGATCTGGCACTGGGCACTGGATCAATAGGTTAGTCCAATAAATCATATAAATAGTTGCCTAAAATATATGAAAGTTGTATAATATTGGCATGAAACAATCAAAAATTATAAATACGACGGAGACGTATCAGAGCCGAATGTTTGGATGTGAGAGCACTTGATGTATGTCTTGCGATGGGATATCCCTGGTGACAATGGGATATTCTATTGATTCACTTGATGTATGTTTTGGTTATCAACTTGCGGATTTCCGTGGTGACATTGTGGTAATCTATGCATAGAGGTTGGTACGCGTTTTCCTATTCCGTTCTTCGATAGAAATCTCGGGATGCTCTTGAAGTTCTTTGTGTTGGATTGAATATTATGAATCTAAGATTGTGTGATGCATGTCGTATAATTTCCCCAATAATACTTGTGGTGACATTGGGTATCTAGGTGACATTAGGGTTAATCGATTTGTGTCATGTGGTGTTATTTTAGTACGAACTTTAGGGCTGTTTGTGACACTTATATGGATAGCCCAATAGATTGATCAGAAAGAATAACTTTGAGGTGTTTCGTACCCTACAAGCAATTTCATCTTATGTTCTTCATGATAGGAATTTTGGAGTGATTATTCGTTGCACGTTAAGGGATTGTTATATGATCCAATTATGTTATCATTGTTGACAGATTTTGCGCTAGTAAAAGTATAACCTTAGGCCTTATTTCCAAGCATTGCAATACCATTTTTGCTCACTTTTATTACTTGTTACCTTACTGTTTTTATATTTTCGGATTACAAAAACATATATCTACTATTCATATTACACTTGTATCACCATCTCTTCGCCGAACTAGTGCACATATACAATTTATCATTGTATTGGGTGTGTTGGGGACAAAAGAGATTTCTTGTATTTGGTTGCAGGTTTGTTTGAGAGAGACATCTTTATCTTACGCCTCCCTTGGATTGATAAATCTTAGGTCATTCACTTGAGAGAAATTTGCTACTGTCCTACAAAACTTTGCGCTTGGAGGTCCAACACGAATCTATAAGAAGAAGATTGCGTAGTAAACATCAACCAGCCAAATGCTTTCCAAAACGCCGGTGCGGAAACAGCTATGGCATGGCATGGTGCTGGTTGGCACGGCCCTTATGAAAGACGACGCGACCGGGAAGGGTGGTGGCGGCGGCAATGTCGGCGGGCGGAGGGGGAAGACGAATAGGAAAAGGAGGGGTATGTCTTCCCGACGGACAGGCCAGGGTAGGACAAGAACATACGTTGCTCGCGTCCGCGCGTGCCTGTTCGATCGCAAACTAGGTCCGAGGTTGGGTTGAGAATGGATCAAAAACGGACAGAAAATGAACGACGATTCATTTGCGGCCGCGCGTTGGAATGCTTGCTTTGTCCGTTTACTTTCAAACTACGGGCGGACCTCATGCGCTGGAGTTGGCCTTATATCAATAAGGAGAATCAGGTGATACTTTCGGCCAGTACTCCAGATCACGTATTTACCCGTCTCAAAAGAAAAGTCATGTATTTACAGCTTGTCAACCTAGCCTAACATGGGCCCCAACAGCTGAGATACATGACCATCCTCAGCGACTCCTCGGCGGCAACCGGGACCCCGTCGACCTTGACGGCCGACGACCGGACAGCCACCACCGGCAAGCTCCGCTTCGCCGCCGCCGAGCACGGCTTGGCCACCTGCTCCTTGAGCTCCATGGCCGCGCCCAGAGTCACCGCCATGTATGCCTTGTTCGCCATTACAAACCTCATCTCCTTGTCCTGAAAAAGATACGTGCCACTACCTGTCGACGCGAAGAGTCTGTTTCTCAAATGTGACGTTTCTGGAGTGTTTGATGTGTGGAGGGAGAAGGCAGGTGACAGGTGAGCCGTATATATACAGTCGCTGCGGCAGCATGGGCTATTTTCAATGGCCAATTGTTTTGCAGGCAGCCGTGGAAACAGGTGGCGAGTAGACCACTGGTTCGTTCGATCCAGTGGGTGACAGGCTCCTCATCCTGAGGCCGGTGCCTGGTTTGGATATGGACCTGCAGTTATGGTCGCTTTTTTTTGGACGTACAGTTATGGTCGCTTGTTTTCTCTGCAGCATCCAGTTGATGGTTGATCCATGAAAACCACATGCCGATACTGTTACTGGTGTGGATAAGTTCTAACCGTGCTGACCTGGAACTTCATCCTAATCCGAGCTTGTTGCTGCATGTGCCGCTCCTTTCTTTTCCTTTCCTCTGACATTGTCAAAGTAGACCATCAGGATGGGGTTCAGCTCTTCGTACTAGTTTACCATTGGCTAGTTAAACAAGTGAGATAAGCATCAATCACTAACGGATATGTCGGAGGAGCTACTCCCTCCGTCACATAATATAGGAACATTTTTGACATTAGTGTACTGTTAAAAACGTTAGCAATTTCAAATGGGCGACCCATTTCGTCCGCCGCATCCGTTTGGGTCGACGCGAACAGAAAAGTCGGCCCAACGCGCCGACCCAAACGGACGTGCGTCCGCTTTCGTCCGCCTGCCGACCCATTCCCAGCCTATTTTTGAGTCGGATTTGCGTCGGCGCAGACACATGACGGACAGGCGCGCGCTCGCCTTCTCTCCTCCCCGGGCCCGCTGGTCGGTGGCACATTGGCCTCTCCACATCCAACAACACGCCCTCGCCCGTCAGCTTCGTCGCCGACGCCGCCGGCCATTTTTTCGATAAAAAAAAGATACATAGATTTTTAAAAGTACACAGATAAAAAAAAAGATCAACTACTCGTCGCTATCCGACTCTGACTCGGTAATGTCCTCCTCCGACGTCTGAATGTAGGCGTTAGCTTGATTCTCGTCCACGAAGTCGTCCCATCCTGACGTTTCTCGTAGCTTCAGTTTCATTTGAGCGATCAGCTTCCGCGCACGCTTGTCCTCCCGATAGGCGGCTTGCTTCGTCCTCCTGGCCTCCCTCTCCGCCCTCCTTTGCCTGTAGCACAGGCGCTCGTCGATGATGTCCTGCAGGAAGCGTGCGCGCCACACCACCATGGCCTCAACGTTGTTCTCGGCGATGGCGAGGCGACGCTGCCGCCTGCGGTGGATACGACGATCCTCGTCGGTGAAAAGTCACGGGAGAGGCGCGAGATCATGCGCCCGCTGCCTCGACACGTCGGGATAATTCATCTCCTGACGAGGCCTCAGGAGGCGCCATGCCGCCGAGTCATGCGCGCGGGCCGCCTCCTCTGCGGTGTAGAAGGTGCCGAGGAAGAGGCGTTTCTCGTCAAACATGATCTCGGAGGAGAAGCCGCCGGAGCGGCGCTCGCGGACTCCGCGAAAATCCGAAGCTCCCAGGCGTCGCATCGACATGGTGGCGCAGAGGCGGCGATGCTAGTGAGAGGGGGCGAGACGAGTGCGCGACGGACACAGTGAGAGGTGGCAAGACGAGCGCGCCTTCTTATAGCGAGCGTCGACCGCGGCGGCGCGCCAAAACAAGCGCACGAACCTTTCCCGCGTGTTGGCGTGCCAAAACCAGCGCGCTAGGCCGATTTCCCTCGCACGAACTTTTCCCGCGTGCTGGAGCGCGCGCGGTCATGAAATGGGTCGACGCATTGGCGCGCTGCCGACCCAAATCGAAAAGAGGACGGACGCCGGGCAGGCGGCCGACCCAAACGGACAAAAAGCGGACAAAAGCGCCGTTCGTTTGGGTCGACCCGTTGGAGTTGCTCTTATATTCTGGGACAGAGGGAGTACTTTTCTTTTTACATAGGACATGAGCTCTGCTATTATTCAAAAAACTGATTGAAAAACAGTTTATGTTCAGACGTACTCTCTTCTAGGGATTAAAAGATCTTATACTCCCTCCGTCCGGAAATACTTGTCATCAAAATGAATGAAAAGGGATGTATCTAGATGTATTTTAGTTCTAGATACATCCATTTTTGTTCGTTTTGATGACAAGTATTTTCGGACGGAGGGAGTATTACTTTAGGGAGCGAGCACGTACTAGTTTTGCACATCTCTTTCAGTGTTGTGGAGCTCTCACGGATGCCTTTGCTTAGTTGACAAAACTAGCATCACTAGCAATATTAACCGGCTAAAGAATCAACATCGTCCATATCCGTCAGGTATAATTTTGGACGTCATGTGTAGTTTATATTGTTGATTAACTTGGATTAGTTGTTGGGCCAGCCTTACCTATTAACATTTAACAGTAATTAAAGTGACACAGATTGAAGATAAGTGCATATATTACAAGTTGCATCGCGTATATTATATGGATTGCAAATCTTCTGAATCTCATCTGGTAACATCATTGTCGTTGCTTTCTGGTCACGCTCTACATTTTTTTTCTACACAAGTGGAAATCGCTGTCAAAAAGTTTGTTATCCTTTGGACTTAGAATATTTATGTTTCTGTTTGTAAATGTATGTCGTTTTGCATTAATGCAAACTTTCAAGCTTTGACAACTAAAATAAAAAAAGATATCTATGTTGATTAATTGAATGTTAACACTAAATGCTTCATTGTACCGACCAAACTGTTAAAAGTAATATTTTGGCAACCTTTTTATTCACAATATATTGACAATCTTTTGTGATCAAATTTAAACCTAAAAAATTGCATATTGTAGGATATGTACATGTTCACAAGAATATGCATTTTTACATAGTGAAAGTACACTATGAGGTAATTCGTGTTTTTCAACAAAGAGTGAATTTTAGTGGCTCAAATGAGAACATCAAGAGAATACAAAACAAAACGAGCACATATCCGACCTCTGCGCTTAGGATGCACACAACCAACATAAGTACATCCACATAAAAACATGCCAGCAAACAGTAAAGTCATACAAGACCAAAGTTATGCGTACGTGAGGAAAAAAGGAAAAAATAACGCAAAACGATCAATCCACAGTTGGCAAACTACAACAATGACCGTATCCGCATCAACCATCTCATGACACTACACAGATAACGAGGTTCTTCGACATCAACGTCTTTAGGAAGGGAGTGGCGCTCAAGCGTCATCGTCACCGGATTCTAATCTAGATTTTCACCCTGAAGAACCAGTCTAAGCATGTCTGAGCAATGCCTTCAACAAGGTAACGACATAAAAACATCGTCATTAGCAGGTATAATCAAACTTGAGTCTAACATAAGCTTTCAGCCTAGAGCTCGAGATCAGATGCTCGAGTAGCACCGCCATGGGCGTCTCTCATGTGTTGTCGCCAACACTTTTTCGCGATCTCAGCAACTGCATGCGATGTGCGCCCCCCGCTGCTGCACAACCATCCCTTCATGTCAATCCATTGTCCATAGTTTACATCTCACTGCCAAAGTCAACCACCCGGTCTAAGAGGAACCCTCGCAAAGACTTTTCGATCGCCATTGCAATCTTGCAGTGTGGCCAGCGTAGTCGAAATACCAACAACAGAGCACACCGCAGCCAATTACCACCTCGCTAGAGAGAGCTCTGCCCAGGCCCACTGGCCTAGGGGCCAACATGGTCAAGACGGGAGCACAAAAGGCAAATTACCATTGTTGGATTAGTAGCGCACAATCGCATGATAAAAAATGGACTGGCTATAGGGTATGAACTACATCGACGTCGAATCAAACCAGGAGTTTTTTGTGTTGTATGTGGACGAGAAGAGACGATTCTTCATCGCTTATGGTCATGTCAACATTCAGTGAGGTTCTGGCAGCTCCTCCACTCAGATAAGGGAGTTTTGGTGGCGATCCCACCGTGCTCGATCGACTCCCAGAGTGCTCTTGCGCGCTGGTTACTTAACTGGTTCTCTGGTGCATCCGACGAAGAGAAGGAAGTAATGGTGCAGGCCACCTATGGGCTCTGGCTGGCCCATAATGCAACAAGGGAAGGAAAGTTTATCGCGCCGCCACATGAAAGAATACACACGGTGGTCTCTCACATGGCTGAATGGAAAGCCGTGCATACTGGGGTGCCGAGGGAGTCGAAGCTAGCAGAACCACAATGTTGGGAGCCCCCAGATGAAGGCTGGGTGAAGGTGAATTCAGATGGTGCCATTTCAAAACACGGCAAGAAAGGAGGAGGTGGCGCTATGCTTAGAGACCACAATGGTGGTCTTCTGGCTGCTGTTTGCCACTACTTTCCAACCGCTGTAGAATCGGAAGCCTCGGAGATACTAGCATGCAAAAGGGGTTTGCAGGTGGCAGCAGAGCTGAATGCAACAAGAGTTCACGTAGGGCTGGATGCTCAAGGCGTGGTAAGTATGCTACAGCAGTCGAGCAAGAATCTCTCCGCTGTCAGCCCGTGGGTAGAAGAAATCAAGTCTATCCTTGGGAGTTTCGCTGAGAGCAAAATTGTAACATCCCAAATTTTCAATTTGGAATGTTATACATAGGTCATCTTGCATATCATATTTTATTTGCATTCGTGTGTTGCGATCCTCGAAATTCTAAGCAACTCAAGGACCCATGGAGAGAGTTGGGGATTTTACCGTTTTCATATTTGAGTTTTCTCAAATACCGGTACGAGGATCACTTTGGTTTTAATTGTTTTTCTCTCCTAATATATTTCATAGTAAAATATATGAGCAGAGATAATATGACTTCTCCAAAACAAAAGAAATATTGGAGGAAAAATATTAAAACATATTTCGGTATTTTATTTGAATTTATTTGCATAGGAAAAATACGCGTTTTTTAAATTGCATTTAAGTCCGGAAAAAATGTTCACTTTGTCTTAAATATTATTAGAGGACGGTGAAAATTTATTTCGGAATTTTTCAAGTCCGTTTAGTTTTTTTCGTCCGTTTTGCTGTATCAGGACTGTTTAAAAAAAATGGCACCGACCTACCGGGCCGTGTCCGGCTAGGACACTGTTGCCCGGGGGCCTTTAAAAGCCCGCCGAGCCGGCCGCCCAGCCCACCCCAGCCCCGCCGCCCGAAACCCTAGCCCGAGCCGCCGTCGTGCCGCCGCCTCGCGACGCGCCGCTAGGGCTGGACCAAAAGCTCGAAGTTCGCGAGCTTAATGAGCGCTCAATAGTTCGACTCGTTAAGCTTGTGGCTCGCTTCTTAATGAACAGAGCCGATCATTGATTTCAGCTCGTTAAGCTTAACGAGCTTAACGAACGAGCTAACGAGTTTCACGAGTAGCTCGTTAAGCTCGTTAGTAACAACATAACACATATTTTCGTCTTACCTCACAAAATTTTCGTAGCACCTCGTCCCATCCACTCAATCTAATCCACATAGGAGGCAACAAAATAGTGCATTTTATTTTGTAGTCACCATCTTCCTTTTTAAAAACCAAATCTACATGCTTATCGTGTGGACCGTAACACATCAAAATCTGTTAACGAGCGCTCACGAGCTTAACAAGCTTTAAACGAACCGAGCCGAGCAGGGTTTTATGCTCGTTAATCTTAACGAGCTTAACGAGCCGAGCCTTAACAAGCACGAGCTTAACGAGTACGAGCTTAATGAGCCGAGCAACTCGTTAATCCACCCCTACGCGCCGCCGCCGCCGGAAGTAGCCGCCGCCGCCGATCCCGCCGTCTCCGGAGGTAGCCGCCGCCGCGGCCGGTTTTCGCGAGAAAACCATTGATTTTTGTAGAAACTGTAGATCCCATTTTTTTGGTTTAGTTTCGATTTTCCGTCGGTTTAGTTAAATAGCGGACGTTCGTCCGTACGTTCGTTTTAATGAACGTTGTTCGCCCGTTAGTCACATGATCGTTCGTTCATTAGCCTGTTCGTCAGTTTTTCTTTTTCAGGGTTTATCGCGATTATATTCGATCGCGATTTCTGCCCTGATCTTCGTTTTAATTTGTCTTTTCGCTCGTAAGTCAAAATCAGGTGATTCAAGCACCTAGATCTTCGTCTCGAAGCCCTCTTTCCGTTTAACCAACTTGAACAAAGTTTTGGTACTGTAAAATTTGACTTTAGTTCAATCTAGTAAGCGGATCTTGTTTCTTTCATAGTTTGAGTTTCGTTGCTCCGTTTGATTTGATTCTTTTTGCAAACCGGAGTTCTTCAGTTGAAATTTCTGGTTAGATCTTCTTATTTGAGTTTTACCCGTGCATCTTTGCTTGGTTGTTTATGTATGCTATTGTTTTCTTGCGATGGAATTCCCAGAGTGTGAAGCGTGCTACTACGAGTCCCTAGGTTTTGCGAATCATCGGCAAGGCAAGTAACACTTTGATCATACCCTTTATTACCCAATTTTTTTATGCATTAGATAAAACCCTCACACATTGCATGAGTATGATCTCTTAACATGTGGGTCTGGGAGGTAGATTGAGATAGAACCTATTTGTCATATTACCTGCATTATTTTCAAACCCCTAGAAGTTACTTCTACATTATGCTTAGGTTGCCATGCTATGCTTGTAGACGTGGTTTGGGTTTGAGAGTATCCATGACATATATGAGATTTGTTAATTAATGGTTCAACTTAAGGTGGCAACTTTAATACATATCTGGGTGGATTGGTTGCAGGGCACCTGGAGAATCCAGTGTTGTCCTAGGAAAACCCGGAGGAACCGTGTGATTATCCTATGGAATGCCACCCAGGCTCAAAGGGATCATAATTCTATTCATGCTAGAAACTTCCGTGTGCAGCCACAATGCCATTATGGGCCCTGACATAGTTGAGTATGTTGTGTGAGCTCTTTTAGTGGTGGACTAGCAGATGTAGGGGAAAGTAGGTGTACCGGTCCATCCGGGGTAAAGAGTAAGTGTTTCTGAAAGACTATGTCTCGGTCATCCGTTTCTCAAACACCATGTTGTGCTAGAAATCCAACGGAGGAGATAGAGTCTTGTGGGAAAAAGTGCGTAAACCTCTGCAGAGTGTACAAACTAATCATGATTAGCCGTGTCCCCGGTTATGGACATCTTGAGTATTTGGTACTTGAATTATTGGTTGATCTCATCACTCTAAAACTAATTTTGTGGGTTGATAATGACTACTATAATTGGGATTGAGTTGGAGGAACCTTCTCAATGATGTTTCAACTACCATGATAGTTAAAATAAAATTTATTCCTTTGTTGTAGGAAAAATTGGCTTTATGCAAAAACTTTAACCTTAGAGCCTCCACCAGCCATATATGCATGTAGTGTTAGCCTTTATTCTGTTACTTGCTCTACTGTGTTATCTTGCCAGCATATTCCATGTGCTGACCCGTTTCGGACTGTAACATGTCATGTTGCAGACTTTTCAGAAGAAAAGTAAGGTGCCCTAGGTCGTTTGTCATGCACTTAGCTATGCCGTTGGAGTTGATGGACTCACTTATCTTCCAAGCCTTCCGTTGTTATCATGTTAGATGGCCGTATGCCACATTATTTTGTAATAAGTTCTCTTTTGAGACATTTGATGTAATAAGTGTGTGATTGCCACTCTGTTATAAATCCTTCCAGTGTTGTGTGTGTCATCATTACTGATCCAGGGATGACACAGAACACGGAGACTTTGGTCCATTCGGATCATGGTCGCTACAAGATGGTATCAGAGCACACGTTGAATGTAGGACACGACCACTAAGATAAACCTTAGGTCACTCTTCTCTACGCATTTCTGACTCCTCTCCATTTTCTACTCTTTAGGATGGTGGACCCAAGGAACAAGTTCACTCAACCATATGAAGACACACATTTTGGACGACACTTGAAGGAAGTCACTAGGTACCTGAATATCGAAATACCAAGCTTCACCGGGACCTACACCGCCACTTTACCAGAAGAGGAGCGATGGACTATTCATGTTCATATTCCCGGGAGGACTTTTATGCCAGTCACGTTTCCCATAGAGTTTTTCTTTGATGCACCAACCTGGAGCTTAGTCAAGAGTATGGCAGCCCACATTGCCATGGGACGAATTGGAGAAGTCTACAAACAGGAGCTGGAGGACACTATTTACCAGATATGCGGGCGCCGAGATGAGCAATGGGACATGATCAGTACACGGAAGGACAGGTCCATTGCAGCTTTCATTCAGGAGTTAAACGAGCACATTCGTCGACAGGAGCACCAAATGTGCGCAGGCATGATGGATTTGAAGAAGGCGTTAACCAGGAACTCAGAGCTAGAAGAGGAACTCAAGTCTACACGTGACGGATACGAGGAGGAAATGACCATACTTGTGGAGAAGAATGACGACCTGACGAGGAAGCTAGGAGTATTCATGGGAGATTCCGCACCAGGAGGAGAAGAAGAAGAACCCCAGGAGATTCGTTTTGAGGACTACATCACCATCGACGACACCGACTCAGACCCTGATGATAGTGATGATGACTATGAAGACGAAGCTGGAGCAGATATCATGGAATCTTCCGCCGATCAAAATTTCTAGATGACCACCATATGAATAGTAGTTTTCCCCCATATAGTAGAATTTAGAGCGTTTTTTGTAATGTTAGTTAGATCTTTTGTATGCCCTTGCTTGAAATTTATTGGTGTGATATGTTTGTGTTTGTCTCATGTGCATATGGGTAGTGAATTCCCCCTAGACCTCATTTCTATTCTAATCTCTCCCCTCTACACTATCAGATGCCTCCGAGACGTGAGCCCGGATTTTAGTTTCCCCCTGAGCTCACTCAGTTGATCCAGCAACATAACACTTTGATGCAACTTCTTATACAGAACAACCAGAACAATCAGAACAACAACAACAACAACAACAACAACAACAACAACAACAACAACCCTCCACCACCCCCACCAGTGGACAACCTAGCCCGTTTTCTAAGGTTGCAGCCGCTAGTGTTTGCTAGTAGCGTTGAGCCAATAGTTGCTGATGACTGGCTACGCAAGATTGGAAGGGAGTTGACCACCGCAAATTGCACGTATGCTGAGAAGGTGCGTTTTTCCGCACATCAATTGGATGGACCAGCAGCCTCATGGTGGGAGAATTACACCTCCACTTATCCTATAGCCACTGTCACTTGGGATCAGTTTCAGCAAGCTTTTCACACCGCCCATGTCTCAACTGGAGCTATGAGCATGAGGAAGCGTGAGTTTCGCAACTTGCGCAAAGGGAATCGTATTGTGGCTCAGTACGTAGATGACTTTAGTACTCTATCTCGCTATGCCCCTGATGATGTGGCCACAGATGCCGCGAAGCAGGAGAAGTTTATGGAAGGGCTGAATGATGAGATGAGCATACAGTTTATGGTGGCAACATTCAACAACTACCAGGAGTTGGTAGACAAGGCTCTTATGATTGAAGGGAAGCAACAGCAGATTGAGAGCCGCAAGAGGAAGTATGGACAAGGAAAGAGTAATTCTGGAGCCCAGCTGAAGCCCCGTTTCACCCCGAACTCGGGAGGATACACCCATAACCATGGAAGCCACATCCATAATGGAGGGAGTTCTCATAACCACAATGGCTCCAAGAATGGGAATGGGAATGGAGCAAGTAATAATCAGAACCGCTCCACTCCATCCACACCCACCAAGAGGGATTTAGGTCACATTACCTGTTTCAAGTGTAGGAAGAATGGATACTACGCCACGGAGTGCCCGGAAGCGAAGAATGGCAACGGCAATGGAAGCGCTGGGAAGAAGCCCAACCATTTCAACAGGGGACAAGTGAACCACGTGAACATGGAGGAGGTTGAAGAGCAGCCTGATGCTATTGTCGGCAAGTTTTTGGTTAAGTCTTTTACCACAATAGTTCTTTTCGATACTGGTGCATCGCATTCATACATTTCAAGGGGATTCGTGGATAGATATAAGTTGCCCACCCAAGTACTTAAGACACCCATGTTAGTAAGTTCCCCAGGAGCGGAATATATGGCAAGTCAAGGATGTTTCCAGGTGCCATTGACCATTGGACGTCATATTTTCCCCTCGGACCTAATAATTTTGGAGTCACAAGGATTGGGTGTGATACTAGGTATGGATTGGCTATCGATGTATGGAGGGAACATCAATTGTGCGAGTAAGTCGATTTTACTTACCACCCCGGAGGGAAAAAGGATCAAGTATGTATCTAGGCATGCGCCTAGGAGGACACAAGTAAATTCTCTCTCGGGAATTGTTCAGGAGGAAGTGCCTGTAGTAAAGGATTACCCGGATGTATTTCCAGGGGAGCTACCAGTCATGCCGCCAGATAGGGACATTGAGTTTTTGATAGAGCTATTGCCAGGCACCGGACCAATATCGAAGAGACCAAACCGGATGCCAGCGAATGATCTAGAGGAGATCAAGAAGTAGATTAAGGAGTTATTGGAGAAAGGATTCATTTGACAAAGTTCATCAACTTAGGGAGCCCCAGTGCTCTTGGTCGGGAAGAAGGATGGATCTATAAGAATGTTCATTGATTATAGGGTGTTGAACGAAGTGACGATTAAGAATAAGTTACCCATTGCCGATGATCACTGATTTGTTCGACCAACTTCAAGGAGCTAAAGTATTCTCCAAGATCGATCTACGATCAGGATACCACCAGTTGAAGATCCGAGAAAAAGGATATACCTAAGACAGCCTTCACCACAAGGTATGGGCTATATGAGTATACGGTTATGTCAATTGGATTGACTAACTCCCCTGCCTATTTCATGAGTATGATGAATAAGGTGTTCATGGAGTTCTTGGATAAGTTTGGCGTGGTATTCATTGATGATATTTTGGTGTATTTGAAGAATGAAGAGGAAAACGAGGAACATTTGTGTTTGGTTCTGGAGAAACTCAGAGAACATCAGTTATACGCCAAGTTCAGCAAATGTGAGTTTTGGTTGAAGGAAGTTGGATTCCTAGGACATGTTATATCAGGAGAAGGTATAGCAGTGGATCCTATCAAGGTGCAGCCCGTCACTGAGTGGTTGGCACCCACCTCAGTTGGAGAAATCCGCAGTTTTCTTGGACTCGCGGGATATTACCGGAGATTCATAGAGAATTTCTCCAAGATTGCAAAGCCTATGACGACATTGTTAAAGAAGGACACAAAGTTCCATTGGACTGAAGAGTGCGAAGAAAGTTTCCAGGAGTTGAAGAAACGTTTGACGACAGCCCCGGTGCTGATCTTGCCAGATATACTCAAGGATTTCCAAGTGTATTGTGACGCTTCACGCTTAGGACTTGGAGGAGTACTTATGCAGGATGGAAGAGTTGTTTCTTATGCATCCCGTCAACTTCGACCGCACGAGTTGAATTATGCTACGCATGATTTGGAGTTAGCAGCAGTAGTGCATGCGCTCAAAACCTGGAGACATTTCCTTATTGAAAATCGTTGTGATGTGTACACGGATCATAAGAGTTTGAAGTACATTTTCACCCAGAAGGAGCTGAACCTCAGACAGAGGAGATGGTTGGAGCTCATAAAGGATTATGATATGAACCTGCACTATCATCCAGGCAAGGCCAATGTCGCTGCAGACGCTTTGAGCCGGAAGAGTTATGCTAATACCCTAGTAAACGGGGGATTGCCAAAGGAGTTAGCTGAAGATCCCAGGGAGCTTCGTTTGGAGATAGTTCCTAGAGGTTTTGTTGCAGCCTTGGAGGTTCAGTCAACATTATTGGGAAAGATGCGAGAAGCTCAGAAGGATGACAAAGAGATTGCCGAAATAAAGGAGAAGATGAGTGAAGGAAAAGCCAAGGGTTTTCGTGAGGACGAACACGACACCTTGTGGTTTGAGGACTGAACCTATGTGCCAACAACGCCGAGATCAGGAAGTTGACACTACAGGAAGCACATGATTCGCCATACTCGATACTCCCCAGAAACACTAAGATGTATTTGGATTTGAAGGAACGTTTCTGGTGGACGGGAATGAAGAAGGACATTGTCGAGTATGTAGCCGTATGTGATGTATGCCAGAGAGTGAAGGCAGAACATCAGAAGCGAGCAGGATTACTGCAACCTATGCCGATACCCGAATGGAAGTGGGATAAGCTTGGCATGGACTTTATCACCGGATTACCCAGGACCCGATCAGGATATGACTCAATCTGGGCAGTAGTGGATCACTTGACCAAAGTAGCCCACTTTATCCCCGTGAAAACTACGTATACCAGTGCGAAGTTGGCCAAGATATACATGACCAGGATCGTATGTCTGCACGGAGTTCCGAGGACCATCGTATCAGATAGAGGAACACAGTTTACTTCAAAATTTTGGCATCAGTTGCACCAGACTTTGGGAACCAGGCTAGAGTTCATACAGCCTTTCACGCGCAGACTGATGGACAGACCGAGAGAGTCAATCAGATTCTGGAGGACATGTTGAGAGCTTGCGCGCTAGATTATGGATCTAGTTGGGATGACAACTTGCCCTACACAGAGTTTTCGTACAACAACAGTTACTAGACCAGTTTGAAAATGGCACCGTTCGAAGCATTGTACGGGAGGAGATGTCGAACGCCATTGAGGTGGGATGAAGTCGGAGACCGTCAGTTATTTGGACCGGATTTGATCAAAGAGTGAGAAGAGAAGGTTAAGCTGATTCGAGATAGACTGAAGGTAGCTCAGTCCAGGCAGAAGAGTTATGCAGACTCGAAGCACAAGGAAGCAGTCTATGAAATCGGAGACAGAGCGTACCTGAGAGTGTCACCTCTGCGAGGTGTTAAACGTTTCGGAGTTAAGGGAAAGTTAGCCCGGAGATTTGTAGGGCCATACCGTGTTTTGCAACGCATGGGAGAGGTTGCCTACAAGTTAGAGTTACCCGAAGGATTGTCAGGAGTTCATGACGTGTTTCACGTTTCCCATCTTAAGAAATGCCATGCTGAGATGGCTGATATTCCTTTGAGAGACACAGTGCCCCTAGAAGCAATTCAACTGGATAGCGATCTAACTTACAAGGAGAAACCGGTCAAGATCCTCGAGTATGCAAGCAGAGTCACCCGCAGCAAGGTTATCAAGTTTTGCAAAGTTCAGTGGAGCCACCATACCGAAGATGAAGCCACCTGAGAATGAGAGGATGATCTACGCAAGGACCACCCACACCTATTTTCTAGCCAACCCGAATCTCGAGGGCGAGATTCATCTTAAGGGGGGTAGGTTTATAACATCCTAAATTTTCAATTTGGAATGTTATACATAGGTCATCTTGCATATCATATTTTATTTGCATTCGTGTGTTGCGATCCTCGAAATTCTAAGCAACTCAAGGACCCACGAGAGAGAGATGGTGATTTTACCGTTTTCATATTTGAGTTTTCTCAAATATCGGTACGAGGATCACTTTGGTTTTAATTGTTTTTCTCTCCAAAAATATTTGATAGTAAAATATATGAGCGGAGATAATATGACTTCTCCAAAACAAAAGAAATATTGGAGAAAAAATATTAAAATCGATTTTGGTATTTTATTTGAATTTATTTGCAATTTTATTTGCATAGGAAAAATGCGCGTTTTTCAAAATTGCATTTAGGTCCATAAAAATGTTCACTTTGTCTTAAATATTATTAGAGGACGGTGAAAATTTATTTCGGAATTTTTCGAGTCTGTTTAGTATTTTTTCGTCTGTTTTGCTGCGTCAGGGCTGTTTTTTTTTTCTTAAAGGCACCGACCTATCGGGCCGTGTCCGGCTAGGACACTGTTGCCCGGGGGCCTTTAAAAGCCCACAGAGCCGGCCGCCCGGCCCACCCCAGCCCCATCGCCCGAAACCCTAGCCCGAGCCGCCGCCGCGCCGTCGCCGCCGGAGTCCCACCACCGCCGCTGATCCCGCCGCCGCCGGAGGTAGCCACCGCCGCCGGTTTTCGCGAGAAACCGTTGGTTTTTTTTAGAAACTCTAGATCCCTTTTTCGGTTTAGTTTCGGTTTTCCGTCGGTTTAGTTAAATAGCGGACGTTCGTCCATACGTTAGTTTTAACGAACGTTGTTCGCCCGTTAGTCACAGACAACGAACGTTCGTTCGTTAGCCTGTTTGTCAGTTTTTCTTTTTCAGGGTTTTACCGCGATTATTTTCGATCGCGATTTCTGCCCTGATCTTCGTTTTAGTTTTTCTTTTCGCTCGTAAGTCGGAATCAGGCGATTCAAGCGCCTAGATCTTCGTCTCGAAGCCCTCTTTCCGTTTAACCAACTTAACAAAGTTTTGGTACTGTAAAATTTGACTCTAGTTCAATCTAGTAAACGGATCTTGTTTCTTTCGTAGTTTGAGTTTCGTTGCTCCGTTTGATTTGATTCTTTTTGCAAACCGGAGTTCTTCAGTTGAACTTTCTGGCTAGATCTTCTTATTTGAGTTTTACCCATGCATCTTTGATTGGTTGCTTATGTATGCTATTGTTTGCTTGCGATAGAATTCCCGGAGTGCGAAGCGTGCTACTACGAATCCCTAGGTTTTGCGAATCATCAGCAAGGCAAGTAACACTTTGATCATACCCTTTATTATCCAGTTTTTTTATGCATTAGATCAAACCCTCACACATTGCATGAGTAGGATCTCTTAACATGTGGGTCTGGGAAGTAGATTGAGGTAGAACCTATTATCTGCATTATTTTCAAACCCTGGGTAGTTACTTCTACGTTATGCTTAGGTTGTCATGCTATGCTCGTAGACGTGGTTTGGGTTTGAGAGTATCCATGACAGATGTGAGATTTGTTAATTAATGGTTCAACTTAAGGTGGCAAATTTAATACACATCTGGGTGGATTGGTTGCATGGCACCTGGAGAATCCAGTGTTGTCCTAGGAAATCCCAGAGGAACCGTGTGATTATCCTATAGAATGCCACCCAGGCTCAAAGGGATCATAAGACTATTCATGCTAAAAACTTCCGTGTGCAGCCACAATGCCATTATGGGCTCTGGCATAGTTGAGTATGTTGTGTGAGCTCTTTCAGTAGTGGACTAGCAGATGTAGGGGAAGGTAGGTGTACCGATCCACCCGGGGTAAAGAGTAAGTGCTTCTAAAAGATTGTGTCTCGGTCATCCGTTTCTCAAACACCATGCAGTGCGAGAAATCCAACGGAGGAGATTGAGTCTTGTGGGAAAAAGTGCGCAAACCTCTCCAGAGTGTACAAACTAATCATGATTAGCCGTGTCTCCAGTTATGGACATCTTGAGTATCTGGTACTTGAATTATTGGTTGATCTCATCACTCTAAAACTAACTTTGTGGGTTGATAATGACTACTTTAATTGGGATTGAGTTAGAGAAACCTTCTCAATGATGTTTTAACTACCATGATAGTTAAAATAAAATTTATGCCTTTGTTGTAGGAAAAAATTGGCTTTATGCAAAAACTTTAACCTTAGAGCCTCCACCAACCTTATATGCATGTAGTGTTAACCTTTATTCTGTTACTTGCTCAATTGTGTTATCTTGCCAGCATATTCCATGTGCTGACCCGTTTTGGGCTGCAACATGTCATGTTGCACACTTTTCAGAAGAAGAGTAAGGTGCCCTAGGTCGTTTGTCATGCACTCAGCTATGCCGTTGGAGTTGATGAACTCACTTTTCTTCCAAGCCTTCCGTTGTTATCGTGTTAGATGGCCTTATGCCACATTATTTTGTAATAAGTTCTCTTTTGAGACATTCGATGTAATAAGTGTGTGATTGCCACTCTGTTATAAATCCTTCCAGTACTGTCTGTGTCAGCATTACCGATCCAGGGATGACACAGAACACAGAGACTTCGGTCCATTCGGATCGTGGTTGCTACAAAAATCTCTTGGGACAGACATAGTGCTAATGTTGCCGCTCATAAGTTTGCTAAAGTAGGGGTAGGTGATGAGTTGTGTAAGGTTTGGCTAGGAGTTCCACCGGACTTTGTTCTTGATGTTATTTCGGAACATAAAGTGGCAGCAAGTTACCCTTAAAAAAACGCCGCGCCTCCCAACCAAAGCACTGTGCGCGCTGAGGACGCCGGCCATTGCGCCTCTCGACGGGCGTCGCTTGGGAGACACCGCATAGCACGCCTGATGTCGTGTCGTCGGGATCCGAAGTCACTGTCGTCATGATCTACACTGCCCTACCGGCGTTGCGCCGTGTGATCATGGGACAAACCGAAAGTTGTTGCCGACTGACTGATCCCGAACACCCCACGCGAGAGAGAAATACCCGCCACCACGAGCTTTGCTCGACGACATTTGCCAGTGGCAGCAGGGGGAGGGGCGATGGAGGCGCTGCCAGTGCCTAGGGTACCCGCCCGAGCCGTCTCCTGGAGGGGAAGGAGGGGGAGGTAATTCATGTTAACGTTTTTTTTTAGAGAGAAATTCATGTTAGCGTTATGATATGATCAAGTGGTTAATTAGGCTAGTAACAGAGTAGGTGAAGGTACTGATGGGTTCGCAGAAAAAATATACTGATGGAGTAGCAGAGCAGTTGTGGAAACTGCTGTGTATCGATAGGTATGTGTAGGATATCTCTCATCTGAGAGTGAGCTTTACCTTCCTCTTCCTCCATTTTGGATTGAGCGAGCTTTACTTTTCTCTTCCTCCATTTTGCATAGGACTCCGGCTTATTTGAACTCAACACAAACTCTTACGTAAACGACCAATTATAAAATCACTAAGTAATTCCTTATCTTGCATAAGAAAAAAGCTATTGCAGTATCGAGGTAAAATTCTACTTTAGTACAAAATTTCTTGACAGAATTGCCAGATAATATAAGATTATGTTGTGTTCTCCACTTACGGCTTATTTTGATACTTTCGTGAAATGTTCTAGCCGATCTAAGTATCAAGTAAAAAGACATAGGTAGTGTAAAAGACCCGTCAGAAGTTCTTTTGTGAGGCAAAAATTAACACATCATTAACAAACCATCATAAGCAAGGCAGCTCTCGCAAGAGATAAACAGAAGCTACGCATATGCACTTTATTGTTCTGACAGGCCAATTAATTTATCTGTTACACAGCGAGTACTGATTGAAACAACCAAAGGTTAGCTTGTTCACTGGAGACCGATCCTTCAAGCACAACTCTAAACTAGCGCACACTAAACTAGCAGAACCTAGCAGTTTATAAGAATTATCACAACACACAAACCATAAGCTGCTCTAGCAGCAGGAGGTACAATTTACACCGAGTCGACCGCTTCAACCTGTTGTTGTGCGAGGTATCTTTCCCTCCTCTCTTTCTGCGACGAACACATGAAGGATGGATTTTAGCACTGGGAAAGGAATTTCACAAGAAAAGAAAGAGCTAGAACACCATAGGAGATTCGAAGAGATATATATACCCATTCATCAATGACAAGCCCTTCACCAACAATTTTAGGACCATTCTCTTCTGGAGGTTTCTTCCGCGCCTCAAGTGCAGCCTCTGCCTCGGCTAACTGAGTGTTCAGCTTTTCCAGTTGCTTTGGAAACAAATGGAACATGAGTGACATATTATTTACAATTCTGTCCATGGAAGATATTTCATATAAGTAACAGTGTTGTTATGATTTACTTACGGGGCCTGGGTTTTGAACATCCAAGAAAACAACCCTCAGTATCTTCTCAACCACTGCCAGATCTTTCTGCTCGTCGAACTGCAACCAACAAAAGAAGTCACCCTTCCACACAGCAGGGATATGAATCACAAGTGTGTTACTGTTTGTTATGAAGGTAAGGTTTGAACCACACACCAACAACAGAGAAACTGAATAGTGCCATAACCTTACTCCCAAACATATGCGCCTCTTTCAATTTATACCACGAATGGGGGAGGGGGACCAACAGCATGAGCATTGCCTCGTATTCAACTAAACTACAAAAAGCAGACCAGGGCAAAATGGACTAGAGCAGTAAACTACCTAGCACAAGGATTACTCTTAACAACATTTACCCTATCAATTTCCATTTTATGAATTAACAGCATATTCTTCTAGTTGAATCCCCCCAAGCCTCCCTCAGGAAAGAATTTTAACTCGTCCAATTTGGACATCCTAACTGTATACAGAAAGGATTGAGTTAGCATTCTTGCATATGAAAACATACGTCCACCCTCAACATGCCTGTAAAAAGGAAATGAAGGATCGAGACGCCTCCTCTTGTAAGTGGAGATGAGCAAAATCCTAGCCCTCAAGTACCAAAATAGTGAAGTGGCAGCAACACTATAAGCAAAACTCGAGAGGAGCAAGAGACAAGAAGGAAAATAAGAGGCTCCATTCCAGTTCAGGTACTCCTGTAGTCTTCGTTAATTATATTATCGGGGAGTCAAATGTGGTTGAACTCGCCTATAAATTTGTCAGTTTGTTCTTCACTCGAGCACCTCCAACAACCTGCCTATGTTGTTACGAAGGACATTACACATCAGCATTTACATTATGTGAAAGAGAAATGCTGAGGAGAGAAGGTCAAGTCGCTTCTCTAGGATAGGTTCTGCCGTAGTTAATGGGATCTGTTTTGATGTTGCACCCACTCATCCCATGCCCCCCTGGAGCTGCCATCGCAAAACAGTCGATCCCTGCAACTCACCCAATCTTACCGCCGTGCCCCCTTCCTCCTATCTCTGTGAAGTACAGGAGCTTAAGGGTGAACACACTGGCCAAACTGGAGGTGAATAGGGACACGGTTGACCCTTCGATTGTCTCCCTTGATAAAGATCGTGCAACAGCATCAAATGGGAATGAAGAACTTTTCTCCTTACCAATGTTGTGTGTATGTCTGTCAAGCCTCCCAGTATGACAACAGCAGAAGATGAGGTGTCTTGTTTATATCCCCTCACAAAGGAGAGTTAGGGTCGGAGTTGATTTGTGCTGTCAACCCTTGGAGAGTTAGGGGGCAAGATCATTTCCTCGTGAGATTTAGGATATAAACTAATGGTAGAGTGGTGATGTGGACTTGGAATGAAATGTCTGGCTTAGTCTGACAACAAATTATTCAACGGGTCATTGTCAATTGCAATGAAAGTGCAGCTAGTGTTAGGAAGTTTACCCTTAATGTTCAGTTAATAACCTACATCTACCTCAACAGTCCTTAATCGCGAAATTAGTTAGCCAATTAGACAGGAGTACTCATATGGTAAAAAATGAGCTGCCGCCAAGCAATTCAACACCAGATGTACACTGACATCAATCTCCTTCCCTCTGTCTCAGGCAGTTAGAAGAGTTGATTTGGAGCATCGGAAGCACATTTATTTTGATTTCTAAGTAGCTTATTTTCACTTCAATAACTATAGTACCTGTAGGTATATGTCGGCAACTAGAAAATGTTCGCCAAACTTACTGGAAATAACAGACAAGCATGAAAGTAAGAGGTAGAAATGTCACAAACCAATTCTGGTGCATATTCCATGGGTCCTTTGACCTTCAAGCTCAAAATCTTGAACTTGACCTTGCACTTCTGCAGAACATTCTCATTATTCTCTGGATGCTCGACAAACTTGAAAACTGGCAGGTCGAAAGGGAACAGAAGTAAGCACCAAATATGGACATATTGAGTAACCTTGCTGTTGCCATGAAAAGATCCAATGTGACCAGTACATTACCAGTCGCTATGATAGTCTCGCCAGGGGCAAGTATGGCTCCAGGAGGACGCATAAAGCAACTCTTGGGTGCAGTTGTTTGAAACTGGAAATTCAAAAGCACAATACGGTCAGAAAAGTATAGTTATCAACAGAGTTATTGCTAAGCACTGGATCTTTAACTGCAAATTCAGCCCATCTGCCATTGGATAAGCTGCAGACTAACCTTGAATGCTACATGTGACTTGCTTGTATTCTTTATCCTAATTGCACTCTTGACCTGCTTGCCTGGTTCATCTACACAAGGCAAGCCGGAAGACTTATTAGCTTCTCTATAAAGAAGAGAACATGTAAGAGAAAAACCAAGCAAAACTGAAGTCTATTTCTTGATTTTGCCTCCTATTACCATGTTACATGCTAACCACATGTCCACATGTGATGATGTTCTGTACTCATTAAGACAAAAGTAAGTTAAATAGCACAGCTGAGTGATTTAGCAATCAGACCTTTCCTGTAAATTGAATAACTATGTTTTTTTTCTGAGAAACACCAAAGACAACGTACAGACACACACTCACACCACCACACACGTCTCAAGCAGCGCCTACTGAAGACCGGGTCGGAGTTGCGGAGCTAATAATTACGTAATTATGTAGAAGACCACAGTACTGCTAACATTTCAACATCAATGTAGATACCAATAAATTTCCATAAGAGCGAGTTGTTCTGTTTTGGGAAGGCTAAAGACGAGGAACACAAATATAGACAACTGTTCGGATGTGAGTTAGGTACGTTACCTTTTAATTACTTGGGCATACCGATTCATCACCGTAAATTATCCAATAAAGAGTGGAAATGCATTGAAGAACGATTCGAAAAAAAACTGAGCTGTTGGAAAGGAAAGCTTATGTCATATGGAGGTCGGCTAGTCTTGATTAATTCGGTCTTGACTAGTATGCCGATGTTCCTACTTTCGTTCTTCGAAATTCCGATAGGAGTCAGAAAGCGCCTTGATTTTTTTAGGTCTCGCTTCTTTTGGCAGTGTGATGAGGTCAAAAGAAAATACCGTCTAGCGCGATGGGATATTCTTTGTCGACCCAAAGAGCAAGGGGGCCTTGGTATTGAGAACTTAGAAATCAAGAATAAATGCCTTATGTGCAAATGGTTGTACAGGCTAGAGACCGAACCGGAGAGTATGTGGTCACAAATTTTGCGCAAGAAATACCTACAATCTAAAACATTAGCCCAAGTAACCATGAGACCAACGGATTCACCATTCTGGAAGGGCCTTATGAGAACGAGGGATTTGTTCTTTCATAGGGTTAAATTCTTGGTAGGCAATGGTTTGTCCACGAGATTCTGGGAAGATACGTGGTTAGGGGACACGCCTTTGGCAGTCCAATATCCGTCACTTTATAACATTGTGCAACGAAAGGAGGCTTACATAGGCACAATTATGCAAACCACTCCCCTTAACATCCAGTTTCGACGTGCGTTAGTTGGTCATAGATGGAATGCATGGTTACACTTGGTTCGGAGATTGATGGACGTTCAACTCTCTGACCAACCGGACACGATACATTGGACGCTTACTAAAAATGGGATTTTTACGGTGAAATCTTTTTATTTAGACTTGATTAACTCTGGCCCAATACCAAGGTCATTACACATCTGGAAGGTTAAGGTTCCTTTGCGGATTAAAATTTTTATGTGGTTTGTGCACAAAAAAGTGATACTCACTAAGGATAACTTAATCAAAAGAAGATGGGTGGGAAGCTCGCGGTGCTGTTTTTGTGATCATGATGAAACAATACAACACCTCTTTCTTGATTGTCCTTTGGCGAAATTATTGTGGAGGACAATTCATATAGCTTTTAACATTCAACCACCGGCTGATATTGCGTCATTGTTTGGGACGTGGTTAGCTGGGGCTGATCAGATTACTGCAGCTCGTATTCGGATTGGAATATGTGCGCTTTTGTGGGCTATATGGAACTGCAGAAACGATATGATCTTTAACAGACAACATAATTTAAATTTCTTGCAGGTTATCTTCAGGGCTACAGCTTGGATCCGTACGTGGTCCTTACTCACTCCTATGGACTCCAGGGAGCCTTTGGTTACTGGGTGCAACCGATGGGAGATGGTCGCTCGGGCTATATTCAACCGGTTTGGATGGCGATCACATAATAGGATAGGAGTCTAGGGAATCCATCCTATATTCTTTATATCTCCGGTTGCTTGAGACATGATGTAATTTGGTTTTTCTCATTTTTTTGCTCCGTTTGCGAGCTGTAAGACCTGTCTTGGATTGACCTTCTTTTAAATTTATTAATAATATGGCTGCATGCATCTTCATGATGCAGAGGCCGGGGGTACACCTCCATTTCCAAAAAAAGATACCAAATACTCCCTCCGTTCCTAAATATAAGTCTTTGTAGACATTTCAAATGGACTACAACATATGGATGTATGTAGACATGTTTTAGAGTGTAGATTCACTCATTTTGCTCCGTATGTAGTCACTTGTTGGAATCTCTAGAAAGATTTATATTTGGGAACGGAGGGAGTATTTTGCCTATGCATCAAAAAATTAAATAGTCCATTTGGCATTATGGGAGGGCATCCCACAAGACTTCGCTTCACAAATCATCACAGGATCCTTGCCTATTTGTGGACCGCTTTCCTAGATAGATACTCCCTCTGTAAAGAAATATAACAGTGTTTAGATCACTAGTAGTGATCTAACACGACAAAACATTGTTAACCCGATAAAGGCAAGACTCCCTCGCCCTGGAGACCACCAGGGTGCGCCTAGGCAACAACATGCCAAGTGCAGCAAGAACGACATAGACTTCCAATTTTGTTTTCCGTTTTTAACTCAACTAGAAGAGTCAGTCTTTTATTTAAGGTATGGCTGTGAAAAAACACCGATCTGTTTACCACTACTGCACGGCAACAAATATAGATATTGAACCCTCAAAAGCAAACAATCAACAAACTGATGCGAAAGTTGGTTTTGATCCTATGATTCCAATGTTTCCATCTAAGCACTCAGTAATGAGTATAACAAATAACTGCCAGCAATAGAAAGTTGCCTAGACCCTAATACTGCATTGAAGGCTAACAGACATGTTATAACTACCCTACCAAAATCGTGGCACACGAATCTTGGAAGTTCCACTCGAGATCTAAGCGTTGGCAAACCCTGTAAGAAACTCTACAAACGAAAATTCCACTACGGTTTACCTCCCGCAACAAGATCAAGAAATTCGGATGGCAAATCGCGCCACAAGATCGTGACTTCCTCGGCCACCCACAGATTCCCGCTTCAAGACAGCGGAGATCGAGCGATTTCGAACCAAAAATCAACCCCGGAACTTGACGCAATCGAGCGGTACTAGTCACGCTGCACCAGCAAATCCGCAGCTTTCGGAGCTCCTCACGACCCCAACCCATAATTAAGCAAGAAAGACTGGCTCAAAGAAGACATGACTTCCTGAGGGCTCACATGGGAAGTAGAGCTTGTTTGACGGATCGAGCCGGAGGCGGCGCCGCGCCGGCAGCAGAGATTTGGCGACCGTCGAGATCCCGGCCGGCGCGGCAGGGGCGCCGCCGTCTCCGGCGACGGGCGCCTCATGGCCGTAGCGGCCGGCCGAGTGGTGGATCCCGGACGAGGAGGAGGACGACGCTGGCGCCGGCGCGCCGCTGGCCTGCCTGAAGGGCATGCGGCAGAGATTCCAGAGCTTCCCGCCGCCGGAGTCGGCGGCGGGCGCGTACCTGTCGTCGCCGGAGATCGCCATGGGCGAGGAAGTTACTACTGCCAGTTACCACGAGCGTGTAGTACGGAGGATGTGGTTGGGCTGCACTCTGCTTCGGTTCTCCCCCTCTATCTCTCTCTCTCCCTTCTAAAGTGATCCTTCTTTCACCTCAGCTTTCGCTACAGTACATTCTCCATCCTCGATCTCGCCTCTTTTTCATCTCTTCTCCGGTTGACTTTTCATTGATGGGCTGTGGACCGCGGCTTTATGCTGCTGCTGGCATAGTGAAACTAATAATCATGCACCCCGGATGGATCTGCGAATTCCTCTTCTTTTTACAGACCCCTCAAGTGTAACTGACAGAAGTGCTATCATTACATAAATAACAGGAGGGAAATAAATGAGCTCACTAGCATATTTCGGTAAGACTTTAATCAACCAATATCTCCCAAAATAGCAAGGCTAAGGCAAATTGATGCCAGTTGCGGTAGCACGTGCTCCTGGCTCGCAACATTAATTCATTATTTCCATTTTTAAAGAATTCAAAACACACATACACACAGAGACACATGACTAAGTATTCCTTCCTGTCTTTTTTACTCTCCATATAAAAATGGGCACCGCTAAGCGTCGGCCGGCGGATCTTTTTAAAAGGTCCGCCGCCTCGCGAGCCATCGGATTGTATGAGGTAAGCCGTCTGTTTTTCTTCCTTTTTTTGCAACAATGCTCTTGTTGCAAAATATTTTCTTCTTTAAATTTCTGCAACATGTGACATGTTAAAATTTCTTCTTCTCCAATTTTCTATAACAAGGTCTCTATTGCAAAAAAAAAATCTTCTCTGATTTTCTGCAACAAGATCTCTGTTGCAGAAACTTCTCTGCTCTAATTTCCTGCAACAAGATCCTTGTTGCAAAAATTTCTCTAGTCTAATTTCCCGTAACAAGATCCTTGTTGCAAAAAAATCTTCTGTCTGCAACAAGACCCTTGATGCAAAACTTCTTCTCCTCTATTTTTTTAACAAGACCCTTGTTGCAAAAACTCTATTGCATATACGACCCAACATCTCCATCCTCTTTTATGTTTTCCTGCAACAAGGTTATGTCGTCCTCGTCGCCCTCCCTCATGGTAGGTCCGCAACAGGCCATTTGTTGCGGTATGCCTTTTCGAAACAAATGCCCAGTTGCGAGAATAAGAGTACAGAGCACGCATGGTGAGATGTGTGTGGTGGCTCATCAAAACGTGTGTCAAAATCTAGAAGGTGGTGGATGTGAGAAGAAAGATCGGCCGGTTGACAACTAGCTTTTCCCTATAAAAATTGTTTGGAGTCAAACTTCGTAGAGTTTGACCATATTTATAAGAAAAAATATCAGCATCTACAACACTAAGATTAAAAAATATGGAAATTAAGTTCATGACGCATCTAATGATATTGATTTTGTATTGTGAATGTTGACATTTTTTGTGAAGGCCGACTGAGAAAGCCTTCTAGGCAAAGCAGCTTTGGCGTGCACTGAAAGGACATCTTCCTTTCCTATATTATACCAGAGGTGAGTGCATAATCTGGTGTAGAACGGAGGGAATATCCTAAGTTGATGTGCACAAGTGCTTCCTCTGATTGAAGTCGATTGCCTCAACCAATTTCTTAGTACATCAACACAAGAAGTGGCGAATTGGGGATGGTACTACCTCAGTGAAACTGTGGGAAGATGGGTAGGTGGCGCCTCTCAACCAAGAAGTCATGGTTGGCGAGTGGGGACTCTAGTGAATTCTAGCATGGGTGTGGTAGATTACTGACGTGAAGCCGAACATCTATGGGAGCTCTACATGGTCGGATCAAAGCTATTCTAAAAACTAGATCCATTGGTGTGGGAAGTACTCAAGATGTAGAAGAGGACTCAAGCACGTTTGGTCCTCTTTCTCTGATGTGTTCTTATAACCCACTATCCTCCCTCCTAAAAGATCATGTGACCATCGGATTCACCTCATGATAGTCAACCAGTGAATCAAAGGCCTTATAAGTATTCACACCACGAGATGAAATTGAAGCCATAATCAAGGAGTTACTCTAGAATGGTACTCTACAACCTAGTTCACGCATCACCGGCTCTTCTTTACAAGAAGAAAGAAGGTTTGTGGCACCTATGGATTATAGGCAACTCAATGCGCAAACCGTAAAAAAGAAATACCCGGTAGCGGTCATTGATGATCTTCTGGATGAGATACACGGTTATACTATGTACTCAATAATCGTTTTATCTATTCCCACATTGATTCACCAATCCCGGAACTCGTTATGGATAGAAGGTCCGTAGAAGTGAAAGTAGGACGACGGGAGAAAAGAGTAAGGAGTACCGGAAAAAGACGATTTTGGACTTTCTGCCCACGAAGAAATAGTAGCATTTGAAATTGGAAAGATTTACTTTGGATAGTAAATCCCCAAGGAAGGGCTATAATCCAAACAAAGGAGGAGCTAGCGGACAGTTCAATTTCAACGATTAGGAAGGGGAATGAAACACTTGTCTTTCACAATCATTTTTTTTATGTTTAGGACACGCGAAGCGAGAGCGAAACTCCCTATGAGGAGAAGTCTCGGCAAGAGAGGTTTGAACAAGACGAACTGTTGTCTAGTTGAGTTTGATCATTCTCTCTTTCTATCTCTCTTTCTTTCAAGAGCTGAATAAGGGCATATCCGCAAAGGAGAGAGAAATCTGACTTTCTTCTTTACCCCCCTCATTATTCAAGACGTGGATATAAAGTGTATTGTACTCCCCTGGATCTTTTTCAGGATCTTTACTCGTCATTGATCAAGGAAGCTAGAAGAAAGATGGGTGGTAGGGTGAATGGACATTCGTATCCTCTCCGACTCGCCGATTAGGAGAGTAGCGACCAAAAAGAAATCATTATACATGATAACTGCTGTAGAGATAAAATGTAGGAAGAAGGAAGTTGGTTTCAATGAGTCATGTGTATTGTAGAAGAAATAGGTAAACAAGGCTGGTTAATATATATAGTTGAAAAGCAAGGGGATAAATTGAACGAAATGAAGAGCAATCCATAATCCGATTTTGTATACTATAAGAAAAAGGCACTGAAAACTTGGAAACGGAAGATGTTGTAACTGATATGCACTATAGAAAAAAAGACACATCCGTGACATTTTGGGCCGAACGAATTTTTTCCTGTCATGCTTATGACACTTCTATGACGATAATTGTGACAAAATCCGGCATCATCATAGATGTGGTGGACTCCTACTTCTATGACAAAAAATCATGACAGGAAATGGGCTTTTCGTCCTGGGCGGCCCGGAGATGCAGCTGCATGACATTCTTTGGGCCGTCCATGACGGAAAAAAATGTGGTAGAAGCGAGGGCGAGGAAAATATCAAGGAGTTCCCGGTTACGGTGGGTGGTCGAGGGCCGAGCGGTGCGCAATGCGCGTTTCTCTCGTACACGTATGTGTGTGGGTGTGCGCCGTTGGTCTCTAACTGAATTCGAGCGAGGCGTTCTCCTATTGAACCCGAGTGATTGCACTGCAGGCTACGCGTTACTGAACCCGAGCGATCGATCGATCTCGCTATTAATTGAACCCGATCGAGCGATTCCTTCGCTACTGCTGCTAACTGAAACCAATCAAACCATGTTGCCTCCTTCCCTTGAAGAACAGTGAGCGTTGTTGGGGGGGGTGGATGAATAGTTCCTGGTGGGGGTTGGATGAACAGGACCCTGTGGTAGTAGAGGTTGTTGCCGCTGGATGAACATGACCCCGATCGATTGAGCCGGTTGGGGGTGGATGAACAGGACCCCATGGAGGGCTGGATGAACAGGACAACCCGATGAAGGGATGGTTGAACAGTAGCCGGTGGAAGGTTGGATGAACAGTAGCCCGTGGAGGGGTGGTTGAACAGGACCCCGTGGAGAGGGCTGGTTGAACAGTAGCCGGTGGAGGAGCGGTGGAGGCTGGATGAACAGGAGCCCATGGATGAATAGTCGCGGGTGGAGGCTGGAGGAGGTCGACGGTGGATGAACAGTAGCCCGTGGAGGCTGGAGGAGGTCGCCGGTGGAGATGAACAGTATCCTGTGGAGTCCCGTTTTGCGGTACGTCACACCCCCCCGATGAACATGACCCCCGTTTTGACCGTAGCGCTCCAACACAAGTCCGTTTCCTCCGTTTTGCGGTACGCCACACCCTTCCCGATCAACAGGACCCCGTTTCGACCGTAGGAGGTACAAAAGAAGTTCGTTTCCTCTGTTTTGCGATACGCCAGACCCCTCCCGATGAACAGGATCCTGTTTCGACCATGGCCGGTCGAACACAAGGTCGTTTCCTCCGTTCTGCGGTATGCCATGCCTCGTTTCGATTGCCTGTTCCGTCCAAGCCAGTTGGCTCCCAATGAACACGATGCATTCCGACCTAGTCGGTTGCCTCCCGATGAATAGGATGTTGTTTCTCCGTTCCGGCCCAGCCGGTTCGTTGCCCGATGAATAGGACGCCGTTGCTGCCGTCTGTTGCCTCTCCATGTACACAAGTCCTGGCCGCCCGTATATATATGCACGAGTACGCGCTCGAGACCCCACCCCGTATGTACGTACGTGGCCGTATTTTTTGCCCTGTGGCTGTATGTACGTGTACAGGACTTAGACATGACTGTGTGAACTGCTATGTCGGGTTCTCTACAATGACATGTGCCGGTACTTACTCGGACACGGTTCATACTTGCAGAGAGACAGATCAACCAGTATGTACGAACATGTTTGCGACCAGACAGACAACACTACGTACACTTTGATCGGGTGGGTCCCAACGGTCAGGGAGGATAAGGACGCACTTCCTTGCGTGCGAAGATATAGCTGCTCGGTCCCAGCGTCAGGGGGAGGAATCATTTTTATTTTGTGAGTAGTTGATGGGCCTCTAACCCCTCGTTGGTTACCCCAAGTGGAAGGTGTAAGATGCAGTGTTGTGGAAGTTTTTTCCCTTAGCAAAGATGCCAAGGATCGAATCCCCAGAGACTCCTAGGTTCAACAAGTAGGTGTCAACTGCTAACGGCGCGGATTAGCAATCAACGTGGACCTGCACACAGATACAAATAACTTTGCTTCCAACGAGTACAGAGAGGTTGTCAATCCCTCCGGCCTTGTAGTTCACAAAGGATTAAACGCAAATGATAGTAGTGATAGATAATGTTTGCAATATTAAATAAAAGCGAAAAGTAAATAGCGGATGTGATCAATGATGGTAATATGGACCGGAGTCTCATGATGTTCACTAGTGATGTCTCTCTCCCAAAAGACGATAAAACAGCTATGTGAGGTAAACGAATTACAGCTGGGCAATTGACAGGACCACGAACGCAAACCAATGCTGATTACATTGCAAGAAAGGTTGAGGCTCAAAGCATGGGCGGTACGCCAAAGTAAGTAGACCAAAATCCATCAATATCTACTACTAATCATCCACCTTGAGATATCTATCCAGAACATCTCGCTGGTATTAAGTTGCGAGCCCCACCCATAGTGTAAACTCAAAGCAACAGACAACTGCATTAAAAGAACTTTACGTAAAGTAAACAATCCTTGCACCCGCGGGCACAAGCACCGTTGTTTTCCCCCTTGTGGCAACAGCACATCCCCTAGACTCATGTTTCTGTCACTCAAGCTAGTCATCGAGGGGCATGAACCCACAATCGAGCATAACGTTCCCTCTTGGAGTCACTACGTATTACTTGGCCAAAGCAATAAATAACAACGGAGAACATGCAAGAATTACTTATGAACATAAATATAAAAGAGGTAGATCAAATATATTACTCAAGAACAATCTGAACATAATCTCATAATCCATCGGATCCCAGCAAACCCATCATAGCAACAACATAAGGATTACATATGTGCCTCGATCATGTAGGGCAGCTCACGAGGACTAATTAGTGAAGCACAAGAACGGGAGGAGAACATCACATAGCTACTGGTCATGGACTCATGGTCCAAGGGAGACTACTCACAACTCATCCGGGAGGCGTCCATGGTGGTGGAGAGGCTCCCGATGGTGATCCTCCCCTCCGGCACGGTGCCGGGAAGAGTTCTCCTGGTGCTCCCGATCTTGGAAGCGGCGGCGGCGGCGGAACATAGATGAGATCGTGAAAAAGAGTTTCCGTCCTGAGGGTTTCGAAGGACGCTCTAAATATATGCCGAAGGGGGGCACCAGACGGGGCTCGGGGGGCCCAGGCACCCCCCCGGCGCGGCCCAGGGGGGGCGCGCCGCCAGGGCGCCTGGAGCCCTGATGGCCCCCCCGGCTGTCCTTCGGGCGCAAGGTAGGTTCTGGAATGCTGATTTTTTATAATTTTTCTGGATTTTTCCTGGCAGTTCTCGTAACGTGAAAACCTGAAATACAAAAACAGCCGAAAACAGAAACTGGCACCGGGGTGCACTGGATTAGTAGGTTAGTCCAAATATGATCAAAAGTGTATGGAAGTGTATGAATATCATAGCAATATCACCCAAAAGTGGCATGGAGCAAGCAGAAATTATAGATACGTTTTGGTCGTATCAACATCCCCAAGCTTAATTTCTGCTCGTCCTCGAGTAGGTAAATGATAACAAGAATAATTTCTGTGGTGACATGCTATTAACCATATAGGACTTATTCATAGTCATATGACAAAAGCTTACTGAGACAATGATTCTATAGTAATTAAGTTGCCTCATGAGAAAATCACAAATGACTGAAAGTTTTTACAACATGACATTGAAGCATCAAATAGATTTGCAATGAACATGATGTGCAAATATGATAAAGTGATATCTAGCTTGCCCCCTTTAGTGAAGCAAAACATAAATGCAGGGGCACCTTCAAGGTTTAAGTGATGACTAGATACAATGATTTCAGAAATAACGATATCATAGTCATGCAAAAGACAATGCTACTTTGGGACAATGCACATTACACTCAGAATGACAATCATGCTCTGAGTAGTTGGTGCTTTTAAAAGAAGGTGGAATCTCAACATAAAAGTAAAAGAATGGTTATGTGCTAGAGCTTTTTATTTTGAAAACATAGAAGCAATTTTGTCAATGGTAGTAGTACTTCATATGTGTCATGCATAAGACATCCTATAAGTTGCAAGCCTCATGCATCGAATACCAATAGTGCTCGCACCTTGTCCTCATTAGCTCGGATTTCCATGGGTTATCATTGCATTACATATGTTTCAACCAAGTGTCACAAAGGGGTACCTCTATGCCACCTGTACAAAGGTCCAAGGAGATAAATCGCATTTGATTTCTCGTTTTTGATAGATCTCAACTTGAGGACATCCATACCGGGACAACATAGAAAATAGATGATGGACTCCTCTTTAATGCATAAGAATATTCTCATAAGAGATTGAGGATTAATGTCCAAGCTAAAACTTCCACCATGATACATGGCTTTGGTTGGCGGCCCAATGTTCTTCTCTAACAATATGCATACTCATTCAACCCATGGCAAATCACCCTTACTTCAGACAAGACGAACATGCATAGCAACTCACATGATATTCAACAAAAGTGTGACAGTTGATGGCGTCCCCAGAAACATGGTTACCACTCAGCAAGCAACTTATAAGAAATAAGATACATGGGCAACATATTCTTTACCACAATAGTTTTTAAGCTACTTTCCCATGAGCTATGTATTGCAAGGTTAGTCTGCTTAGTACAGGTGGAGGTTAGCAAAAGACTGGAAGCGACCAACTAAGAGAGCAATGACGGTCATAATCATGCAGAGCGACAAAGCAATATTGAATCAGGCATGGAAGTTATATCGCTACTCAGAAATAAAAGATCATCAAGGCTTGACAGACTTTCTTTACAGTCTTAAATATGCATGAGCATACGCCAAGTCAATCAAAATAAATTCTCGAAGGAAGATATTACTAAACCATACCACATCATTGGCAAACAAATCAAGTTGGTACTCCAATAACACATTGGGAATCCCCCAGCTATTTGAGACTAACCATAAGAAATCTGAACTACTAAGCACCATTATGCACGTAGCATCTTTATCATAGACATATTAACCAATGCAACGGAAGTAAACTCTCTTAATAAGATAAGCATGATAATTAAAGCGATTTCAAGCAACCAACTAAACAAAAGCTCTTTGAAAAGATAAGCATGAATACTAAGAGCAGAGCATGATAGTAGCTATTAAAAGACAAAGAACACACACAGCAAAGATAGACATGAAAATTCTATGTTATGTTCTAGGTAGAAGTGGAGCGTGTTTCTCTCCCACATAAAGAAACCTGAGTTCCGACTCGTTATGAAAAACTAAAAATAAAACTAAAAGCAAGACGCTCCAAGCATAGCACATAACACATGAAGTGATAAAAATATAGCGAAACGAAAGACGAACTGATAATGTTGATGGAGAAGGGGATGCACGGGGGCATCCCCAAGCTTAGACGCTTGAGTCTCCTTGAATATTTCTTGGGGGTGCATGGGGGCATCCCCAAGCTTGAGCGCTTGACACTCCTGAATCTTTTTATCATCTTCCCTCGCACACTTGAAAACTCCCTTCATACATAACTCATCATAATCTGATTAGCGAGGTTAGTACCCTTAATAAAATAATTGCACCTTGCTGGAAATAAAGATATTCTTGAAGTTCTACTGTTTCTCAAGATTGCCAAAAGGTTTTTGCAAAGAAAAAGCTAGCTCTTGGTTTGCAAAATGAAGGAAAGGCAAAACAGGACAGAATCTGTGAAAAACAGAACAACAGGTAGTAATTGATTTGTTCGGGGCACTTCTGCAACTCAAATCAAAAAACTCAGAACAGACACACGAAAGACAATTATATAGAGAACGCTGTCGAAACAATTCAGACCAAAAAGATGATCTGGTGATTTTATACGAATTTTTTTATCCAAGGACAGAATCTGTTTCCTGGACAGCACCTCACAACTTTTGAACTTTCTAGCAATCAGAGGCTATACTTGGCACAAATATGAAAAGCAAAGATACAATGATGATGCTACTGTAGTAAACAACATCAAGACACAACAAAAGCAAAATATAAAAATTTATTCATGTGGGCTGCCTCCCAAAAGCGCTTTCTTTTATGCCTTTAAGCTAGGCATAATGCATAGAGATCAAGTTTTATCAAGAGTAAAAGAATAGCTAGCCCGTACAACGGACTCAAAAGGTAACTTGATCTTCTTTCGAGGGAAGTGTTCCATCCCTTTCTTGAGAGGAAACTGAAATTTTATATTACCCTCTTTCATGTCAATGATAGCACCAACGGTGCGTAAAAAGGGACGTCCCAAAATAATTGGACATGAAGGATCACATTCAATATCCATAATAGTAAAATCAACGGGAACATAGTTGTCATTGACAACGATAAGAACATCGTCGATCCTCCCCAAAGGTTTCTTTATGGAAGAATCAACGAGACGAACACCAAAAGAACAAGAATCATAAGGTTTCAATTTAAGCATATCATATATTCTTTTGGGCATAACAGAGGTACTAGCTCCAACATCACATAATTCATAGCAAGAGAAGTCATTCAATTTAATTTTTATCATAGGATCCCAACCATCTTCTAGCTTTCTAGGTATGGAGGCTTCTACTCTAAGTTTCTCCTCCCTAGATTTGATGAGAGCATTAGTGATATGCTCCGTGAAGGCAAGGTTAAGCGTGCTAGTGCGGGGGTCTCTAGACATCTTGTGAAGGAAATCAATAACTTCGGTAAGAGTGCAATTATCAAAATCAAGGTCATTAGCATCAAGTAAAGTGGTAGTGGTGTCCTTTAGGTTCACTTGTTTGGTAGTTTCTATAGTCATAGCATCACCATTAATAGGTCCATTGGGACCAGGAGTACATTGGGTGATAAGGGTTTGGACATCTTTAACAACTTGGATGGTAGCAACAGTGTGGTGGGTAGGAAGGCTCTTAATTCTATCTTCTTCCTCCCTTTCTCTAGCCCATCTTTCTTTAAGTTTAGCCATCATCCTAATGTTTTCATTAATTTGCACTTGAATAGCATTTATAGGAGTGACTTCCCTCTCCTCAAGAGGAGAAGTTTTAATTTTTAGCAATTTTACCTCATTGGCTAAATGGTCTACCTTAAAAGAAAGATCATCTAGTTTATGTAGTTTTTCTTCTACACTCTTATTAAAGGCTTTTTGGGTAGTGATGAAATCTTTAAGCATAATCTCTAGTTCAGTAGTGGATTTCTTGGTGATAGGATAAGCATTGTTGTTCCCATAAGAATTAGAGGGGAACGGTCTAGGATTGCTACCAAAGTTACTCCTATAAGCATTGTTGTTAAAATTGTTTCTAGAGATAAAGTTCACATCTACTTGTTCTTGAGCAATCAAAGAATTTAAAGGAACATCACGAGGATCAACAGAAGATTGCTTCGAAAGTAGAGACATGATTAAGTCAACTTTTTCATTTAAGGAGGAAATCTCCTCGACAGAGTTTACCTTCCTACCTGTTGGAGCGCGTTCGATGTGCCATTGGGAATAGTTGGTCATCATCTCATCGAGAAGCTTTGTGGGAGCACCAAGTGTAGTTGACATAAAAGTTCCTCCCGCGGCCGAATCTAACAAGTTCCGCGAGGTAAAGTTCAAGCCTGCATAAAAAGTTTGGATAACCATCCAAGTAGTCAAACCGTGAGTAGGGCAGTTCTTGATAAGAGATTTCATACGTTCCCAAGCTTGGGCAACGTGTTCATTATCCAATTGTTTAAAAGTCATTATGGTACTTCTAAGTTGGATAATTTTAGCAGGTGGATAGTATTTTCCGATAAAAGCATCTTTGCACTTGTCCCATGAATCTATGCTATTTCTAGGCAAAGACTGAAACCATATTTTAGCTCCTCCTCTCAAGGAGAAAGGAAAAAGCTTGAGCTTAACAATATTACCATCTATTTCTTGGTACTTTTGCATATCACAAAGTTCAACAAAGTTGTTCAAGTGTAAAGCAGCATCATCTCCAGCACCGGAGAATTGATCTTTCATGACTAAGTTCAGTAAAGCAGGTTTAATTTCATATGAAGGTGCTGAAGTGACAGGTGTAGTGATAGGTGTGCTGATAAAGTCACCGTTGTTGTGACTAGTGAAGTCACACAACTTGGTGTTCTCGGTGGAACCCATAGTAGCAAGCAAGCAAGATAACTATTTTTGTGATTTTCGATAAAAGATACTAAAGCAAAAACTGAAAGGTAAACTAACAAGACTAAAAGCAAAGGTAAAAGATAGCACGCAACTCCCCTATCCTGAAGAGTGGAGTCTCCGGCAACGGCGCCAGAAAATACTCCTTGATGGGCCTCTAACCCCTCGTTGGTTACCCCAAGTGGAAGGTGTAAGATGCAGTGTTGTGGAAGTTTTTTCCCTTAGCAAAGATGCCAAGGATCGAATCCCCAGAGACTCCTAGGTTCAACAAGTAGGTGTCAACTGTTAACAGCGCGGATTAGCAATCAACGTGGACCTGCACACAGATACAAATAACTTTTCTCCCAACGAGTACAGAGAGGTTGTCAATCCCTCCGGCCTTGTAGTTCACAAAGGATTAAACGCAAATGATAGTAGTGATAGATAATGTTTGCAATAGTAAATAAAAGCGAAAAGTAAATAGCGGATGTGATCAATGATGGTAATATGGACCGGAGTCTCATGATGTTCACTAGTGATGTCTCTCTCCCAAAAGACGATAAAACAGCTATGTGAGGTAAACGAATTACAGCTGGGCAATTGACAGGACCACGAACGCAAACCAATGCTGATTACATTGCAATAAAGGTTGAGGCTCAAAGCATGGGCGGTACGCCAAAGTAAGTAGACCGAAATCCATCAATATCTACTACTAATCATCCACCTTGAGATATCTATCCAGAACATCTCGCTGGTATTAAGTTGCGAGCCCCACCCATAGTGTAAACTCAAAGCAACAGACAACTGCATTAAAAGAACTTTGCGTAAAGTAAACAATCCTTGCACCCGCGGGCACAAGCACCGTTGTTTCCCCCTTGTGGCAACATCACATCCCCTAGACTCATGTTTCTGTCACTCAAGCTAGTCATCGAGGGGCATGAACCCACAATCGAGCATAACGTTCCCTCTTGGAGTCACTACGTATTACTTGGCCAAAGCAATAAATAACAACGGAGAACATGCAAGAATTACTTATGAACATAAATATAAAAGAGGTAGATCAAATATATTACTCAAGAACAATCTGAACATAATCTCATAATCCATCGGATCCCAGCAAACTCATCATAGCAACAACATAAGGATTACATATGTGCCTCGATCATGTAGGGCAGCTCACGAGGACTAATTAGTGAAGCACAAGAACGGGAGGAGAACATCACATAGCTACTGGTCATGGACTCATGGTCCAAGGGAGACTACTCACAACTCATCCGGGAGGCGTCCATGGTGGTGGAGAGGCTCCCGATGGTGATCCTCCCCTCCGGCAGGGTGCCGGGAAGAGTTCTCCTCGTGCTCTCGATCTTGGAAGCGGCGGCGGCGGCGGAACAGAGATGAGATCGCGAAAAAGAGTTTCCGTCCCTAGGGTTTTGAAGGACGCTCTAAATATATGCCGAAGGGGGCCACCAGACGGGGCTCGGGGGGCCCAGGCACCCCCCCCGGCGCGACCCAGGGGGGCGCGCCGCCAGGGCGCCTGGAGCCCTGGTGGCCCCCCCGGCTGTCCTTCGGGCGCAAGGTAGGTTCTGGAACGCTGATTTTTTATATAATTTTTTTGGATTTTTCCTGGCAGTTCTCGTAACGTGAAAACCTGAAATACAAAAACAGCCGAAAACAGAAACTGGCACCGGGGTGCACTGGATTAGTAGGTTAGTCCAAATATGATCAAAAGTGTATGGAAGTGTATGAATATCATAGCAATATCACCCAAAAGTGGCATGGAGCAAGCAGAAATTATAGATACGTTTTGGTCGTATCAGTAGTAAGGAGGCACTTCCTTGTGTTCGAAGATGTAGCTGGTGGGTCGAGCTGTCAGCCTCACCGCCTAAAGTCCTCTTCCGATGGCTGTCCTCCGTTGACCATGTTGGCCACGCCGCGCCGAGAGCACCAAGGCGGTGTACGGCGGCGTGGCCTAGGAAGGAAACGACGCAGAGCCGGGGAAGACACGGTAGTGGATGCCCACGCGGAGGGGAGTATGTGGGTTGACTGCTTCGGCTGGCCGGGCTGATTAGAGCCCGGCTCCGGCTGGCCGGGGAAGAGCTGCAGGCGGCACAAGGGTCAGCGGCTGGGACAGGAGGAGGAAGGAGAGGAGAGGAAAAAAGAAAAGGGGGCTCACCGTAGGCGGCGGGTTGCTGCGGCTGTACGGCGGCTTGCCGAACGCCCAGCCCGAGTCGGAGAGCTTGCAGTTGGAGACGGAGTTCACCAGAAGGGCCACCTCCTTATATGGCATCTGCTTAGTGCAGGTCCGGCTCGGGTCCCGGTGCCCGCTCATATCACAGATCATGTGCGGGCGGGACTGCAGCGGCAGCACTCGGCGCTCCGCGAAAGTGGCCAGGAGGTCCGAGAACACCAGGCCCTCATTTTTCTTCATCTCCTGAAGGCGCCTCACGGCGATAGAGGCCCCGGGCGTGTGGGAGATGGGCCGGAACTTCTAGGAGGTGCGGGGGTCGGCAGACGGGCCGGCTGCGTAGTCCGGCAAGTTGATGAAGTCGTGCTCCAGGTCAATATTGGAGACATACAAATATGTCTTTTGCCACAACTTCGACAAATGCACGAGGGCAGGCGGCGGGAAGTGATTCTTGTTCCCGGTGCGCTTCACTGTGATGCACCCGCCGCACCGGGCAGCCTCGCCCCGGAGTGCGGTGCCGAGCTTCAGGTAGAAGAGCTCGCTCCACAGCTTGACCGCGGGGAGTATCCCAAGGTACCGCTCGCAGAGGACGACGAAGGAAGACATCGTCACCACCGTGTTCGGCATGAGGTGGTGAGGCTGTACATTGAAGAAGTCGAGGAAGGAGCGGAAGAAGCCGCCGACGGGGAGCCCGAAGCCGCTGGGGGAGTGCGAGCGGAAGACCACCCGCTCGCCCAGCCACGGCACGGGCCTGATTTCGGACGACGGCGCCAAGCGCACGGCGACCTTGTCGACGAGAGGCAACTGCCGCGAGCGGCGGAGGTTGAGCACATGCTCGTCGAGGACCTCGCTGCCATCCCATTCGTCGGAGTGGTGGACCTGCGCTTCCGCGGCCATGGCTTAGGGCGGGGGCGAGCTCCGGCGAAGCGATGCGGGCGGCAGTGGCGAGGTGCGCAAGAGGGAGCGAGGAAGATGAAGAAGATGGAGCGGGGGTGGGCGCGTGTGCGGCGCTAACCCCCTCCCGCGCCTATTTATAAGACTCGAAGCGACGAAGCCGAGGGGGCGGGGGCGTGGGATTAATTGTGCCACGCCCCGCACGACCCCCACCTTTTTCGCGCCTAATCCACGCGCATTTAATGCGTGTGGGAAGGGCAATCGATTGCCTCTGCCACACCAGATCCGCGCGAGCACCGAGGCCTGATAGTGGTGGGCCCCGGCCTGCTGCTGCGTCCCATCGCGCGTGTGGGCTGGCAGGGAGGCTTGGCGAGAGCATGACGCGTGGAACACCGCCAACGGGCGGCAAAACCACCCCGCGGCCCGCCATCCATGCGATATCTTCTTCCCGAAGACTCGAAGACAAAGGCCCGGCTGCGAGAAGCCGGCCCTTCCAAAAGACAAATGGCATGGCTGCTAGAAGCCGGACCTCCCAGAAGACGGACGAGAAGCACAACCAAACCTTACTTGGAGTGGGAAGCTGCTGGAACCCCGCAGCCCCGCTTGCGACCGCAGAGCTCCACCAGCTTCGGGGACTACCGTCAGAAATATTGACCACAGGTGTCTTCATCAACCACCCATGGCATTTCAAGACAAATGGGGGCCGCCTGTCATCCTCCGGCTGCCTGCGCATTGGCCCGCCTCCTAGGGATGCAACGCCCAGGAGCCGGCTGCCAGCAGGCGGCGGAGCCCGGACAGGCGACAGCCTAGCAACCAGCGTCCGGAAGACGGCCCCGTGCCTCCCCCTCTGGGACGTGTGCTGGGGAACAACGATGAGACTAAGGCGTGGCTATAATTAGGCCTGTCCTTAGAGAATCTATAAAGGTGTGGCTATAGTGAGAGTGTACCTTACGGACACTCCTTAAGTGGCATATAACTGTAGCCATGTTACCGATGACATAGCACTGGTCAGAGGAGGTCACGATCCCACTACCCACAAGCGGCGGGGCCAGCAGGTGGCAGGCCCCACCAGCCAGTGAGTCACCTAGGAGCAAGCGACCTTTGGCAGGCGGCCTGTGGGACGGGCCACCTGGTAGCAGACGGCTAACCATGCCCTAGGAGTCTGAACCCCATCAAGATGATAAGACAGGACGTGGTGACAGTGTACAACAGGAGGCGGCGACACTGTAGCCATTCCCCTCCTGACGATGCTGCCGTCAGCAGAAGGACGCTCATAGTAAAAAGCAATCACAAGGGTTCACAGACGGTGGGCCCCGGCAGACAGGCGGAGAGGCCGGCACCCAAAGACGCTGACGGCCGGGGGCCACTCCGCCCAGATTACCGTTGTACCCCTGGGGGGTAGGCCTATATAAACCCCCTAGGGTCCTCCGTGTGGAGGGGTTGGACCCTAAGAGAGACAGAGAGAAAGAGAGAGACCGAGAGGGAGAAACCCTAGCGACCATTCCCATTCCCTAGAGCGAAGGTAGAGAGCTAGCCTTGCCCTTCTTCCTCCTCTAGACGACACAGCTCGAGGAGCAACCTTGTAGCTACCATGTTGACACTAGTCATGACGCTCTAGCCCCCACAGAGCAGGACTAGGGGTGTTATCTCCCCAGAGAGCCCCGAACCTGGGTAAGATCCGTAGGCGTCCTAAGTATCACCTTATCCCGCTTCCAGGGCCCAGCGATGTACTCTTGTCCCCATGCATGATAAGCTATCCCTTGGCATATGTCGCACCAAAACCCCGACACGAGCAGAACCAAATTCCCGTGCATGTGGAAGCGCGAAGAAGGCCTTTTCTTGTTTGAGGATAACCGCATACTTATTCCTTAACTAGAGAATGTTGTGTCTCCCACGCACTCGCCAATATCCATCCAAACTAGCTACGACACATTTTTTATCCATTTGCATAGGTCCCACCTGTCAGGAGGGGTGCAGAAATAAAAAGGAATCATAAAATGTCTCACCACGGTGGTTCGAAAAAGTGACCTCAACTAGCAGTGGCACATGTAGCGCTAGAAGGATGGGCACGTACACGGACATGTACCACTCCTCAGTCTACCCGCATAGCCTTTTCGTTTAGTCTACCTAGCCATCTAATCAACTGCCTGCAGGCCACTTCTCCCATTTACTTCTCCATAGGGAACCGTTTTTGCTCGGCTTCTTCACCTCTCCTTCATCTTCATTTGCATCCAAATCACACTGCATTCGCATTGTTTTAACCTCTTCACATTCTCCTGGAGTAATTCCAAAGCCCTTTAAATAATCATCTTCTTTAGTTAGACTAGCCATCTAATCCTAATTCTCCAAACCATACCCCTCTGGTTCAGCGGTTCCAAATGGCGAAAGAGATCCAGATGCAGGTTTTTAGCGTCCAACACGTCGTCGTCGAAGGCTCGTTGAGCATAGTTGCCACAGTCACCGACCACCCAAGGGTTGTTCCGAAGTGGATCAACAATGTATCCAACTCCCTCCAAAAGGTGGAGATGAAGGTCATCGGTCTGGACGCAGAGTACACGGAGCGTGCCACTGGGAAGATCCAGCGTGCCACCGTCCTTCAGCTGTGCCTTGAAGATGATGTTTTGGTGTACCACATCATACACGCGCCCTCCATACCAGGTGAGCTTCACGATTTCTTGTCCTCGAGAGGACATACTCTTCTGTGGGGTAGCCATCACAGGGGACAAACATAAGTTGGAGTCGTACAACTTTGATTTGAAAAGCATCGCTGATGTACAAACCAAAATAAAAATTCCTGTAGAAGATTGTGATAAACCGACACCATCCCTATTCGACGTAGCAAATTTTGTGCTCGGAACAAATCTTCAGAAGGGTGACGAGATGCTGGCATTAAGGTCGTCTGGATGGGAGAATTATCCCTTGACATACGAGCGGATAAAATATGCTACCCTCGATGCCTGTGTGAGTTTCGAGATAGCTGCAAGGTCGAGAGAGCTTGTTGCGAAGCCGTCTCCCACAGAAAATGAGAAAAAGAAGAAGAAGAAGAAGCTGCACCATCAGAAGGGTATTATGGGTGGATGAACTATTTCCTCTCTTGTAAAAAATATTCCCTCTCTGTGTATATTGATATAGATGGACTATTTCGATGGTGTGCATGTCTTTGGAACAAGTAGTAGCGTGGGTCCGCTTGACTATAAGGAACAATTTTCGCCTAGCTTTCTCTACTACTCCTGCTAGTGATCGGTATGCAATGCATGTGTCCGTAGACATGACAGGTTTTCCATGGAAGTTCAACTATGGCGACCATCATGTTTCATCCACTGCCACTCACGATTCCCACAACGCCGCTCCAACCCACGACACCACGTCCCCCGACATGTGCCTCACCCCTCTCGATCGCACTACCCCTCTACCTTTATGTGCATGACATGTGGGACACCTAAAATGCGACGAGCATCAAGTTTCTACCACAGCCACACGTGATTCCCACGATGCCGCTCAAAACCTTGACACCACACGTCCCCGACCCATGGCTCATCCCTCTCGGCCCCACTGCCCCTCTGCCTTCGGGAGCATTACATGTGGACCAACCACCTATCGGGTCCACATGTTAGTGACTCAAAGGCAGGTGTAGTAAGGCACTGAAGCTCAGTCCCGAGGACCCCGAGAGGGAAATGTAACTCCTGCGCCAGACCTTGTGGTGCTACTGTTGCACGAAATCGTGCCAAACTTGAGATTTGTTTCTTTACTATACATGCACGCAACGATTTAATGAACATTGTAATGTCAACATGTGATGGGGATCTCTAAATTTGAATTTGAAACTTATAAAACAAAAAAAATTAAAACAAATAAGCTCGGAGAGAGGGAGTATACCGTAGGATGTGTCCCATACGAAACAAGCCCCCTGGTTTTTCACCGCGAAGATGCGGTTAGAAAGGAGCACGACGTATTCGTACTCGTACGACAACAAATCGACCGTAGACAACATGGTCCACCTTTGACCGCCATGTGCAAGGTTCGTGCTATCTTCTTCAATCTCACCATGGTTCCATCATACCAATTCAGGCGGTGGCCCATTGCATGGTTGATCCCAATGTTGGACAAAGGTTCTACGGGAATGGTGTCACCATTGTAAATGTTGTGCAAATTGATGTTGGTACCCTCCCGTACATATGCAAGCCAATCTCCACTCGCACCGAGCCTAACCTATGAAACAGTGGGCAGGGGGATTAGGAAATGGACACATAAGTAGTCTTTAGAATGCATTTACTACATGATCAAACTCATCTTACCTGCTCATCGGACAAAATCTGAGTGCCCCTCAACGTCGGCATCTCAAGGGGCGTCAACTTGCAACTACGGCCATGCCGCGCTGGAGAAACCCCCAAGGAAACATCCTCGTGCATTGCACGGAACATCAAGATGCATTTGTATGAGTACTTTATCTTGTGCGAGAAAAGGATGAATGAGGGAAGGCCTTATTTGCAAATGTGGAGAGGGGTGTAGGTATCTTTTTGTAAAATTGCCATAGTTTTCTTCCTATCCGTCAGATATAAATCGGACGACCTATATTGCAGGATGGTAGGCACACCATCATCACTAGCTCTGTTTTTTATAAGACTAGCAAGATGCCCGTGCGTTGCACGGAACATCAAGATCTTGTGGGAGAAAAGGATGAACGAGGGAAGGCCTTATCTGCAAATGTGGAGAGGAGTGCGGGTAAATTGTCATAGTTTCCTTCCTATCCGTTAGATATAGATCGGACGACCTATATTACAGGATGGCAGGCACACCATCATCACCAACTCTGCTTTTTTTTAAGAGTAGATACTAGCAAGATGCCCGTGTGTTGCACGGAACATCAAGATCTTGTGGGAGAAAAGGATGAACAAGGGAAGGCATTATCTGCAAATGTTGAGAGGAGTGTGGGTAAATTGTCATAGTTTCCTTCCTATCCGCCAGATATAGATCGAACGGCCTACATTGCAGGATGGCAGGCACACCATCATCACCAACTCTGCTTTTTATAAGAGTAGATAGATAAGAGAGTAGTAGACTAGCAAGATGCCCGTGCGTTGCACGGAACATCAAGATGCATTTGTATGAGTAGTTTATCTTGTGGGAGAAAAGGATAACGAGGGAATGCCTTATTTGCAAATGTGGAGAGGGGTGTGGGTATCTTTTTAGAAAATTGCCATAGTTTCCTTTCTATTTGTGAGATATAAATCAGACGGCCTATACTGCAGGATGGCAGGCACACCATCATCAAAAACTCTATATTTTACAAGAGTAGAGTAGAGATAGAGATAGAGTCTACTACTACTCCCTCCATTCCAAAATAGATGACCCAACTTTGTACTAAAATTAGTACAAAGTTGCGTCATCTATTTTGGAACGGAGGGAGTACCAATGTACTGGCCCGTGCGTTGCAATGGATCCAAAGTAGTAGAATAATACTTGTTCACGGGCTTGAAATATAAACACTCTAGTTTGGATATACATATATCAGTAAAAATAAAGCATGCTTCACTCAAAATATATTCCTCGGGCTGTTTTGATGAGGTGAGGGATGGGTGTGGCTGGTTTGAAGATAACAGGTTTTAAAAAAATTGGAGCTATTTTCTTTTACATTTTGTAGCGTGGCACGACATCCGATGCACCTAAGCGTCTGAAAAAATTTGAGTTTGGGTCGGTGGCACACCCTGCGGCAAGATGCTCGTGTGGGCTTCTTCTATATCTAGCAAGATGCTCGTGCATTGCAGGGAACAACAAGATGCATTTCTTTACAAAACACATGTTGTGATTGACCCTTGCAGCAGTAATCCCATGTGTAAAAACTAATGATATCTCAAGAATTTTATCAGAAAAATGGTATCTTTGGAACAAGTTTTATATACTACTACTCCTTGTAGTGAGCGGTATGCAATGCATGTGTCAGCAGACATGACAGCTTGTCCATGGAAGTTGAACCACGACGATCATCACATTTCTTGTTTCTACCACTGCCACACCCACATGTATTCCCATGACGCCACTCCAACCCACGGCACGACGTCCCCCGACGTGCGCCTCATCCCTCTCGGCCCCACCGCTCCTCTGCCTTTGTGTGCACGACATGCGGGCCAGCTGAACTGCAGCGACCAACAACTTTCTACCACAGCCACACCTGATTGGACGCGGTTTGCCTACTCCGCTCATGTGCTCCGATCCGTACTCCTGCACCATCAAATTTTCATCCAGCAGCTGTGACACATTTCATCCCAGACATCAATCCTCAGCTGGAGTACTTATGTACTACAGGTAGTACCCACCGATGTGGCCAACTACACCTCGTAACACCCCGTCGCCCAGCTATGGCACCCTCGCCACGGCCAGGCCACCATCGACCGATTCATCTCAAACGAGTGAGTCGTGAACCACACCACCACCATGAGAATGACATGTGGGCCAGCCGGATTTAAGGTCCACATGTCATTGACTCATAGGCTGGTGCACTAAGCCACTGAAGCTCGGTCCCGCGGGCCCTGAGAGGGAAATGTAACTCCTGCGGCAGGCCTTGTGGTGCTCCCGCAGTACGAGCTCGTGCCAAACCCGAAATTTGTTTCTTACTACTACCAATGTGCCGGCCCGTGCATCGGAATGGATCCATAGTATATCTATTTAGTGGAGTGCACTCTAAACACATTATCTATTTATTTTTCTCTAACCTTTCGTAGCCATGCAACCAAGCTACATAAGCTTCATGGGTGCCCCAACATCATATTATTCATACTACGTTGACTGTAAAAAAGATAAATCACCCAAAACAAGATCTTCCCATTTTTTGTTCCTACAATGTTGTGCTGTGCACGTACCTAGTTGTATAGTGGTAGTACTAGTTGTACTACAAACTTCGTACTAGTAGAAGTAGTAGTACGGAATACTCCTACTCTATCAAACAAGCCCCATCCGACACCAAATTTCCTGGCTTCTGTGCTATATCTAGATCTCCCCCTAGTTTCTGTTTTCCAACCCGGCGGTGGACGGGGTGCGGTTTTGCCAGTAGTTGGTTTGCTCAACGGCGGTCCCACTGCATGCATCATCATGATGCAGAGGCCGGGGGCACGCCTCCATTTAAAAAAAATGAAAGTGAAAATGCTAGGCAACACGCCTTCCCTAGCTATGTGGCGTGCCGGACGGGACGTGGAGTACTCCAGATTCCCGAGCGTGCGGGGGTGCGACGCGAACGCGGCAGGCCTTTTCGTTTTACTAGCAATGTGCCCGTGCGTTGCGACGGATCCAAAGTAGTAGAATAGTATTACTTGTTCACAAACTTGAAAGAAATCACTCTTGTTTTGATATACATATATACCACTAAAAATATATTAATTTTCACTAAAAATATATTTCTCAGGCTGTTTTGATGAGGTGAGGAAGGGATGTGGTTGTTTTCAAGATAATAAGTTTTTTTTTGCAAATTGGAGCAAAGAAGTGGGCTATTGTTGCAAAAATGCCACAACTTACCTCACAACCATTAGATGCAGATCTAATGGTCAGAAACCACGGATGGCAAACACACCACCATCACCAACTGAGTCTTTTATAGGAGTAGGAGTAGAGAAACATGTATAAATTGTAATATTTGGTTATGCTCCTTGGCACGATCGATCTAGGGCGGGGCTATTTCCGCCAGATAAGCAGGGTACGTAGTAGCTAGGTTAGTGCATCATCGGTTTGGTCACATGCGGTCCGACATGTTCTAGTGTTTCTAGCAAGATGCCCGTGCATTGCACGAAGTTGGTGGAAAAGGTAAGCACAACTTTAAATTGATGAATGGAGTACTAGTTACAGTGATGCATATAATTAAGCAAAGGGATCGCACATGTCGGTATTGACTGGAACGAGAATGCAATAGCATAATAAGAATTAAGGCCACGATGCAATCGCAGTGGTGGTTATAGGAGGCAAGAAGAAAGATGCATCCATCAATGTATGACCTCCTTCTCCTCAACTTAGTGCGCCGGGCCACCGACCGATGGCTAAGGAGTGGTGGCTTTTGTGGCAAGGTCAAGGTGCTTCTCAGCAAAGGCATCCAAGGCTTCCAGTCAGTTGAGGAAGGCCAACGTCGTAGCGTCCTCACTGGCCTTGTAGATACCTATGTACATGATTTACTCGTACACGTGGATGTGTAGGTCGACGAATTCTTGCAGGGAGAGGCGCGACCTCTAGGTGAACATTCTTCATGGCGTCGGCGGGCAGTCGCAGGGCCACCAGTTATTGAAAGAGGTTCCAGCCATGGAGGCCGATTAGGGTGACAGGCAATGAGGAGCCCGGGCGCACGGGCTGGAGGAGTACGGCGATGTCGTCCGCGAGCTTCTTGAGGATGGTGAACTTGTTGGTGGTGGCAACGATCATCTGGTCCAACTAAGAGTCGTAGTTGGCGTCGACGGCGTCCATCCACCAGCCGGTCGCCAACACCGTCTGGAGACGATCCTCGGTGCCATGCCGCAGGCCAGCGTCGTGGACCATATGGCACAGCCGCTGGCCGCTCACGCGCATCACCGCCATGGGTCCGGAGTGATCACTTTTGTGCTTAGTGTAGGTGCTTAGGCAAATGCTTAGGTGCGTACGATGTGGTAGATGCATTGGAATGGAGGGGTGCCTTTATATGAGTGCAAACTGCGTTGCATTCACATCGTGCAGCCTCTTTCCCCGATCCTCCTCCCATTACTTCCCTCATGCATTCACGATGCTAATTGAAGGAGGATGCATCATTGGCCGTTCAACATTTCAGGAACCTCTACCCCCTCCCTCGTCTACATTAAAGACGTATCGGGAACTGCACCGCCCGCTGTCAAATCGAATAGTACTGCACCGCCCGCTGCACGCCTGGCTAAACATGCCTCCTCGCATCCATCAAACCCCTCCGTTAAACCCGCATGCAAACCGAGAAACCTACTCTAGCCACACGTTCGTTCATGAGCGGGCCGGAATTAAATGCAACGCTGGCCGAGCTCCTCCATCCGCCCTTAGTTTAAACGAGGCCAGACGCCGACCAAACTCCCACCGTCCGCCCTCTATTTAAACGAGGCCAGACAGACAACGGGCAACAATCGCACCCCTCCGTCGCTCCCTCATCTCCTCCTTCACCATTTTCTCCACTCTTCCGATGGCTTCCAAGGAGCCGTTCTTTGACATACTACCCGGCTGGGTGGCCCGCCAAGCCCTCCGGATACGAGCGAGGCCGCTCGGTGCTTCACCAACCTCACTTGGCCCGACGGAGCCAGTTGCCGCCCCAAGCCGGCGCGTGGTTCAGTAACTCGCCGCTCTAGTTTAGCTCGATGAGGAGTGGCGAGTTGCTCCACGCTGGCACGGCGGCGAGCACGCTGGTACGGGCGTCGTCGCTGTCGCGTCATACCGCGCCACCATGTCTGCGGTGGCCGCGCCTCCCGTGTGTGTGGGCGTGCCTCTCGTGCTTGTGGCCGCGCCTCCCGTGCCTGCGGCAACGCCATGCAGGCAGAGACAGAAGCTGGGTGCATGGATACGAGTCGGTGGCCAGCTTCTCCGTGCCGACCGCCATCATCGAGGAGAAGTAGAACACGGGAGGCCACCGCCACTTGGGTCCCATGAAGGCCACCGCCGAGGCGACGACTACGCATTCAGGTGGGTTCTTTGCTGCTCCATCTCTTCCGAGGACCTTCGTTGACCCCGCAAGTGCATGCCGGACATGAGGCCGCGGGCAGCCATTTAGATTTACATACTCCCTCTCCGGCTGGCAGGAAATATTTGTTCCAAGAATGGATAAATTGGATGTATCTATAACTAAAATAAGTCTAGATACATCCATTTCTAGGACAAGTATTTCCGGACGGAGGGAGTATTAATTATACCAAGATAGCCGGATTAGCACCGCTTAGTTCATGTAAATGTAATGAAATCCATCATGTTTATATGAAGATCCGGCTTTTTTATACGAAATCCTTCATGCTTATATGAAATCAGTCTGTGTTTGCATGAATTTCGTCTGGTTGGTTAGAGTTGTGAAAATGTATGCCACTGGCATTTTATGTTGTCCTTCGCGGAAGGAAGCGGGAGGAAATTTGCCGGCTGCCATTGGAGATGCTCTTATGCTGGAAATAATCGAGTCACATCCAATCCATTTTGAGCTAATTGCGTGTATGATTCTCCCTCTATAAAAAGTTAACTGCATGTACAGTGTACACGTGACTTGCAGGGTGGGTACAACTTCGTACAGAAAGTTAAAAAGAAACAAGTGCATCCTTAATCTTGTATTCTAAGTACTCCGTGGGTTCCAGTGTCATTATAGTAGCAAGAGAAGTATATATTAAATAAGTAATATATAATATAAAAATCTAAAGTTAAAGATAGAATTCGAACTCAGGTCATCGCGTTGCAAGCATCCGGTGCTAAACAGTCCAGCACATTTTTGTTGTGGACCATGCTGGAGATGTATCTCCATGTCTACTCTTATACTCCCTCCGTTCCTAAATATTTATATTTTTCATATTTCAAATGGACTACCACATACGGATGTGTATGTAGACATATTTTAGAGTGTAGATTCACTCATTTTGCTCTGTATGTAGTCACTTGTTGAAATATCTAAAAAGACAAATATTTAGGAACAGAGGGAGTAGAAAACAGAGTTGGTGATGATGGTGTGCGTGCCATCCTGCAATATAGGCCATCAGATTTATATCTAACAGATAGGAAGGAAACTATTGCAATTTTGCAAAATGATACCCACACCCCTCTCCACGTTTGCAAATAAGGCCTTCCCTCATTCATCCTTTTCTCTCACAAGATAAACTACTCATACAAATGCATCTTGATGTTCCGTGCAACATATGGGCATCTAGCTAGTTTCTTTTAAAATAGTTACTGCGATAATTGGGGTTGAAGTGATATATTTTATGTCTGCCTCGAATGATTTCAGATTCACTAGTAGTAACAAAGAAAAGGTTGCCTTGTTAATTAACAGAAAACAGGGTGAAAACTATCACATGAGGCTGGTAAAAACAAGGCACACTGGGTTCAGCGTCATCGTCACTACAGCTGTGCGCGCGCGAGAAGTCTACATATCGAGGGGTCTACAGAGAGAAAGTCGTATCGACTGTGTCTGAGCGAGGCACAGAGACACGATGTTTGAGAGAGAAACCAATTGATAGATTAAGATCAGATCGAGTTGTCACCCTTCTGCTGTCATTATTGGGGTGGGGGTGGGGAGGGGGAGGGAGAGAAAGACGTATCGAGAGTGTGCACGGTAGGCACAGAGGCACAACTAGCGAGTGTGTGTGTATGTGTGTGTGTTTGAGAGAGAAGCAGTAGATAGATTACTATCAAGATCGAGGTGCCACCCTACTCCTTCGGTATCGGGTAGTGTGTGTGTGTGTGTTTGAGAGAGAAGTCAGTCAATAGATTAGTAGCAAGATCGAGGTGTCACCCTACTCCTTCGGTGTCGGGAAGTGTGTGTGTGGGGGGGGAGGCGGTGACACTTACATATCTCTACTCCTATAAAAAGCAGAGTTGGTGGTGATGGTGTGCCTGCCATCCTGCAATATAGGCCATCCGATTTATATCCGACGAATAGGAAGGAAACTATGGCAGTTTTGCAAAAAGATACCCACACCCCTCTCCACATTTGCAAATAAGACCTTCCCTCATTCATCCTTTTCTCCCCCAAGATAAACTACTCATACAAATGCATCTTGATGTTCCATGCAACGCATGGGCATCTTGCTAGTAGGGAGAAGGAGTTTGCGTGACACATATCTATATTAAGGAAAAGGTAGATAGCATGTGTGCGAGGCATACCTAAAGCATCACAGAGATAAACAAACTGTGTGCATGCAAGTGCGAGAAAAATGAAGTGAGAAACAATGTCCACTCACGCGCGCGTGTGTGTGTGTGTGTGTGAGAGAGAGAGAGAGAGAGAGAGAGAGAGAGAGAGAGAGAGAAATCTCATAACAAAAGGTGCTCTGCTGGAATCCCATTGTATGTATTCATATGGTTTCGGAACTCGAGTTAACCTTAGGCATATGTGTGAGAGACATAATTATACTTTGAGACATTAGTGGCTGTGGGTGGACGGAATTAAAGGGGTGGTCGTGTTCAACAGAGAGAGCGTGTGTGTTTCTGTGTGAGAGACTTGTAGGATGGGGTAGAAAGATGAATTCTAACCTTGACGGAGGGAAAGAAATACACGAAGTGCGCATGTGTGATTCTGATGCCCACGGGGAAATGAGATATGTATGCGTGTGAGAGAGATTGCACAATTCATTCACGTATCACTATCTAGCGATCATGGACGTGCATCGCTTGAACATAAATCAATATCTACTTCATATCGTTGCCAAAGGTACAATATCGATTCAATGCTATAAAGATTGGACACTCACATATCACATTTTTTTTCTATAAATAAACCTTTTCAATTGTGTATGCCAAAGTTACAGTGATGTTTCTTCAGACAACCAATATAGCTATCATGTACATGCACCATTGTTAGTCTTGCATTCAAATTCATTAGTCTTGGATGATTTAAGGTTCTATTATGAAGTAATATATGTAATATTCATATATGAATTCAATGGGTACGCAATTTGAAATGGAGGCTATGTAATCATACGAGGTAACACTTTTAAGTAGCGGATTACAATATCCATTTCTTTTGTGGGACTACAATATCCATTTCTTTTTGTGCGCCTCCACACTAACACGTTAATGCATTATGTTTAAAGTAAATAGCCAATGGCACTAAATTATCTATTTACACGAGAAATACATAGGCTGAGCGTTTGATCCCTTTTTTTGTGAACGCGCCTCTACACCCGTACGATTGGCCGCACCTGTGTGAACGTCCAAGTTATCGGTGCATCATCCCGAGGAGAGATGCTACACACACGGCGGGCCCACCACTTAAAATCAAGGGGGGGGGGGCAATTAGTGAAGGGCAGATGACAAGGTCCGTGAAAATCTGTGAGTTTTGCGTGTGTGTGTGTAGTATTATCGCATCCAAGTTATTATCTTTTTTTTTGGGGTGGACTTCACACCAGTTATTAACTGCCGACGCATGCCCCGTGTACACAGTCTCGCATGACCTTCCCGCTAGCACGGTCCAAAATTAGTTGAAACTGGATACGAACGATCCCGCGGGCGGCAAAATCTCCCGTCTCCTTCTAAAATTTCCGCCACCTAGTCTTTAGCATGTGAAATTCCCCTTTGTCCTTGGTGCACGAAGAACAATAGTTACAATACCGTCCTCATCTACATAATAGGTCAGGGCTGCTTGGGTAACTTCCGGTTCCCCCCACCACATGGCACCCCCATTTCCTCTCCCCCTCCCGCAAAAACGACTAACTCCACAACACTAGAGCATCTTACATCACGTCGTCCGTACTTCATCGGCCTTTCTACCCCTCCCCTCTCGAAACCCTCACCCACCGGCAGACCAGAGCCCATTCACTGGCAGTGGCGTCCACCTCGCCGGATCTGCTTCTGCGGCCGCATCTACCCCTCCCACCTCCCCTAGAAACAAGTAGAATGCTCATCCACCATTGTACCATAGCCCATTCAGTGTCGGCCTTGTCCACGGTGCCGGATATGCTTCGCCGGTACTCTCATCAACCGCGGTGCAACTTTAGCGGCTCCTTCGTACTCCCCACCGGAGACGCTTCGTCCACACCCCCCGGAGCCGCCCCATTGATACATCCAAAACGTATCTATAATTTCTGCTTGCTCCATGCCCTTTTTGTGTGATATTGCTATGATATTTATGCACTTCCATACACTTTTGATCATATTTGGACTAACCTACTAATGGTCGCGAAAGTGCACAATGTTCTTGTTTTACACTTTATTGTGTAGGAATTACTTGGAAATTGACAAAAACGCAAAAGGAGTCGTATTGGAGTAGGACTCTGACTTTCCTGAAATCTATCTGAGAATGTTTTTTAAAGATGGTCACGTTCCGGCCCGAAGACGACGTCAAACGGAAAAATTCTAGTCGTGAAAGTTGTGGGGAATTTCGAGGCGATGCTTTTGGATATAAAATTCGTCCAAATCGGAGTCTGGACGGCCGAGTAAAGCCCCGTTTTACTGAGGCCCAAAATCCGATGACGGGAATCCGAGAGTCTATATAAAAAGAGAAAACCTAGGTCACCAAGGGCCACGAATTTTCCTCCCCCCGAGCCGCCGTCTTGGAGGGGAGGACCAGCACCATTGCAGCACCATCCACAAGGAAGAAGGGGGGCCAAGGAGCCGCTGCCCCTAGGGCCGCCGCCGCCCCCAAGGGCCGCCGCCGCCCCCTTGGGCCGCCGCCGTCTCCTCCTCGCCGCCACCACCTCCGTGGCCGCCGCCGGACGCCGCCTCCTCGCGGGGCTGCACCTCTCCATCAACACCATCATCAACCTCCTCCTCACCATGTCCATGTGTGAGTAGTCTTCTCCGGGGCCGAGGGCTCGTACGTGTAGCTATGTGGTTATCTCTCTCTCCCATGATGTGATCTTTGTTGTGATCATAGGCTATGTTAATCTAGGGTGATCCCATGATATTTCCCCTTCCTCTATGTATTGGATTGATGTACTCACTTGTCTTTATCTAGTATAATCCCCGAGACCAAGGTGACAACGGTCTATTGAACATGGATTAGAAAAATATTTTCATGAGTGATTTCCTCTCTTGTGTGTTGATTGAAGATTGAGAGTCTCTTGGTGCTTGTCTTTGACTATCCTTTAGATATGTTGTGGTGATTGTGGGACTCTCTTTGGATGGCCGCGGTGACATTGGGAAATCCTTAGATTGAGAACTACGAAATTTGAGGTGTGCTTTTGTAGCCCTACATAATTCTCGTCCTCTCTTGACCACGAAGGAATGACCTCCGGGTGCGTCTCCATTGCATGTTTTATGGGAAATATCATGTGATTCGATTATGTTAATGTTGTTGGGAGTTGCCACTAGTGAAAGTATGATCCCTAGGCCTTGTTTCCACCATTGCAATACCATTTGTGCTCACGTTTACCACTTGTTTGCTTGCTGCACTTTTTATTACAGATTTATATTACTTTGCTTTGCCATCCATATCACTTGCCATTTAACATCTCTTCGCCGAACTAGTGCACCTATACATCTAACAAGTGTATTAGGTGTGTTGGGGACACAAGAGACTTCTTGTATCTTAGTTGTAGGGTTGCTTGAGAGAGACCATCTTCAACCTCTACTTCCCTGAGTTCGATAAACCTTAGGTCATCCACTTGAGGGAAATTGCTGCTGTCCTACAAACCTCTGCGCTTGGAGGCCCAACATAGTCTACAAGAGTAGAAGCGTGTGTAGACATCACCCACCAACGCCCCCATCGGCAGCCTCTGATCCTCTTTGCAGACACCTTCCTCAACCCTATCGGAGTCACTTCGCCGACACCATCATCAACCCTACCGGAGTAGCTTTGCATATACCATTCTCAACCCTATCGGGGCCGCTTTGCCAACTCACAAGTCCACGGCCTCAGATCCGCTTCATCGCACCCTCATCCAACCTACCGGAGCAGCTTCTGACGCCCCGTCCATGGCCACAGATCCGCATTGTCGAGACCATCCTGAACCCAACCACCAGAGCAGCTTCACCGACGCCCTCGTCCACGGCCACGAATCCACTTTGCCCACATCGTAGTCCACCCTACCGGAGCCGCTCCAGAAACACCCTACTCGACGGTTCTAGATCTCCTTATCGAACCCTGACAGCCAGCACAACATCATCACCCTTGACGTTTCTAACCTGATTCCCACCGTCTGGCAAGATGCCAAGCACCCGCCATGGCCTAGGTACTTGTCACCTTTAAACCCATCCAGCATCACCTGCCCTATCTACTTCAAATATACTAACATGTTGATGTTACATGTTATGCAGCTGGCAAAAACTACAAGGACGATGTTTCTTCTGGATCTAATAACTTGGCCAACCAAGATCCCGGACTAAGGCATTGCTATGATCTTGTAAGTGCGTCTCTCTCTCTCTCTCTCTCTCTCTCTCTCTCTCGTATTGTTGTGTGCCTGCGAGCATGCTTTGCTAGTATTTTCGACTAGTAATCCTTTTGTACACAATGGTTTCTACTATTGGCTGCTAAATTAGATATGTAGATGTCATACATGATACTACCTCGTACCTCCGTTCCTAAATATAAGTCTTTCTAGAGATTCCACTATAGGCTACATACAGAGCAAAATGATTGAATCTACACTCGAAAATGCATCTATATACATCTGTATCTGGTCCATACTGGAATTTATACAAAGACTTATATTTAGGAATAGAGGTAGTACATTACACAAAATTGTAGGTGGCATGTAGGAATTCCACTGCACTACATTAGCCTCCCTTAGAGTGCCTGCTAGTCCAGCACACAGAGTCATGGCTAGTTTATGCTACGCACATAATCGTTAATTGGTGGTTTAAATATGCGCAAGGGATATGCAATGTATTATCATGTAGAGATGTCTGAAATTAGCCGTGTCAACTTGCAGATATGGTTACACAATGAAAAAGTACAAGATGTATGTGGCAATTTCATGGAACATCGCAAAAAAGGGGAGGCAGCACTGAGCCTATACAGTGTGCTATGGTAGGTCACTCCTCCATTGCAATCATCGTGACATGTTATTTGTATGTCACTTCTATTGGCCAAGTTTCTTAGGGACAGTTATTATGAGTTATCCTAAGAAAATAAGCACATGTGTATATAAGCTCCAGGCAATAAGCCAACCAGTTCTTTTCATTGCCTTCCTTTTCAGCTTATCTTTGGTATGATTAGTGAAAAGTCTAGATTGCATTATATTTTGTCATTTTGCTGCCCATTTGAAAATTAATTTGACTCATAAACATCACAAATTGAACCTAGTGCAGTAACTAATATGATAGGAAAACAGACCATCACTATTTGTTCAAAATGCAAATACAAAGATACCATCTACTTGGCACAATCTACTTTGGTCAATATCTTCCATAGAGATCCCATTGACTAATTTAAATGAAGAACACATGACCCAAATTTAAATGAAGAACAATTATTTATTGAAATTCAATGGTCCAAGTGGTTGGTTATTATCATATAACAACACCACCTGAAAGCATCATATAGCACCAACAACAACTCATAGCAACTTATCATACAACAGTAGCAACAACAGTGTGCAATTCATCATATACTAGTAGCAACTCCTAGCAATTCGTCATATAGCAACAGCAGGAGCAGCACATATCAATTCATCATATAGCAGCAGCAGGAGTAGCTCATAGCAATTCATCATATAGCAGCAGTAGGAGCAGCTTATAGCAACTCATCATATAGCAGCAGCAACAGCTCATAGCAATTCATCATATAGCAGCAACAACTCATAGCAATTCGTCATATAGTAGTAGCAGGAGCAGCTCATAGAAATGCATCATATAGCAGCAATAGAAGCAACTCATAGCAATTCATCGTATAGTGGATCAGAATGAAAATTTGGCAAAAAATCCGAGGAGATCCTCACCTTGTTGGATGAGCTCATCCTTCAACAACACCTCAAGTCCACGGCCTAGGAGGAGGTGAGGGGGAATAAGGTGCCTTATGCCGCAGTGTTGCATCAGCCGTAGTTGTGCGGCGCCCATCAGAGTAGTGCGTTGGACGGACCAAAGTGGAGCAGCTGCTGGATACCATGAGAATGAGGGGCGGTGCCAGAGGGAGGACCAGTCAGGGAGATTTGTCCCTACTCGTCGGCAATGTAGCCTAGCTGGATAGAGCATCGTCGAGGACTAGGCCAGATGGGACCAGTGGCGACGACTCGCTGGAGGAACCCTAGTGCTGCAGGCAGGGGATCGAGGTAGAGGGAAAGGGGAGAGGAGATGCAAGCGGGCAGGGCAATGAACGCTTGCGTGTTTGTTTTTACTTGAGGGTCAGTTGTGGCGTGGGCGTGAGCAGTTGCATTTTGAGTGTAATATAGGTAGACAACAGAGTCATTTCACTATTCACCTTCCCTTCAATTTTTAGTGAGCTTCTACCCGAAACACCCAATCCAAAGCGAAATAAGTTAAGCCCAAGCCCATAACTCAAAAATGGCTTCTTTACATCTTTTATGGCTTATTTTGACACTAAGCTCTGAAAAGGCGGAATAGAACTGGCCCTTAACCTGCAATTCAATTGTGCCTGCAATGATGAAACACTCATGACTGCTACAAGGTACATTTAGGCATCATCATACATGGCGTAACCTAATACATGTGCATTCCATTGCATAATCTGGAATATGCAATGTTTATGTTAGTTCATATGTTGCACATGATGTTTAAATGCCCCTTAAATCTGGTCAGTCAAGTGATGGTCTTTAAGCCTCCTTCTTTGCTTCTTTTCTTGATATGTAAGATTTGCTCACACATCTATTCAATTGCTTGTTTGCATCACCCAGCCATACTAGGACAGTATGTCTTGATTACTTGATGTTCTTGACCTAACACTCTAACAGAGCTTGTCAACGATTTAAACATTAAGGGTTGTTGTAGTGGGGGCTTGTCTATCTCATAGGTGACATAAATGTTTTGCTGTACACTAAAGTAGGCTCTCCAAGAGTACTTGGAGATCCAGTTCGAATGTATGCCTAGTTTTTACATAGTGCACACATAGTAAATACTCATTTCATTGTGTGCAAGTGCAAGAGATGTGGCATGTTTCATTATGTGGTGTTGTTTTGTTATAATCTCATTATTTTGTGTTGTTCACAGACTGGAAAGTATACATATTTATGTACCAAGGAGACGAGTAACTAGTTTGTGTCACCTTGTAGAGGGGGTGCAATGAAGATAAGATTGAGGATTTCCAAGTACAAGATGTTAGGAAGGAGCCTTGCAAGAGAAGTAGGAGCAGCGCTGAGCCTGTTCAACCAGTTAAGGTAAGTCACTATATCCAACTCAATAGTTCAATTCCTTGTTTGTTTCAGGCATAGTTAATTTGCTTTTTCAATTGCTTTATTTGTCCTCAGTTATTGAGATGCCCAAACAATGATGCCTGATGTTGGTTACTTGTATAACTATTAGTTGACATAATTAAAGGCCTTACCATTTAACTACTCTGGCGAAGTGTGCCTGAAGCTTTGAAGTCTATTAACCAACTACTACTGCATGAGGCTCACAATCTAGTTTATACTAGGCTAATGATTGCATAGTTTTGCTTGCTGTAGTAGGTTTGTATGAATCCCTCTGCTATTCATTATGCTCCTTAAGACTTTAATTGAGCTACAAAATGGCCAACTGTTTGCTTACTTATACGCAACGTGCTGTCTAAATTTGTAACTTGTCTGTGTTTTGGATTTGGCCCCAACATCATGCTCCTCTGGTGAGCTAAGAGAGATTTATGTATGCGGGCTGCACATACTACCATTTTTATAATTTTTTAAATATCACTTGCTTATGCTTCATGATATGTAACATTATTGTTAGTCCTGTTTTGCCATGTACAAAATAGTCTGTCTTGCTCGCTTCACTGTTGTAACTATATTTTTGCATATTCATGTGTACTTACAGAAACATTTCAGGATGAAGTGACATCAATGCAAAGATATGTGAGCAGTGCGGCATGGTCGTTACCGAATGATTATGGATTGGAATTGGAATGTGCTGATGTTCTCGAGCATCAACTAGAGGTGGCAACATAACGTGTACATGATTCTCAACGTACAATTAACAAGTTGAGACTGGACATGCAGATATTAGATGCAGGAGTCAAAAAAATTAAACAAGACACTGAGGTAACCACAAAGGAATTGGAGATTTGTAGACTGAAATTTGTGCTATCTGACTCCGGCCAATCCTATTTTCTGAATAGATTATAGTTCAAATGGTAAGTTCTGTTGATGCGTGTCCATGATGTATGAGCTTTATTTGTCCAGTGTGTGTAATTTGCTGTTTGTGTACGCTTTATTATCACTAGTGCCAAACTATAATGCCCAGTGGGTATATTCGGCTGTAATTTCTTTATTGTATAGTGTAGGATTATTCTACATTTCTATGCCTTAGTCTTTTTATTGTATAGTGTATGTTTTTAGAGGCGATAGTATAGAGTAGGATAATTCTTGAATATGCTATGTCATTGGAACGGGGGCCAACACGCCCAAACATTTCCTGGACGCCATACAAACGGACAACCATGTGTAGTCAAAGCGGGCCTTAATTGGGCTGGGCAAAATAATATTAAGTGGATCCCAAATGATGTGGCCCACCCTAACAATGACTCTTAGCAGGCCGTTAACAGGCCAAAAGCTCGATAGGGCCGTATAAATGGAAATGGCCCGTGGGCCTCTAGCAGGCCAAAATACATGCCAATTTTGTCTCGGCCCTTTTACTTTACGGGCCAGTAAGAGGCCAAAAGTGTTATGGGCCAGAGGAGGCCCAATTTGCAAACTAGGCTTTTAACATGCCGAAAGTCACGTTGGGCTGAAATGATGCCCTGTGCCCCTAATGGACCTAAAGTCAAAGGCCCAACTGTTGTGCGGGCCGTTAACAGGCTGAGAGACAAAATGGGCTAGGAGTTGGCCCATTTACCGAATGGGCCGAGGACATGCCTAAAGTCACAACAAGCTAGAATTGGCCCAACTGCAGAATGGGCCAAGAAAAGGCCGAAAGACGTTCCGGGCCGTTAATGGGCTGGAACTGACGATGGGCTGCTAACAGGCCAAAAGAAGCTCGGGCTGCAATTGGTCCCAAAGACATAGCGGGCCGTTAACGAGCTTAAACTGACGATGGGCTGGAAATTGTCAAATCTAGAATGGGCCTTTGATGGGCCAGTTCTGTGTAACTTGTATGGGCCGTGCTTGTAAATGGGCCTGACTCAAGTAGGCCTCTAATGGCCCGGCCCACTTATTTTGATAGGCCCGACCTTTTAACCTGAATGGTCACTGTTGGGCTGGGACACGTGTCGACGTATCATAGGCGCGTTCCGTCCATTCGATGGATGACAACTGTCCGAACACCGAGTTGACACGTGGATCTTCCGGCCAATGAGAATTTTACACATGGAAAATCCCCATTGGTCTGCGGTGTTAACGGGTTATCAGATCCAAACCGGAACCCGATAGCTTAACAGCGACCCGTTATGGTGGATGCCACATGTCGGTCACCCTTGACGAAAGCACTTATATGACGCGTGATTTATCATAATGGAAGTGGACCCTTCCGTGATGATAATTTTGGTAATGTCATGGAACACTTCTACGACATCACATGTATGACTATCTTGATTCTGTCATAAAATCGTCATGGATGTACATGCATGATAGAAAACGTGACCTACTGTGACAAACACGTATCATCACGGAAGTGTATTTTTTTGTAGTGATGGGTAGTCACACATTAGGAAAAATGGTGTAGTGGTTGGGCCAGGTAGCTTCTTATTTTGAACAGCATTTCATTCTGTTTTGGATGCTTTCTACTATGTTTCAAGTGATCAAAGAAGAGTTTATTTCCCACTACCCATATCACATCTTATGTGTTGATCCAAGCTGATTAAATCAATAAGATGGCATTCGTATTTGATTAGACAAGATGGTATTCTTCTTTATTCCAGAGCACAACAATCTGGATCTCTATCTTATAGCTTATCCTTCCTATTTTTTATGTATTACAGTCATGTCAAGTCAATGGTCTGTCTGCCCTGCAACCGGTCTTGAATGGCTTCAGTGAATTGTTTGCTGAGCCTACAAAGTGACCTCCTAGGAGGAAAATAGATCACAAAATACCCTTACTACCAGACACTAAACATGTCAATCATTAGAGAAGGGACAGTGTCATGGACTTAACACGACAGATGCCCTAGCGAAAGAACTTAGGTGTGGAGCCATCACAACTAGGTTAGCTTGAAGGGGTTAATCAGAACAAAGGACACAGAGAGTTTATACTGGTTCGGCCCCTCGCAACGAGGTAAATGCTTACTCTAGTTTGGGGTTGTATTGCTTGGATTCGATTACCAGGGAGCGAATACGCTTGAGCTAGTTCTCGACCTCTTGTTTCTTGCCTTAACCCGCCACCGGGTCACCCCTAAATATACACAGGTTGATGCCCGGCAGCTTACAGAGTCCCGGTCGGCTCGTACACAACATGTCCGGCTTGGTGACTAACTAAGCTTGCCTTACAATACAAGTTACACAATATGGCGGTTCATACCCATGGGCCTCAAGTCACCTTCGGGTCTTGGGCTTTCAATAAGCTTGTTCTATGGACCACCATCCTCATCGTCCTCCTAGGCCTTCTCTTCTTGAGCCGCCAGTGGCATGACCCGGCCCCTCCTGGGCGGGTCATACCTAATAGTTATATCCCCAACATTAGGCCCTAGGTTGATTTGAACTTGTTCACATCAATCTTCAATACTTGACATAGCAGAATCTTGCATCGTCAATTTTTATGAACTTGCTATAACCTGCCATGACATCAGCTCACAGAATCATGTTAACCCGCCACGACATCATCTTGCATTAACTTCACATGAAGCTCGGAACATCTCAACAGATCTTTATCTTTAATGGACTTTCCAAAAATTCGAGGCGGCCGTGCAGCCACATAATCACTTTTTGACCTCCTCGATTCCCGTGCATGCCTGTTATCCATCTCCTTATAAATAGGGATAGGGGTCATTTTCATTTCCCCCCTTGCCTCCTCGTCTTCATCCTTTTCTACGCAACGCCACAAACATGCTCGAGCTCCGCTGCCTTCGACCTCGTCAACTTCCTCAACTCCAGCCACTACATCAAGCTGAACAAACTAGAGCATCGTGGCGTACCTCCGTTGTCCAGCAACATTCGTAAGCACTTCTTCTTCCTCGTAGCAAATTTTCATTAGGGTTAGTCCTAGTTCAACGGAGTTCCCCTCTGTTCTTCTTTACTCTTCTCTAGATTGCATGGTTGAATCTGAAAATGTTATCGAAAACGTGCGGTACCGTGTAGCATCCCTTTGTCCAACTGCAATAGGTACTTTTTATGTATCAGATCCATCCGAACACATGTGTTCTTCTAGTGCCTTCACTTTAGGTATAAAATTTATTTTATTTTCCAAACTGTTGTAGATCCAAAATCGTAGCATCGATCTGTGGAATCTGTTTGTCTGCTACTTAGCAAATCCTCACTTATAGATCTGAAACATAGCAACTATTTGGGCGGCTTAACTAATAAAACATAACCCACCAGGTACCATTAGTCCCCTTTTAAGCCGTCAATATGAATATCCGCATACTTCAGTGTTCATCTTCTGGCTTAACGCGTTGGCCTTTTATAGCACTTTACTTTTGAATCAATGGTCCGGCTTAGCAGCTTAATATTAAACCGGTAATATTTCTTTCTTTTAGGCCTTCATCCTCAAAATGCCTAAGACTGTCACTACATGCAACTAGGTCGTTTCCCGGGTTACCAGGAATTGCTGAATGAGTATTTCCAAACGAGCACCTTAGCCAAGAAAGATGCCATCCATTGGAGGGTCCCAGGCACAAACCCCTCCTGAGCCCAAGGACGGTGACATAATTGTCTTAACTGACAATCTGCTCCGGGGTTTTAGCCCTCCCGGCTCAAAATTCTTCTGTGATGTGCTGCACCTTTTCAAGCTCCATCCTTAAGGTATCAGACCAAATTCCATTTCAAACATCTGCAACTTTCAAGTGTTCTGCGAGGTGTACCTTCAACAGGAGCCCATTGTGGAACTGTTCAGGGAATTTTATTACTTAAACCAGCAGACTGAGTTCACTAATGGGCCCAACCTAGAGTTAGGTGGCATTTCTATTCAACGACAAAAAGAAACCACTTTCCTAGTCGCCACACTGCCCAATCATCCCAAGGACTGGAACCAAACTTGGTTTTATTGTCAAGAGACTTCTCCAGACGGGGAAAACCCTTTGCCGGGTTACCGCGCCAGCCGGCTTAGCAACAGGCACCCTCTTCCAGATCATGTCAGTATAGCGGAACGGAAAAAAAATACTTGCTAGTCTTTTCAAAGATCCGAGCCTTAATAGCTAACGGCTTAACCATAATCGATCTAGTTCGGTGTCGGGTCGCCTGGAGAATTCTGCCCTTAAGCCGTCGCCCGTCTTAATGTGCGAGTACACCGACGACTTAAAAGATCCACACCGCCACTGCCAGATCAAACTGACTGATGAGGATATCAATAATATGACCAAGACTCTATTGAACGAGAGCATGGTAGATTGCAGCAAAGCCGGACTGAATCCTTTCTGCACTCTCAACAAGTCACCAGCTGTAAGCGTGTAAACATTTCTCAGTTGAATCATATTTTCACTTAAACTGTCTTTTTATAACCGTTTGACTTCCACATGCCGATTCTCCTTTTTGGAATAAGAAGCTATAGGACAAGCCGGCCAAGAAACCCTGGACAAAGAACAAGGCTCCTAAAAAGCCTGCCAAGAAGAAGTCCAATCCTTTCGAGCTATTTGACTTGGATGATAATGATGAGTCAGAGGTAAAACTTGACTCCCTTGGCTCATTTTGTGTACATCTTATTGATAATGATCACTATCAGGATGATGCAGAAGGAAGCCAAGCCAATGTTGAAGAGGTAACTATCCTTTCCTCCGACTCTGAACCTCTGATCAGACATAAAGTGCATCAGGTGAGCCGGAAAGTAAGGTTTTTTCACCCTTTAGCTTACTTGGATCCCAACTTTATTTTGAAGAAGCAACAACATGAAGCTCGTAGTACGACCCGGAACAACATTGGAGGGATTCTTTCCTCTGGCTTACCCAACACACCAGCACCTCGCAAGCGCCGACCAGAGGTTTCAAATATTTCTGACTTAGCTTATCCCAAGGCGGGTCTTTTTCGACAACCTCTTAACCCGTCTGATTCAAACTATCAGAGGACCTCTCACTCTTCCTCTGGCGACTCAACCGGGACTCGGGTCCCTCTTTTCAAGACTGCGCCTTGGTAAGAAACATTTAAGCCTATTTGCTCTCAATCATGTATTCAACTGTCATACCAATCCCTTCTTTTGTTTTATTTTCAGTGCTATGGCCAAGCCCAACAAGAAGCAGAAAGTTGATAAACCGGCTAAAGAGCCCAAGACTGTTGATATGAAGAAACATGCCACATCCAAGCCTTTGCATCAAGTTTCAGAAGCTACTATGGATGACCCCCCCCCCTCTAGAGGAACATCCTGTCACCAAAGACGCCATGGACATTGACCCAAAAAATGATAAGCTGCCCAGTCCCGCTCAGCCGCCTCAGGAAACTTAGGATATAATGATTACTGGGACAACTTACAAAGCCCCAGGCAACCCCACTGTCTTATCAAAACACAACGCCAAAGAAGAATTTTCTGGTGTTGACAAGGGCAAGTGGAAGTTGGATTTGGAGAGCTATGCTCAATTTAATGCCCAGGAGCTTCATGCGGGCTATTTGAACCGCCTCCACACCAGCCATGACTTTGAGGCCGGCTTAGTGAATCTCATGAAAGATCGCTTTGAGGTACGTAAAAACTTATCTCATATAATACGCATATGTCAGCCGCCAAGTTTATTGGATGCGATAATCTTGAATATGTTGTAGACTTATAAATTTCCTTATTGAACTTGATATCCATGTGATAGCAATGTCGAATCGTAGAATCAACTCAAGTAGCTCCCAAGGGCCAGCTTAATCCACATGGTTGAGCCGGGACTTAAAAAATGTAATTCTGAATTTCTCATATGTAGCTCCCACGGTACGGCTTAAATTGATAAGTTAAGCCGGAACTTCAAAGAATAATACCCAAGTTTTCACCTATAGCCCCCAAGGGCCGGCTTATTCAGCATAGATAAACCGGGACTTATCATCATAATTGTGAATAAAATCCAAGTGTGTAGCCCCCATGAGTCGGCTATAGTCATAACAGTGTAGCCGGGTCATCATAGAATTGTCTTCAAAAAAGAGCAATATGCATTAGCCCCCAAGTGCCAAGTAAAATACTTGTATTGTACTTGGGACTTCAAATAATATGATCATAATGCTTTCTATCATGTTCATGTTGTAGACAAAATTAAATATGAAAGAATCCCAAGTACGGGATCTGAGAGCTAATATCCAAACCCAGCAATCTGAGACTGCAAAAGCCAAATCAGAACTGAAGACTGCCTTGGAAAACATCGAGAAGCTTAAACAAGATTTCAGTGCTGACAAAACCGGCTGGGAAACCGAGAAGGCAGCTCTACTTAAAAGAGAGGAAGACGCCGAAACTGCCCTTAAGCCGGTAACTGATGAGTTGTCCGGTTTAAAATATCAAATCAACAGCATGACAACGACCATCTTTGGTAAGTAACATCATACTTTAACATCTCTTCATCAGAATTGAACACCCATTGAGCCGATTCATAAATGTATTTGCCAATGCAGGTTCCAGAAGCTCCAAACTAGGTGATGATATGCGCATAAGGCTGAAAGCCGTATATACCCTTGTGGAGCAGCTGTGCACCGGCGCCCAATGGGCGATTTCTCCCGCCTTACATCAGAAGCAGCCACCTTCCCTTATCAAGGAAGTGTTAGAAAAGCTGTATGTGATCCCACAAAGGGTGGAAGAGCTAAAGCGATCATCCGCTAGAGCCGGTGCCATTTCATCCTTAAGCCGGGCAAAGGCGTGGCAAGCAGATCTTGATCCAGAAGAATTGGCCAATGGCTGCCCAAGCATCAAAGAAGACGGGTCTCCCTTCAGTGCTGATGACTTTGCCCAAATAGCAAGGGGAATGCGTCCATTAGCAAGCAAACTGGCTGAAGAGACGGACCTGTCCCAGTACCAAGCGGTTTATGATGCTGAAAACAAGAAGGTCAAAAGCGCGGGTTCATGAAGCCCAGGACCTTATTCCGCCAATTCGTAAGCACACCTTTGGCCTTGATATTGACCCGTCAACACTTATTGATGACGAGGCTGTGTTCAAAGCTTTGACTGGGATCGATTGGTCATCGCCTAACTTCCAGACAAAAGAGGAAGAAGAAGAGCCAACACAGGATGACCCAGAAGCCTCGACCCGCCAAGACTAGAAGTCTTAATTCATGATCCGGTTTACCAGCCATAGCATTTGGATGTTGTGTGTCTCAAAAACACTTATTCTTTTGTGGACACATGATGCCTTGTAATAGGCTAGTTGAAAAAACCATGATCTGCCACGCCATTATGCGTGTTTATTTGCATAACACTTATGAGATGTGTGATTTGATTTGAAGATCTAGTGTTTATGATGATAATCATTGTCAACCTCGCTGATCATGTTGTCATAAGCCCTGCATATAAACAGAGAACAAGTGCCCTGGCAGTTTTGTGACGCCCGAAGACCGACGTCCCAGAAGATTCCAGAAGATTCCAGATGTTTCGGGTTCTCCCGTGTGTTTCTTCGTGCTTGTGTTATTTATTTTTTGCATTGCATCATGTCATCATGCCATCATGTCTTTAATTTTGCATCTCAACCTAAATAAATTGTGTGGACCTTCGGTCCATTTAAATCGAGGGAAGTGTGACTTCTCTTTATAACATATAAAAGTCTCTCAATATTATTAGGGAGCTATATTAAATATTCCATTCCTTGGAATTAACCGCAACACACTTGCATATATTCCCCATGCCTCTTTAATTTAAGTTTCACCGTCAAACCTCCCTATATTTCTTTTCCGTTGTATCGAGGATCCTCCAAGTCTAGACTCCTTTCAAACTCCTTAAGGCAAGCTAATTATTTTAGTTTGCACTTCCCTATTTTGTTGGAACTATTTTGTTGGGTTGGTAATATCCCATAAAGCCTTACAAAAATGTTCCATCATTTATTTTTTATTCTTCTTGACCTCTTTTCTTTTGGTGTTGTTCTCTCTCTATTTTTATTTCTGCTAAAGAAATAAAAATAAGAAGGGCAGCGGGCAGCCCAGCCGCAGTGGGCCTTCTCCTCTCCTCCCTGGCCCAATTCCTCCTTCCCCCCATTGGCCCAGCCGGCCGAACCCTAGGCAGCGGCTCTCCCCCGACCCCTCCTCTCGCTCGTTTTTCCTCAGCCGCCGCCACCCTTCGCTCGAGCGCCCTCTTTCCCTCACTCGCACAAGTCCCGATCCTCTCGATCTCCCTCTTCTCTCCCGCAGCACCCGACCGCATCGCCCGAGTCGCCAAGGCCGGAGCCCAGCGCTCCTCCCTCCGGCCTCCTCGCAGCGCCTGCGGGCCCCCTCCTCTACAGCCCCGTGCGGCCTCGTCCTCCTTCGCGCCATGGATGCGCCTCCAGCTCTGTCTCCAGCGCCGGTCCGCCCCTGCTCGCCAAGCTCCGCAGGCCGAGCGCCCCGAGCGCCCTCTCCTCCATCCCAGCAAGGCCCCGAGCGCCCTCTCCTCTGGCTTCGCCCGTCCTCAGCGCCAGCGCCGTGCCCTCAGTGCTGCATCCTCACCTCTGGCCGCGGCCACGAGGGCCTCCAGCGTGGCTCCCTCCATCTCCAGGGCACCGGCGACCTCCTTTCACCGCTGAAGCCTCCGGCGCGCCATGGAGCCCTGCCTTGGAGCCTCGAAACAGCCGCACGAGCAGCTCTCCAGCGCACCAGCGACCGTCCTCCAGGCCGGCCAGGACCCGCCTCCTCGCCATGGCCGCCGTCTGTCACTCTCCAGCCAGCGGCCTCGAGCGTCGTCGTCGCCCGATTCCCTGCGGGATCCAGCTGCCTTGCTGTTGCCGGCCCCGCTGTCCTCCTCCTCGCTGCTTGAGACCGCCATGTTCTTTTGGTTGTTGTTTGTTGCTGCTGTTTTTCGCCGAGGGCACCGCAGCCGCAAGACCGAGATGGTGCCAAGTACCTCGTCGACCCGTGAGCGACTCCGTCGACCCTCGAGGGACCCCAAGACCGTCGAGTACATCCGGAATCGCCAAGTACCACGACGACCCGAACCGCTACGAACGTGTACATCTACACCGAGACCGGCAAGACCGCTACGAAGTACGACTACACGACGCATCAAGTACCTCTCCGATGCCCAAGTTTGACTACATACGGTGATACGACATGTACCACTACCGTCGCCCGGAAACGATGGATGCGCCAAGTACATCTACGAACTCGACGCCCGAACAACTACCGTCGCCGAGACCGCAAGTACCTTTACGAACGTGTACGACTACCTTCGATGAAGAAATGAGTACAACTACTTCCTCTCCGAACGAAACGTCTACTTCCACTACCGTCACCCCGTGTACGACTACGAACGAGAACAACTACTTCCCTCGACGACTCGAACCGCCCCGAAACACACGCTTCGAAGGTATAACCCCGAGACGACGACCCGTGAGATGCTTGTTGTGTTGTATGAAATGTTCCCCTTGTGTGCACCGTTCCCGTTTCCTCTTTTGTCATGTTCCTCGGTTGCCTCGTCGCCAACCCGTGGGAACCCGTAAGCCGGGAGCACCCCACCTTTTTCCTCTTGTACGACCCGCTCCCGCCTCCCGCCATCTTTCTTTTGCTCCGGTCTCTCACCGAGTTACCGGAACCGAGATGTTGCCGTTGCATCATCTTCGGATCATTGCCGTGGCACCTTTTCCTTCCACCACGGTGACATATACTCCTTATCTCTTCATGTTCACTTTTAATAAAAATTGCATAGAACTTGATCATGTCATCCGCATCATGTTAACAACATTGATATGTTTAAATTGTTGTTTGCTTATAATTGCTAAACATGCTCATGGGGATTTTCCGGAATTGTTGTTATTATTTCCGGCCTCATTTAAATTGTCTAAATAGGTAGTTTGTTTTTGCTTCACCTCTTGCCATGCTAAAAACATTTAATCTTGTCTTGTAAATAAACGTGAGTCAATTAAATAATTATATGTGGTGTTTCGTCAATATGCAACTCGTTGCATATTGAGCTCCACTTAACTTGTAGTTTTGTTTGTGCACTTGCCATGCCATGCATATTTAAACCGGACATGCATCATACTTGGATGTGCATCGTATGCCATGTTGATGCTTGTGTGTTTACTGAGTTGTTTGCTTCTTTCCGGTTGCTTCTCTTGATAGCTTCGGTTTCGTTCCGGAGTTGTGAGGATTCGCTCGACTGTTGCTCTGTCTACTTCATGGATCCGTTCTTCTCCCTTGCGGAATTCCAGGCAAGATGATCATACCCTTGGATACCTTTACTACCATTGCCATGCTTAGTTGTCTCGATGCTATCGTTACATGTCGCGCTACCCATCTTTATGTCAGCCTCTCCTTGTTGCCATCAAACCTCTAACCTTGAAACCTTCCTAGCAAAACCACTGTTTGGCTATGTTCCCGCTTGCTCAGCCCCTCTTATAGCGTTGTTAGTTGCAGGTGAAGATGAAGTTCGTTCCAGGAGGGAACTTGTTGTTGTAATATCACAATATCTATTATTATTATTAACACACCTATATATTGGGCATGGGTGGAAGGCTTGGCCTTTTGCTCGGTGTTTTGTTCCACTCATGCCACCTTAGGCGCCGATAAACCGGCATTATGTTCCTTGATTTTGCGTTCCTTACACGATGGGTGGATGGGGACCCCTTGATAGTTCGACTTTGAATAAAACTCCTCCAGCAAGGCCCAACATTGGTTTTAATTTGCTCATAATAACAACTTAATTAATTAATTAAATTGCATAGGGAGTTAGCGCTACCCGAGGATTCTTTCTACATAGCAGGGGGGCCAGTGCTGATGGTGTTGGTCCCAAACGGGGGTTCTGCGGGGTCACCACAAGGAAACTCAAGGATTGATATAAACCTGTAGAATCGCCCATCCGGTCGTGGCCTGAGACGAGATACGCGCGGCTACTATCAGGGTGTCGACACACCGGGAGGTCTTGCTGGACTTGTTTTACCATTGTCGAAATGTCTTGTGCTACCGGGATGCCGAGCCTGATCGGATTTCCCTAAGATAAGGGGTGATGATATTATATTTATCACTTCAACTAATCGTGAGAGCTTGTGATGGGCTAAGTTAGGACACCCCTGCAGGGTTATAATCTTTCGAAAGCCGTGCCCGCGATTATGTGGCAGATTGGAATTTGTTAATGTCCGGTTGTAGAAAACTTGACAGATGATCCGAAGTAAAACACACAACTGTGTGAGTAACCGTGACTGTCTCTTTTCATTTTGAGAAGAGAACACGGTGGGGTTATGTTTGACTCGTATGTAGTTCAGGATCTTTAGCGATCACTACTTTTGCGACCGTTTGCGTAGATGCTCATCTTATTCTGGTACTCGTAAGTTAGCCACCATATATTGCTTAGCCGCTGCTGCAACCTCACCACTTTACCTCTTCCTACCCACAAAGCTTTGCTAGTCTTGATACCCATGGTTATGGGATTGCTGAGTCCTCGTGGCTCACAACTACTACAACACCAGATGCAGGTTCAGCCGAGTTCGATGCAGGAGCTAGTTCAAGTTCTTCACTGGGAGCTCGATGAAGAGAGTGACCGTATGCTTGTGACGTTTTCGACGATCAGTAGTGGTTTCTACTAGGATTCGATCTAGACCTGTGGCTTTATGTTGTTTTGGTATCTTTCTTTTGGATCTTCGCCCGTAGTCGGGTTGTGATGTTTTGAATGATGTTTTGCTTATGTAATGTATTGTGTGAAGTGGCGAGTGTAAGCCAACTATCTCCTTTTGCAATTTAATCCCTCTTTTACATGATTCGTGCAAAGATACCAAACTTGCGATCATTCCAGAATGGGCTTATATCTTTAAGTCGTGCCTCGACACGTAGGAGATATAGTCCCATCCTGGGCATTACAAGTTGGTATTCAGAGCCTTCTCCGACCTAGAAGCCCCCACTGATTGATCGAATCGTTGACGGTTGAGTCTAGGCACACACTGAAAATGTTTTGAGTCCTATATTTATATCGGAGAGTAGGATTTCTTTTATTCCTCATCTCTTTTCACTCTGGTGAAGACTCCTGACGACTACTCTTGTCTCTTCTACTTTCAAAAATTGCACCAATTTTTTTTAGGATCACGCGAGTATTGTTTGGATTGTTTCGATGTCTTTGTGACGAGAACATTGTTCTCGATGCCTCCTGTCATTAGGGGTTGTGGCAGTGTCCCGGGGAGTTGAGCTCCGAGGTGTTGTCGTCACAAATCCATCGCGACAGTACTAGAATACTTAAGACGGCCGGCATCGAAAACTCTCCTATGCGGTTAGTGGCAAGATAACCCCGACATCACCCAGTACTGGGGAGGTAGTTCGAGAGTATTGCCATAGCTTGTATAGTGGATGCGTTTCGAAGGTCCGAGGTAAACGGTTTCCGAGAACAACTGGTTATGTGTTGAAGGATGGATACAGCTGGATGTAGGATTAGAGTTGAGTGCGCGGTGCTTCCCCTGTATCCCCAACACCTGATTGCATAACTGGAAACTTTCGGAAATTAATAGGTGGGTTCATCTAGTAGTTCTAGGCATTCTTCCAACGAATGCATGATATGAAGTTCGGGGTTCTACATTGAGTGAAGTGGTTTTATGGGCTTGTTCCGATCGGGACTTGCATCTTAAAGGGTCCTTGGCTATGCTGATCCGGGAATTGCAAAACCCTTTTGTAACACGTTCCATGAGCTTTCAGCACGAAGATGTCGAACGAAACTTCTATCTTGTGTTTGTTCTATCTGTTCCTTGTTCCTTTTTTATTTACCTTTTGTTCTCCAAGTGGCTTCTCGACAAGTTGATATACCTGCGTAATTCATTCGTTCAACTCTCTGCTCGGATAGATTTGTTGCAACATAATCTTCTTCATAAACATATCTATCCTTTGTTCTTGTTTTGATTCCGGTATTTGAGTTGCTTCGATGTCAAGTGTTGATTCCATACCTTTCCTAATCGGTGTTCTCATATTTCTATGGGAGTGCTAATTCTTCTTGACCATCGAGATGGTCATGTTAAATTCTTTTCCAACCAGTGTGCCTTCTCTTCAAGTTATTCCATACGGACGCCGTTGAGAAATCTGACGATTTGTCTGTTTCATTCATCCCAAGTTGTCTTTGTTTTCCCCACCCTCCCACCCTTCTTCTTCTTGGAGCCAGAAATTCTCAGATGAAATATCCATTTTATTCATGTGATGTTTCTTCATTCTTTTCCTTCAATGTTCTTATCCGGTGATTCTCGTGAAGATGCTCAAGAGTTTCAAGTTCATCATTCTCCGTTCTCGTTTCTTCTTCGGTGGATGTAATTCAAGATTTCGGTGTTGATCTTATCCTTTTTTCCTCTTTTCACAATGCTTTCTTATTCCGGTGCACCAATTAATCATTCTCCTCTTGCTATTCATATCCGGAGTGCTGAAGATATCTCGGAAGATTCGTGTTTCCATTCTTAATCCGTTCAAGCTATTTTGAGGATTATAATCTTATTCAGCCATTTAATTCAACCGGTGCAATATCTCTTCAGCAATCTTTTCAACGGTGATTTCTTTGAGTGGGCCCTAACCCACAGGCCTTTTTCCAAGATCTTACATGACTCTTCTAATTATTTTCCGGAGTTATACTCAAATTCTTTTCAAAGTGTGACGTAAGTATGAATCCCATCAGTCACAGTCCTTTTTTTCAGGACCGCTTTCAAAAAAAATTTCATCGTTGTTTCAACCTTTTTAATTTTTCATTCCCGAGTGCTCAACAATTCTTATGGCATTTCTCGTCTTCATTCTCAACAATTGAAGACCGGAGAAGTGTTTCTCTTGAATCTTGGGCGTTCTCTCAAGATTCGTGGTTCTAGCTTCTTGCCATCCTCATTATTGTTCAGATTTTGAGGAATTCTTTTATACCCATCCGAAGCATTTCATGAATTCTTTCCATTGTGATCCTCCGAAGGCCACCATTTCAGAAGATTTCTTCGTTCTCAGTTTTCAACTTCGTCCTCTAAATATTCTTCATTGATGCCTCTTCGTTCGTCTCCCTTTTCTTACGGTGGTTCATTCAAGTTTACTCTTCCTTGTCATCGTTTTAATTCATTTGTTCTTTTCATAATCCTACCGGTGCTTCGTTGAAGATTTACCCAAGTTTGTGCGAGATCTCTCTTTAATTCTTTCCAACGAGAATAAGTAGTATGCCAAATCCTTTGGTTGTCATCAATTAAATTGGTGAAGGATATGCATGACATAATTCTTATTCTTATTCCTTCAAGGTCATTTAATCCCTTTGGAGCTTGTTCATCATATCATATTCTTGGTTCTAAGTTGCTCATCTTGTTTTCCGGAGCTCCAAGTTATTTCTATTACATCATTTCAAAGCTCCATCTAATTCATCACAGGCCTTGAATCTTATTCTTTTCATTTTTCACTTCTCATGCTTTCATTACCGGAGTTTTCATGGTGGTTCATCATGTTTTAATTCATCCTTGAAGTTTTCACCAAGATTATTGTTGGAGCTCAAGCTTTCTTCATCATGCTTTCCAATTGCAATCCTTTCTACCTTATCTTTGAGATGGTGTTATGTCATTCTTGACAATTCCTTCATGTTTCATGATTCACAAGTTATCAAGAATGAGATATTTAAACCCATCATTTTCTCTGTTCAGGAGATCTTTCCAACCATTCAATTTATTTGTTGGAGTAATCTTGGGTTGTATTTCACCTAAAAGCTTTCCCTAAGGATTGTTGCTATTGTGGTGCTTATAAATGACCCAAATTCTTCATTTATCATTCAGACGAAATAAGTATATCGTCTCCTTGTTGATCTCAATCCAATTAAATGTTTCCGTCAGTGGCTGGTTGTCACCTCTTAATTTTGAGATGTTTTCCATAAGTCCACAACGAGCTTATTCTTTTCGTTGTTGATTTTCCCAACAACTTTGTTCAACCCTTCTTCGTAAGGATGCTCTTTCAAATTTAATTTTGGGAGAAGTTGTCATTTTCTTCTCCGTTCTTTTCTTTCCAACGATCTTGCATCTATTCTTTCATTCCGGAGGTATTGTGATGTTGCTCTCTCCAAACCATCATCTCACTTTATCGAGATCATATTCTCCCTTGCTTGTCTATTTAACCGGAGTGTTGTATTCTCCATTCTAATTCTCTCATCTCATCAAGTTTTTGCCTCTCTTTTCAACCGGAGTGCTGTCTGAATCTTTTTTACCCTTGTGCCATTCTTTTAATTGTTTCAGAGGCTATGTGTTGTTGTTTTCATCAAGTATAATTCCATCTCCTCTAGTTCATGTTAATTCCTTCCATTTTCAGTCAGAGGGCTGTCCAAATTCTGTCATTCTTATTCCTTGGCTGTACCATTGCAGTTTCATATTCTTTTGGTTCGTAAGCTCTTGTTTCATGTCTTTCAACCTATAAGGTTCTCATAATGCTCCTTGTTCCTCTTTCCAACAGAGTGTTTCATCTTCATTCATCTCCATTCTATTCTTTCTTTCAAGATTATTTAACCTCTCAAGGTTCTTTGGTTTCACTCGTCTGTCAAAGAAGCAACTTTGTTTTACCTCTTCCTCTTCCGATTTTGTTACCCGGTGATATCTCTAGGATCTCGGGTCGATATCCTCTGTTAGTGTGGGAGAGTTGTGACACCCGAAGACCGACGTCCCAGAAGATTCCAGAAGATTCCAGATGTTTCGGGTTCTCCCGTGTGTTTCTTCGTGCTTGTGTTATTTATTTTTTGCATTGCATCATGTCATCATGCCATCATGTCTTTAATTTTGCATCTCAACCTAAATAAATTGTGTGGACCTTCGGTCCATTTAAATCGAGGGAAGTGTGACTTCTCTTTATAACATATAAAAGTCTCTCAATATTATTAGGGAGCTATATTAAATATTCCATTCCTTGGAATTAACCGCAGCACACTTGCATATATTCCCCATGCCTCTTTAATTTAAGTTTCACCGTCAAACCTCCCTATATTTCTTTTCCGTTGTATCGAGGCTCCTCCAAGTCTAGACTCCTTTCAAACTCCTTAAGGCAAGCTAATTATTTTAGTTTGCACTTCCCTATTTTGTTGGAACTATTTTGTTGGGTTGGTAATATCCCATAAAGCCTTACAAAAATGTTCCATCATTTATTTTTTCTTCTTCTTGACCTCTTTTCTTTTGGTGTTGTTCTCTCTCTATTTTTATTTCTGCTAAAGAAATAAAAATAAGAAGGGCAGCCGACAGCCCAGCCGCAGTGGGCCTTCTCCTCTCCTCCCTGGCCCAATTCCTCCTTCCCCCCCTTCGGCCCAGACGGCCGAACCCTAGGCAGCGGCTCTCCCCCGACCCCTCCTCTCGCTCGTTTTTCCTCAGCCGCCGCCACCCTTCGCTCGAGCGCCCTCTTTCCCTCACTCGCACAAGTCCCGATCCTCTCGATCTCCCTCTTCTCTCCCGCAGCACCCGACCGCATCGCCCGACTCGCCAAGGCCGGAGCCCAGCGCTCCTCCCTCCGGCCTCCTCGCAGCGCCTGCGGGCCCCCTCCTCTACAGCCCCGTGCGGCCTCGTCCTCCTTCGCGCCATGGATGCGCCTCCAGCTCCGTCTCCAGCGCCGGTCCGCCCCTGCTCGCCAAGCTCCGCAGGCCGAGCGCCCCGAGCGCCCTCTCCTCCATCCCAACAAGGCCCCGAGCGCCCTCTCCTCTGGCTTCGCCCGTCCCCAACGCCAGCGCCGTGCCCTCCGTGCTGCCTCCTCGCCTTTGGCCGCGGCCACGAGCGCCTCCAGCGTGGCGCCCTCCATCTCCAGGGCACCGGCGACCTCCTTTCCCCGCTGAAGCCTCCTGCGCGCCATGGAGCCCCGCCTTGGAGCCTCGAAACAGCCGCACGAGCAGCTCTCCAGCGCACCAGCAACCGTCCTCCAGGCCGGCCAAGACCCGCCTCCTCGCCATGGCCGCCGTCCGGTACTCTCCAGCCAGCGGCCTCGAGCGCCGTCGTCGCCCGATTCCCTGCGGGATCCAGCCGCCTTGCTGTTGCCGACCCCGCTGTCCTCCTCCTCGCTGCTTGAGACCGCCATGTTCTTTTGGTTGTTGTTTGTTGCTGTTGTTTTTCGCCGAGGGCACCGCAGCCGCAAGACCGAGATGGTGCCAAGTACCTCATCGACCCGTGAGCGACTCCGTCGACCCTCGAGGGACCCCAAGACCGTCGAGTACATCCGGAATCGCCAAGTACCACGATGACCCGAACCGCTACGAACGTGTACATCTACACCGAGACCGGCAAGACCGCTATGAAGTACGACTACACGACGCGTCAAGTACCTCTCCGATGCCCAAGTTCGACTACATACGGCGATACGGCATGTACCACTACCGTCGCCCGGAAACAATGGATGCGCCAAGTACATCTACAAACTCGACGCCCGAACAACTACCGTCGCCGAGACCGCAAGTACCTCTATGAACGTGTACGACTACCTTCGATGAAGAAACGAGTACAACTACTTCCTCTCCGAACGGAACGTCTACTTCCACTACCGTCGCCCCGTGTACGACTACGAACGAGAACAACTACTTCCCTCGACGACTCGAACCGCCCCTAAACGCACGCTTCGAAGGTATAACCCCGAGACGACGACCCGTGAGATGCTTGTTGTGTTGTATGAAATGTTCCCCTTGTGTGCACCGTGCCCGTTTCCTCTTTTGTCGTGTTCCTCGGTTGCCTCGTCGCCAACCCGTGGGAACCCGTAAGCCGGGAGCACCCCACCTTTTTCCTCTTGTACGACCCGCTCCCGCCTCCCGCCATCTTTCTTTTGCTCCGGTCTCTCACCGAGTTACCGGAACCGAGATGTTGCCGTTGCATCATCTTCGGATCGTTGCCGTGGCACCTTTTCCTTCCACCACGGTGACATATACTCCTTATCTCTTCATGTTCACTTTTAATAAAAATTGCATAGAACTTGATCATGTCATCCGCATCATGTTAACAACATTGATATGTTTAAATTGTTGTTTGCTTATAATTGCTAAACATGCTCATGGGGATTTTCCGGAATTGTTGTTGTTATTTCCGGCCTCATTTAAATTGTCTAAATAGGTAGTTTGTTTTTGCTTCACCTCTTGCCATGCTAAAAACATTTAATCTTGTCTTGTAAATAAACGTGAGTCAATTAAATAATTATATGTGGTGTTTCGTCAATATGCAACTCGTTGCATATTGAGCTCCACTTAACTTGTAGTTTTGTTTGTGCACTTGCCATGCCATGCATATTTAAACCGGACATGCATCATACTTGGATGTGCATCGTATGCCATGTTGATGCTTGTGTGTTTACCGAGTTGTTTGCTTCTTTTCGGTTGCTTCTCTTGATAGCTTCGGTTTCGTTCCGGAGTTGTGAGGATTCGCTCGACTGTTGCTTCGTCTACTTCATGGATCCGTTCTTCTCCCTTGCGAAATCCCAAGCAAGATGATCATACCCTTGGATACCTTTACTACCATTGCCATGCTTAGTTGTCTCGATGCTATCGTTACATGTCGCGCTACCCATCTTTATGTCAGCCTCTCCTTGTTGCCATGAAACCTCTAACCTTGAAACCTTCCTAGCAAAACCACTGTTTGGCTATGTTCCCGCTTGCTCAGCCCCTCTTATAGCGTTGTTAGTTGTAGGTGAAGATGAAGTTCGTTCCAGGAGGGAACTTGTTGTTGTAATATCACAATATCTATTATTATTATTAACACACCTATATATTGGGCATGGGTGGAAGGCTTGGCCTTTTGCTCGGTGTTTTCTTCCACTCATGCCACCTTAGGTGCCGATAAACCGACATTATATTCCTTGATTTTGCGTTCCTTACACGATGGGTGGATGGGGACCCCTTGACAGTTCGACTTTGAATAAAACTCCTCCAGCAAGGCCCAACATTGGTTTTAATTTGCTCATAATAACAACTTAATTAATTAATTAAATTGCATAGGGAGTTAGCGCTACCCGAGGATTCTTTCTACATAGAAGGGGGGCCAGTGCTGATGGTGTTGGTCCCAAACGGGGGTTCTGCGGGGTCACCACGAGGAAACTCGAGGATTGATATAAACCTGTAGAATTGCCCATCCGGTCGTGGCCTGAGACGAGATACGCGCGGCTACTATCAGGGTGTCGACACACCGGGAGGTCTTGCTGGACTTGTTTTACCATTGTCGAAATGTCTTGTGCTACCGGGATGCCGAGCCTGATCGGATTTCCCTAAGATAAGGGGTGATGATATTATATTTATCACTTCAGCTAATCGTGAGAGCTTGTGATGGGCTAAGTTAGGACACCCCTGCAGGGTTATAATCTTTCGAAAGCCGTGCCCGCGGTTATGTGGCAGATTGGAATTTGTTAATGTCCGGTTGTAGAAAACTTGACAGATGATCCGAAGTAAAACACACAACTGTGTGAGTAACCGTGACTGTCTCTTTTCATTTTGAGAAGAGAACACGGTGGGGTTATGTTTGACTCGTATGTAGTTCAGGATCTTTAGCGATCACTACTTTTGCGACCGTTTGCGTAGATGCTCATCTTATTCTGGTACTCGTAAGTTAGCCACCATATATTGCTTAGCCGCTGCTGCAACCTCACCACTTTACCTCTTCCTACCCACAAAGCTTTGCTAGTCTTGATACCCATGGTTATGGGATTGTTGAGTCCTCGTGGCTCACAGATACTACAACACCAGATGCAGGTTCAGCCGAGTTCGATGCAGGAGCTGGTTCAAGTTCTTCACTGGGAGCTCGATGAAGAGAGTGGCCATATGCTTGTGACGTTTTCGACGATCAGTAGTGGTTTCTACTAGGATTCGATCTAGACCTGTGGCTTTATGTTGTTTTGGTATCTTTCTTTTGGATCTTCGCCCGTAGTCGGGTTGTGATGTTTTGAATGATGTTTTGCTTATGTAATGTATTGTGTGAAGTGGCGAGTGTAAGCCAACTATCTCCTTTTGCAATTTAATCCCTCTTTTACACGAGTCGTGCAAAGATACCAAACTTGCGATCATTCCAGAATGGGCTTATATCTTTAAGTCGTGCCTCGACACGTAGGAGATATAGTCCCATCCTGGGCATTACAGGTTTACCCCAAGGTGGGTCACAATGCCCAATATAAAATCCACTAGCGATGGCATAGTCCATAACAAGGGCAGGTTTATCAAAACCTCATATAATCCTAACAAAGTAAATATCATACATGTGATATTTATTCATACTGCTGGCTTACCACATGACATGCAGTAAGGGTAACAGTCCAAAGACTTAGAGCACAACGCCCTATTCAATTTATTCATGGTGCCGGCTTACAACACCATATGCAACAAGGGTAATATCCCAAAGACCTAGCGCAAAACTCCAAGCATATAATCTAGACACACTGGCGACTTATTGTCCAAAGCCCGGCCGGGTCATAAAAACTCTGGATAAATTCAAATATGAATCATAAGGATCAAAGCAACATGGCCCGAACCAATTTATTAACCATATATCAATATGGTACAAAAATATAAACCCAAACAAAGTTCAAAAACAAATAAAAAAGTCAAGGCTTTCATAGGTAGCCAAGCCTCAACATCAAGTGCTTTTCATGGGCTGCATAGCCACGAAGTTAATCCTTCATTCAAAACTGTAAGCCGGGCCTCACATGACCAACCATCATTTTAACCTTGACAAGTTCAGGGTCTTAATAAGAATGACTGTCAAGAGTTCTGTGGGTCATTCCAGGATTACTTGGGTGGAGTGGCAGACATACAAGGCAGGATCAACTGAAATTTTTGGTGTATACACCTAGCGTTTCAAGCCAATCAAAAGGGTTATCGAAGCTATGTTCAATGAACAAGGAGCCCCCAAATGATATACATTAAGCCGTTAAGGCAGGGTGCCCATGTTTGAGCTGTGCTCTGCACCAGACTCTCTTTGGCTCCTTTAATCTGGGAAGCAAGCCCCCAAGTGGGTTGTAGCAACGGCGTTCAAGCCGGATCAATAGGGTAGTCACAACTATGCTCAACGAGCAGGAAGCCCCCAAGTATTGATTGTTTCATGCAAATATTATACAACTTTTACATACTTTTGGCAACTTTTTATATGATTTATTGGACTAACCTATTGATCCAGTGCCCAGTGCCAGTTCATGTTTTTTTGCATGTTTTTTGTATCATACAAAATCCATATCAAACGAAGTCCAAATGCAATAAAATTTCACGGATAATTATTTTGCAATATATGTGATTTTTGGGAGTTGGAATCACCACAAACGGAGGCCCACACATCCCACAAGACACCAGGGCGCGTTATGGGCCCCTGGCATGTGGTGGTGCGTTGTGCCCTCCTCGAACATCGGTTGGAGCTCTATTTCGGGCGCAAGGAAGCTTATATCCAGAAAAATATTGTGTTAAAATCTCAGCGCAATCGGAGTTACAGATCTTCCGGAATATAAGAAAATGTTTTCGACCAGATCAGGAGAACGCAAAACAGAAGGCAACAGAGAGGGAGATCCCATCTCGGAGGGGCTCCCGCCCCTCCGCCGCCATGAAGACCATGGACCAAAGGGGGAACTCTCCTCCCTTCTAGGGGGTAGGCCAATGAAGAAGAAGAAGAAGGAGGAGGGCTCTCTCCCCCTCGCTTCCGGTGGCGCCGGAGTGCCGCCAGGGCAATGATCGTGACGACTATCTACACCAACGATCTTGCTACCGTCAACACCAACTCTCCCCCCCTCTATGCAGCGGTGTAACACCCCTTCTCCCTGCTATAATCTCTACTTAAACATGGTGCTCAACTCCATTATTATTTTACAATGATCTATGGTTATCCTATGATAGTAGATTCATTTTGTCCCGTGGGTTAATCGTGATCTTGGTTGGTATGATTGTATATTTTATTTATGTTGCTGTCCTACGGTGCCCTCCGTCTCGCGCAAACGTGAGGGGTCCCCGCTATAGGGTGTTGCAATATGTTCATGGTTTGCTTATGGTGGGTTGCGAGAGTGACATAATCTTAAACTTGAGTAGGTGGGTTATGGCGTATGGGAGTAAAGAGAACTTGATACTTAATGCTATGGTTGGGTTTCATGACCTTAATGATATTTAGTAGTTGTGTATGCTTGCTAGAGTTCCAATCGTAAGTGCATATGATCCAAGTAGAGAAAGTATGTTAGCTCATGCCTCTCCCTCGTATAAAATTGCAAGAATGATTACCGGTACTTGTTATCGATTGCCTAGGGACAAATAACTTTATTGTTGTCACAAACCTTTTACTAAACACCTAACTTTTATTATCTTGCAAAGTACTTCTAGTTTTATTCTCGCAAAGTAGTTCTAGCATCACACCTACAAAATAGTTTCATACTTGTTTTTGGTAAAGCAAACGTCAAGTGTGCGTAGAGTTGTATCGATGGTCGATAGAACTTGAGGGAATATTTGTTCTGCCTTTAGCTCCTCGTTGAGTTTGACACTCTTATTTATCAAAGAAGGCTACAAACGATCCCTTATACTTGTGGGTTACGAAGACCTTTTTCTGGCTCCGTTGCCGGGGAGCAATAGCGTGGGGTGAATATTCTCGTGTGTGCTTGTTTGCTTTATCACTAAGTATTTTTTATTTTCTATTCTGAGTTGTTCTCTATATTTAGTTACAGATATGGAACACGAAACACCAAAAAAAATAGTTGTACTTGCTACTCATGGAGATGGGGAACCTCCTAAAACCCTTGATGCTCCTTATGTAAAAGATATTATGCACTACTTTGATAATCCTAAGAAAACCCCATTCAACATGATAATGGGAGTAACGTTGGATCAACGTGAATACTTTAGGGATTATCGGTTTGACACAATAAGGGAAACTTTTATGGGATCTAATTTGTATGTTGCATTGGTATGCTCGGGATTTATGCTTGAGATATGATTTTAATTGTTGCTCTAGGAGGAATGCTCCACACCTTCCCTTTTATTGCAAATTTAATGATAGTGAAACCTTAGCTTCCTATGCTAATGGTATATATGATTACTATGATGTGGAACGAATAGAAGAATTTGTTGCTTTTAAGGGTGCACATGAAATTGAATATTTGTTTAAAAAGTTTGAAGATTTTGATGATTCAGTTTATAGACCTGAAAATCTTGCTATCCTTAAATATTGCTATGATAATTATAAATACAGTTACGATATTGATGTATTTATTGAGAATATCTCCACTGTGCAAGAAGAGACTATTATTATTCAGGAGTCTACGGAAGAAGAAATTCATGAAACTGCGAGCTCATTGAATGAAAAAGATGATGAGGAGAGCGAAGAACAAAAGGAGGAAGAGCGGATTAGCTACCCATGCCCACCTTCTAGTGAGAGTAACCCTCCAACTCATACATTGTTTAATGTCCCTTCGTGCTTACCGAAGGATGAATGCTATGATAATTGCTATGATCCTGTTGATTCATTTGAAATATCCCTTGTTGATGAACTTGACGCTTGTTATGCTTGTGGCCAAGATGCCAATATGAATTATGCTTATGGAGATGAACTTGCTATAGGTCCTTATGTTAAGAATGACATTGTTGCTATTGCACCCACACATGATAGTCCTATTATCTTTTTTAATTCTCCCAACTACACGATATCAAAGAAGTTTGCTCTCGTTAAGGATTGTATTGATGGGTTGCCTTTTACCGTTGCACATGATGATTTTGATTAATATAATATGCATGTGCTTTCTGCTCCTACTTGCAATTATTATGAGAGAGGAACTACGTCTCCGCTTTTCTATGTTTCCAACACGATAAAATTTCAAGAAACTACTTATGCTATGTATTGGCCTTTTGATGTGCATGAATTGTTCTTATATGACATGCTAATGCATAGGAAGAGAGTTAGACTTCATCATTGCATGATATATGTTGCTTTGTGCTCACTACTAAATGCCAAATCATTGTTAATTAAAATTGGCTTTGATATACCTTGGGATCCGGGTGGATCCATTACTTGAGCACTTTATGCCTAGCTTAATGGCTCGAAAGAAAGCGCTGCCAGGGAGACAACCCGGAAGTTTTAGACAGTCATTTATTTCTGTTGAGTACTTTTATAAAGTTTAAAAACAAAAAAAATATAGAGGGGAACTTATTTTTTTTTCAAAAAAAGAAAAGCGATTGGAAGTTATGCATTGGAGAAGTGAGGGCCGACCATGAACACTTGTGTTCATGCTCATGGAAATAATGTAGAATTTTTCATGAATATTCTCAAAAAAATAATTATCCCATTGTACAATTCCATTGTATTATAAAAATTATATGCCAAGGTTTGCCTTTAGGATGTTTAAATTGCTTGTTGGTTTGTGCGGTGCAGAACAGAAACTTTGGCTGTAGTGCGTGATTTTACATTTTTTACTAGAACGTCAAATGGTTCTGAAACCTTTTGTACTGTATTTCTATACAAAATGTTTATTTTTCCTAATGTTTTAAGAATTTTTATAATTACAAAAGTATGGTGGATGTTAGAATCTTTACAGACTGTCCTATTTTCACAAATTGCTGTTATAGCTTTATTATTTGCGTATGTTTGAATTCTTGTTGAAGCCTCCTTGACTTGGGGCCATAGAATTGTGAGAGCATACAGTGGGTAATGTTTTTTATAATTATACAATAATGTTACAGCAGTACATGATGGTATTTCATTGCCATATTCACTAACCCCACCACTAAAAGTTCGATTAAGTTTTGTGTGGATGAAGTGTTAGAAGATCGAGGAGGTCTCGATGTGAGGAGGAGGAGAGGCAAGAGCTCAAGCTTGGGGATGCCTAAGGCACCCCAAATAAATATTCAAGGAGACTCAAGCATCTAAGCTTGGGGATGCCCCGGAAGGTATCCCATCTTTCTTCAACAGGTATCAGTATGTTTTCGGATTCATTTCGTTCATGTGATATGTGCAAATCTTGAAGCGTCTTTTGTGTTTATTTTTAATTTTTATTTTATGCACCATGCTGGTATGAGATAGTCCATGGTAGATTTATAGAGTGCTCATTGCACTTCATTTATATCTTTTGAGTGTGGCTTTATAGAATGCTTCACTTATATCATTTGAAGTTTGGATTGCGTGTTTCTCTTCACATAGAAAACCGTTGTTTGAAAAATGCTCCTTTGCTTCACTTGTATTTATTAGAGCATGGTCTTTTGTAGAAAGAATTAAACTCTCATGCTTCACTTATATCTATTTAGGGAGTCAAAAGGAATTGGTCATTTGCATTGTTAGTCATAAAATCCTACATAAAACTTATCGAACACTGAATATGATATGTTTGATTCCTTACAATAGTTTTGCGGTATAGAGATGGAATATGTGGGAGGTACTAGTAAACGGTTGTGGTTAGTAAGAATATTGGTGTTAAGGTTTGTGATTCCCGAAGCATGCACGTATAGTCTCTCGTTATGCTATGAAGTTGGAGCATGTTATTATTGATTGTCCTCCTTATGAGTGGCGGTCGGGGACGAGCGATGGTCTTTTCCTACCAATCTACATGCGTAGTAGTACTTTGCTTCGAGGGCTAATAAAATTTTGCAACAAGTATATGATTTCTTTATGACTAATGTGAGTCCATGGATTATACATACTCTTACCTTTCCACAATTTGCTAGCCTCTACGGTACCATGCATTACCCTTTCTCACCTCGAGAGTCGGTGCAAACTTCGCAAGAGCATCCAAACCCCATGATATGATACACTTTATCACACATAAGCCTTATTATATCTTCCTCAAAACAGCCACCATACCTACCTATTATGGCTTTTCCATGGCCATTCCGAGATATATTTCCATGCAACTTCCACCGCTTTCGTTTGATGACTTGAGCATTCATTGTCATATTGCTTTGCATGATCATATAGCTGACATAGTAATTGTGGCTCAGCCACCGTTCATCATTTTTCATACATGTTACGCTAGATCATTGCACATCCTGGTACATTGCCAGAGGCATTCATATAGAGTCATATTTTGTCATAGGTACCGAGTTGTAATTTTTTCTTTTGAGTTATAAGTAAATAGAAGTGTGATGATCATCATTATTCATTTTTAGAGCAGTGCCCCAGTGAAGAAAGGATGATGGAGACTATGATTCCCCCACAAGTCGGGATGAGACTTCGGACAATGAGAGAAAAGGAAAAATAAAAAAGGAAAAAGGAAAAAGGAAAAGAAAGAAAAAGAAAGAAAGGAAAAAATAAAAGAAAGAAATACACAAAGGGAGAAGGGGCATTGTTAGTGTCCTTTACCAGACTTGTCCTTCAAAGTAGCACGATGTTTTTCATATGGAGAGTCTCATATGTTGTCACTTCCATATACTAGGGATTAGATGCATGCCCACTTAGTTTTCATATTGAGCTTTCATACACTTATAGCTCTTAGTGCATTCGTTGCATGGCAATCCCTACTCCTCGCATTGATATCAATTGATGGGCATCTCCATAGCCCATTGGTTAGCCGCGTCGATGTGAGACTTTCTTACTTTTTTGTCTTCTATATATTTACCCCTATCATCATACTCTATTCCACCCATAGTGCTATATCCATGGCTTGCGCTCATGTATTGGCAAGGGTTGAAAAATCTGAAGCACGTTAAAAAGTATGAACCAATTGCTCGGCTTGTCATCGGGGTTGTGCATGATAAATACTTTGTGTTAAGAAGATAGAGCATGACAAGACTATATGATTTTGTAGGGATAGCTTTCTTTAGCGTTGATATTTTGAAGGACATGATTGTTTGTTGGGATGCCTGAGTATTGATGTCTTTATGTCAAATTATAGACTATTGCTTTGAATCACTTATGTATTAATATTCATGCCATGATTAGACAAATGATCAAGTTTATGCTAGGTAGCATTCCACATAAAGAATTATCTTTTTTATCATTTACCTACTCGAGGACGAGCATAAATTAAGCTTGGGGATGCTGATACGTCTCCGTCCTATCTATAATTTTTGATTGTTTCATGCTAATATTATACAACTTTTACATACTTTTGGCAACTTTTTATATGATTTATTGGACTAACCTATTGATCCAGTGACCAGTGTCAGTTCCTATTTTTTTGCATGTTTGTTGGATCACAGAAAATCCATATCAAACAAAGTCCAAATGCAATAAAATTTCACGGAGAACTGTTTTGGAATATATGTGATTTTTGGGAGTTGGAATCACCGTAAACGGAGGCCCACACAGCCCACAAGACACCAGGGCACGCCAGAGGCCGCTGGCGCGTGGTGGTGGGTTGTGCCCTCCTCGAACGTTGGTTGGAGCTCTACTTCCGGTGCAATCGGAGTTACAGATCTCTCGAAATATAAGAAACGGTTTTCGGCCAGATTAGGAGAACGTGAAACAGAAGAGAACAGAGAGGGAGATCCCATCTCGGAGGGGATCCCGCCCCTCCGCTACCATGGAGACCATGGACCAGAGGGCGAACTATCCTCCCATCTAGGGGGAGGCGAAGGAAGAAGAAGAAGGAGGGGGGCCCTCTCCCCCTCGCTTCCGGTGGCGCCGGAGTGCCGCCGGGGCAACGATCGTGACGACGATCTACACCAACAATCTTGCTACCGTCAACACCAACTCTCTCCCCCTCTATGCAGCGGTGTAACACCCCTTCTCCCCGCTGTAATCTCTTCTTAAACATGCATCGTGCTCAACTCCATATATTATTTCCCAATGATCTATGGTTATCCTATGATGTTTGAGTAGATCTGTTTTGTCCTGTGGGTTAATCGTGATCTTGGTTGGTATGATTGAATATTTTATTTATGGTGCTATCCTACGGTGCCCTCCATCTCGCGCAAACGAGAGGGGTTCCCGCTATAGGGTGTTGCAATATGTTCATGATTTGCTTATGGTGGGTTGCGAGAGTGACAAAAGCTTAAACCCGAGTAGGTGGGTTATGGCGTATGGGAGTAAAGAGGACTTGATACTTAATGCTAAGGTTGGGTTTCACAACCTTAATGATCTTTAGTAGTTGCAGATGCTTGCTAGAGCTCCAATCGTAAGTGCATATGATCCAAGTAGAGAAAGTATGTTAGCTCACGCCTCTCCCTCATAAAATTGCAAGAATGATTACCGGTACTTGTTATCAATTGCCTAGGGACAAATAAATTTCTTGTTTACACAAACCCTTTTACTAAACACCTAACTTTTATTCTTGCAAAGTAGTTCTAGCATCACACCAAAAAAATAGTTTCATACTTGTTTTTGGTAAACCAAACGTCAAGTGTGCGTAGAGTTGTATCGGTGGTCGATAGACCTTGAGGGAATATTTGTTCCGCCTTTAGATCCTCGTTGGGTTCGACACTCTTATTTATCGAAGAAGGCTACAAACGATCCCCTATACTTGTGGGTTATCAAAAGGCGTGTAACCCTGTCAGGCCCAAGATGCGATTCTATCCCGATCACGTGACACTTACGTGATTGGGGCACAACCGCATTTCGGGCGCTTAGCAAGATGGATATCATTACATCGTACCATTACATACATACATACAAGGGGGATACAACAATACATACAAGACACATGAAAACAACAACAATACAATACAAGGCATCCGACTACGGATACAAACATGAAAAGCACAATGACATCCATCTGCTATCCCAGGCTGCCGACCCGGAACCTAACCCAAGACTGAAGAAGAAGAACTCCAAACAACGAACAATGCTCTCACGTCAAGACATTCGAAACCTGCACCTGCAACTGTTGTTGTAGTATCTGTGAGCCACGAGGACTCAGCAATCCCATAACCATGGGTAACAAGACTATCAAAGCTTAATAGGTAGGAAGAGGTAAAGTGGTGAGGTTGCAGCAGCGGCTAAGCAAAAATATATGGTGGCTAACTTACGAGTACAAGAATAAGATGAGCATCTACGCAAACGGTCGCAACTAGTAGTGATCGCTAAAGATCCTGAACTACTTACGAGTCAAACATAACACCACCGTGTTCTCTTCTCAAAGTGAAAAGAGACGGTCACGGTTACTCACACAGTTGTGTGTTTTACTTGGGATCCTCTGTCAAGTTATCTACAACCGGACATTAACAAATTCCAATCTGCCACATAACCGCGGGCATGGCTTTTGAAAGATCATAACCCTGCAGGGGTGTCCCAACTTAGCCCATCACAAGCTCTCACGATTAGCTGAAGTGATAAATATAGTAGCATCACCCCTTATCTTAGGTAAATCCGATCAGGCTCGGCATCCCGGTGCACAAGACATTTCGACAATGGTAAAACAAGTCCAGCAAGACCTCCTGGTGTGCCGACACCCTGATAGTAGCCGCGCGTATCTCGTCTCAGGCCACGACCAGATGGGACATCCTACAGGAGCCAAAACTCGAGTTTCCCCGTGGTGGTTCCCGCAGTCCGCCCGTTTGGGACCAACACCATCAGCACTGGCCCCCCTGTTATGTAGAATTAAGAACCCGGGGACATGACCCCCTATGCAATCAATTAATTAATTAAGTTGTTATTATGAGCAAATTAAAACCAATGTTGGGCCTTGCTGGAGGAGTTTTATTCAAAGACGAAGTGTCAAGGGGTCCCCATATACCCATCGTGTAAGGAACGCAAAAATCAAGGAACATAATGCCGGTTTATCGGCGCCTAAGGTGGCATGAGTGGAACAAAACACCGAGCAAAAGGCCAAGCCTTCCACCCATGCCCAGTATATAGGTGTGTTATAATAATTATAGATATTGTGATATTCCAACAACAAGTTCCCACCTGAAACGAACTTCATCTTCACCTGCAACTAACAACGCTATAAGAGGGGCTGAGCAAGCGGGTAACATAGCCAAACAATGGTTTTTTGCTAGGAAGGTTTCAAAGGTTAGAGGTTTCATGGCAACAAGGAGAGGCTGACAATAATGATGGGTAGCGTGACATATAACGATAGCATCGAGACACTAAGCATGGCAATGATAGTAAAGGTATCCAAGGGTATGGTCATCTTGCCTGAGATATGTTGCAATACATAGCAAGGTATGATGCATGACAGGACTATACAGGAAGCACAACAAGTCTATACAGGAAGCATAACATGGCAAGGTAGGAAGCATAGAAAAACAACACGAGTCTATATGATGCAATACATGGCAAGGTATGATGCATGACAAGACTATACAGGAAGCATAACAAGTCTATACAGGAAGCATAACATGGCAAGGTAGGAAGCACAACAAAACAACACAAGTTTATATATGATGCAATACATAGCAAGACTATACAGGAAGCATAACATGGCAAGGTGCAAGATGCACCCAAGCAAACATACTCCAAACATGTTAACAAGATGATATTATGATTCTACATGCAAAATCACACAAGTTTCATATAAGGAACACTCAAACGGAGCAACGGGCTAAAAGATACACATGAAACAAGATATAACAACAAGCTGAAATTAACAGCCACATAGCAACTTTGGAGCAAGATATATATACTCTACAGCACTCAAACATGGCAACAAGAAGCATGAACATGAAGTAGACATATCCTACAGCAAACAAATCCATTGGAGCATCTCCATAGGAGGCATGGATCAATAGCAACAAGCTACAACATGTTGATCATGACAATAAAAACCTGACAACAATATTTTATAGCAATTTGAGAGCAAGAAGTAAATAAGCTACATCAACTCAAATGAGCAAGTGAAGGCATGAATGGATAGACAACAACATATACAACAAGGAATGATCAATGGCCACCCCAAAACTAACATGGACTCACCCAGGGCATCAAGCAAACATAGCATCGGGATATTACAGATTCCAGACTTAGTGAAATTTCACTAAGTGTTAAAACAGCAATAACAACATGGCATGTTTGCAAGCATGTTTAAGTCAACACAAGGCATATCGTGGAAAGTTAAATGCATCACATCAAAGACCACATCATGGAGATTCTAAAACTTCTAGGCATGTGACATGGGGACAAACACATCAATAGCAACGAGCTCCTCAACTAGGCATCTCGTAACAAGTTTCAGAACATAACAGCCACATAGCACTTTGCAAAAGAGATTAACATGGCAATATGAACTCAAACAAGCATGCTATAGCAACCAAAATGTAGAGCATCTCATGATGAACATTTTGACATATCATTTGCATCATTTGGATAAACATGCACCAAGTTATCACATCTCAAACATGGCATGAAAAACAACAAGTAGCAGCAGTTTATAATAAGTAGCACTCTTACAACAGAGATTAGAGCATCTAGATGAACTCAAATGAGCATGGCACAATGGAACAAAGTGTAGAGCATATCACCACGATCATTTTGACATATCATACACTCAATTTGGATAAGCACACAAAAAGTTATCACTATGCAAAGTAGAAACATAAAATTACACAGAAAAAGGACTTAGCAGTTTTCACAGGAAAGGAAAAAAACATGTGGGCGCTAAAAAGAAAAAGACGCCCACGGCGTTGGATAAGGGCAGGGGCGAGGCCTCACCAGAGCGGGCCCGGCCCATCAGTAGGGGAGGAGGGATGGCAGGCCGGGGCGGTCGGGCCGAAGCGGCCTCGGGGGTGCTGGGCTAGGCGAGGCCGGCCCGTGAGGCAGGGGACGAGGAGGCCGTGGCCCAGGTGGCCGCTGGGCATCGCCATCGGGGCGTCGTCTTCCCGAACGGCGCAGGGAACACGGCGGCGCCAGAAGTGGCGAGGCGACGACGGGATATGGCGTGGAAGGCCGGGAACAGGCCGGAGGGAGCTGGATCCGGCGGCTCCTCGCCGGATCTGGCCGGAGGCGAGGCCTGGGCGGCGACAGAGGTGCGGGGACGACGGCGTAAGGTTCCGGCGTCGGGCGGGGCAAGATGCTCCGGCGACGGGAGGAGCTAGGCGGCGGCGCTCGGCCGGCGGCGGTGGCACAAGGCGGCGGCGCTGGCACGTGAAGCTCGCGGCGGCGGTGGCGCACAGGAGCGCGGAGGCGCAGCCTTGCAGGCGCGCGGCGGCGGCCCTCGTGCACGGGGAAGCGGGGCGCGAGGCGCACGGGCCCAGATCGGCCCGCGGCGGGCCTGTTGCGGGCTTCACGGACCAGGCGCGTGGCTGGCGCTGGGAGAGGCCAGGTGGCGCGGGGAGGCTGAGATGGCACCATGGGAGTGGTGTAGGGCGGCTGAGGTGGCAGCGACTGGCCAGTGGAACGCTGCCAAGTGGCAGTTCTGAGGTGGCCGGGCACAAAATCGAAGGAGGAGGGGGCTGGTGGCGCGGATTTCGAGGGAGAAGTGGCTGGAGGTTAGGGAAGAGGCTAGGGGATGCCCAAAATGGACATGGGGGTGTTTATATAGGGAAAAGACTAGGGTTTGGGGGGTTTTAGACCGTTCCGGAGCCATCGATCGTGATCCAACGGCAACGGAGCGAAGGGGAAGTTAGAAAGGCCTAGGTGGGCTGTGTAGAAGAGGTTTCCGGCTACGAGGAGAGAAGGGAAAAGAGGCCCGCGGGGTTTTCGGAGACCGAAAACGTCCGATGTTTAAACCGGCGACTAGTGCCGCTATATATATCCGTTGGGCTATCAAACGAGCTCCGAATGCGATGAAATTTGGCAGGCGGCCTGTCTACACTATAATAAGACCACACACCAAGTTTCAACCCATTCCGAGAACATTTTTCGGCCACTCATAAAATAAATATTCGGAGGCACCGCGGGCGCGTGCAAGTGTGTCTGGCTCAGAACGGACAACGGAGAGGACGAGGGAACTCGGACGGATGCAAGTTCTGAAAACATGCTGATGCAACACACATGATGACATGGCAAGATGCAACACGCAAGCAGATGACATGGCACCGGCGACGAATATCTAGCTGACACCTGGCGCACCGGTCTCGGGGTGTCACAACACTCCCCTACTAACAAGAGATCTCGTCCCGAGATCTTAGGAACGAGACAGGAGAGGAAAGAGGAAGAACAAAGTTCCTCGAGGACAAAAGAGCAAAACCAAAGAACCTGAGAGGTTGATCCACTTGAAAGGAAGAATACAACGAAGATGAACGAAGCTGCAAAGTCTTCGTTAAACAAGAGGAGCAAGTAATACGACGAGAATCGAGGAGGTTGAAAGGCACGAAACAAGAGCTAAAGGAACAAGAATGAATTCGAAACCACTCCGGTTGACAGAGATGGAAAAGGAATTCAAACGAAGGAATTTTGGCAGCACTCCGGCTAAAACTGAAAGAAATAGCACACCGGTTGAACATGAATGGAATGCAACAAGAACTGAGAAGATGAAACAAAAACATGACGAGATGAACAAGAAATTCCTCTGGAAGAATTGAAATGATGGATTTAAAAGAACGGAGAATAAGATGACAACTTGAGCACAAGTAACAAGAATGGAAATTTATAAAAGAAAGACTTGAACGGAGTTGTTGAGAAAATCAACAACAAAAGAATAAGCTTGTTGTGGACTTATTGAAAACATCTCAAAACTTGAGGTGATATTCTGCCGCAACGCAAAGATGGATTAGCTGAGAATGAAGAAATAAATGAAAAACTCCATTTCAAAGAAATAGGGAGAATTATTCGCATCTCGGGACACAAAAGAATAATACTTGAGCTGCTCCGGAAGAATTAGATGGATATATGAAGAATGCATTTAATCGTGATGAACCACCATGAAGAACTCCGATAACAAAAGGGTGATGATATAGAAATGACGGATGAAAGGAATAAGATTAAAGCCTTGCGATGATTTAGACGGGGTTCCATCGAGATAGCCAAGAAAATTGAACTCCGGAAAGAAAAGAATAAAACACCTGAAACTAGAATTTATTCATCAAGAATAAACTCCGAAGAAAGGAATTAAACAACTCGATGAAAAGAATAAGAATTATGTCATGCTTATCCTCCATCAATTAAATTAATGAACAATGGATTCACATACTATTTATTCTCGATGAAATTGATTAAAGAAGGATATATCGCGAACTTGCGAAAATCTTCATGAAACACCGGTCGGATTGGAATAAAATGAATGGATTGATATGATAACATCGGAAAAGAATTCTTGAGCGAACCACCGCAAGAATTAAAGCCGAGTGAATAAAATGAATGAACCATCGGGAAGAATTAATCGAATGATGAAAAGAACAAACCACCGAGAAGAATTACAATCGAGTGAAGAACGAGAATGACCACCGTAAGGAATGAAATTGAATGATGCAAGAGGACAAGCCACCGTGAAGAATTGAGATTGAGTAATCTCCGGGAAGAATAAAGCACTTGAGGACAATTGCATGGCGAGAACGAAGAGATCGTGAACTGATTAGAGAATACTTGAACGAAGCACCGGAAGAATGTGAGACGAACGAAGAGGCATGAATGAAGAATATTTGGAGGACGGAGTTGAAAACTGAGAACGAAGAAATCTTCTGAAATGATGGCCTTCGAAGGAACACAAAGAAAAGAATTCATGAAAATACTCCGGATGGGTAAGGAAAAGAATTTATGACAATCAGAATAATTCAAGAGGATAGCATTAAGCTAGAAGCACGAATCTCCGAGAGAACGGACAAGACTCAGGGGAAAAACGCTTCTTCGGTCTTCAAATGACGACAAGGAACACAACCAAAATTATTGAGACACTCCGGAAGAATTAAAAGAGGAAAGGTTGAACCAAACATGGAAAGAATTTGCAAACAAACTTGGAGAAGTTATATGACTGATGGAATCCATACTTACGTCATACATGAAAGAATTTCGGAACACTCCGGGCAAATTAGAAGAGTCAGGTAAGATCCTGGGAAAGACCTGTGGGTTATGAGCCCACCGAAGAGAAAACTCCGTTGAAATGGAATGCAAAGGAGATGATGCACCGGAACGAATAAAAACTCGAATGAGGTGACAACCTCGAATTAATTGGAATACGGACAAATCTCTTGAGAATGTCTTTGGAACACCGGAACAATTAGATGGCGAGAGGTAAACGAGCAAAGTGAAGCAATTGAGCCGAGGAAAAAGAATATGATGAACACCGAATACTAATAGAATTGGAACCACCAGAAAGAAAAGAGATGGATAATATCAAACGAGAGGAGAATTCATCGGAGAATAACGGAGATGAATGATGACGAACTAGACGAGAATTCACCAGTTGAAATAACTGAGGAAATAATGCAAAGGATTCACACGAGTAGGAAGGATACTCGATTAAGGACTCCGGCTCCGAGAAGCAAAAGGGTGGGCGGGTGGGAAAAAGAAAGACCACAACAGACGGGGAAAACACCGTCGGTTAAAAAGAACCGAGGGTTGAACTTGCAAGAAGAAGAGGGTTGAATCCACTTGACGAGAGATGCACTAGATGAAAGAACTAACAACGCGACGAACGAAAACTAACCACGTGATCCTAAAAAAATTGAAGGGGAAGAGGAGCAATTCAAAACACCTACGTCAAGATTCCTCACCAGAGCGACGAAGGGGCAGGGGAGTAAAAAGAATTCCTACTCTCCGATATAACTAGACTCCGAAAAAGTTTTCTGCTAGACTCAACAACGGCCAAGATACGATCAATCAAGGGGGCTCCTATGGTCGGTCGAGGCTCTGATACCAACTTGTCAGGCCCAAGATGCGATTCTATCCCGATCACGTGACACTTACGTGATTGGGGCACAACCGCATTTCGGGCGCTTAGCAAGATGGATATCATTACATCGTACCATTACATACATACATACAAGGGGGATACAACAATACATACAAGACACAAGAAAACAACAACAATACAATACAAGGCATCCGACTACGGATACAAACATGAAAAGCACAATGACATCCATCTGCTATCCCAGGCTGCCGACCCGGAACCTAACCCAAGACTGAAGAAGAAGAACTCCAAACAACGAACAACGCTCTCACGTCAAGACATCGGAAACCTGCACCTGCAACTGTTGTTGTAGTATCTGTGAGCCACGAGGACTCAACAATCCCATAACCATGGGTAACAAGACTATCAAAGCTTAATAGGTAGGAAGAGGTAAAGTGGTGAGGTTGCAGCAGCGGCTAAGCAAAAATATATGGTGGCTAACTTACGAGTACAAGAATAAGATGAGCATCTACGCAAACGGTCGCAACTAGTAGTGATCGCTAAAGATCCTGAACTACTTACGAGTCAAACATAACCCCACCGTGTTCTCTTCTCAAAGTGAAAAGAGACAGTCACGGTTACTCACACAGTTGTGTGTTTTACTTCGGATCCTCTATCAAGTTTTCTACAACCGGACATTAACAAATTCCAATCTTCCACATAACCGCGGGCACGGCTTTCGAAAGATCATAACCCTGCAGGGGTGTCCCAACTTAGCCCATCACAAGCTCTCACGATTAGCTGAAGTGATAAATATAATGTCATCACCCCTTATCTTAGGGAAATCCGATCAGGCTCGGCATCCCGGTGCACAAGACATTTCGACAATGGTAAAACAAGTCCAGCAAGACCTCCCGGCGTGCCGACACCCTGATAGTAGCCGCGCGTATCTCGTCTCAGGCCACGACCGGATGGGACATCCTACAGGAGCCAATCCTCGAGTTTCCCCGTGGTGGTTCCCGCAGTCCGCCTGTTTGGGACCAACACCATCAGCACTGGCCCCCCTGTTATGTAGAATTAAGAACCCGGGGACATGACCCCCTATGCAATTAATTAATTAATTAAGTTGTTATTATGAGCAAATTAAAACCAATGTTGGGCCTTGTTGGAGGAGTTTTATTCAAAGACGAAGTGTCAAGGGGTCCCCATATACCCATCGTGCAAGGAACGCAAAAATCAAGGAACATAATGCTGGTTTATCGCCGCCTAAGGTGGCATGAGTGGAACAAAACACCGAGCAAAAGGCCAAGCCTTCCACCCATGCCCAGTATATAGGTGTGTTATAATAATTATAGATATTGTGATATTCCAACAACAAGTTCCCGCCTGGAACGAACTTCATCTTCACCTGCAACTAACAACGCTATAAGAGGGCCTGAGCAAGCGGGTAACATAGCCAAACAATGGTTTTTTGGCTAGGAAGGTTTCAAAGGTTAGAGGTTTCATGGCAACAAGGAGAGGCTGACAATAATGATGGGTAGCGCGACATATATCGATAGCATCGAGACACTAAGCATGGCAATGATAGTAAAGGTATCCAAGGGTATGGTCATCTTGCCTGAGATCCCGCAAGGAAGAAGAACGGATCCATGAAGAAGATGGAGAAGAAGCCTTGAAGAAGAACCACGGGTAGACGAACGAATCCTCACGAACGAAACGGAACAAGCACTAACGAGAAGAAGCAAGCAATACGGTAAACAAACCAACCAAGAACATGACAATATGCACTACAAAGTATGATGCAAAACAAATCTACTTATGATGCACATCAAGTCTACACAGGAAGCAAAACATGGCAAGGTAGGAAGCACAGCAAAACAACACAAGTTTATATATGATGCAATACATAGCAAGGTATGATGCAGGACAAGACTATACAGGAAGCACAACAAGTCTATACAGGAAGCATAACATGGCAAGGTAGGAAGCACAAAAAAACAACACAAGTCTATATGATGCAATACTGATACGTCCAAAATGCATCACTATTTTATATCATAATTCATCCTTATTCATTGATATATTTCACATTATGATGATATTGTTATGTTGTTTTGGCCTATTTTACACAGTTTGCAACTTTCCGGTGCCGAAGCAGCAGACGCAGGATTCAGCGGTAAAAAGTGGACGCTGAGTTGCTGAAGAAGAATACCTCCAAATTACCTGAAAATCGACGGAGGGTATTTTCCAGAAGGAACACGAAGGCACACAAAAGAGCAACCAGACGGGGGCCACAGGGTACCCAGGCGGCCACATGGCGCGGGCCCCTCCCTAGCCGCGCCGGGGGGGCGCCTGGAGCTCCTGGCCCACTTCCGGCTGCCCCCTTTGGCATATATATTCTTCGTCACCCAAAAACCCTAAAAAAGAGAGTTTTACGGAGTTCCGCCGCCGCTCCGTGGCGGAAACCTACAGAGAAGAAAAAGCCATCTCCGGCGGGCAGATTCCGCTAGGGAGATCACCTCCCGGAAAGGGAGATCATCGCCATCGTCATCACCATCGTCACGGGCATCATCGAGATCATCATCAACATCATCCCCAACATCAGCACCATCTCCATCTTCATCCAATCTCATCTCACAAGTGCAAGTTGTGTTGTAATCCGTACTATCTATCCTCTCTTCTCTATCGGTGTTGATTACTACTTTGTGGTGAATGCTATTGAGTTTTGTTGGAGAAATATTATTATGTCCAGATTGTTTATCACCCATTTATCTCCACTGATCATGATCTCTTTTATGTCTTGTGAGTAGTTACTTTAGTTCTTGAGGACATGGGAAAAGTCTTGTTGTTAGTAGTCATATGATGTTGAAGTAATATGTGTTGTTTGATACTTAAGTTGTGTTGTTATTTTACTAGTGGTGTTGTGTGAGTCGAACACTCAACACTTCGCCTTATTAAGGACCTAGGGGAATACATTGTGTACAAAGATTGCTTACGGTGGGTTGCCGGAGTGACAGAAACCTGAACCCCAGTTCGCACGCTTTTGCACAAGGGAACAATGGATCATCGATCGTATTGCTATGGTTAGGCTTTTGCCTTAAATACTATCTTGTATTTGCGGATGCTTGCAAGGTGTTTAATCATAAGAGTGCACTCATCTTAGTCTAGAGAGTGTACTAGCATAGATCCACCCACTCAGCACTTATCAACACATAACATAGTACCGATACGGAATATGGCGAAAGCACATGACTACCTCTCCCGTGTGTCCTCAAGAACACTTTAGCCTTTATAAGTTCAGTTGCTAGGCCTCTCCTTTGCTCAGAAAGGATTGGGCCACTTGTTACTCTCCAGTGCCTTTTACTTTGCTCGCTTTTACTTTCCTGTTGCTTATATCAAGAAAACCCCTAAAAGTTATCTTTCAGTGCTTGCAGTTATTCCTTGATCAGAATCGCTTATCAATACCTTCTGCTCCTCGTTGGGTTCGACACTCTTACTTATCGAAAACGCTACAATAGACCCCTTACGGTTGAGGGTCATCAAATACATGGCAAGGTATGATGCATGAAAAGACTATACAGGAAGCATAACAAGTCTATACAGGGAGCATAACATGGCAAGGTAGGAAGCACAGCAAAACAACACAAGTTTATATATGATGCAATACATAACAAGACTATACAGGAAGCATAACATGGCAAGGTGCAAGATGCACCCAAGCAAACATACTCCAAACATGTTAACAAGATGATATTATGATTCTACATGCAAAATCACACAAGTTTCATATAAGGAACACTCAAAACGGAGCAACGGGCTAAAAGATACACATGAAACAAGATATAACAACAAGCTGAAATTAACAGCCACATAACAACTTTGGAGCAAGATATATATACTCTACAACACTCAAACATGGCAACAAGAAGCATGAACATGAAGTAGACATATCCTACAGCAAACAACTCCATTGGAGCATCTTCATAGGAGGCATGGATCAATAGCAACAAGCTACAACATTTTGATCATGACAATAAAAACCTGACAGCAATATTTTATAGCAACTTGAGAGCAAGAAGTAAATAAGCTACAACAACTCAAATGAGCAAGTGAAGGCATGAATGGATAGACAACAACATATACAACAAGGAATGATCAATGGCCACCCCAAAATTAACATGGATTCACCTAGGGCATCAAGCAAACATAGCATCAGGATATTACAGATTCCAGACTTAGTGAAATTTCACTAAGTGTTAAAACAACAATAACAACATGGCATGTTTGCAAGCATGTTTAAGTCAACACAAGGCATATCGTGGAAAGTTAAATGCACCACATCAAAGACCACATCATGGAGATTCTAAAACATCTAGGCATGTGACATGGGGACAAACACATCAATAGCAACGAGCTCCTCAACTAGGCATCTCGTAACAAGTTTCAGAACATAACAACCACATAGCACTTTGCAACAGAGATTAACATGGCAATATGAAGTCAAACAAGCATGCTATAGCAACCAACATGTAGAGCATCTCATGATGAACATTTTGACATATCATTTGCATCATTTGGATAAACATGCACCAAGTTATCACATCTCAAACATGGCATGAAAAACAACAAGTAGCAGCAGTTTATAATAAGTAGCACTCTTACAACAGAGATTAGAGCATCTAGATGAACTCAAATGAGCATGGCACAATGGAACAAAGTGTAGAGAATATCACCACGATCATTTTGACATATCATACACTCAATTTGGATAAGCACACAAAAAGTTATCACTATGCAAAGTAGCATCATTAAATTACACAGAAAAAGGACTTAGCAGTTTTCACAGGAAAGGAAAAAAAACATGTGGGCGCTAAAAAGAAAAAGACACCCACGGCGTTGGATAAGGGCAGGGGCGAGGCCTCACCAGAAAGGGCCCGGCCCATCAGTAGGGGAGGAGGGATGGCAGGCCGGGGCAGTCGGGCCGAAGCGGCCTCGGGGGTGCTGGGCCAGGCGAGGCCGGCCCGTGAGGCAGGGGACGAGGAGGCCGTGGCCCAGGTGGCTGCTGGGCGTCGCCGTCGGGGCGTCGTTTTCCCGAACGGCGCAGGGAACACGGCGGCGCCAGAAGTGGCGAGGTGACGACGGGATACGGCGTGGAAGGCCGGGAACGGGCCGGAGGGAGCTGGATCCGGCGGCTCCTCGCCGGATCTGGCCGGAGGCGAGGCCTGGGCGGCGACAGAGGTGCGGGGACGGCGGCGTGAGGTTCCGGCGTCGGGCGGGGCAAGATGCTCCAGCGACGGGAGGAGCTGGGCGGCGGCGCTCGGCTGGCGGCGGTGGCACAAGGCGGTGGCGCTGGCACGTGAAGCTCGCGGCGGCGGTGGCGCACAGGAGCGCGGGGGCGCAGCCTTGCGGGCGCGCGACGACGGCGCTTGTGCACGGGGAAGCGGGGCGCGGGGCGCACGGGCCCAGATCGGCCCGCGGCGGGCCTGTTGCGGGCTTCGCGGGCCAGGCGCGTGGCTGGCGCTGGGAGAGGCCAGGTGGCGCGGGGAGGCTGAGATGGCGCCGTGGGAGTGGTGGAGGGAGGCTGAGGTGGCAGCGGCTGGCCAATGGAACGCTGGCAAGTGGCAGTTCTGAGGTGGCCGGGCACAAAATCGAAGGAGGAGGGGGCTGGTGGCGCGGATTTCGAGGGAGAAGTGGCTGGAGGTTAGGGAAGAGGCTAGGGGATGCCCAAAATGGACATGGGGGGTGTTTATATAGGGAAAAGACTAGGGTTTGGGGAGTTTTAGACCGTTCCGGAGCCATCGGATCGCGATCCAACGGCAACGGAGCGAAGGGGAAGTTAGAAAGGCCTAGGTGGGCTGTGTAGAAGAGGTTTCGGGCTATGAGGAGAGAAGGGAAAAGAGGCCCGCGGGGTTTTCGGAGACCGAAAACGTCCGACGTTTAAACGGGCGACTAGTGCCGCTATATATATCCGTTGGGGTATCAAACGAGCTCCGAATGCGATGAAATTTGGCGGGCGGTCTGTCTACACTATAATAAGACCACACGCCAAGTTTCTACCCGTTCCGAGAACATTTTTCGGCCACTCATAAAATAAAAATTCGGAGGCACCGCGGGCGCGTGCAAGTGTGTGTGGCTCCGAACGGACAACAGAGAGGACGAGGGAACTCGGACGGATGCAAGTTTTGAAAACATGCTGATGCAACACACATGATGACATGGCAAGATGCAACACGCAAGCAGATGACATGGCACCGGCGACGAATATCTAGCTGACACCTGGCGCACCGGTCTTGGGGTGTCACAAACCCGTAGATCTGTTGGGGGTGGTATTGATACTCCAAAGCACTAAAGGTAAGTCCTCAACCCAACAACCCGACGTCCTTTGCAAAGGAACCATAAGCCGGGGTTTTATGCCTCTCAAGATTTCTTGATTGGCTCTTTCACCTTGGCCATTGGACAGGGGGTGAGCCACTAATGACACATCAAGACAAATATGCTCTCGTTGAAAGAATTCTTTCATAGCACCTTTAGACAGATTAGTGCCATTATCAGTTATAATGCTGTGAGGGTAGCCAAAACGGAAAATCTCCTTTTTGATGAATTGAACTGCCGTCGCGCGTCACACTTACTAACCGGCTCTGCCACAACCCACTTTGTAAATTCGTCAACCGCCACCAAAAGGTGGGTCTTTTATCCTTGGACCTTTTAAAAGGTCCAACCATATCCAGCCCCCAGACTGCAAACGGCCAAGTAATTGGAATCATCTGCAATTCTTGAGCCCACACATGAGCTCGTCTTGAAAAATTTCGACAACCATCACATTTACTGATGAAATCCTTTGTATCAGCATGAGCCGTCGGCCAATAAAACCCATGACGAAAAGCCTTGGCTACGAGGGACTTAGAGCCAACATGATGACCACAATCTCCTTCATGAATCGCTCGTAAAATCTCACGGCCTTCCTCAGGAGAAACACAACGTTGAAACACCCCTGTGACACTGCAGCGGTGCAACTTTCCATTGACAATAGTCATTGACATAGACCGCCTGGTTATCCGCCTGGCCAAAGTTTCATCTTCAGGTAACTCGCCCCGGGTCATATAAGCCAAATATGGAACTGTCCAATCGGGAATAACATGAAGAGCCGGCACCAAATGCGCCTCTAGGTCAGGAACAACAAGATCTTCCTCCGTAGGCAATTTGACTGAAGGGTTACACAAAATATCAAGGAAAACAATAGGTGGTACTGGCTTATGTTGGGACCCTAGGCGACTTAAAGCATCAGCTGCCTCATTTTTCCTGCGATTAACATGCTCCACTTGATAACATTTGGAATGACCAGCAATAGCATCAACCTCTCGGCGGTAAGCCGCCATGAGTGGATCTTTAGAATCCCAAGTGCCTGAGACTTGCTGAGCCACCAAATCCGAGTCTCCAAAACACCTTACCCGGCTTAGATTCATCTCTTTAGCCATCTGAAGACCATGGAGCAAGGCCTCATACTCATCTAGATTGTTAGTACAAGGGAACATCAATCTTAAAACATAACAAAATTTATCACCTCGTGGGGAAGTCAAAATAACTCCAGCCCCCGAGCCTTCCAGCTGCCTGGATCCATCAAAGTGAATAGTCCAAAATGTGCTATCCGGCTTCTCCTCAGGCATCTGCAGCTCGGTCAAGTAATTAATAAAATCCACAAGTGCTTGAGACTTGATAGCTGCCCGAGGCATATATTTTAAACCATGGGGTCCTAGTTCAATGGCCCACTTGGCTACTCGATATGTGGCTTCTCTGTTTTGAATAATATCCCCCAAGGGAGTAGAACTGACCATATTGATGGGATGACCAAAGAAATACTGCTTCAGTTTACGACTAGCCATAAACACCCCATAAACCAGCTTTTGCCAATGTGGGTATCTCTACTTGGATTCAATGAGTACCTCACTGACATAATAAACCGGCCGCTGAACCCGATACTCCTTGTCTGATTCCTTCCTTTCCACGACAATTGCCACACTGACGGCTCGGCTATTAGCAGCCACATATAACACCAACGGCTCCTTATCAATAGGAGTAGCATGGATTGGCGGCTCAGCTAACTGTTTTTTCAACGCCTCAAACACCTGATCAGCAGCATCACTCCTGACAAAGGGATCTATTTTCTTCATCATCTGGTACAGAGGGATAGCTTTTTCGCCCAGCCGGCTTATGAACTGGCTTAAGGCCGCAATACGTCCTGCCAGACGCTGGACATCATTAACACATGCTGGTTTAGCCAAGGAAGTGATAGCCTTGATTTTCTCCGGGTTAGCTTCAATGCCCCTTTCATAAACCAAAAAACCCAAGAGCTTGCATGTTGGCACACCAAAGACGCATTTGACTGGGTTAAGCATCATCTTGTAGACCCAGAGATTGTCAAATGTCTCTTTCAAATCATCTATCAAGGTCTCCTTCTTCCTGGATTTCACAACAATATCATCCACATAAGCATGAACATTGCGTCCAATATGGTCATGGAGGTAATTTTGAACACACCGCTGATAAGTCACCTGGGCACTCTTCAGATCCTTAGGCATAGACACATAATAGAAGGCTCCAAAGGGAGTGATGAAAGCTGTCTTCTCCTGGTCCTTAACTGCCATCTCGATCTGATGGTAACCAGAGTAAGCATCCAAAACACTCAAATGCTCACAACCCGCCGTAGCATCAATGATCTGATCAATACGAGGGAGAGCAAAAGGATCAGCCAGACATGCCTTGTTAAGGTCTGTATAATCCACACACATCCGCCAAGTGACATTCTTCTTAAGTACCAGCACCGAGTTAGCCAACCACTCAGGATGAAAAACTTTAATGATAAACCCATCCACCAAGAGCCGGGCCACCTCTTCACCTATAGCTTTGAGCCTCTCTTCATTAAAACAACGAAGGAATTGCTTGACTCATTTAAATTTTGGATCAACATTAAGAGTGTGCTCAGCGAGTCCCCTCGGTACACCTGGCATGTCAGTAGGTTTCCATGCAAAGATGTCTCGGTTCTCATGGATGAACTCGATGAGCGCGCTTTCCTATTTCGGATCCATATTCGCACTGATACTGAAATGCCTGGATGAGTCGCCAGGAACAAAATCAACCCACTTAGTGTCATCTCCTGACTTAAATTTCAACAAAGGGTCATGCTCGGTGGTTGGCTTCTTCCAAGTTGTCATATCTGCCGGGTCAACATTGTCTTTGTAAAACTTCAACTCCTCTGTTGCGCAAATAGACTCAGCATAAGCGGCATCTCCTTCTTCACACTCCAAGGCTATGTTCCTGTTCTCATGCACTATGATGGTACCCTTATGACCCGGCATCTTAAGTTGTAGATAAACATAACAAGGCCTTGCCATAAACCTAGCATAAGCCGGCCGCCCAAACAAGGCATGATAAGCACCTCAAAAGTTAATGTCTCAGCTCTGAAATCATGATCATCACCGAAAGCCACTTCCAAAGCTATCTTGCCCACCGGATACACCGACTGACCAGGCACCACGCCATGAAAAACAGTATTACACGACTTAAGATCCTTATCAGTCAAATTCATACGACGGAAAGTGTCATAGTAAAGGATATTGATGTTGCTGCCTCCATCCATGAGTACTTTAGTGAACTTATACCCACCGACTTGAGGTGCAACCACCAAAGCCAACTGACCCAGATTGTCAACCCGGGGCGGGTGATCCTCACGGCTCCACACAGTTGGATGTTCAGACCACCACAAGTAGCGAGGGACCGTGAAAGGATCGAGAAGAGCTGTCTAGGGGGGGGGGTGAATAGACTCTTAGCAAGAAAAGTGGCAGTTTTTAATTTCTTCAAGTTGTGGTGGAGATTTAGCACATGTTTAAACATTCACAATACATATCAAGCAAGCATGACAAGAGTATGTGGGCACTAGAAAGTAAAGCATGCAATTTTGACTACTTGACCAAAGAAAAACCTAGCCTTTTCGAAATTTTAAGTCTTGGCAGATTTGAGCAACTAAGCACAAGTCAAGCAATCGACCTACACATGCAATTCTAAGAGTATAGTAGAGGAATGTAAAGCAACTGCATATGAAGGTAAAGGAAGGAGTTTGAGGGAGCAAACGCAAGGTAGACATGGAGATGTTTTACGCGTGGTTCCGATAGGTGGTGCTATCGTACATCCACGTTGATGGATACTTCAACCCATGAAGGGTAACGGCTGCGCGAGTCCACGGAGGGCTCCACCCACGAAGGGTCCACGAAGAAGCAACCTTGTCTATCCCACCATGGCCATCGTCCACAAAGGACTTGCCTCACTAGGGTATATCTTCACGAAGTAGGCGATCTCCTTGCCCGTACAAACTCCTTGGTTCAACTCCAAAATCTTGTCGGAGGCTCCCAAGTGACACCTAACCAATCTAGGAGACACCACTCTCCAAAAGGTAATAGACGGTGTGTTGGTGATGTACTCCTTGCGCTTGTGCTTCAAATGATAGTCTCCCCAACACTCAACTCTCTCTCTCACAGATTTGGATTTGGTGGAAAGATGATTTGAGTGGAGAGCAACTTGGGGAAGGCTAGAGATCAAGATTCATATGGTAGGAATGGAATATCTTGGTCTCAACACATGAGTAGGTGGTTCTCTCTCAAAACAATGAGTAATGGAAGTGTAGGTTTGTTCTGATGGCTCTCTCCACGAATGAAGAGTGGGTGGAGGGGTATATATAGCCTCCACACAAAATCTAAGCGTTACACACAATTTACAAAACTTGGTGGGACCGATTCAGAAAACTCGGTCATACCGATTTAGTTCATAATGTGACCGTTAGGCATTTCGGTGGGACCGATATGATCAACTCGGTGGGACCGATTTCATTAGGGTTAGGGCATAACGTAATCTCGGTGAGACCGATTACACAAACTCGGTAGGACCGATTTTGGTAATAACCACACAGAGGGTTGGCCAGGCAAACTCGGTGGGACCGATTTGCTCATTTCGGTGAGACCGAAATGTTACAAAGAGGCAATAGAGAGTTTGCAATGCTAACTCGGTGAGACCGATTTTCACATCTCGGTTAGACCGAAATGTTTCAAATAGGAAATAGAGAGTTTACATTCCCATCTCGGTGAGACCGAGATCCCTACCGATGAGACCGAACTAATTATGGTTTCTGGCAGTGACTATGTCAAGTGAACTCGATGGCGTCAGATAGAATGTTTCGGTGGGGCCGAGTTTGACTTTTGGTTTGGGACATATGTGGATGTGAGAAACTGGTTGAGGGTTTTGGTGCATATCACTAAGCACTTTGAGCAAGCAAGCCATTAAGCAACACCTCATCCCCTTTTAATAGTATTGGCTTTCCAATGGAGTCAATGTGATCTTGGATCACTAAAATCGAAAAAGCAGAGTCCTGGGCTTTGAGCTTGAGCCAATGCTTTGTCCTTATCATTTTGAAGGGGTTCCACATCCTCTAGTCCATGCCACTCCATTTGTTGAGCTTGTATGAAATATACTAGATAAAAACATTAGTCCAACAAGAGATATGTTGACATTAATTACCAAAATCACCGAGGGAGCACTTGTGCTTTCAATCTCTCCCTTTTTGGTAAATTGATGACAACATACATCAAAGCTTTAGATAAAGATATGAAGAATAGCAAGTAAAGCTTTGGAAGGACATGTAACATGCATAGACTCCCCCTACATGCATGCAATCATGTAAATATGGAATATAAGAGCAGGTGAAAGCATAGACATGACAGAGCAAGCAATGAGTTACATGTATCTTGGCTATATGCATGAGAGCAAATGATATGAATATTTGAAGTGTATCCTCATGTTCATGATTCCTTCTTGCAAACAATATGTACATTAGCAAGAAATATTCATGCACATGAGTGTGATGCATATACTTACCTTGTGATCTTGAGCTGGCTTATGAAGGGATGAACCTGAGTAAACAAGGTTAGATAACACAGGTACATCTACTAGACAGAGCAACAAAAGAGCCACACGAGTACCGAGATTGGGATAACATGTAGAGAGTGAGTAATGGGTACTCTTGAATACAAACATGTTCCCAAAGGTAAAAGATATGCAATGAATTCAAAGACTTCTTTCCCTAGCAGTCATTCTCCCCCTGAATCTCATATTGGATAATGGAAGAGAGTAGGGAAACATAATCAGAGCAGAACAAAAAAGACCAGATCAAGACATAACATAGACATGTCTTTCCCCTCTTAAAGACATGTGACTTCTCTCCTCTTGAACACCAAGCATCTGGGGCATATGATTCCTCTCTCCCCCTGTTTGAAGTATTCTCTCATTAAGCTTTGATGTGAACTCTCTCTCCCCCTTTGACATCAATTTCCAAGAAGGGATCTTCTGGAGTGTGAGTCACAATCCTTGAGTCACAGAGCAGAGCATCATATAAAATGTGATGCTGGTAGAGGTCAAGAATCATTGAGTGGAGCTGGAACAAATATGCAGGATGTAGATGACAAAGTGTCTCCTCAGTATTGAAATCGGTAGCACCGAGTTGTTTTCTTCGGTGGCACCGAGATGGTTCGGTTTAACCGAAGGAGGCAAATCGGTGGGTCCGAGTTCAACACAGAGAGCACAATTTTTCATATCAGCTCACTAGGAAAATAAGATCTCACAAAGATTTGCAAGGAATTAACTGAAGGATTTGCAATGAATTGGATGCAGAAAATGCAAAAAAAAACAGAGAAAAGAAAATCTATATGAAGTTTTTTTGTTTGTTGTTTTAAGAGAAGGGGAACAAAATGCAAGGAACAAATGCACAAACTTAGAGAAACACTAGAGAACTTCATCTAGAATTGGTCGGTGACAAAGTCACCTATGTTAGAGTATATTGACTTAGGAGTCAAGTGAAGACACTTGATCATAGCTCATACTCATCGTTTAAGCTCAAAAATGGGGTTACCATTTTTCGTTTAAGCATTTTTATGTATTCACATCTTGTTTAGCTGCTTTGACCCATGACTTGGGGTAAAGCTTTTCTAAGATGGAATAACATACCTTGGGTGGTGGTGTTGATCTTGATCATGTAGTTGAACTTGTGTGGGATGCTCAAGGTTGATGTAGCTCATCAAGAATTGGGAGCATCACTTGAATTTGAGTTCATCTACCTACATGGGTTATTCTTGCAAGGAAGAGCACTTGTGTATCCAAAGTGACAATCATGATATTTGATAACAAATGAAATACGATATATAGAAATTGTCAAAGGATATGTTGAAGAGTTTCATGCTTCCTTGTCTTCAACCACCACGGTGTAGGGACTTGGTGATGTAGAGATTGCTCAAGATGTGAGTGAGTTGCAATCCCATGGATTTAGGTTCATCCAAGTGCCTACAAGGGTTAGATAGCATGCAAGGGTACAAATGTATTCAATACATATGATCATCATCATAAGAGAAATATCAAGGATTTGTCAAAGGCTTATGCCTTGAATGTACCCAAATGGAGTTACTACTCCAAGTTTGAGGCATCAATAATGTTGAATTCACCTCTCAACCTGCAAAACACTTTCTCATCAAGTAGCTTAGTAAATATATCCGCTAATTGCTTATCGGTGCGAACATGTTTAAGATTAATGTCACCCATAGAAACATGATCTCGAATGAAACGATGACGAACTTCAATATGCTTAGTTCGAGAATGTTGCACATGATTATGAGCAATATTAATAGCACTTTCATTGTCACAAAGCAATGGTACATGTTTCACATATATCCCATAATCTTTAAGAGTCTGGGTCATCCAAAGTAACTGAGCACAACATGAACCAGCGGCAATGTATTCCGCTTCGGCGGTGGATAAGGATACCGAGTTTTGTTTCTTGGAGGACCAAGACACAAGAGATCTACTAAGAAATTGACAAGTACCCGAAGTGGAATTTCTATCAACCTTGTCACCGGCATAGTCCGAATCGGAGTAGCCAACAAGATCAAAAGAGGACCTCTTAGGATACCAAATGCCAAAATTTGGTGTATGAATTAAGTATCTCACTATCCTTTTCACAGCCTTAAGATGACATTCTTTGGGGGCCGCTTGATATCGTGCACACATTCACACACTCAACATAATATCGGGATGGGAGGCACATTGATATAACAATGAACCAATCATAGAGCGGTATACCTTTTGGTCAACCGGTTCGCCATCCTTAGTCAAGTCAAGATGTCCACTAGTAGGCATGGGTGTAGTCATACCTTTGCATTCTTGCATGTTGAACTTCTTGAACAAGTCCTTGATATACTTTGTTTTAGAAACAAAGGTACCCTCCTTAGTTTGCTTCATTTGCAAACTAAGAAAGAACTTGAGTTCACTCATCATAGACATCTCAAACTTTTCCGACATTAGCTTTCCAAATCTTTCACTAAAATGAGGGTTAGTAGAACCAAATATCGATATCATCAACATAAATTTTGCACACAAATAATTCACCATTAACCCATTTAGTAAAAAGTGTGGAATCTATTTTTCCAATCTCAAAGCCTTTTTCAATAAGGAACTTGGTCAAGCATTTATACCACGCTCTAGGAGCTTGTTTAAGACCATAAAGAGCTTTGTGAAGTTTGTAAACATGATTGGGTTTCTTAGGATTGACAAACCCGGGAGGTTGTTTAACATAAACTTCCTCCTCAATTTCACCATTTAGAAAAGCACTTTTAATGTCCATTTGGTATAAAGTGATGTCATGGTGATTTGCATAGGCAAGTAAGATGTGTATGGACTCAAGTCTAGCAACGGGGGCATATGTCTCACCGTAGTCCATACCTTCGACTTGAGTGTAGCCTTGGGCGACGAAACACGCTTTGTTGCGGACGACTAGACCATCTTCGTCTTGCTTGTTGCGGAACACCCATTTGGTACCAATGATGTTGTGGTTGTTGTCGGGCTTCTCGACCATGTCCACACTTGATTTCTCTCAAAGTTGTGTAGTTATTCGTGCATATCATTTATCCAATCCGGATCTTCTAATGCTTCTTCAACCTTCATAGGTTCAATGCTAGATATGAAAGAGTAATGTTCACAAAAGTTAGCCAAACGAGTTTTAGAGCGAGTGATTCTCCCAGTTTGGATATCATGGTAGACTTGTTCTATGGGATGATCTCTAGCAATTCTTGATCTAACTCGTGAAAGATTTTGCTTGGGTCGAGGTGGAACATCCTCTTCATCATCTTCTTCTTCTTGTCCTTCTTCATTGTTGTTGGTGTTGTTGTCCCCTTGTGGAGGTGGAGAAGGAGGTTGATGAGGTTCATTTTGATGCACCTCCTCGTTTCCTTCATCATGGCGTGTCCCACTTGTGGATGCCTCCAAGTCAACTTGTGTTTCACCTTTTCGTGAGGTAGAAGCTTCCACATGGACGGACGAAGTACTCTCTTTCACCTCCGTTGGACGGATCTTGCCAATAGACAAGTCTTGAATTGCTTCTGAAGGATCTTTATCTCATACATCAATTGGCAATTGCTCTATTTGCGAGCCGTTAGATTCATCAAACTTCACATCTACCGTCTCTTCAACCTTTCGGGTGAAATTGTTGTAGACATGATAAGTGTGAGAGTTTGAGCCATAACCAAGTAGGAAACGTTCATGAGATTTAGAAGCAAATTTAGAACGATGATGCTTATCAAGAATGTAGCACTTTGAGCCGAATACTCAAAAGTATCCAACTTGGGGTTTGTTACCGGTGAGAAGCTCGTATGCCGTCTTGCCAAGAAGCTTGTGAAGATACAAGCGATTGGTTGCATGACAAGCTGTCTCAATCGCTTCCGCCCAAAACTGTCTTGCGTCTTGTACTCGTCAAGCATCGTTCTTGCCCTTTCGATGAGTGTCTGATTCTTCCTCTCAACAACTCATTTTGTTGAGGCGTGTACGTAGCTGAGAACTCATGTGAAATCCCTTCTTCGTCATGAAAAGTATCCACATTTGCGTTCTTGAACTTCGTCTCGTTGTCGCTGCAAACCTTCTTGATCTTCCCTTCAAATTGATTTTGGGCCTTCCTAGCGAAGTTTTTGAAGATCTTTTGGACCTGCAATTTATCATCAAGAAGGAACACCCACGTAAATCTTGAAAAATAATCAACAATGACTAGACCAAATGAGTTACCACTAAGACTCTTGTAAGCATTGGGACCACAAAGATCCATATGAAGTAGCTCAAGTGGTCTTCTTGCAGTCATGATGTTCTTCACGGGATGACTTCCTCCAACTTGTTTTCCTGCTTGACATGCACTACAAAGTCTATCCTTGTCAAATATAACATCTTTAACACCAAGGATATGATCACCTTTAATAAGCTTATCAAGATTTCACATGCCAACATGACCTAACCTTCTATGCCCCAACCAACCTTTAGAAGATTTAGCAATAAAAAAGTGCGAGGTTGGGCTTTCTTAGTGAAGTCAACAATGTATAGGTCACCTCTACGAATGCCGGTAAATACCATATTATGATTATCTCTACGAAAGACTTGGCAATCAACATGAGTGAATAGCACATTTAAACCGAAATCAGCTAATCTAGACACGGAGAGAAGATTATATCCGAGAGATTCTACAAGCATGACATTCTTGATTGAGCTATCGTTGGATATGGCCACCTTACCAAGGCCAACCACTTTACCCTTAGAGTTGTCACCAAAGGTAACATACTTTTGTGGACCATCATTTCTAGCAAGCTCATCAAACATGTCCTTATATCCGGTCATGTGATCCGTGCATCCACTATCAAGCACCCATTCCTTTCCTCCGGCTGCGTAACGATGAAGATTTGCCATAAGACCAAAATGTCTCATTTGTTCATCATGGTCAAGGTCACTATCATCATTCTCATCATAGTATCCATGTTCCACATCGTCATGTGATTGATCAACACCTAGAGAGATGATTCATTAGAAGTATGACCGTAACAATGTTCATCTCTATGAATTCTAATGACTTCGGAAATGATATTTCTAATAATTCCAACATCTCCTTTGGCATGCATGAGATCACAAAGCTCACATAGGCAATCATCAAACTTAGGATCACTAGTATTTATCCTATTCAAGGCAATAGACTTATGGAGAATCTCATCTAGATTTTTCAAGGAATAATTTGGGAATCGTTCCTCTAGGAATTTCCATATGGTGTAAGCACAATCTAGAGTAGGTAAGCTAGCAATCAATTTTTTGGGCAATTCTCTAACAATAAGATTGATATTTCTAAAATTGCGAATCATGTCAAGATCCTCATCGGGTGTGGGATGCAAAGGATCAACAAGGCGAGCACAAGGAGTAGTAATGTACTTGTTTAAATGATATTCATTAAAAATCTCAAGCATGTCATTTTTCCATTCATGGAAGTACTCTCCATCAAGTATAGGCACTTTATGTCTAAGACTCCCCAACGTAGACTCATCCATCTTCCTCCAATGGTGATTAAACCAAAGCAATGGAGACCAAAGCTCCGATACCAATTCAAAGGATCGAGAAGAGGTGTCTAGAGGGGGGGGGGTGAATAGACTCTTAGCAAGAAAAGTGACAGTTTTTAATTTCTTCAAGTTGTGGTGGAGATTTAGCACATGTTTAAACATTCACAATACATATCAAGCAAGCATGGCAAGAGTATGTGGTCATTGGAAAGTAAAGCATGCAATTTTGAGTACTTGACCAAATAAAAACCTAGCCTTTTCCCAATTTTAAGTCTTGGCAGATTTTAGCAATTAAGAACAAGTCAAGCAATCAACCTACACATGCAATTCTAAGAGTATAGTAGAGGAATGTAAAGCAATTGCATATGAAGGTAAATGGAGGAGTTTGAGGGAGCAAACACAAGGTAGACACGCAGATGTTTTACGCGTGGTTCCGATAGTTGGTGCTATCGTACATCCACGTTGATGGAGACTTCAACCCACGAAGGGTAACGGCTGCGTGAGTCCACGGAGGGCTCCACCCACGAAGGGTCCACGAAGAAGCAACCTTGTCTATCCCACCATGGCCATCGCCCACGAAGGACTTGCCTCACTAGGGTAGATCCTCATGAAGTAGGCGATCTCCTTGCCCGTATAAACTCCTTGGTTCAACTCCACAATCTTGTCGGAGGCTCCCATGTGACACCTAACTAATCTAGGAGACACCACTCTCCAAAAGGTAATAGACGGTGTGTTGATGATGAACTCCTTGCGCTTGTCCTTCAAATGATAATCTCCCCAACACTCAACTCTCTCTCACACAGATTTGGATTTGGTGGAAAGATGATTTGAGTGGAAAGCAACTTGGGGAAGGCTAGAGATCAAGATTCATATGGCAGGAATGGAATATCTTGGTCTCAACACATGAGTAGGTGGTTCTCTCTCAGAACAATGCGTAATGGAAGTGTAGGTTTGTTCTGATGGCTCACTCCATGAATGAAGGGTGGGTGGAGGGGTATATATAGCCTCCACACAAAATCTAATCGTTACACACAATTTACCAAACTCGGTGGGACCGATTCAGAGAACTTGGTGTCGGTGTACTAAGATAGGGGTACCTTAGTACCCCAACTTGTGCACGGGCAGTAGCAGCTTCCCGCGGTAGGGCTCACCACGTGCTCGCGGGAAACCTTCTCGGTCCCTATGAAGCCATTCAAAAACAAAGTATACAAGACAGAAGATCAAGACCCCGGCAAGTGGAGCTTGCCGGGAAGGCCGTCCCGGGCTCAAGATTATCACATTAACACAAGACCCTGGCAAGAGGAGCTTGCCAGGAAGACCAGAAGACTGCATCTCAGAAGACATACCTCGGCGCACCCTGCGCCCCGGCAGGACCCGGGGAGCGGCAAGCTTCCGGGCCCGGCAAGATCAAGACCCCGGCAAGGTGCTTGCCGGGGAAGCCTGCGCTGTGTGCCCGCGCTCCAGCTCATCGGCCCATGCGTCGCCCTGGGGCCCTTCCAGGGACGCGTGGCGGATGGCTGTGCAGCCTGGGGGACACGGTGGCACGCCACGGTGACGAGGCTACCGCCGTGGCGAAAGGAGAAGCATGGACGGGCGCTTTTGGGGTCGACGGTGACGGGCATTTAATGCCCTTGTCCGCCACTGTCAAGGTTAGGTGAAGACCACTGTTCATGCACTGTTCCCGCACTGTTACAACTACCACCAAAGTCACGTTTTTACCCTCCTCTACGTTGACACCTGTCGGTAACCCCTTTGAGCTATAAAAGGAGGCCCATGCACAACGTAGAAAGGGTTCGGAACCTAGATAGCTCTCTTGCTCGGTGTAGCTAGCTCTTCAAGCTCCCGAGCTCAAGAACTCAATACAATCCAAGCAGGAGTAGGGTTTTACGCGTTCGCGCGGCCCGAACCTGGGTAAACTGCCCGCGTGTGCTCCTCGATCTGCTCTTCGTGCTCCCTCCGCTCCCTTACCGCAACGTAGAAGGGGCTCCGGTCCCATAGGTGCTCGTGGGAGGACAGTTTCCCCCGACATCTTTGGCGCGCCAGGTAGGGGAGCGTCGAGGTTGTGCGAACCTGATCCGGCGCTCACGCGGGCGCATTCTTCATCAACCTCTCCAGCTTCATCAACCTCATCAGCAACAACAACATGGCCCCGAAGAAGAAGGCTTCGGAGGTCGGAGGCCCGTCTGCGTCGATCCCACCACCACCAGAACCAACGGTGGGTGGAGGAGACGCCGGCGGAAGGGTGGTCGCCGGCGAGGAAACTCACGGCGCCACCAAGTCCAAGGACAAGACGGACGACCGGGCCAATTCCATGGCCTCGGTGTCCGTAGATGCACCACGTCTCTCTCAGCAGACGCCAGGCCAGCAGCGCCGTGGTACAGGAGGTACCATTCGCTTGCTGGGCCAAGGACAAACCGGAGGATCGCGGGACGCTCAAGGCCACCGTCCTGGTACGAGCAAGGCGCGGTCGCCGGGGCGAGAGACTGCTCCTTCTAACCCTGTTAGAAGTCCGAGCATATCTTGCTCCTCGCACCGCTCGCCGCCGCTCCCCTCCTCTCCAGCAGAAGCTCTAGCAAGAGCCCAGCTACTCCTCGACTTCCCTCCAGCGGCGGACAAGGCCGAGGACTGGAGGGCGACAATCCAAAGCCTCATCGCCTTCGCCAACAACGACACGCCGCAGCAGCCGGCGACATCGCGGCCACGGCAAGTCGACCAGACGAAGGCCGATGGCGACAAGACCGCCGGGGGTGCAACCACCATGCACTCCCCGCCGCGGAAGCAGAAGACGCCACCCCGCCGGATTAACGTCGACGACGACTCTACGGCGTCGTCGGATCCGCGGGCTCGTCGGGACCAGCGCCAAGTCCTCGACGATCGGCGGCAAGAAGACGCTCGGACGCGCATTGAGCGCCGACGAGAAGGCCGGCGACAATCAGATCACCGCGCTGGGACCGCTGTCGACACGTACGCGCCCGGTGAGCCAGGCGACTTGCCGTACGCGGCAGGTTGCCCTGCGTTCACCCGTGAGCTGCGGCGAGTCCAGTGGCCCAGCATGAAAAACTTCAAGCCCGACGTACCCGAGAAGTACGACGGCAAGACGCACCCCTCGGAGTTCCTCAGCATCTACACCATCGCGGTGCAGGCTGCCGGGGGACGCGACGAGAAGATACTAGCGAACTACTTCCCGCTAGTGCTTAAGCCAAACGTCCGCTCTTGGCTTATGCACTTGCCGAAAGGCTCCATTTCTTCGTGGGCAGATCTGTGCCACCAATTTGTTGGCGCCTTCACGGGCGGCCACAAACCCCACGGCCAGGAGAGTGATCTCCACATCTTGGCCCAGAAGGAAGGAGAATCCCTGCGCAAGTACATTCAACGATTCAGCCGCGTGCAGCACAATATCCCCGACGTCCACCCCGCCGCGGTTATCAGCGCGTTCCACCAGAACGTGCGTAACCGCCGCATGAGGGAAGAGATGGCCATGACCAAGATCCGAGATGTCAGCGAGCTCTACGCTCTGGCTGACAAGTGCATGCGCGCCGAAGAGGGGAGGAAACTCCCCGGAGAGGATGCTGGCGCAGGATGAAGCGACGGCGAGGACGCCGCCCCGGCAAAGAAGAGCCGGCGGCGAAACAACAGAAGAAAGAAGAGCAAGGAAGTGCTGGTCGACGAGCAGTCCGGCAAGGAGGCTCCCGCCAAGACAGCATAGGCTGGCGGTTCCGGCAAGGAACCTGCCCCTGTAGCGGCAGCCGACAAGCAGGACGGCTCCGACAAGCAATATTGCAAGATCCACCGCACCAAGGGCCACGACCTTTCAAACTGTAAACGAGTTGAGTACCTCGTAGAGCAGCAGAAAGCTGAATACGAGCGGCGCGACAAGGAGAAGGCCCAAGGTGGCGGAGGTGAGCCCAGCAAGAAGCGGCCATTCAATGGCCGGGGAGGACGTCGCGGCAAGGCCAAGCAGCGGCAAGGTGATCGACCTCCCCGGGGCCGCGACAAGGATGAAGAAGAAGACGACGACGACGACATGGAGGAAGGAGATAACAGCGAGCAGGAGTTCCAGAAGGCCACAGAAGTTCTGTGTGTCGACGGAGGCGCCTCTCTGCACGCTTCCCACCGCCAACTCAAGCAGTGGGTGTGGGAAGTGAACGCAGCTGAGCCGCCCGTCGAGTCACGCAAGCTGCTGAAGTGGTCCAGCACACCCATCATTTTTGATCTTGAGGATCATCCTGACCGCACTACGGCGGTCGGGTGCTTGCCGATGTTGGTCTCACCAACCATCCGCAACCTCAAGGTCACCAAAATGTTGGTTGACGGCGGGGCCGGCCTGAACTTGATCTCCTCGGCTGTGATCAAGAAACTCCAGATCCCAGACGGCGAGCTCGAAGAAACCGGTTCGTTCCAAGGAATAAACCCAGGGAGGAGCAAGCCGAAGGGGAAGATCACTCTGCCAGTGACCTTTGGCGGGGAGCTCAACTTCAGGACGGAGAGGATAAACTTCGACGTGGCCGATATCCCATTGCCATACAATGGGATACTTGGACGTCCTGCCCTCGCCAAGTTCATGGCAGCTTCCCACTATGCCTACAATGTACTCAAGATGCCGGGGCCGATAAGCGTCATCTCTGTCCCTGGCGACAAGAAGGACACGCTTATCTGCGCAGACAAGATATATCGGGATGCAGCAGCCGCAGCAGAAAGCAACACACTTGCCGCTGAAGCTCCCGGGGGGAAGACCAAGACCAAGTCCGACAAGAGCTCTGGGGCCCACTCCGGCAAACGCACCTCTTTGGAGTGCTGCGCTGCCGTCGAGGACGTTCCATCGAGCTCCACCGGCAAGTGCAAGAAGGGGATGGCCGCTCCACCGGCAACCAAGAAGGTGTCCGCCAAGGAGGACGGCACTGGTGGTACCTTCACCATCAGTGCTACACTTGACAACAAATAGGAAAGCGCGCTCGTTGCCTTCCTGCGGGCGAATGTCGATGTGTTTGCATGGCAACCATCTGACATTCCCGGCGTTCCCAGGAAGGTAATTGAGCACAAGCTTGCTGTTTGTCCTCACGCGCGCCCCGTCAAGCAGAAGGTCAGAAAGCAAGCCGTGGAGCGCCAAGAATTCATCGCTGAAGAAATAAAGAAGCTAGAAGCAGCGGGCCTGGTTAGAGGCGTGATCCATCCCACGTGGTTAGCAAATCCAGTTGTCATGCGTAAGGCCAACGGGAAGTGGAGACTGTGTATAGACTTCACTGATGTGAATAAAGCATGTCCCAAGGATCCATTTCCCTTGCCGCGCATTGACCAGATTGTTGACTCCACCGCTGGATGTGAGCTGCTTTCCTTCCTTGATGCATACTCAGGCTACCACCAGATATTCATGGCCCAGGAAGATGAAGAGAAGACTGCATTCATTACTCCATGCGGCACATATTGCTTCATACGCATGCCCTTTGGATTGAAGAATGCAGGATCAACATTTGCAAGGGTGGTGCACACTGCTTTTGAGCCACAGATCCACAGAAATGTAGAAGCTTACATGGATGACATAGTGGTCAAAAGCAAGAGCAAAGATACCCTGATCCAAGACTTGGAAGAAACATTTGCAAATCTGCGCAAGATCCAGCTTAAGTTGAACCCCGAGAAGTGCGTCTTCGGAGTCCCCTCCGGCAAGCTTCTCGGGTTCTTTGTGTCTCAGAGGGGGATTGAAGCCAATCCCGACAAGATAAAAGCCATCGAGCAGATCGAAGCCCCGAAGCGCGTCAAGGACGTAAGGAGACTTGCTGGTTGTGTGGCTGCCCTCAGCAGGTTCATTTCAAAATCCGCAGAACGCGCCTTGCCTTTCTTTAAAATTTTAAAGAAGGCAGGTCCTATGAAATGGACTCCGGAAGTGGAGGCAGCGCTGCAGGATTTGAAAGGATACCTGTCCTCCACTCCAATACTTGTCGCACCTAAACCACAAGAGAAGTTGCTGCTGTACTTAGCGGCAACCAATCAAGTGGTTAGTGCTGCGTTGGTAGCGGAAAGGGAGGCAGAGGAAGAGCCCACACCTCCGGCAAGCAAATCCAGCGACAAGCAGGGGGCTCCATCGGCAAGCTCTGGCCCCGACAAGGACAACTCTGCGCAGGAGCAAGGAGAAGTGCGAAGGAAGATGGTGCAACGCCCAGTGTATTTTGTAAGTTCCCTCTTGCAGGGGGCTAGATCAAGATACTCTAGGGTGCAGAAGTTGCTTTTTGGTCTCCTCATGGCCTCGAGAAAGCTGCGCCATTACTTCCAAGCACATGAGATAACAGTGGTCACTCGCTTTCCGTTGAAAAGGATATTGCAAAATCCCGAAGCAACAGGCAGGATCGTCGAGTGGGCACTGGAGCTGTCGAGCTTTGGTCTCAAGTTTGAGAGTACTTCAACTATACAGAGCAGAGCTTTGGCAGAATTTATAGCGGAATGGACCCCAACGCCAGATGAAGAAGTCCCAGAGACAAGCGTCCCCGTCCAAGAAACAAGCAGCGAATGGGTAATGTACTTTGATGGTGCTTTCTCGCTGCAAGGCGCTGGTGCCGGCGTGGTACTCATAGCACCCACCGGAGAGCACCTCAAGTACGTTGTCCAGATGCACTTTCCCAAGGAACAAGCGACAAACAATACCACAGAGTATGAAGGCTTGCTTGCCGGCCTCAGGATTGCAGCCGAGCTTGGGATCAAAAAGTTGATTGTGCGGGGAGATTCACAATTGGTGGTCCGACAAGTAAATAAGAGTTACCAGAGCCCTTTGATGGAAGCTTATGTAGATGAAGTGAGGAAGCTTGAAGAGCACTTTGAAGGTCTGCAAATGGAGCACGTCCCAAGAGCTCAGAATGATATTGCGGATGGCCTTTCAAAGTGTGCTGCAATGAAGTTACCTGTGGAACCAGGGACCTTCCTGCTCAAGCTAACTCAACCATCCGTCACACCATCAGTCGGGCAGAACAAGAAAGTTGGTCTCCGGCGACTACTTGCCGGCGGATCTCCCTGAAGCTGCCGCCAAGGTCCCCAAGATCAACAACCAAAACGCTGAGGAACAGTTTGCTCCTGCAGACCCAAGGGTCTGTACAGTTGAAGCAAGCATTCCCGACAAGCCTTGCCCCGGCAGGCTTGCCGGGGGACCATCAACTCTGGCAGAACCAGAGGTTCTTGCCGTAGAAGCTGGGGTTCCCGCAGCGGCCCTCACGCCTTTAGTCCTTGCCGTTGAGCCCCGGGCTCCGGCATGGGCGCAGCAAATCGTCCGTTTTCTGCAAACTGGAGAACTTCCCGACGACCCAGAAGAGATAGAGAAAATAACCAGGCAGTCAAGTATGTACCAGTTCGTTGACAATGAACTGTACAAAAGAAGACTCAATGGTGTCAGGTTGAAGTGCATTTCCAGAGAAGATGGACAGAAGCTGTTGGCAGAAATACATGGAGGCATATGTGGCCACCACATTGGCGCAAGGGCACTTGCCGGGAAGGCGTTCCGGCAAGGGTTCTTTTGGCAAGAAGCCCTCCAAGATGCAACTGCACAAGTAACCAAGTGTGAAGCGTGCCAGTTCCATGCCAAGCAAGTTCACCAGCCAGCTCAAGCTCTCCAGACGATTCCTTTATCCTGGCCCTTCTCGGTCTGGGGGCTCGATATCCTCGGCCCCTTTCCCCACGCTGTCGGGGGCTTTGAATACTTGTACGTTGCAATCGACAAGTTTACAAAGTGGCCCGAAGTGGAACCAGTGAGAAAGGTGACAGCACAGTCAGCAGTCAGGCTCTTTAGGTCAATTGTTTGCCGCTTCGGAATCCCTAACAGGATCATCACCGACAACAGCACACAGTTCACAAGTCGCACCTTCATGCAGTACGTCCAAGACCTTGGCGCCAAGGTCTGTTTCGCTTCTGTTGCTCACCCGAGGAGCAACGGTCAAGCGGAGAGGGCCAATGCTGAAGTGCTGCGCGGACTCAAGACAAGAACCTTCGACAGGCTGCGCAAGTGCGGAATAAACTGGATAGAGGAGTTGCCGGCGGCTCTTTGGTCAATCAGAACGACACCAAGTCGAGCCACCGGACAGACACCCTTTGCTCTTGTCTATGGAGCAGAGGCAGTTCTCCCCACGGAACTTGTATACGGATCTCCTCGAGTGCTCGCTTATGATGAGCTCGAGCAAGAGCAACTGCGACAAGATGATGCATTGCTCCTTGAGGAGGAACGTCTCCAGGCTGCTGTGCGAGCTGCTCGATACCAGCAAGCCTTGCGCCGCTATCATAGCCGCAAGGTTAAGGCCAGGAGTCTCGAGGAAGGCGACCTTGTTCTTCGGCGTGTTTAGTCCGCCAAGAATTCCAACAAGTTGACGCCGAAGTGGGAAGGCCCTTATCGGGTGAGACAAGTCACAAGGCCCGGCGCTGTCCGCCTTGAGACCGAAGAAGGCTTACCGGTGAGCAACTCCTGGAACATCGAGCATCTTCGCAAGTTTCACCCGTGAGGCGCGGTTGCCGTGATCCGCTCCGGCAACCACCTTTTGTACAAGTCTTGCCGCTGTTGCATGTAAACCTTTGTACAAAGCCGGGCGCAGATCCCGTGCATCAGTAAAGCTTTTATGTTTCGCACTATTTGCCATTTCCATGCATTTCTTTGTTATTTGCATACATTGCTTGGCACTCTGTGCGACGCACATCCCCGGTAAGCACTAGCAAGCCGTGAGGATATATACTTGTTTTTCCTCCTCTTTTTCTTTCCCTCTTAAGCAGAAGGAACATTCCTCGCGCACAAGTTT